>CM024673.1:30684296-31284296 GCA_014182725.1 Eucalyptus brandiana
ATATATAATATTGGAGTCGCATGTTCCAATGAAGTGCTTGGAAGACAGATGAGCATCAGTGGTGTTGCAAATCAGCAGTGAAAGATTAGGGAAAAACACTTTGCATTGGATTTACATGAACAAGATGAGCTACCGCAGGTGTATGACAAGTTTCCTAACCTCTCTCTTGCCTTTAATATTTAGTTTTGCTTATGCTAGTGCAAACGAACAGGTTAAATGTGGATCAGAATAGAGAATCGATATGCATTTTCAATTGATTGTGATTACTCATCTACGTATGTATTAAGCTGGCATGTGCACCGCGGTGCAGAGACCTTTTAGTAATATTTATTAAAATTAGTCTCAAGTTTTAGAATATGACGAATCCGGACCCAAGTCGAAGTGCGGGAAAGTCTGGCCATATAAAGATGGTCCGAATTGGACTTTGAAAATGTTTGACTAGAGAGAAGCGGTCGTTTATGTTGGAAGATAATAGTCTATTATCATTCCTCATCAGCACAGACATAGCACTAGCCTATGGCCCATGATGGACAGTCTTGAGCATTGTTATGATATTTAAAGATCAGTCTAAAATGTTCACTTCTTTGATTGGTATGAAGCTCATTTAGACATATAAACACTAATCTACTATCAGCTATTTTCCATTGATATGCATGATCAAGCTTTTTTAATGTATGTGTAGTTGTTCTTAGGAGTTCTTTTTAACGCATCAACATTGTGTGGGGTTTCATTTACATTAATCCTAATCTGTCTCCATTTTTATTGGAAATTTATCTTTTCCCCTTGCAAATCCTAGCTTTCGTCCAGGCCTTCTAACTCAGAGGAGTGTCTGGTTTCTTCCTTCAGCTTCATTAGGATTCGCTATGCGTAGCTGACGTTGTGCGAGACAGTTGGAGATGAGTGATGTCGCAGTCAAGCCAAGTATCCCTTTCAGATTCAGCTTAAAGAAGCAAATGCTCTGTTTGGGTGAAGAAAATGATAGTCTGGAAAATAAAAGTTTATATAGCTTTCGGATTCAGCTTCGCCAATAGACATAATTCGTCTTAGTGCCTTAGGGTACTTTAGCTATTCCGATTCAAAGCAAAGGAAGCTTCCTAAGGTAAGGATCGTATTCATAAAATCGAGAAACAGATCTGCACGATTGATAGTTTTAGCAGGAATTTTGCGATAATGGTTTAGCATATTACTAGTCCATCCGAATATTGATCTGCGATTTATGCTAGTTGTGTTTTTCTGATGGGATCTGCAGAGCTGCTATTTCTAAAGTATGCCACTTTGATTACTCTTGTTTTCCCACAAGATTTCCTCTCTCGTTCATTCATGGAACTTGTTCGGTAATACAAAACGTGTTGCAAGTGTCTGATATAAATTCTAACCAACCAAAATCACCAGCTCGTACAATCATGTCCTCATCGGGTAGTATTATTCGGCTCAAGACCGGAACGAACTATAGGCATTTGATTATGACGATGGAGATAATCGGACGCATGGGATGCTCTTAGTCTGTGAAGAGAAGACACATATTGTACGTCTCCTTATGTCCCCATTCCTTACCCAATCTTCCAAGCTTCCAATGACCAAAACTCCTTTAACAATGGATTTCAAGTCGTGGCCATGATGGTCGGCACATACCTGAACAAAGCTCAGCCGGACACGTCGACCCTGACCAAAATTTACCTTGAGAATTCATCTGTAGTTTTCGAAAGGGCTTTGATAGGACGCACCAGGAAGAGAATTCTCGGAAGGAGTTGAAGAGAAGACTCTCATTCTGAAAATGTGCCTAGGATACTGATGACCAGTAACGCTGGTACTCCGGATAGCACTGCAAAAATTGGGCACCCACCGGTTTCAAGGTCATTGCCTCCCTTTCCTCTTCTTGGATATCTTTCAAGGACACACCATTCTAGAAGTAATTTGCTTGAACTTTTTTCATATTTGGTATTCAAGTTTTGTTTCATGATTAGCTGTTACTAACTGTGCATAAGTCTACTATTGAGCATCTCAAGTTATTAAAAACATACCTTAACCTCATTTCTATTTTTCCTATGGTTATTTTTTTTTAAATTGTTTTAAAAACTAATTTTCAAAAGGCAGGAGCTTAGCAACCAACTTAAACTAGCATTTGTTGGGTAAGTGTAATTTGAGTCGACTTCACTTGTAGTCACTAAGTTTCGATGTATATATTTCGACAAAGTAATCGATCTTTGATTTTAATTGCCCAAAATACTGAATATTCATCGTTTGCAATTAATGTATTTTGACCGGAGTTCGACCAATTTTGATATAAGATGTTGATGCTCATGAAATCAAAGTGGATACCCTTTTTTTCCCTCCCACTATGAGCTCACTTGAATTGTAAGCCAATGCCACATGATTGTCACATTAGCATTTTTGCAAGAAATTAGTATAATTCCGATAAGAGTACACGAATTGCAAAGAAAAACCAATTTGGTATAATATTCACGAAAGCCAAAGTCCACTCATGTGCATTATAAGTCGTAAAATGTATTGAAGTTTATTGATCGAAAGTGGAAGTTTGGCTTGTTGCCTGTTTTTGTAGCTTTGGTTCTCTTGCTTTTTGCCTGTTTGGCTTGTTGCTCCCTTTCACTCTTTCTGTTGTTGCAGTTAGAGTGGAAGTTTTTTGTGCCAATTTTTGTATACTGTTCTAAAGCTCTAATATAATTTCTTACCTTTTACAAAAGAAAAAAAAAAGTGAAAATTACTGGTCATAAGTCGACACTCTCTAAAATAGCAATTTCTGGGGAAGTGAGGCCACATCCGATCATGATCGTTGATCACGTATGTCTTATACGTGAGTCACTCAATCAACGGTTATGATTGCATTGGGCGGTAGACCCCAGTCCCAGAGAAGACCACACCTGATTCTCACCATCTGGGCGTGGGCGAATCCTCAGAGCTACAGGCTTTGACCTTCCTGCCATCCCTCGCCCTTCACTCCCAACGGAGTTCTCTTCTCTCTGAGGAACTCCCGAGTCCTCAACCCGCTTGTCGCCAAATTCAGCGTCGTCTTCTCTCTCGCTCCTCCTGCTTCTCTCGGGTCACTCTCGCGCTTCCCTTTCCCCCAAGTTCCAGCGCGTAAATATTGCGGTGCGGTTGGATCTGACACTGAGGGTGCCCTTTTTTCTTGCCCAATTCAAAGATCCACACCCCGCGGAAGTGATAGCTGGTCTAAATTCTCCGTTTTGTCCCCGTTGACGTTTCTTGATTTGGTAACCAAGGCTTTGGGTTTTCGAATTGGGTCGGAGATCAGGATTGTTTCTTTGGTTCCTAATCTGGCGGAGGAGGAGGAGGAGAAAGTATCCACTCGAAAGCTCGCGAATTGGGTTCTTTTTTTAATTCTTAGAGTAGGTTGAATTTTGTGATTAGGGTTTCGAAGGGGCCAAATCTGAGGCCTTTCGATACTTTTTAGGTTGCAGAGAGTGGGTGTGGTTTTTGGCGGGATTGAACAGGAGGTATCTGGGGCTGCTGATCCCATTTGTCGATTGGCAATTGGGTGGATTTTTTCGGTGAAAGTTTTTTGATATACCGAAACGGTTTGAGCAGTATAATGTCTTGGGCAGGCCCTGAAGATGTCTATCTATCTACTTCCCTCGCCAGCTACCTTGACAGTAAGCTTTTTGCTTCAATTAAGCCGTGTGTAATTGTGTTTTTCGCTTGATATCATTGCATCTTGGGCCAATTACCTATTTGCTTGCATGTCTTGAGGCTGAATTTTAGTGACTAAAGAGCATGTATTAGGTTCTGTAAGTCTGGTGAGTGAGTCCATTGGAACGCCTTTTGAGCTTGTGTACTCTGGGATTGTCCTTTCTTTATATGTTTGCCGGGATGCTATTATCAATTGCGACTGTGTCTGTTGTCCTAAACTTCTTGCGATGGTGCTTCAAGTGACTTATAAGGTTGAGGTCTTAAAGCAAGACCAAAGTGAGAGGAGGATTGCTGAGTTGGGAGTTTGACTTTTACTTGATATCTACTTATTAAATGTGTTGTGGAAGAAATGCATTGCCTGAAAAACTGATTGGATGAGCTTATTTTCCCAAAGTGAAAAGACAAGTTGACTCAGATGAGTGAGCAACCACCCGTTCAAAAATTGGTTCACATGACTTTTGCTTTTTCAATGCAAGCTCATGCTTTTCCAAATCTGGAAAACGCATAACTATACTTCATATTAATCTGTGCTATGTTAGCATGCCTGAGAAATTCTTTATTTTTGCCATCATGGTTGTCATCATCATCTTCATCTTAATCATCTAAAATGCCTCGGCCTTGAGTTTTTTTAACTCTATCCCAACCTCTTATTCTCACGACAAAGAAATATAATGAAATGCAAAACATATGTAAACTTGTTTATGCCATCAATAAATAGATTTGGATAGATATTGATTGTTAGTGTCCAGGTCATTAGTCACAGTCCTTTCATTCTTTCCTTCTAGTTAATGTGGCAATTTCTGTTTTTACTGATGTGTTCATGGAATAATTGAAAATTTTATATAGTTGAAGGATTTTGCACCATAATAGTGCCACAGTTGCACTGCCATTTACTGGTGGCACAAACTGCTTGATCTTGGTGATCTTGAACTTTATTGTAGAATTGAGAGTTTTTAAAATTTGAGATAGAATTGAGAAAATCCTTAAAGCATAGTTATTTCCTGATAATAAGTCAATCTTGTGCTTGTTATGATTCAAGGTTGTTATAATCGGGATCCTGCTTAGGACGGATGGGGGTGTATGAGGGAATTGAGAGCTAGGATCGTAAGTTCTTAAAAATCTAGACAAAAATATGAATTTGGAATTTTTATTTGAAAATTCCTGATTATGATAACCTGTGAGATCAGAACTCTAAAGATTGTGACTTTGAGGCTTACGTCATCTCTAAACTAGAATTAAACATGTCTTAATATTTCTATTACATGAAATTTCGATACAAGTGAAAGATATAAAAATTGGATAGGTAGGATGGTGTACTAATTTACACTTTGGATTGGGATCATATAAAGAACCTAATAAGTTAAGATCCTACCAATGACTTGGATCACCTCTTTTGTTTTGACTAGATCGGGGTCCTAACAACCATGTTATATATATCAAAATAATTCGAGAAATATGAAAAGTTTATGGCAGTTTGCTAACGCGTCTGAATATATCAAGCGGAGATGTATCGAGTCATCGTTTATATGGGGGATAGCCTTTTTTCTTGGTGCTCACTTGGCGGTTTTTATTCCACAGAAAAACTTCTTGTGTTGCTGAGGGATGGACGGAAGCTCATGGGGATACTACGTTCGTTTGACCAATTTGGTAGATTTTTAAGTTTGTTTTTCACATTTATGGTGCTATTATGATCTTGGGTTGAGATGTCTTATGGTATGTTCTTTTGACAAAATGGATTTTTTCATGCAGCAAATGCTGTTCTTGAAGGTGCATGTGAGAGAGTCATTGTTGGTGACTTATACTGTGACATTCCTTTAGGTCTATATATAATTCGTGGGGAGAATGTTGTTCTAATTGGCGAGCTGGTAGGAGAAATATGCATCAATTCTTTCTATCCCATAGAGTATTCTATTTCATGCTTTTAAGGTTTGCATTTGTTTTCCTAGGACTTAGAAAAAGAGGAACTTCCCCCGCATATGACTCGTGTCTTGGTACCAGAGATCAGAAGGGTAAGCATCTGGAACTTTTTTAAGACTTTTTAAGATTGAGAAATGGTTGTTTCTCGTTTGGGATATGCTGTCTTTTATTATGGCTTGTCACAATATTTTTTTTTCTCTCCCTTGGGTTCATAAAATTGTGTGGTAACTTCAGTAAAAAAGGATTGCTTTAGGCCTAGTTCTGTCACTGACTTTATGGGAACATCCTGCTGGTTTTTCTTTCCTTAAGCAAAAGCCAGTATTTTGAAGAGTTTCTATGGGACAGTTCATAAGTTAAATGGCAGATTAGATTTGAACCGTTTCTTCCAATAGCCCAAGGACTGGTCGAAATTTAAATTAAAGTAGTAGGAGAATTTTTTTTGGTCGGCGGAACCACTTTCGAGATGGAAAGATTTGGTCTTTCGTGTCCTTACATGTTATAGTGAAGTTTAACCGTGTCAGCAAGTTACTGTTCATAATATAGAAATGCACTTAGATATGTGAGATACGTCATTTTGCATGGAATTTTCCTTGCGATCTTGTTTCAATGATTTATGATGTCCTTGAGGATAATCATGTATGGTTTTTGTAACTGTAGGCACAGAAGGCCGAAAGGGAAGCTTCGGACCTCAAAGGCACCATGAGGAAAAGGATGGAATTCTTGGATCTGGATTGATGTACACTGGATCGATCGGTTTTTTCTTATCGGCTCCAGCCGTGTCCGCAAATTTTTTTAATCGCGGAAATTGGGTTCAAAAAGGCTGCTCCTCTCTCTCTCTCTCTCTCTCTCTCTCTCTCTCTCTCTCTCTGGTGTATCTGTGACATCTTCCGAGTAGTGTGGTTACTTGTAACAGATGGCTCTGCATTCAAAAAATTTGGAATGTATTGTGATTGCGATTTGATTGTAGATTGATCATTTTTCATTAAAAAAAAGAAAAAAAAAAAGGGCTTAGGCTACAGAACTTTAATTTTATCATGAAACTTTGGTGATTGATTCAGGTGAGGTGACCGACATCGTCACCAGAGCATTGTTGTAGAGTGGTAGTGCATCGTTGCAGATTCATGCCCGTTTCGCAGCTTCATTGTTCATACATCACAGATTCGGATCCCTCGTGGGGTTGAGCGTGTCATGAGCGCCCTTCATCGTTCATCCTTCACTGCTTCTGTGGGTTCGCCTGCGTATGTATGAAAGGGGAGCCAGGCTTGTGATTGCAGACTCTGTTTTCTTCTCCAATTCCGTTTATGCAGAGCAAGGGACCCTTGAGTGTAACAGATATGTATCGAGACTGGCCTCGAACCGTTTTCCCTACAAGGTGGGAGTTAGGAACAGTCATTGCACCAGCAAAAGCGATGGTCCATTTTGACCAATTTCGGCCGAGTTGTACTTGTTCCATTACCCATCAATTACCAGCCTGGACCGAGTTGAATCCGACCGGGGGAGCAAGGTGAAAAGTTGGTGCTTTCCTGAAACTTCCGACCCTTTTTAAGAAGAAAATGACAAGCTATGGACGACCATCCTCAAAAGAGAAGAAATGAATAAAAGCAATTATGAGTAATTAGGAAGCACTGACACTCTCTTCATGTCGTGTTAGAATATAGGACATACTTCGACACGTTTCGATACGCAGTTAACAAGTGTTGGAAAATCCAACATGTGATTAGTTTTCTCGACACACGAGTCTAGAATTTGAACATGTAATTCTAACAAGCAGAGGGTCGATTTTAATTTTTTTTTTATAAATGAGTATTCAAAATTTAAATATGTAAAAATAATAAAAATAACAAAGGGGAAACACTTGTTGTTATATTTGATGATAAAATGTGTATTGTTTTCTTTTCAACTTATTTTTAAATGTTATTTCTAGTAGTATTATGTGGATTGCTTTTTTTTTTTTTCTGCAAATTTTATTGATTATTGGGATTGAAACAATAAATAATATTAATAAATGATGGATTAATATATTTAGTGAAGATTCATAATAAATTCTTTTTCATTATTTATTTATCTGTGAATTCAAATAATCATAAAAATAATAATTTATCATATATATATAAAAATATACATTCAATATATAACTTGTCTCAAAGTATCAAAAAGTTTCATTTTTAGAGAAACAATGTGTTGGCGTGTTGTGTTGTGGTGTGCGGCATGTCGGTGTCATTACTACTTAGATTGGCAAACGGTCCACGAGTTTTTGGGCCGGTTTGTGGGGCCGGCCCACTGCACCTCAAAATATTGGGGGTGTTTTTTTTTTTTCCGGGTTGGGGAACGACTCGGGCGAGTCGCGACGGTGACGTATTCGGCGGTGAACCGACAGCATTGACTTCGATCTTCTATTCTAGTACTAAGCTCATCATCTCGAGAAACCATCCTCCGCGCTCGCTTCCACAGTGGAGCGCAATCCCCGCCGTCCAATCAGAAACCCGGTTCCCACGAGAGCGCCGCAACGCGACGCGAGTCCAATTCCCATCAGCGGACGGAACCGCCGCGAGCCCACGGTTTGGGAATACGACGGGAGACAGCTAATCTCCATCCCCAAGCATCTCCCTCCCGCACGGCGACCGCGGCTCGACGCGACACTCGAAAACTCCCCAGATCCACCGCACTTCACTAGTTGAAATTTGAACCAGCTGCGACCAGCTGGAGCTGCTGAGGACGACCTGCTACCTCGAAGCTTCCCCTCCCCGCCGCCACCGCCGCCGCCGAGGAGATCGCCGCCGTTGAAGCTCGCTCCCCACCCCCTCCCCCGCGATGGCACGGCGCGGCGGCGGCCTCGTCCTGGCCCTCGCCTTCCTCTGCGCCTCCCTTCGCGCCTCCCACGGCTCCGTCCACGAGTACAATGGCGACCGGTTCGTGAGCAAGGGCAACGCCTTCTTCGTCCACGGCGGCAGCGAGGGCATCTACTCCTCCTCCTCCTCCTCTTCTCCGACCTCCGGCCCCAACGAGACCGCCGCCGCCGTCCCCTCTAACGGCGAGTCCTACATCAAGTAACGCCGCCCTCCCCGAGTTCTCCCGCTCGTTCCGAGCTTCTTGTTCTTCGCGCATTTGCCGTGTGTTTGTGCGTGCGTGAGTGCGTGGGTGTGTCGGCTGCGTGTTGCTGTTCGGCTCTGGTTTTGCGGAGATCGGTGCCGACTGTGAAATTGCGGCTTCGAGCATTGTTGCGTCAGCTGCGGATCTTAGTATTTCTTGCGGAAAAGTTTCGGTTTTGCGAGCTCATTTGGTTAATCGCTGATTCATTTCTTATTTTAATGCTTCGAGTGGAGGAACTAGTACTGGCTTTTTGCAATTGATGCTGATTATTAAGCACAGATCTGCCACTCATCCGTCATCGGTAATGTCCTAAGAATGGCTCTTGAACTTCTGTGAGTAATGTTGAGCGCCATGTTGCTCTTCTTTTTGCTTCTAGTGGGAAGCTAAGGAAAAGGAAGACGCTGTTTTGGGAAGTTCCTGAAATAGTGCCTATTCGTTGAGTGTCGCCTTCTATAGTTTGACTGAATCTGAAATCTGCCGTGCGTTGACAAGTCTATTGCATGATGGGTGGTGTGGTGGGGTAACCTAAGCAACTTTCATCTTTACCTTTTTGAGCTTGTTGTTGAGTTAGAGGGGAAGTAGATCTAAGCAGAGCTGTTTGTACCCATGGATTTCTTGCTTTCAAATTGATTTCCTGTTTAGTTGCACTGACACAATGTCTACTTGAACAGATTTGAAAAGATTAAGTTCCGGAGACCCAAGGAATATGCAAACTTTAGTTCTGAGTTTATACATGCCATTGTTTTTGAGGTGGAAGATAGGGAGACTATTGGGGGTTCGGCCTATGGTGGTCAAAGAGCGGTCTGCTGCACAGCTGATCTTGCTAAGCTGGGTGTCTGCAAGCAGGGTCTGATCATTCACCGCCCTTCTATGAAAAACGTTGACTGGCCGCAAGTGTTTGGTGTCTCGTTTGGGATGGATGAAGAGGTTGTGACGATGCCTGCAAAGTCGATACCAATAACAGGAACTGGGATGTATAACTTGTATTTCATCCATTGCGATCCAAATCTCAAGGAGTTGACTGTTGAGGGGAAAACAATTTGGAAAAATCCTACTGGGTATCTACCAGGTCGAATGGCACCTCTTATGAACTTCTACGGCTTCATGTCCTTTGCTTTTGTGATACTTGGAGTCTTTTGGTTCTCTCAGTATGCTAGATTCTGGAGAGAAGTTCTTCCACTGCAAAACTGCATAACCCTTGTAATAACCTTGGGCATGTTTGAGATGGCGCTGTGGTATTTCGACTATGCTGAATTCAATGAGACTGGAATCAGGCCCATTGGAATCACCGTGTGGGCAGTAACTTTTGGGACCATCAAACGTACGGTTGCGCGTCTGATTATTCTGATGGTTGCAATGGGCTACGGCGTTGTTAGGCCTACTCTAGGTGGAATTACCTCCAAGGTCATCATGCTAGGACTTACCTTCTTCCTGGCATCTGAAGTCCTTGAGTTGGTGGAAAATGCAGGTGCAGTCAGTGATCTTTCAGGGAAAGCAAGACTATTTTTGGTTCTTCCAGTGGGTCTCCTGGATGCTTTTTTCATCTTGTGGATATTTTCTTCCCTCTCTGCAACTTTGAGTAAGCTCCAGGTATTTGGTTCAGACTTCCAAGTTTGTTTCTTCTTTGATTGCAAATTATATTCATTTTCCTCAAGTTTCAATGTGTAAGGTGACGCATCCTTCATTTCTCATGATAAAGATACTCCATATGGGGAAGTAGAACATGAAGTTATTTGCATGCCCAATATAGTCTTACGGGGATTTTGTTTTTATGTGGTCCTCTGTAAAGATATGAAAATAAATATGTTGTTCATATTCTTCTGAAAGATCATCACCACCACCGTGTTGAACTTGAACTTACTGAGCTGAAATGAATAGAAAACGTCAACTGCAATCCGCTTCTGTGTCTGGTCAATTTTGATTGCTGCATCCAATCAAAATTAGATTGTCTGTTTGATTCTCACTGATTGACCCTCAATCCTTTCTCCTTGGCATTTGTGCTGGTAGGCTTGTTTTTAGAATTGCTGCATTGTCTAATGCCATGCTGATGATTCATACTGATGAATACATTACTACCTCATTTAGTGATTTAAGTTGTGCTTGCTGATACAATGACAGGCTAGAAGGATGATGGTTAAACTGGACATCTACAGGAAGTTTACAAATGCTCTGGCAGTTGCTGTGATCGTATCTGTTGGTTGGTTATGTTACGAGGTAATAAATTAGATCGATCATGCATGAGTATGGATAGATCTACTTTTCCAATGACTGGATTAAGTAGGCTAATAATTTTTCATTGGCGACGGAATTAACATCAACATTATCCATCATTATAATATGTTTTGTTAAAATGCCTCCCTTTTACAAGTTTAATCCTCTGGATAGATCAGCAAACAGAAGTGGGCACATAATTCATGCATGATGTGACAGTCAGAGGTCCTTTGGTCAAAGCTCTGGACCCTTGTATACCTCCCCAATGCTAATCAATTAACAGTTTCAAGTCTGGCCAAATCCTTGCCTATGCTTGAGGAAGAAAGTTACTCTTTATGTATGAAATCACTCCTCAGGCTACAAGCGTGAGCTTTTAGGTGGATTGGAAGTGGCGTGATATTAACAAGTGTCAGTGTCCTTATTGTTTGATGTAAACAGTGCTATGGATTTCGATTCAGGCACTGACATACCAATATTACCCTTGCTGAATGTGAGGAAAAGATGGAAGAATATATATTTCACTCTCTGCATGAAGTTTAAATAGTGTAACCATTATAAAACTTGACTTATTGCTTGCAGCTCTATTTCAAGTCAAAGGATGTATACAACGAGCTTTGGCAGAATGCATGGGTCATTCCTGCCTTCTGGCAAGTCCTGTCGTTCTCTCTTCTTTGTGTCATATGTGCTCTTTGGGCACCATCTCAGAGTTCAATGCGGTAAGGAGGAACTTTCCTTTCCTCAAATGATCCCTTTCCTTTTTCTTCATAGAAACTTGTGTTATGTCTTGAAAACACTCACTTGAGCTATAGGACATACTGCTTGCTTTTGACTTTTTACCTATTTCTTGCAGATATGCTTACTCCTCGGAGACAGGAGATGAATTCGACAAAGAAGAAACCAACTTGATACTTATTAAGCCATCACCCACGCCATCAAAGGATGTCCATAGTGTGCCAGATGCTAGGGCTGGGCACGGTGGCAATGGGGCAGCAGATGGGTTGGAAGAGAAGACCGAGTGAAGTTGCGGTTGAATTATGTTGCCGTAAGGAGGTTCACTTGTTAATCTTTTGACTGTTGGTGAGAAGAGATAACAGTTCGTTAGCCTCTCAATCATACAAAGCGCAAAAGTTCCATACAACAGGTTCTTGTCATGGAGATCTTCACTTAAAATCAATGTGCCTCATTTCTTCATAGATCTTTTACTGTGATTTATTTGTTCATCTGGTCATCGTATACCTTACTGATAGTTGTTACGGATGAGAAACAGAAAATGGGTACTGGTTGCGTTGATCTTCTTATGGACATATGGTCGTGTTGTTCTAGTTTCCAGGGAGAGGTTTAAGCATGGATTCAGTACTTTAACTGCTTCATTATCCTAATGTCATTTTGATGCCTTGTAAAACGATTCATTTTGATCCCTTTGAGTACATTTTACAACAAAACCAGTCTCTTTTCCCAGCATAATCTGTCAACTTACAAAGGGTTAGTGATCCGTCTCGGCTATGAGCCTCAGCAAACCCTGATAGTTATCTCCGGGAAACCTGCCGAATACTGAGTGGAAGGATTTAAAAATGAGTTGGGGGGCCATTAACCTGAAAGAAAAAGGGCTTTGAGGATTAAATTGTATAATCGAAAAGGCAAATGGAAGGGCAAGCACAATTGCCCGTCTAAAAACAGTGGTGCATTTGGACTTGTCTTCAGGGCATGAAAAATACTGAAGTGGGTCGATTCCAAGTGTTAACAAAGATGCCGGATGCTTAAAAGTTGTAAGGGCATCTGATGCATTAAAGCCAATCGTTTCCTCAGCCATCAGCGTCACATCAGTCATCGGGCTAAATTCTGGCAATTTTATCGTTCGGTCGTCCACGGCCATTCCGGCAGAATTAAAAATATGCTGGCTTTTTCATTCTGCTGTTATGTTGTTCCCTTGCGCGATAAATGCCAAATTAAATTGTTTTTTTCAGCGCAGCCTAGTTCAAGCTTTGGCTGCATTCAGCAATCTTAACCGTGGAAGGAGTGGACATGCTTCAGCAGATGGCAGCCCAAAATTTTCCGAGCACTCTTCTATATATCGACATTGCTAGTTCACATATTCAGAAACCAAAACAGAGAAGAAAGAAAGGTAATTTCAAGCGACATATGAAAACAAGGGGGGACCAGGATGGGGTTTGGTATGGTGGGGGAAGGGAAAATGCAAATTCAAAAGTTCCTCTCCCGTTTTACATCAATGTCTAGTCTTCATATAAGTTAGTTTTAGCAACGGGACAATCATATCAGTATCGACACAAAAACTTGGGATCTTCTCCTTACATTGGCAGAAACAGAAACGGTTTCGCTATCCTTTTTTCAGTCTGACATTGCCAGGTCACAGCAGTATATTCCTGACCTTTTTAACATCGTATATTCATGCCACTCTGATTCTGGAGGTTCACCTACTACAAAAGACATGATGTTAAGTCATACTGCAATTACATTCAAGAAGCTCCGTATAATCTCCTCTCCCCACGGGGTATACTTGGGGATGACATCAATGAACATGGTCCCTACGGTGGTCTCTTTCGGGCAGCAAGAAGAAAAGGATTGATTGCACCATTTTTATCTTTAAATATCATGATTTGCATCGACAACAGAAATTCAGATGTGCACTTATAATTGGCAACCAAAACAGTTACGACATTCGCACGCTCCAGCGACTACACATTCGAGGAACAGGCCATTTCCGTTTTGCACCCGACAGATGGACACATCACATGAATTAGCCAAAAGCCCTACGAGAGGCACCTTTCTACGAACAGGGGTAGATGCGGAACACTGACAAATTTATCATGATAAACAGTGCGGACGATAAAGCGCTTCTACTACCTGAGTTTCCGACTTCACTATGATTACAAGCAAATTGTTAGTTGTCGATGACTACTAGGACACAAATTCAGGACATAACTGAATTTTGTACCGCGACTTTTTGACATACGCTATATTTTTGCAGCCAAGCTCTGTGAAAATATGTCAGTTTGTCACATTTGACTTCGAGAAGGCATTTAAATGGTATCTTTTTAACTAGTGTGTATAAGTATCGACCATCTTAAATGTGAACCCTACTACAAACTGATCTGAGCTTGACGACCAGTAGCAACATAAGTTTTTCCATGGTAACCCAACCTTATTCGATCTTAAACAAATTGCATCTCATCTGAGCAAACAAAACGTCATTTAACATTAATTGAATCCTGCGACAATCACCCAAAAAAAAAAAAATTAGCACTGGAATCTGTGTAGCGTATGAACATGCTTGAGCTCACCACAGCACATCTCTGCATCCTGCGCTAGATACCAAATGTAATCTGACAAATAACGTGACTGGCTTTTATTCTATCGGACTATTTCACCATCCAAGGCTCTACAAAGAAGTATAGTATAACGCTGTATAACCCTCTATGCTCAGCAACATTTGCCAACTTGGTGAATACATAAGGAGAAAACGTTAAAAATCATTCCATTTTTCTATATGCATCGACTCGAGGTTGAGACCTCAGCTTGATCTCAAAGAAATCTGAAGCTGAAAAAGGAAAATCGTCTCTGATATAAGAAGTAAAAAGCAAAGCACACATACAACAGTTACCATATGAACAAATGAAGCATAATCAGAACGTGGTAGTAAAACAAACGACAGGCTTATATCAAAGAAGCATTCGGGTGAGCTTATGCTATTCTGGGGACCTGTACCAGATCTTGCAAGTAGCAACCCAATTAGGATCCCCTTCCAATCAAACTGAATTTGACTGTTCTCCTCAGTAAATCCAAAGGGCAAATAAATACCAGAGCAGCCATCCCGTCATCTTCACCCAAATGCTCCCCAAAGAATTCAAAGAATGTGTCCTAGATTCTAACGAGCAAAACTCCACTCCACATCATCACTGGGATCTCCTCCTCAGGTGCTGAGATACTGGGTATCCCTCAAAGAAATCCAAGACAGCAGTCTCCAAATCCTCAACTGAGTATTTTATATAGTTCTCCGGGTGCCTCCCACTCTCAATATGGCTTCTGAAGCGCCCTAAGAACGACCTGTAAGCCGGAATCAACTTCTCCGATATAGAAATCCGAAGCTCCTCTCTAAGCTGAGTGTCAGGCACCAACCATGTGGCCTGGGTCCGATGAACCTCCTCAAACATGGCATTGAAAGCCTTGAACCTCTCCCTAAGAGCATTTTTTGACACCCCAGATGAGAAGCTACCACTAACATGTAACCCCTCATCTCTTAGGCAATACAATACCCTAACCCATGTTGCTCGCTGGTAACTAGTCGCTGCCTGCCTAAGTTTGCCCGTCATCTTCCTCAGATAATCGTCACCAATCATTTCCCTCAACTCCGGTGACCCTTTCACCTTTTGAACGATGTAATGTACATTGTTCATCATAAACAGGTGTGCTAGCGAATCATCTCTATAGTGCTTGGACTTGCCCTCCAAATTAAATTGCAGAATCACAATAATCCAAATCAAATGAAGCGCCAGAGCGCTCTTCCCTTCGAATTCTGCAAACTCCATATCTGGGATCGTAGGATCACCTGAGTACCTCGAACCGGTCGACGGCTTTGACACTATGAGCTCGGACAAGGTCGGCTTATAATCTGATATCAAGCTTATGTAGTTCATCACATACCTTGTCAAAGGATGAATTGTCCCACCCGGCACTGGGACCTGCGACGGCTCCCGCAGCACGGCGTTCTCAAACTCAGAAAGAATTCCCCTTGCGGCCTCCCCAAGCCGGGACAGAATCTCAGCCGCCTGAACCCGTATCGACTCAGCCGATTTACACTGAAAAACAACATCGATATCAGGAATCAAATCCATCAGAGCATCATGGAGGTCCAGAATCTTGAACAGCTTCTCAGGCGACCTTCTGCTTATGCTTATGGCCTCGGCGAAATTAAACAACTGTAAGGCAGGTCCCTTCACAGTCTCCATAAAGCAAGCATCCTCAATTTTAGTACCAATGCCATAGAAAATCTCTTCGCACAGCTTCTTCTCACTTGCGAACAAAACCCTAATGCAAGCCTTGGCCGCGCGAATCCACCGCCTGATTTTCGTCTCCAGAGCTTCCCACTCGAGCCTCTGTATATCCCCAATGCTCAGCTTCTCAAACCCTAACCTCCTGAAACTCGCGTCAACAGCCGACTTCCTCACGCTTCCGTACACTTGAACGCACTCCCTCATGTAACCGCAGGAGATCATCCTCTCCGCGATGCATCGGAGGTCGTAGATCGCCTCGGACGGCACGAGATCAATCTCGCGGATGCTGCTCGTGGACCGATAGCTGATGCTGCTGTTGCTCTTCCTGCTCGATTCGGCCCCCACTTCGTTGGCGCTCAGATCCAGCGCCTTGGGCGTCGAGTCGTCGTCGACGTAGAGGTCCACCTCAGCGCCGTCGGCGGAGGAGATGGACGAGTGGACCGAGGAGCACGACTCGGTCGTGAGCGAGTCAGCCTCGAGTGGACTGGTGTGACTCAGGAGTATGTTGCGGAACTCGTCCTCCAGCCTCGCCATCGCGATCTGGACCGCGGAGCTGACCTTGTCCTCCTGCTCGCCGCCGCCGCCGCCGCCGCCCCCTCCTCCCCCGCCCTCGGACAGGCTGACGGAGGACATGGAGCGGTGGAGCTCGTCGACGGCGCTGAGGTAGCGGTCGATCTCGTCGCGGTCGGACTGGAAGATCATCTTATCCCGGCCGTCCTCGGAGGCCGTGGAGTCCCACCGGAGGATGATCTCCTCGGCGGCGTCGACGGGCATGGGGCCAAGTGGGGTCTTTTCCGGCGAGTCCATGATCGGAAAGCCGGAATCAAGAAAACAGCAGAACGAAGAAAGAAAGGATTTTGACGAGAGTTCCGAATCGGTCGATCGATTTCTTCTGGTGGGTTTTGCACAATTATTGGGAAGAAGATGAAGGGAGAGAGAGAGAGAGAGTTTTTTCGCAGGCTGTTTTTGGCTTTTTGCAAGAGAAGAGAGAGAGAGAGAGAGAGAGAGAGTTGCTACTGGTGCTTGGAGAGTTTCTTTTCCCCCACTGATTGATTGGGAGTTTTCTTTTTAATTTCCAGGCAAAAGGAAGGAAGGACCAACGAGATTTTCTTTTTCTGTTTTTTTATCCTTCTTTTTTCCTCGCGGGGATTGCGATTGGGTCTGCGAAGGCAAAAAGCTCCTAGATTTTTTCTTTCTTTCTTTCTTTCTTTTTTTTCCTTTTTTAATGTGGGGGTGGCGGGTTTTGTCTGAAATCTGAGTTGTGGGGTTTTGATTTTTCAGTGGTCGATACTGCCGTGGAAAACGTAAGAGAGAGAGAGAGAGAGAGAGAGAGAGAGAGGTTTTTTTTTTTTTTTTTTTTTTTTCGGAGACCTTTTTTCTCTTTCCCGGGTGGCATCATTTGACAGTTGACCTTTGGCGTGCCGGAGAGCGGGATCTTCGCGGGGGAATATTCCGGCGGGATCGCCGGAGCACACGTTTCTCGATCTGCTTCAGCTTCCTCGATTTACATTTGTATAATTAACGGATGGCATGCGCGCCTTTATGAATTCCCCCCTGGATATCCGTCCGCGAACCTCGATCGGTTCTTTACGAGACACTACAAAGTTTCTTTTCTATTTTTTTTTTTTTGGGTCGAAAGTATCTTTTCTATGTTAGGACTTTAGTTTTTAGTCTGTAACAGTTTTGCTAAAGCCTGAATAACGAGCGATCGAATGTTGTTCTCATCGATTCTTAGGATTAACTTGTTCCGACTTGGTTCATCCAAAGTTGCCCCAGTCACCATGGATCGGCTTCCCGCTGTGGTTAGCAGCCTGCTGTGTAGTGCTGCCGTGGAGGCGAGGTCCAGATTCTCGCTCTGTGATGGATGCGATCACCACCACCACAGCGTTCGCCGTTGAGCGGGCAGGACAAATGCGACAGTAGTGGTCCTGCGGCTATCAAGTCCCCTTATGCCATGTCTACTCTTTTTTTTCTTTTTTCATTTTTATAGCACGTGAGATTCTTTTTTTTTTTCATTTGTTACTTTTTACTTTTCGTGATCACGTTAGTGATGGATATAGCTATTAAAAAAAAAAAGTAACTTTAGATTGTCACCTTAATTTTCTGACACCGACTTATCACTTAGATAGCCACATTTAACCGAATGACTAATGGTGATACATTTTAAATTGCACGGGGAAACGATTTTGGATAAAAAGCGAAAAAGAAGAAGAAGAAGAAGTGGATGGACCATTTTGAATTTCAGACAAAAATAAAGGAACTACCCACCTAAAATAAAATGTAAATTAGCAACACCGTTGAAAATTAGATTAATGCATACGTGAGTCAAGTAGTCTCCTTCAACCCAATTGTAGCATCACAAATTGCTCGGCATATAAATTTCGAACCACAGCCACCTGAAAAAACGCACATCAGTCATTATCGTTGGGAATTTCGTGGAAACAATTTTACCTAACTAGTCTAATCCCATTTTTGACCAAAAAGAGAAAAAAGTGGTCTATGACATTTTCTAAAAGTGACGTTTTCTGGAGGAACTGTGTTCTGATGTTCTTATCAGGAATAGCATGTATCATAAATAATGATCATTTACATTGGAAAAGCACAAAAGGCGTTTAGTGTTAAAACTTTACTTCCAAAGTATGCGGGGCCTAGTTGCAAAATAGCAATCTCAGTACATTTCAACCACTAGTAATTCGACGTAGTATATTTATGGTCAATGCACAATAGCAACTAATCAAAGGGACGGACGGAAAGAGCAACGGGTCCTAGAGGTTCCCAAGTGTGTTGGTCCAATTCTTGATCTCATGAAATTGGAACCGGTATTTTTGTCCGATTCCAATGATGAAACCATCCGAACCGGACCATACTAGACCTATTATTACTTTTAATTTTTTTTTTAAATCTTTTAAAAAACTTATATCCTATCCACAATCACCCTCGCTCTTTCCCTGTTTCTCTCACGCTCTCTTTTTGCTCTCATGCCAATCATACATTTATTAAAAATCTGGGATGATGATGATGATGATGATGATGATGATGATGATGATGAAAACTAACATGCTATCTAGCTCCAACTCTCCAAGCCCTCGGGCACCTCACCTCACGTCTCATTGTCTCCCTTCACATTCACAGTTCACAGTATGCTTCAACTCCACAAACCCAGATCACAACTCAGCTGCTGTTAGTTCGTTGCCTCAATCTAACTCCAAGCCCTAATCGCTGGCTCACTCATAGATCTTGACGCCTTTAATCCCTAATCGCTTGCTCACAGTCACTAATTTCATTTATCCACTTGAAAACTGATCCGGTTCTAGGAGATGATAGTTGGGTTCCCAATTTCAAAGAACAGGAACCGGTTCGGTTTCCAATTCCTATGTGGGAATCAAACCACCCAAAAAATGATCACCCTAGCAGTCATTCTTTACCTTAAATCGTGCAAAAGACATGATGTCGATTATTTTGACGATCGAGAAATTCTAACTTAGGTGGCCACTCCTCATAATTGGAACGATGTCACGACAATTGATCTTTCGAAAATCGGTCTTGATCCCATCACCATGTTGTAAGACTGCCCGATGTTGTTCCCAACGCAAAATCAAATCTCGGGTTGATCGAACCATCGGTCTGCCCTTGCATACAACAATTCTCCAGGGTTCTCACTGCAACAAGAACCCTAATTTTGCAGGCAGCAGATTAACAAGATGAATTAGCTGTCTAGATTGGGGCGGGTACGACATTACCGTAAATTAATCAAGAACTCAAGGATCAGAGTCAACCAATCTGCGGATCACTAGATTAGGCCAGCATTCACGTGCATGCATGCGTGCACGTACGCAAGAGATTTATGGCATTTGCAATGGTTTTGCTCCATATCGTTTGTGATTTTTTAAGAATCTTTTTTTTTTTTAATAACAGGTGTCGGCTTTCCATGGGCTACCACATTAAATAAGAACAATTAGAATAAATAAATCGATAAACGACAATCTAGAGAAAAGGGAGAGAATTTAATGAGGCGCACGAGTGGCGCAGGATGAGTAAGAAGCCTGAGGATTCGAGTCACACTTCCATGTGACATCCCCGCTTGCATGTCCAGCTCATTTCATTTGAGAATTTTTTCAATTTCTAGAAGAGAATAATGCAATCCCCTTTTCCCTATAGTCTTGATTAAGATTAACGAGCATCAGGACGACACTAATCAAATTTATGTAATTAGAAAATTTTGATTGCCTTAACATTGGCGTTATCGGCATTATGCATATCACAAGAAGAATTAGTTCAACCTTCTTTTTAAACTTTAGCCTTCTTGACCCCTAATCACTGGAGTAAAAGACTCTCTTTTTGAGTTGCGGTCTGCTGTCGAGACATAATCAGACCGCACTGTCTCGCTTGCTTACAGGATCGATACATTTCATTTAAGAATTAAGGGGAAAATGGATCGATTTTTCCTCGGTCATTTTCTTTGGAAATTTCCCAAGAGTTAGCACTTTATTAGAAACATCCATCCAACAATGCAAGTGGCGAATCCGAGGAAAACATGTGTCTTCGATCCATGCCTGACTAATGAAAGCAAGCTGGTAGTGTCAAAAGTACATATTCACTGTCCGGGTGCGGTGTGCAAGCGCAGGACTTTGTGTAAGAATCAAATTTCTTTTTTTTTCTTGTTTACTAAATTTCCTAAGAAAAAATTGCATTTTATTAAATGGGATTCCAGAGCAGAAGGGGGTGTGCTGTTGAGTGCCAGGTTAGGAATAGCATAAGAATTTGAGCCTCTTCTTTTTTTCTTTTTTCTTTCGAAAGAATTGTATATGTGTTCAAATAAAAATAATTAGAGATCCAGCTGTATTTGGCTTGCATAGTAAGGTTGACTTGCGTGCTCTATTATAACCTGTCAATGAGTTGGAATGGAACTTGTTGGTTACAACTTACACTTGGGGTCAGGCCACTCTAATTTTCTATTGTTCCTTTTTTGTTTTTCTATGATGCGCATAACCTCATAATATTTGGATTTGTACATTTATTGACTGAATTTAGACACTGCAATTGCAAAGATATCTAATTTAAAAGCGAATAAAAAATCAGTGAGATCTATTTAATCTATAACTACACCTAGGTACAAACTATTACACAAGCATGATTTCCTTTAAGAATAGCATGATATGCGGTCATCAATATTCATATCGAGTCCCTGAAATTGACAAACTTTACATGAGAATGCTTCAAATACATGCAATAACAAATCGCTTGATTCTGTCAAATTTCATTTCCAAAATGCACACATACATTTCACATATTACTATCTCCTAGTGCTTGAAATTGCGGGTATTATGCTATTCGAATGGTTCTTTGTGGTTTCTTTTTGCCTATTTCAAATGTTGCTGATGGAGTCGTTTGTACTGCTTCTTCCAGTGGATCATTGGATTCCTCCGCTGCTTGGAATACCGTGAGAAACTGAGGTTTGACAGTTAATTGGCACAGGCTTATATGGTTGAACAGGTTGTCTACTTTAAATCGAATTAGCTCTTCATTTCATTCTGTTAATCCCCGTTGTTTGCTCCGTAAGGAAGCTAAACGAATCAATGGATCGTCTGTTCTTCGGAATTCAGCTTTCCTTCTCAGGTTTTGGAGGAATGTGTTGTGCTGTAACTCTGCCGTGGTAATAGAAATTCCCCATGTATGGAATTCTGAGTTGGCTGGGCTTAAAAGTGCGGATCAATGGTACCACTTTGAGAGCAATCATGTTCAAGTTCGCAAGGAATTACTGTGTACATTGTGTTTGGAAAGCAAGAAATGGGGAACATTAAATCACATGTTTTTCTAATGGCTTAAATTTTCTAAACAATTGGTAGTGGTTTCATAGAATTTTACTTTATATTAAGCAGGAGATCATGAGTTCAAATTTTTCCCAACCCCTATTTACCTCGCCTATTATATATACTTCCGTGCTTTATTCTTCGTTTAAATCTTCCCTAGCCTTTTGGTCGCGCTTAATTTGTTGCTCATGCCCGCGTGTACCAAAAAAATATGTGCGAACATTGTCTGGCAGGTATGAGCTGTATAACTAAATGGCCATGCCCAGCTTGCAAAGGCCCTCAAGCCGTAGCTCGCCTAGCACATGATCAGATCTACCATTTTTTGGATGTTTGAAAAGCTAATAGAAGTGGAAAAATAGCTGAGCCTGCCAAGCCCGTACAATTTGAGCCCAATAGGGGTTGAATTTTACCCAAGCCCATTTAACTGATGGATGGGCCTCCTCCAGCCATTTGCGCTTTGAGGCCTATAATCATTTGTACTTCTTTATTCGCATCTCCCTCCTCGCAATAAATTTATGAAGGAGTCTATAGAATGAATATTCAGTTGGGTTATCCACATACTTCTTATGGTTTCCTATTCTTTTCTCCTCAATAGTTAGAGCTGACTTACCCTAAATCAAGGGCATTCCAAGCGAAGCCACATTAAGAGTTGAGTTCAAAAGATTGGATTAATTAATTTCGGCAATTAATAAAAGAAACCATATCATAATGTTCTTCGTTTAATGACAAATGTTTTTCATAAACAAAATAGATCAGTTAAGAAAGTCACATATTCTACTTTAAATCTTAATCATCGATTCCTATCAAAAGCATGCAGAATGAGAGGGGACCTACTTCAACATCAGTAGGTGAGACTTGTACCAGCGTCCATTCCAACTTGTTAATCAACGAGCAAGTAATTTACATGGAAAGTTCCTTTTGTTTTCCCTCGGTCCACCTCCACCACACACTCTTTTCTCTCTAAAAGTACACGCAGGGGAAGTGCGTGCCCATCTCTCAATCATTGCTTCTTTCTTTATTCTTTTTCTTCCCACAATGCATGTAAAACACGAGCTTGAATTCAGAGAAAGATTCAATGAATTTTATAAATTCAAAGATAAGGAAGGAAAAAGAAAACAAGGGAAAAAGCCCATTTCCCAAAAACTAATCAGGTTCGAGGAAAATCCTTTGAACATGGCCTCTCCAATATTCTGCCTGTGCCATTCCTCACCAGATCATTGACTAGCCAAGGAAAAAGGGAAAAGAAGAAAGAAAACAGGAAAAGACGAGGGAGACTAGAGAGACTTCATGAACTTGCTCCCCATTCTAAGCAGGCAAGCATTTGAGACAGAGAGAGAGAGAGAGAGAGAGAGAGAGGTTGGTTCTGTTGGTGACATGGAGAAATCAAGCTTTCAACTGATGTTCAACCAGTTGAGCCATCGTTTGAAGGAGAAGAGAGCCCTTATTGGAATAGCTGAGAAAATGGAGGACCAAGGTTAGAGTGTTTCATCTTTCCCCAGTATATATCTTCACAAAGATGGAGGACAAAACCCTCTTTATGCTTTTTTCTAATAGTACAAAGTCTCGTTTTTAAGATTCATACTTTTATCGATGGAAAAGAAAGGAGCACCTTTTTTTTCTCCTAAAATCTTTAATTACTCGTGTTAGTTTTTACAACATTGCAATCTCTTTTAGTTTTTCTTAGAGCACTTAGATAAATACAAAGCAGGGACTGGAAATTAGTATTCTCTCATCAATACTAAAAGTAAAGACCGTGACTAATCGCAATATCTCTGTTTCTCAAATAATATGCTATGAACTCAAATATCAAGTCGGTATTATTTTCAGAAGTGGAAGTAGTGTCGATGACAATCTTCCAGTTTGATTGAGCAAGTTAATTTATTCAAGGGGGTTACGTATCCTAGAAATAAAGTTTTCACAGTGAAAACATCGGAATATATGAACTTTTGAAGAAAAATTACACTCTGCACCTTTTATTCGAAAACGGTGAAGCTTCAAGTTCGATTCCTACTTGAAACAACTACAGACCGTGCACTAAATATAGCACCTGAAGTCTGGGCTCCGATGTTCCTCGGCTGACAAGAAATAAACCTTACTCAAATTTGTTTCACAGCTAATTTGCCACCTACTACGAACATGATGTTTTCAAGTGCTATGTGCAAGGAAACTAAGTCATTTTCCCTTATGTTGTTGTACAAGGAGAAGCGCATGCAACAATAGGAGTAAATTATGTAGATGGAGAGAACGAATGAGCAAATTAGGTGATCTCGTTGGAATAATGAATTGTCTCATATATGAGACAAATTGTCGCTAACCCTTATAAAAATGCAGCAACAAAATCAGCGGATTCAGCTCAGCCACAACCGACAACGATGAACTTGTTGAAGAACTTGGAGTGTTTGACCCCCGGATCGCCCAATGTCAGTGATCAATCCTCCAAGGCAAACTCCATAGCAAATGCAAAACTGAACGACCTCAGGTGCAATTTTCATGTCAAAATAGTAGATGTATAACTTTTGAATTACCTATACACGGTTTATATCTCAAATGCTAATCGAGCTGTGATTGGATTGGACATACTTAAGTACCATATTTGGGTGTCAAACTATTTTCTTGATATATACCATGGTGGAATTTCCTAACATCCACAGTTGATATACGTCTCCCGCTTGTGTCAGGAAATATGTTAATAACAAAACGGTGAAGACTGATCAAGTAACGATATTTTATGCCGGAAGCGTGCACGTCTTCGATGGTCTTCCAGTTGACAAGATGAAGGAAGTGATGAGTTATGCTGCAAAATTCAGCCCCAGTTGCATTTCCGGTCATTTTGTTATCAACGGTGGGGGAAGTAGCAAGACTGGTCATGAAAAACTCATGGCCAGTACACAAAATAGTAGTATCGGAGCAGGACGTTCCACATGTCAAGAACTTCTTCAAGCCAAAACTGAAGCTGCTGCTTCTGGTAATTAAAAATAAACAGATGATTAAGCATCAGTTAGCTCTGTTAAATAGTCAAATTGCTCTCTGATGTTTTTTTTTTACCCTTTTGACTTTAGATCTGCCTATCGCGCGGAGGGCTTCGCTTAACAGATTCTTATCAAAGAGAAAGGACAGGTGATCTTTCTTCTTCATTGGTTTCAAAGGATTTGGACTGTTCCAGAAAGAAAAAGTTTTATCTGAAAATTGTTGCTAACAGAGAAGTATCATCTTGAAAGGAATGCAAATATAAAGGAAGCTTGTTCATGGGTCCAAGTCCCTGAGAAGGGTCATCACGTCGTGATCCAATTGGATTAGGAGCGATTTACCTGACCCAGACAAAACCACACCGTTAAAATGAATTTGACAGCTAGAAGGACTAGTGTTACCATGGGATGAAGCAACATTGTCAGTGCCACATGAGAAGATTTTGCATGAACTCATTTTAGTAGACCGAGCTGTTAAGATTCGAGGAAAAATCTCATGAAATTTTTGAACAGTATAATGGAGTTGTAATGTCAGTGATAGAATGAGTCTAATCACCATGTCATTTGCTAGTTAGTCTGAGCTAAAGGAGAGACTCCGAGCACAAATTTCAGATGTCTATAGGAAGTCGTTTCATGAGGCGCAAACTTTTTCAAATTATGGAGTACAGCGCGATTCATGCTTTCTTTGCTCACACTTGTTTTTCAGGGCTCTGGTGAGAGCTCCTTACGTTAGGAGCTCTCCTACTGCAGCATCTACGCACGAGGTGGGCAGTTCAATTCATTGATCTCGAAGCTGATTCTTCAAAGAGCCTTGAACTTAGCCTTTAGAGATTATGGTTATCGGCTTGAATTCATCTGGAAAAAAGTTCTTGCTTTGGGCTATGTCGAAGTACAAATTATTGAATTTGAAGTATGAATTTGGTCCTTCTGCTTATATCATTTTTTGCGTTGGTTCCGGACTTGTCTGTCACAACGTAACCTGATATTTAGGAAAGGATCAGACTTATTGTTGGGCCAACTCCATTGACATGGGCAATCGGAGAGTTTACCGATAGTCTATAGAAAATCTATACGCACCATTAATTCCTTGCGAGAAGCAACTTTCACTTGCGAAAAATGGTTGCTTTTGCTGGAAAAGAAAATGTGTCGGCGAGATGAAAGTGACATTGTCCCAAAGTTAGAGGGTGACATTTGCAAAAGAAAGTTGAGGACCACCCTTCGAGGAAAGACACCAATCGAGAGACCAAATCTATATTTAAACCAGGATGGGGCCCCATTTCCTATTTCTTATACGCGCATCTTAATTTGGTAATGGCTTATGAAGTTTAAATGCAGTCACAAGGAACTCTCATTTTGAGCATACCTTGAAGCCTGTCCAGGAATAATTACCACAAGAAGTTCGGCAATTCAAGTTAGAACAATGTCATGATCGACTATGGGTCGCTAATCAAACTCCAGCTGCAGGTTATTTCTAAATACCTAAGCCTCTGCCTGGGAACTATGTTAGGGTCATGGGATACTACAAATATCTTGGAAATGGACTGTAGTGATATTGCATACCAACCTTTAAGTGCCCAAGCATCAGGATTTTCGGTTTTGGATTGGCAGATCATGTGAACGTTTCCAATCTCAACCTTCAATCTCTCAAAAAAAAAAAAAAATGTGGATAAAGGAGGAGCAAGCTTGAATTTGAATTATTCAGCTCTCAAAAGGTCTTACAAAGTAAAGGTGCAATCAGCCAACATTTCTATGTTACAAAACATAGGATCGATGGCAAAAATGAAATCAAGATGTACACAACACGAAAGAAAACTAAACCTGCTTCACTACGTGTGTACATATGCAAAACTTGATTGATCCGCAAGACAAATCGGGGCCTCTAAGCTGCGAGCTATTGATAACCTCTACAGAACTATGATTTTACTACTTTACCAATCAAGCAAGCTGCTATTATTAGTCTGATTCCAACCTTGCAATATAGTTGTCATAAAATTTCGCTGCTCGCTCAAGGTCACCCAGCTCGGTGTAACAATCAGCAATTGCTCCGTAAGCCTCTGTATTTCCTGAATCCTCCCCTACTCTCTCAGAAATCTGCAGAACCAGAGCATGGTATTGAATGGCTTCTCGAAACTTGCCCTGCCTCTGAAGTGAGGCTCCTGAAATCAAATTCAGAGATGAAGACAATGAATCCTAGTACTCCTTTTTCACTTTCATTACCTAACTCAAATGTTACTCAAATGAAGGAAAGGCTTGCAGCTGCCAACTGCTGCCCACTCACAATATATTAGTAAAATGAAACCTGATGGAATGATAAGAGGAAAAATACTAAGATTATTAATATATAATTCAATACATAGAAGACACACCCAAGCCTCTAGCAGCCTTTTTCTCCTCAATAGGATCCTCCAGAATCTGTGCTAGCTCCAAACCTGCCTTGAATTCCTTAAATGCTTTCTCTGGATCTTGATTCCTCAAAAAGTTCTTCCCAGTTTTAAGTCGAGAAATTAACTCTTCCTTCCTTGGATCAACGATAACTTCACTTTCTGCAATTCGAGTACCCACAGGGGCATAACTCAAGCTTGGGGCATAAGATTCAATCTTAGCTTGTCTTCTTAAAGCTGCATTGATCTGGCGCAGCTGCTCATTAAGCCGCGCAAGTTCACCTCTCCTTTGTCGTGCAAGTAACCCTATCATTGAGTTATCAAGTTATCAGGATGAAGCTATAACAGACTATGCTTCTAATTTTCTGCTGAAACTGATATCCTCTATAAACACGATATAACAAAATCTCAACTCGCAAATTCAATGCAGATAGTGAAACAGATGCATAACATGTTCTATAAATTTACCTCCAACAGTGGCTCCAACAAGGGCTACAAAAAGCAGCAAAGGCATATTGAGTAAGGAATTCTCAGCCTCACAGGTTTCAGCCAAAGCTTGAAAAGGTGCTGTCAACATGAGGCCATTAGTGATGAGTAGAGCCGCAGCAGGGAACTTGAAATGTAATCTTTCCTGGAACCAGAATTAACTATAATCAGATGTTACAAGTTAATGTCACCAACGTCATCAAGAACAAGGAATTCGAAAAGATGAAATTTTTTTTGATCTAATGTTCTTTTGAAATTTCAAAACTCAGTATAAAGATAAGTGAATCTATGCCTCATCCACAATAGTTTCAACAGATTGTCCACACTTTCTAACCAGGAAGAGGGAGAGAACCATATAGTAAATGTGAGCTGTGGTGTATCTTGGTTCTGACTGGAAAAGAAGTAAAATCATAAATTCAAATACCCTCGTTTGCATTTCACGAGAAAAAGAAAAGCAATCACGGGCCTGACGCGAGAGAACACAAAATTAACACATGAAGACTCACCAGCATACCTGATGAGCTGGTAAATGTTGCATGATGGTGGTGTAAATTGGTAAGATCAGTTTCCTGCTTTGTACTGGATAATGAATCTCAAATGGTTTATTGGAAGCATGTCCAAACTTCTCAAATTTAGCAGGAAGAGATGCTGGTTGCCCTGCTTCAGAGAACTAAATATTATGAGAAATAAACACCTCGGTGATTTGTGCAGTCTTGCAATCTAGCCTTTTTAAATAGAAACATAGAGTTCTGATGGCTGATGTCAAATTCAATGAGCAACTAACGTTTATGGAATTGACTCTATGAAACCTTCCTATTCAGCATGGAAGGTGAAGAGCAAAAGGTTCATCTAGCTCACCTCAATACACAAGACAATCAAATTGACAATCGCTTACTCAGGGACATACTCATGCAAATGTTGTTCCCCACTAGAGCTAACAATCCTTTTATGCCTGAAGAACATCCATCCTCGTGTGGGAATTCACAACGAGCATTCAACTGCGTAAACTAAGTTCTCAAAGTCAAGGGAATGATCAAAACTAACCCACCATAACACAAGATTCTTCGACACTCTTGATTTGTACATGCCCTATTGATGCATAGAGTGCTTCCTCGACACTCTTGATTTGTACATGCCCCAGGCTTGTGCTTTCAGGAAAGATTGATTTTTCCACTCAAACAACTCCAAATCGCACACAAAACATGTACAACAGGACATAGACTTACTTATGGCTAAAAGCTCAAATCTTTAAGCAACACCAACTGAATTTCGAGCGAAATGGAACCCAACGCAACGCCAAACGCATTCATTTCCATCACACAGCTCATTACATCAGCACAAGCGCAAAATTTCAAGAAATGCTCCGGAACAACTCTAAGAATCATAGCTCAAGCCCTAAATTTCCTCAAGGTCCACCGTCACTCGGCCGATATTCAAGAGCAGGAGCTACGGATCAGCTCCGAACTCTCATCAGTTACAGCTGAAAGCAAGCAAAGCGAGAACAATTTCCTCGGAGGAAGAGAGAGAAACTGACCGGAGAGGCGGTTCCTAACGGAGGACTGATCGGAATGCGGAGCCTGCGGCGAGATTGGCCGGGCGAAGAAGCAAGAGCAGCGGATGACGATCGCCATCTCCTTCTCCTCCACCTTCGTCTGCTTCGTCTGCTTCAAGAGATAAAGCGTTTGATAGTTTCAGACTTTCAGGTAGGCCTATAAGCTTTTCGACCTCCGTTGTTCGGTAAATTACGAGGATGTGCCGCTGGATGGCGAGGAGTTATCTGATGGACGAGGGCCTACCTCCTCATCCCTGGGCGGTCCAATCAGCGGAGAGGAAATCGCGAGTCACCTTTTCTTTTTACTTATATATATATATGCGGCTCAATTAGTCTAATTAAAAAAAGAAAGGAAAAGTTGCCAATGTATGTGATCATCCATATATGATCAACATACACTTCGTCGAGAGAGGAATGGCCAAAATTCCAAAACACTATTTTTCAGGCTAAATTTACAAGAAGATAAATTATAAGAATCATTAAACTAAAAGAACCATTGGTTTAAAACAATGACCTAAAAAAAGGATAAGAAGAGGTACATTAAGAAAAACCATTTATAGGACTCATTACCATGGGAATATCAGTTTGATGTCACATACCAACCTAAGATCCGGTAAATTTCATGTGGGATTGAGTTCCATAATTTATCTCTTTCTAAAATTCAAGATTATTTGGGCATAAATATATGGAGCTTGGTTATATTTAAGCCACCAAACACAAACTCTTGAGTTGGTTGCACTTTCAGCTAGTCATGGGAAATGGTCCTAGGATCCTTAATTCTGTCCATTAGATGAAAGGACTAGTCTCATACAATAGCTATAGGCTTTAGGAGCTTGTGCTATAAACAATGTTACTTCAAAGTTGAAACTTTCAATTGACTACTTGAAAGCCATAACCTTTTAAAAAAGGATAAATTCATTACAAGTCCTACAAGTTATTACAAATGTGTAATTGAGTTCTAAAGTTTTCAATAGTGCAATCGATGTCCAATAAGTGCAATCAAGTCATAAAGTTATCACCATCAATTTATTTAACGAAAAATGCTAATGTGGCATTTTAAAATTAATTTCTCACTCTTTTTTTTTTTAAATCTTGTTTAAATCATATTAAAAAACTACAAAAAAAAGCTAAAATTTTATTTAAAAATACAAAATCTTGAAAAAAAAAAAAAAAAAAAAGAAAAAAGAGAAGAGAAGGCCGGGCGGGCCTTGCCGAAGCGCCGCCGCCGTTACTACCCATTTCTGGAGGGGCTAGCGACAACATTTTATTTGACAAAATGATGTAGAACAATATGCAAATGCCTTTCTGGAAACAATGGAACGTCATAAGAGCGGGCGGTCCCACAAATCAAAGAGGATTATGTGATCTTCAAGATTACAAATGGGTTACAATATATCTTTTCCTTAATTTGTTATTAGATTTCAAATTTTCTAGTTTATCAATATATTTTCAATTTTGTTATTAGATTTCAGTTATTTGGTTATTATCTAGATGGCGCCTCCTTATAAATAGACGCCTAAGATATTGTAATCTGCACTTCTTTATTAAAAAAAAAACACAATCTTTTGGAGTTCTTTCCAAGCTTCGCTTTCTTTGCGTCATTTGGTATCAAAGCAGGTTTCTATTGTGACGATGACTAATAACGTTAATGACAATCTCCCCATAGCTGAAGGCCGTAGAAACGAGCCTATTACACGGGATGAATTCAACCAATTTGCGGAGCAAACCAAATGGAGGTTTCAAGAATTACTTGTTACCATCCGGCGTTTGTTTACCAACCCCATACCTGGTAATCTTCTGGCTAAACATGCTCAGGTAGCTCGAGACCCGAAAGCAACTATGGAACGTGGGGCAAATCCCCGACAAAGGCGACAAGCCTATGTCGAGGACTCTGATGGAGAAGAAGAGTTCCTGGATCGGTCTGTTTGTGGAGGCCACTAGAACCAAGGATATTGACGAGACCTTGAGCAATATCAACTTAAGGTTGACCTTCCGACCTTTAATGGCAATTTGAATATTGAAGACTTTTTGGATTGGCTTTGGGAAGTTGAGAAATTCTTCGATGCCATAGAGATTGAAGAGGATTACCAAGTAAAATTGGTGGCATACAAATTGAAGGGCGGCGCCTCAGTGTGATGGGAGCAAACACAACTGACCCGACATCGACAAGAAAAAGCTCTCATCTGAACATGGAATCGGATGAAGGAAATGTTGAAGGTTCGGTTCCTCCCAACCGATTATGAAGAATTATTATTTCAACAATTTCATAATTGTAAGCAGCTGAGCCGATCAGTCCAAGCTTACATGGAGGAGTTTCTCCGACTTTCCGCTTATAAAAACCTAGCCGAGTCGGAGGCACAACAGACCGCTGGGTACATTAATGGTTTGCGACTTAATATTCAAGACCGTGTTTCATTACATCGTTTGTTCTCTGTTGAGGATGCTCAAGAGATGGCCTGAAAGGTTGAGATGCAATTAGAGAGAACTAGCCCCATTAGTCGGGCTAACAATTATTCTGCTCGAGGATCATCTGGAAAAGGGAGACAACTAGATGTTTTAAAATCCTCCAACCAGCAAACCAACACTATGAACTGAACTCCGGGAAGTATTATTGGGGTGCACAAGGAACCAATCATTGCAAACAACTATAACGCCAATCAGAATGCCCAGAACTCGTACGCTAAGCCACAACCAATCAAATGCTACAAGTGTAACGAATTGGGATATCGTTTGAGTGATTGTCCATGGCGGAAGATGGCCAATGTTGTCGAGCATGACGATGACATATACGAAGATGACTGGATTGATGAGGAAGAAGTGGAGGATGAGGAGGGCGAGCATGTCAATTGCGTTGTTAGAAGACTATTGCTCGCTCCGCGAAGAGAAGACACGCAGGGGAATAGTCTTTTTTGTGCCCGTTGTACTGTCAATAGCAAAGTTTGCGATGTCATCATCGACAATGGAAGTTGTGAGAACATAGTGTCCAAGGCTTTGGTGGACCATCTACAACTAAAGACAGAGTTACATCCCTTCCCTTATACAATCGGGTGGATTCATAAAGGGGCCGAACTCAAGGTGACGCAGGTATGCCATTTACCTATTTCAATTGGAAAGTCCTATAAGGACACCATAATTTGTGATGTAGTGGAGATGGATGCATGCCATGTCCTACTGGGACGACCATGGCAATATGATGTTGATATCACTCATAGGGCACGAGAGAACACATATTCTTTTGTGTGGAAAAAGACGAAGATTATTTTGAAGCCGATGAGTAACACTCCCTAGGCCCCAAAGAAGCAAAGTGCAGGGATTATGCTAAACGTCTGTAAACGTGAGGGCATGTATATGATTATGGAGAAAGGCAATAAAGAAGCCATTATTCCAATTCTGGCGGCTCTTCAGCCCTTATTGAGGGCATTCAGCGATGTTATTACAGAGGATCTACCTGTTGGATTACCACCCTTGAGGGATATCCAACATGACATTGATTTTCTTCCAGGAGCGAGCCTCCCTAATTTGCCGCACTACCGGATGAATCCAAAGGAGAACCAGATTTTGCAAGACCAAGTAGGAGAACTTCTTCGAAAAGGCTTCTTATGCGAAAGCATGAGCCCTCGTGCAATACCCGCACTCCTCACTCCAAAGAAAGACGGAAGCATGCGTATGTGTGTTGATAGCCAGGCAATTAATCGGATTACTGTTAAGTACCGATTCCCAATCCCTCGCCTGGATGACATGCTTGACTGGCTTGCGGGATCAAAGGTCTTTACAAAGATTGATCTACGTAGCGGATATCACCAAGTACGCATCCACCTTGACGATGAATGGAAAACGGCCTTTAAAACAAGTGAATGTTTGTACGAATGGCTTGTCATGCCGTTTGGCTTCACGAACGCCCTGAGCACCTTCATGCATTTGATGACTCAAGTTCTTAAACCTTTTATTGGCAAATTTGTGGTGGTCTACTTCAATGACATTCTCATATATAGTCTAGATAACCAGTAGCATATGGAGCATCTAAGGGACGTCATATCGACCTTGTAGACGAACCAATTGTACATTAATTTGAAGAAGTGTAGCTTCATGACTAATCGACTCCGCTTCTTGGGGTATATTGTCAGAGCAGAAAGCCTTCAAGTTGATGCAAAAAAGGTAGCTACCATTCGCGACTGGTCGACTGCCCAGATCGTTGGGGAGGCGCGTAGCTTCCACAGGCTTGCGACATTCTACCGACGCTTTATTTGAAATTTCAATTCTATTATGACTTCGACCACCAAGTGCTTGAAGAAAGGAAAATGTCATTGGGGTGATGAAGTAGAAGCCAACTTTGCTATCATCAAGGAAAAACTTTCCACGACACCAACACTGATGCTCCCGAATTTTGAAAAGGTATTTGAATTAGACTGTGATGCTTCTAATGTAGGAATCGGTGTTGTTCTTTCCCAGGAAGGTAAGCCTATTACTTATTTTAGCGAAAAACATTATGATGTTCGCAAGCAGTGGTTTGCTTATGAGCAGGAGTACTTTGTTGTAGTACGAGCTATCAAGCATTGGCAGCCCTATCTTTATCAACATGAGTTTGTCCTTAACACTGACCATCAGGCACTCAAATATATTAAGAGCCAAAGACATCTAAATCGAATGCATGGACGTTGGGTCTCCTTTTTGGGGCAATTCAATTTCGTGCTTCGACACAAGGCGGGCCACTTGAACAAAGTTGTTGATACTGTGCTGCAACACTTGTCACCATGCGCATTGACGTTGTGGGCTTTGACCACCTTTGTGCTCTTTATGCTGATGATGAAGATTTTCAGGAAATTTTGGAGAAATGTTCTACGACAGGTTCTCACGGCGACATTATCGTTCAGGACAAATTTTTATTCTTTGGCAACAGGTTGTGCATTCCTCGAAGCTCTTTGCGGGAACAACTTATTCGAGAGTTGCATGGTGGCTCCCTTGGAGGAAATTGTGGGTGAGATAAAACTGTTGCCCTAGTTGAGGAGTGGTATTATTGGCCTCAATTGAAATGGGACGTTGGACGATTTGTGAAAAAGTGCTCTATTTGTCAGACTACGAAAGGCCATTCTCAGAACACTGGACTTTACACCCCTCTACCTATTCCTTCTGGACCTTGGATAGACATTTCGATGGATTTCATGTTGGGGCTTCCCCGAACCCAATGAGGTATGGATTTTATTTTTGTGGTAGTGGACAGGTTTACAAAGATGGCGCACTTTATCCCTTGCAAGAAGACTTATGATGCTTCTCATGTAGCGAGTTTATTTTTTCGAGAAGTAGTTCGTTTGCATGGTGTTCCAAAAACTATCACCTCTGATCATGATACCAAATTCCTTAGTCATTTTTGGAGGACCCTATGGCGTTTATTTGGGACGGATTTGCAGTATAGCAGCTCCTTTCATCCTCAAATTGATGGTCAAACTGAAGTTGTCAATCGTACTATGGCGGATATTATTCGGTGTCTTTGTAGTGACATGCCAAAGCAATGGGACCGGTATCTTGCTCTTGCTGAGTTTGCTTTTAACAACACTATCAACTGTTCCACGGGCAAGTCTCCGTTTGAGGTTATCTATGGGCGAATGCCACAACATACACTGGATCTTGTGCCTTTGCCCAAAGTCCCAGGATATAGTGTTGCGGCTGAAAACTTAGCAACAAAATTACAAGAGATACAAGAGGGTGTGAAGCAACAGTTAGAAGCTTCCACTACTATTTACAAAGCCGCTGCAAAAAAAACATTGTCGCCTCAAGGTAATTGCTGAGGGTGATGAAGTGATGGTCTACCTTCGCAAGGAATGCTTTCCTATTGGTACATATAACAAGCTGAAGCACAAGAAAGTTGGTCCCTGTCGAATCGTGAAGAAAATCAATGACAATGCCTATGTTGTTGATCTTCCTAGTGACCTCAACATCTCCCCAACATTCAATGTAGCGGATCTATTTGAGTATCATCCTCCAGATACTCCTCTTTATTCTAATCATAACTCGGGCTCGAGTTCTTCTAAAGTGGACGAGATTGATGTAGAACAATATGCAAATGCCTTTCTGGAAACAATGGAGCGTCATAAGAGCGGACGGTCCTACAAATCAAAGAGGATCGCGTGATCTTCAATATTATAAATGGGTTACAATATATATTTTCCTTAATTTGTTATTATATTTTAGATTTTCTAGTTTATCAATACATTTTCAATTTTGTTATTAGATTTTAGTTATTTGGTTATTATCTAGATGGCGACCTCTTTATAAATAGATGCCTAAGATATTGTAATCCGCACTTCATTATTCAAAACAAACACAATCTTTTGGAATTCTTTTCAAGCTTCGCTTTCTTTGCGTCACAAAACAAAACCTTGAAAAAAAAAAAGATAAAAGAAACAAGATAAAAGAAGGACAGGGTAAGCCATGTTGATAAGCGCTATTTGCGCTGCCGCTCGTCACTTAAAGGGTCGGTGGATGTCTGATGTGGACATCGAGCCATATCGAGGAGGAGGTGCTAAGGATCCATTGTCTATCCCTACTAGTTCGATCACTCGAGCGCAGGCCAAGTAATTTAGGCAAGCTGTTGGTGTCATGGTTCGTGATCTTTGGCGTAAAGATGACCTTGGATAAGATCTTGAAGAATCTTGGAAATCTTGGCACAATTTGATTATCTGGTCACCAAATATTTGACCAAGTCAAATAGGAATATTATTCTTGTTTAGAAATATTCTAGAACATGACGCATTAGATTTTTAGGATTGGTTTTAGGGTTTGTGTGGTGGCTAGAAAGCCTATATAAAGAATTTGCCAAATTTCTTTGTGATGGATAGATATTTTATTTTTGAGGAAAAAGTTGAGAGATTCTCTTCTATTGTTCTTTTGAGGACTTAACCTAATCAAGATTCTCTTGTGGCGGTCGATTCTACTTATCGAGCGAGATAGCGAATTCTTTCGCTCGTGGCGTCTATAACGTTGGTTGGTTGACATGCGATCGTCAACAGGTCACGTTCATACCGAGGTTGCCAATCACAGGTTTGATTGGAGGTCAAGGTTTACAATTCGCACCATCTAGGCCTTCGTAGAACGATCATTCCGCAACGATTCACATAAGTTGGTATCAGAGCTTGCTTCTACAAGGTCTATTTATCTTTAATTTTCTGTTGATATTCAGCAATTTGAGATTTATTGAGCTAGGGTTTCAGTTCTAGTTAATTTAGGGATCCGATTGCTTTTGTGCTTCCATACGTAGTTGTTTGCTGTTAGTTTTAAATTTTATTTTCTAGCATCTTAAATTGTATCTAAGTTCGTAAAAAAAAAGAAAAAAAAAAAAAAAAAGAAGAGAAAGAAACGCACACAAAAAAAAAAAAAAAGTGCGGAAGAGAAAAAAAAAAACATATTCGGCAAAAAAAAAAAAAAATTAGCTGAACAAAAAAAAAAAAATCAAGAAGGCGACTCGTTTGTTAGTAGACCGAATTGAAACAAAATCAGTAGTGATTTGCGTTTCAATTGGAATTTTGAAAGTTGTACTTGTTGGTTTGAAATTGTTACTTGCTGAAACAAAATCAATAATGATCTAATCTTGTTTGATTAGTTTGATTGATTGTCGTGAGGGGGTTCAGAGACAGGTTTTGAGTCCAATAAAGAGCTTGTGAAAAGAAAATACGAGAGGAAAAATGCAAGAGTATATAAGCTTAATTGAGGGTGGAAAAAGCCTAGACTTGAGTTAAACACGAGGGGAGTGACAAACACCTTGAGAGAAACACGTAAGGGAGCGATTTGTGAGGATTTTTGTGATTAATGTTTATTTGCAAGTCTAAAATATGTCGCACGAAGAAAGTGTGAATCAAAAGGAGGTTGACTCCATACGAATGGATGAAACACCTGTGGAAAGCATCCAGCAATTGAGGGCCGTAGTGGAGGAGCTTAGTAGCCGAATGATGGGGAATGACATGAGGGTTGATGGTAACCGAGAGCTACCTCGGGGAAGGCCGCAACATCAGCGAGACACCTCTAGAACACGACATAGAAGGTAGCGGCATTATGATAATGATGAGGCCGACATGGAGGATGATCGAGATGCCCGATTTGGAAGGTGGAATGGAGCCCGATGGTTTAGACACCGAGAAGATAACGAACTTGGCAATATCAAGATGAAGATTCCTTCTTTCCAAGGGAAGAATGATCTCGATGCGTATCAAGAATGGGAGAGACGCATGGGGATGGTATTTGATTGCCAACGATACTCCGAGCTCAAAAGGTAAAAATTGTAGTTGTTGAATTTATTGATTATGCTATAATTTGGTGGGATCAACTTGTGACTAGTAGGAGGTGCAATGGTGAAAGATCGATAGAGACGTGGGATGAGATGAAAGCGGTGATGAGGAGGCGTTTTGTACCTAGTCATTACCACCGAGATTTGTTTCAAAAATTACAAAATCTCACACAAGGCAATAAGAGCGTGGAAGAGTATCACAAGGAGATGGAGATTGCCATGATTCGTACTAATGTGGTGGAGGATCGTGAGGTCACAATGTCAAGATTTTTGAGTGGTTTGAGCCAAGACATAGCAAGGGTGGTGGAGCTGCAACACTATGTTGAATTGGAGGAATTGGTGGACAAAGCTATCAAAGTTGAGCGGCAATTGAAATTGGATCGAAATCACAAGAGTGGAGGAGGTTCAAATCAGAATTGGAGATCCAATTGGAAAAGAGATGAGAAGCCAAACTGGAGAGGAAACAACACCAAAACCGAAACCTCAAAGGAGAATGAGAGGGACGGCAAAGTTGGAATGAATTCGACTTCAGGTAAAACCGAAAACCCTAACACTAGAACTCGTGAGATTAAATATTTTAAGTGTTTGGGCAGGCGTCATATGGCGAATCAATGCCCTAATAGGAGGGTGATGATAATGACTGGACATGGTGTTATTGAGTCCGAAAGTGAAAGTGAAGAAGAGGATGATGAGATGCCACCATTGGAGGATTGTAGTGATGGAGAAGTGGTTATAAAAGGAGACTTATTGGTGGTTAGGCGTTCTCTGCGTGTGCAAGTAAAGGAGGAGGAGCATCACCAACAAAGAGATAACTTGTTTCATACAAGATGCGTGGTGAATAGTAAGATCTGTAGTATGATAATTGATGGAGGTAGTTGTGCAAATGTGGCAAGTTGTATTATGGTGGATAAGTCGGGTTTAAAGACGACAAAGCACCCTAGACCTTATAGACTTCAATGGTTAAATGATAGTGGAGAGGTGAAAGTGTCGAAGCAAGTCCAAATCTCATTTGAGATAGGGAGATATAAGGACGAGGTAGAGTGTGATATTGTACCTATGCAAGCGGGTCATATCTTACTTGGAAGACCATGGCAATATGATCGAAAGGTACATCATGATGGATATACTAATCATTATTCATTGGTGATGAATCAAAATACTTATATCTTGGTACCAATGACACCTAGTGAGGTGTATCAAGATCAGTTAAAGTTACAACGAGAATCCGAGAGAGAGAGAAAATGTGAGAAATCCGAGGGCTTGCGTGATGTGTCTGAGATGCAAGGAAAAGGAGAGGCCGAGAGAAGAATTGTGGTAAAAACCGAGGGAAAAGAAGAGAGGAAAGAAAAGAGGCAAAATAATTTTTATGCAAAATCAAGTGAAGTGAGGAGAGCTTTAGTTCTAGATCGACTAATGCTTGTACTTGTGTACAAGGAGGTTTTGTTTTCTACTAACGATCTTGAACCAAGTTTGTCTAGTCCTATTGTGTCTTTATTGTAGGAATTTGAAGATGTCTTTCCTGATGAGCTTCCTAGAGGGATACCACCGATTCGAGGCATAGAACATCAAATTGACTTGATTCCTGGTGCACCATTACCTAATCAACCCGCATATCGAAGTAATCTCAATGAGACAAAGGAACTTCAGCGGCAAGTTAGCGAACTATTGGAACGAGAGTATGTGAGAGAGAGTCTTAGCCTGTGTGCCGTCCCTATTTTGTTGGTGCCAAAGAAGGATGGAACTTGGCGAATGTGTGTCGATTGCCGAGCAATCAATAATATTACGGTAAAGTATCGACATCCTATTCCTAGGTTAGATGACATGTTGGATGAGTTGCATGGTGCTTGCATTTTCACTAAGATTGATTTGAAAAGTGGCTATCATCAAATTAGGATGAAAGAATGTGATGAATGGAAAACTGCATTTAAGACCAAGTATGGATTATATGAGTAGTTAGTCATGCCATTTGGATTAATTAATGCGCTGAGCACGTTTATGCGACTTATGAATCATGTTTTGCGTGCTTTTATTGGTCGATTTGTAGTTGTCTATTTCGATGACATCTTGATTTATAGCCGAAGTCCTAATGACCATATTGAGCATGTGCGAGCTGTCTTGCAGGTTTTAAGGGCCGAGCAATTATACACTAATCTAAATAAGTGCTCTTTTGTTACCAACAAATTAGTATTTCTAGGATTTGTTGTTAGTGCTAATGGTATACAAGTTGATGAAGAAAATGTCAAAGCAATCCGTGAATGGTCAACATCTAAGATCGTGGGAGAGGTGCGTAGCTTTCATGGATTGGCGAGTTTTTATTGACGATTTGTGAGAAATTTCAGCACCATTGCCACACCTTTAACTGAGGTTATCAAGAAGCACGTGGGTTTCATGTGGGGAGAAGAGCAAGAGAAAGCATTTAATCTGCTAAAAGATAAGTTAACTAATGTTCTTTTGTTATATTTACCGAATTTCAGTACTACTTTTAAGATAGAGTGCGATGTTTCTAGTACAGGAATTGGAGCTGTGTTGATGCAAGGAGGGCATCCCATAGCTTATTTCAACGAGAAATTGAGTGGAGCAACATTGAATTATCCTACCTACGATAAGGAGATATATGCTTTAGTGCGAGCTTTGGAGACTTGGCAACATTATCTATGGCCGAAGGAGTTTGTGATCCACACCGATCATGAGACCTTAAAGTACTTGAAAGGGCAGCAAAAGTTGAATAAAAGACATGCCAAATGGATGGAGTTCATCGAGACTTTTCCATATGTGATCAAGTATAAGAAAGGTAAGGAGAATGCGGTAGCTCAAAGTGTCTAGGTTTTGAGCATATTAAGGGCTTATATACTGATGATGATGACTTTGGGAGAGTGTATGAAGCATGTGAACACGCCGCATTTGATAAATTCTATAGGTATGAAGGTTATCTTTTCCGTGAAAACAAACTATGTTTGCCTAAGTGTTCTTTGCGTGAATTATTGGTACAAGAAGCGCATAGTGGTGGGTTAATGGGGCATTTTGGTATTAATAAGACTTATGAAGTGCTACATGAACATTTTTATTGGTCACATATGAAGAGAGATGTCACACGTGTCTATGAGAGATGCATTGTTTGTAAGCAATCGAAGTCTACAACTAAATCGCATGGCTTGTATACACCATTACCTATTCCAATGCATCCTTGTACTGATATTTCTATGAATTTTGTGTTAGGATTGCATAGGTCTAAGAATGGTAGAGATTCTATTTATATGGTTGTTGATCGGTTTTCAAAGATGGCTCATTTTATACCTTGTCATAAAACTGATGATGCATCTCATGTTGTTGATTTGTTCTTTAGGGAGGTTGTACGTTTGCATGGCATACCTAGGTCGATTGTTTTAGATCGAGATTCTAAATTTCTTAGCTACTTTTGGAAAACATTGTGGAAAAAACTAGGAACACGGTTGTTATTTTCTATTACTTGTCATCCACAAACTGATGGTCAAACTGAGGTAGTTAATAGAACTTTAGGGGTATTATTGCGTGCTATTATTAAAAAGAATATAAAATCTTGGGAAGATTGTCTGCCACATGTTGAGTTTGCATATAATAGGAGCATGCATTTTGCTACTAAATTTACACCATTTGAGGTTGTCTATGGTTTTAATCCGTTAATTCCGTTAGATTTAATCCCTTTACCTGTTAATGAGCGTGTGGATTTAGATGAAGCAAAGAAAGCTGAATTTGTTAAGGTGTTGCATGAGAAGATGCGCGCAAATATTGAGCGCAAGACTGAGCAATATGCAAGGCAAGCCAACAAAGGGCGCAAGAAAGTGGTGTTTGAACCCAGCGATTGGGTCTGGGTTCATATGCGCAAAGAGAGATTTGCTGAGCAGCGACATTCTAAGTTATTACCGCGAGGGGATGGACCATTCATGGTTTTGGAAAGAGTTAACAATAATGCCTACAAGCTTAATCTTCTAGGTAAGTATGACGTTAGTGCCACATTTAATGTTTCTGACTTGACTCTTTTGATGCCAATGATGATTTGAGGGCAAATCCTTTGCACGGGGGAGGGAATGATGTGGACATCGAGCCATATTGAGGAGGAGGTGCTAATGACCTATTGTCTATTCCTACTAGTTCGATCATTTGAGCGCGAGCCAAGCAATTTAGGCAAGCTGTTGGTGTCATGGTTCATGATCTTTGATGTGAAGATGACCTTGGATCAGATTTTGAAAAATCTTGGAAATCTTGGCACAATTTGATTATCTGGTCACCAAATATTTGATCAAGTCAAATAGGAATATTATTCTTGTTTAGGAATATTCTAGAATATGACGCATTAGATTTTTAGGGTTGGTTTTAGGGTTTGTGTGGCGGCTAGAAAGCCTATATAAAGGATTTGTCAAATTTCTTTGTGATGGATAGATATTTTATTTTTTAGGAAAAAGTTGAGAGATTCTCTTCTATTGTTCTTTTGAGAACTTGACCTAATCAAGATTCTCTTGTGGCGGTCGATTCAACTTATCGAGAGAGATAGCGAATTCTTTCGCTCGTGGTGTCTATAACGTTGGTTGGTTGACACGCGTTCGTCAACATGTCACGTTCATACCGAGGTTGCCAATCACATGTTTGATTGGAGGTCGAGGTTTGCAATTCGCATCATCTGGGCCTTCATAGAACGATCCTTCCGCAACGATTCACATCAATGTCGCCAACCCTCGCTAACTCCAAGCGAGGCCTCACCAACCCCAAGCGAGGATAGGCAACACTTGCCACCTCGGATGAGGCCTCGCCAACCCCAAGTGAAAGTAGACAACCCTCTCGAGCGAGCGTTGGTGTCACCCAAATCTAAGTGCCCGAGCACGAGCCCAAGCCTAGTTAGGGTTGCCGGCCCTCACCTGAGGCCAGTGAGGGCCGACCACCCTCGACCAGGGCTTGCGGAGGTTGTTGGCCCCTCCAGCGATGAGTGGCATTGGTGATAGTGTCTACTTGTGTGGCGTGCCCTACTCACCTTGCCCTTCTCTTCTCTCTCTTTTTCCCCCCATTTTTTAATAAAATTTTAGCTTTTTTTTTCAATTTTGAATCTAATTCAAAAAAGATATATAAAAAAAGAAAACAATAAAAAATGCCAACTAGGAGAGAGAAATTAATTTAAAATTACCATGTCAGTATTTTCCATTAAATAAGTTGATAGTGTTAACTTTATGATTTGATTGTACCTATTTTACAAATTTTAGGATTTGATTACATTTTTTTGCAAGTTTTAGGACTCAATTGTATTTTCATAACAAGTTTTAAGATTTCTAATGAATTTATCCCTTTTAAAAATGTTCATTCAGGTGGAGAAAATCTAAAATGGCTAAGCACTTGTGGAAAACATCTTTAAAAAGTTATGATACTCAACTAATCGATTGAGACGTTATATGATACTCAAGAGATTGGAAAAAAAAAAAATTATGATTCTCAAATGAGCGTCATATGAAAGTTATGCCACTTGTGATGTTTTCTTTAAAAAAAAAAAAGATAAATGGAAATATGTTAGACTTAATGAAAACAAAATGAGGTACTAAGAAATTTTTAATCATTTGTTGACATTGTGGCGATCCTTTTTAATATTTTCAATACCTTTTATTTAGCTAATATTACTATTCTAAAACTATTTTAACAGCAACAGCAAGTTCATAGTATAGTCCGCATCACACACTAAAGTACATCTTATTCAAATGATACTAGAAGTTTAATTAATATCTCTTGCTTATTTTAAGTTGATATCAATTTTTTTCTCTAGAGATGTCAAAATATGGGGTCACTAGTGATTTGCTATTGTGACATGAATACCTATAAAACGTATTAAATGTTGTATGTACTTATATGGTGATTTAATAAATATGACAATTTATATATCACATTATCTTTTTACTAGAGAATAAATCCGTATGGTGAGGCATGGATACACATCAAATAAAATTTGCTTGGAACTCTAGCGGAGAATTCTACCAATGTGGATATTTATTTTGTTATAATTTCTTGCATATCAATTCTTTCATGAAAATTTAGGTCAACAACGATATTTAAATTAAAAATATGTATAGTGTGTTTGTTTCATGTAAAATAACTAATAATTTTTCGAAAAATAATCGTTTGTATTATTTGCAAATATAAATGAATGGAAAATTTTTCATCGTGCACTAAAATAGTTAGGCATAAATTGTTATCGATAATGAAAAGCAATATAAATAGTTATTTTTTGAATTTTTTTTAAATAACTAATTTTTTGTGAATTGAATGTACCCTAAATATTATTTCAAATTCGTGTAATGCCTAAGCATCTTGTTTGTCTGTAATATTTATGAAGAAATAAAGGGAGACCGATGACGTTTGATTGGTGACGCCACGATACTCATTGGATAGCATAGGCTTTCTTCGTCAAAATAGCCAGGCAGAGTCATCCGATCCACCTTTCTTGTACTCCTGATCACCGGAGCTCCTTTTCCTCTGTGAAAGAAACAAGAGAGGAAAATGATCCCCCTCTCCGAGCTCTGACACCCATTTCCATTTCTTGATTTTTCTACTCATCTGCTTGTGTGTGTGTGTGTGTGTGTGAAAGAGAGAGAGAGGGAGAGAGGGAGGGAGGGAGGGAGGGAGGGAGGGAGAGGGAGAGGGAATCTGTCATGGCTTCTGAAGTGGCTGCTTTCTTGCTCAAAGAGAAGCTGCAGAATCTCAGAGCTGACCAAACCATAATCTACCCAAAACTGAAGGGCAGAATCAGCACTGCCATCAGCTCTTGACCTTTTTAAAAGACACGGCAGAGGACCAAGTAAGCGAGAGGACCAAACTCTTGTCTACTATCTACAGTGCAGAGGACACCATTGACACCCATCTCCTGAGAAGAGCCCAGCAGAGGCTCAAGGACCTGGCTCCTCTGTGGAGCCAGAAGGAAGTGAGCAAAGGGTTGAAGAAGTTCAACGGCGAGTTCATGGACTTGCCCTTTTTCTCTTCGCTCAAGAAAGATCAGCCTCAACGTCAACCACTTCAAAGAAAAGTTATCGGAAATGTTGGCACTGCCACCTCTCGTGAAGAAGGAAGCACCCACCGTTGGGAAAAGATCTCTCATCTTCTTGACTTGGAATCAGAGGCTGTGGTTCAGAAGCAGGACATGGAAGAGCTTGTGAAGGACATGATTCAGGAAGAACAAGAATTCAGGGTTCATCCTGTGGTTGGCTCGGGAGGCTCAGGCAAGACCACCATGGTGAGATTGGTTTATGACAGGGCCGACATCAAGCGGCACTTCGAGTGCCGTGCCTGGGTCTGCGTGTCCCGGGACTTCAAGTTCAGAGATGTGGTGGTTGACCTGATAGAGCAGGTCTCCATAACCCGGTTGAGTAGGATAGACCACATGGGGGTTGACATCTTGGCTGAGATACTTCTCAAGGCTTTGATGGAGAAGAGGTATTTGATTGTGTTGGATGATGTTTGGAAAGTTAAGGATTGGCACAAGCTGACAATCTCCTTACCGGATTCGCAAAACGGAAGCAGAGTGATTGTCACCACTCGTTATGATGAAGTAGCTGAATTGGCTACTAAAATTTGTGAACTTGAGAAAAGATTTGGAATGCATTTGCTGATGTTAAAGGGTTAAAAGAGAGGTCTTGGTCTTTTTATATTAGTTCTGCACCTAACTGCACATGAGAAACCGCATGGGAATTCAATTTAAGCAACTCCCGTCACCATCTCACCTTACTAAAAATTTTAAAATTGAGCAAAGACTTGGAGTGCATTTGCTGATGTTAAAGGATTCAATATGTCCCTGTTACATCGTACGACCGGACTTTTTCTAATGTGTTCAATATACTTTAAGAGCTCTTGTTCACCATATTAGATGATGGCGAATCTACTATTTTTTCTCCGTCTTCTCATAATCACTTAGTACAAAACCTGCATCACTTGGGTCCATCTAATATTCTACCGAAGTCTACTTAACAGGGAAAAAGACGACGAAGACTTTCGGGGTGCCACTACCAGCCCATATGAGAAGCCTCCAATTCCGTTTGTCGTCATCAAATCTGCCACCAATTAAATAAGTGTGAGGAGAGGCGTGCTTCATGCATTCGAAGTCCGAAGTGCCGTCGACAGATTGGCCCGAACTATAATCCATTCTCGAATTGATTAGTTGGGCTGTCTCCTTTTTCCGTTTACTCCGAGTCATTGTTTAGCAACATCCGCATTTTCCTAATACGGTACTCAATTACGAACGGAACTGCATTGGACCAATATGTATTGTTCATTTGTTATCTGCTTCACCAAAATGCACACATGATTTCATAGAGTAGATGCAAGATTCGCCCATCATCTGATGTGCCCGCAAAGTCCAAAACTGTAAATGAGATTTCACTCCCAGTTTTAATTGGCCTTACATTCTTGAGAGATTTTTGTTCACCTAAATTCAATGGTTTGGATTTTGCATTAACTATTGGTACGACTAATACGGATGGATGAACAAACAAGTAAGAAATAAATTGTAGAACTTAAACTTAGAACATGGAAAATCCACATGGTTTCTAGGTATGGCTATCTAAGGAGGAGAGATCAATGAGAAGGTTCCACTGTAATCAGCAAAGAGAAAGATTACAATTGCTTGTCATACTAATCCACGAGTATCTCCGCAAGAAAGGAGCTTTCTCACTATCCTCTTAAAAGCTCTCTAGATTTCTCACAATATGGGTAATAAAATAAAAGTATAAACTAAGTTCAAAACGCGTTTGGATCAAGTCCCCGATGGGCGTGGGTGTCCGTCCACAATGGGCCCAGACATCCTGGCCCTACGTCGGAAAACAGGATCTATAGGTCTCACGGGTGACCGGCAGCCCAGACAACTTCTTGCCCAGGTGGCCGCGTGGTTGCCTGGTTTGTCCAAGCGCCATGGGTGCCCTCTTCTCGCATCCTCCAGTCGTCCATCTTCAATTCCGAGCCCCAACAAACACTTCCAGTGTCCCGAAAACAGCAACCTCATGTTGCTTCCAAATCCAATCCAATCAACTTTGAGCCATAATCGACAAATTTCTCCTTGGGCTACTCACTGCTGCAGACGCTGACCAAGTTTGAATAGTTTTGGAACTTGGCCAATGGAATAGGATTCGAAAACATGCTCCACTAATTTGTTTGTCATGTAAACTTTTTCGATGGATGCGGTATCCTGTGACCCCGTATCACGTAAAAATGATACGTAAAAATGATACCTGACATGAATGTGTTTCGTTTACTCATGATACATGTGATTTTTAGATCAAAATATATTGCCTCTAATTGTTGCGATAAATGAAACTCTTTTTCTATCTAAATCCTAGATCACTGGGCAAAACTCTAAGCCAAATAATTTCTTTAATTGCCTCGGTTGAGGTCATATATTTTGCTTTAGTTATCGACGAGGAATGCACAACCCGTAAAACCGGACACAAAACTTGTCAAGGACTTCCGTCCATCCAAGTCACCTGTAAAATCTGAATCCACATAACCTGTTATATCTCTTGGTGCTCATATCTTCCCAAAAGTCAAATTGACGTCAATTGTCCCTCTAAGAAATCTCATCATTCATCTCACCATTTCCTTACGTTTCTTTGTAGTATTACTTATACACCAGCTCACAACAATAACAACCTCGGTAATATATGATCCATTGCAAATCATATCAGACACCATTCTACCTACAACACTAAGAGATAAGCACACCAAAAGTATCAAAAATCTCATACGGCACTCCTTTCAGCATCAAAAGTTCTTTCAGGTCACTTAAATGTCACTATAAAAAAAAATTATTACTTATGTATCAACTCTAATTTGGGTTGTTGGAAATCCGATGTGGCTCACCGGCATGCTCAAGTAGCATATGTAGCCCAAAACGACGTTGTCTACATGTCTGCCCAATAATATAAACCTTAAAACATAACTTACAAGGAAATTCCCAAATTGAAAACCTAAATCAACCACAACCCCGAACTGAAACCCTATGTGATTTGCCCCCAGTATAGATGGACAACTCGATGGACCCAAGCAGATTTCAACTCGGAAGTTCTTTTGTCATCTTTATTCCATACCTACATTGTTTGATTTCCTTCATCTACAAAATTGTGCCGTACGTTTCGATTCTAAGTTTCATTCTACATCACGTTAGGAATTAAGAACTCAATTATGCAAATGGAGAGTAAGAGCATGAAGAGCGGCTCGTTTCATTTCGACGACACCACGAAGGAGGAGCTGAATAGTTGCCTCCCAGCCTAAGCCCTAATTTTACCATTCGAGCCCTAGTTTTTCAAGTCAATTGAGTGAATGAGAGAGGATGACAAACCTAATTGAGCGAGAGTGATGGAGACAGCACGCAAGCGACGACTGATGATGATTGAGCGATGACTACGATGAGTGAGTGACAATAATGAGAGGGAGTGTTAGTACGAATTGAGTGAACAGGAAAAGAACTTAGGAGCGTTTTACACAACCCAGCCACGATGGATTGCACAACATCGTTTCATCTATTCCCGTGAATTGAGTGAAACATCATAGTGTTTAGAAACTTACTGACTTGCATAAATATCACAAGTTCATTAGTTGCAAATAGGCGTACAAAACTAAAAGGATTTCAAAGAAAGATTGTTGAGTTTAAAGCTAAACTAATAGCTAAATTTTTCACTGTAAAAGAGGGGTGGATAGTTAATAGTGAAGAAATAATTATTTCTTTCTAGTATTTTTAACGATTCTTTTAGAGTGAACATGGCATTAATTTATTTTTGATATAGAGTTATGCCAAATAAATACAAAATCTATATAGTGCAATTGGAGGATTTTGCAGCAGATGATTCAAGTAAACTTATGTGTAGACTGAAAAGTCTTATTCATAATCTAAAGCAAGTTTCCTAATAATATTATTAAAGTTTTATAGTGTTGTCATTTTGGGAACAAAGTAATTTAGTATATATATTGCAATGTCAGTGGGAGGAAATTTATTTTCCTCATACTCTATGTACAAGATATTTTGTTGTTTACAAGTAATGACTTTAAGGCATCTTTTGTCCTTAGCATGAATTGTTCTCGACATATACATTGAATTTTATTAGATTTATCTCAGAGAACATTTGTTGATCGTATTTTGTAAATATTTAATATACATCATTGCAAGCTAGGAATTGCTCCTGTTATTAAGGGTGATAGACTGAATCTATCACATTGTGCTTATTTAGATATCAATAAAATCTAGTTAAATGGTGTACCATGTGTTAGTGCACTTAAAAGTATAATGTATGCTCAAATTTGTACTAGACTAAATATCGTCTTTGTGACGGAACTTCTAGGCAGAAATCAATCATACTAGGTTGCTACCAAGAAGCAAGGCAACATTTTTAACTTTATAGATAAACTCATACGATTGTATTGAGACAATAAATTTGTAGTATTATTAATAACATAGGTCTCAATGGGTCTAAATATATGGTAGTGAAATTTTTTACCATAAAGAAACGGTACAGAAATATGGAGTTATAATATAACATATTTGCACAAATGATGTGATTGCAGATCCATTAACTAAAGGACTTTATTCTTCTGTTCTTGAATGACATGTCATTAATATGAGCTTAAGGGCATCATCAAATGTTGTTGTTTAGTAGAGCTATTTTGGCTTTATTCTAATAAATTTTATATTTGTATTCGTTATACTTAGTAGCGGTTTGATATGTATCAACTTTTGTATTCAATAAAATATTTTTGAATGTGTTGTTCTTATGTTGAATACATATTGATAAAAGTTTCAAAGTATTGTATAAACCTTGAGTGAAGGTTAATGGCATCCGGTTATTAGCCTTGTGCATGTCTTGTAATATATAAAGAAATGTTAACTATAAGGATAAGGCATATGTGAGTTTATTGGAATCATAAAGACATTCTCTAGTAGCACAAGTTTTTTGTGACGCTTAAAGTAAGAGAATTATGACTGACAAATGGGATATCTCTATGAGAGATGTTGTCCATTTGCCACGCTACCATATTGAATCCATATCAATAAAGTTGAAAGCACTTGTGACCATAGAAGGCTTTGTGTGTATACATGCAGTTACCGTCATAAGGTATTTGAGACTTTATGAGATGTGATTGACTGTTAAGAATTATTTTTAGACCAATGTGTGCACACACAGTACAATTTCAATTAATATAGTCCAAGCGGGAGAATGTAAGAGTTTTTTAATGTGGACTACATTAATTGATATTGTAATTTACCGTTTTACGGTTACGGTAAAACGGAGTTGGTCTAAGGTGAGATAGAATATTTCTTAATTAGTTTAATATGGGGCTGGCTAGTGTGGGCCAAGTTGGGTTTAGCCCGTAATGAGAGGACCTAGCTGGAAACTTTATAAACAGTGCTCAAGTCTCTCCCCTAACCCCAATTCTCACATGTATCCTTGCATTTCAAGGAGCGTTAACCGAGCGCTAAAGGGTGAAGGGCCGTCTCATTAAGTCAATGATACAGAAGACAATAGAGGAGAAGGACTTGCATGTGGAACATTGGTTTTCCGCTTCCGCTTCAAGAACGATGGCTCCCAAAACAGATGCGTTAATCTTTCTACTCAATTATGCATATTCTTGTTCTAGTTATGGAGATTTTGGAATTGCGTAATTTGCATCCAACATATACATCAAATAAAATTTGCCATAAACTCTAGCGGAAATTCTACCGAAATGTGGATGTTTATTTTGTTATAATTTTTTGCATATCAGTTCTTTCGCGAAAATTTAGGTCAACAACGATATTTGAACTAATATATTTATGGTGTATTTGTTTAGCGGAAAATAAGTAACTCGGAGAACATTTTCCAAAAAATAATCGTTTGCGTCGCCTGTAGACATAAATGAATAGAAAATTTTTCATGGTGGACTAAAATAGTTAGATATAGATTGTTATCGATAATAAAAAGCGATATAAATAATTAATTTTGGAAATGTATTTTTAATTAACTCATTTTTCGCGAAATGAATGTACCCTAAATATAATGCCAAATTCGTGCAATGCATGAGCATCTTGTTCGTTTGTTATATTTATTGATGAACAAATAAAGGACGACCGATGACGTTTGATTATTGGATATCATAGGCGTTCTTCATCGAAATGGCCGGGCAAAGCCTTACGATCCACCTTTCTTGTATCCCCGATCGCCGGAGCTCCACTTCCTCTGTGGAAGAAACAAGAGAGGAAAAAGAGCCCCCTCTCAAAGCTTTGACACCCATTTCCATTTCTTGATTCTGCTTCTTATTTGCTTGTGAGAGAGAGGGGGCTTTGACACCCATTTCCATTTCTTGATTCTGCTTCTCATCTGCTTGTGTGAGAGAGAGAGAGAGAGAGGGAATCTATGGGCGCGTTTGGTAACGTTAACTGTTCCAAGGAACGAGAAATAGAAAAAAGTGTTTCTGTTTCGGGGAACAATTTTGATCAAAAAGATGCGTTTGGTAAACTTGTTCCTAATAAAAAATGAATAGACACACGTTTGGTAAATTTATGTTCTTTTTTGTTTCTTTTAATTTTTTAATATTTTAATTTTTTCCTTTCTTTTTTATTTTTTCTTCTTTCGGCCGATCGCCAACCTTCGACGACCGGCCGGCGGCCTCGCCGGATGCGGGCGAGCCCGAGCTCGCCGAGCCAAGGTGAGGCTCGGCGTCGCCGGCGCGGGCGAGGCCGAGCCTCGGGGGGCCGGCGACGCTCCGGCGAGGTCGCCGACCCTCGACGGCAGGTTGCCGGCCATGGCCGAGGCCGGCGACCGGCCAAAAAGAAAAGAAGAAGAAAAGAAGAAGAAAAGAGAAGAGAGAGAAGAAGAAACAAGAAACAAAAAATCGTTTCTGGAACAAGAAACAATTTTTTTTTGTTTCTCATTTCTGTTCTTTTTGTGTTCCGGGAACAAAAAAACAAAAAAGAATGCCTAAACGCAACCAAACGCGTTTCTGTTTTTTTTTTATTCCCGGAACAAAAAAAACAAAAAATCTGTTCATAAACAGATTTCAGAAATAAAAACATGCACGCCCGTCATGGCTTCAAGTAGCTGCTTTCTTGCTCAAAGAGAAGCTGCAGGATCTCGAGCCGACCAAACCATAATCTACCCAAAACGAAGGGCGAATCAGCACTACCATCAACAATCTGCAGCAGCTCTTGACCTCCCTAAAAGACACAGCAGAGGACCAAGTAAGCGAGAGGACCAAACTATTGTCTACCATCTACTTTGCAGAGGACACCATTGACACCTATCTTCTGAGGAGAGCCCAGCAGAGGCTTAAGCACCTGGTTCCTCTGTGGAGCTAGAAGAAAGTGAGCAAAGGGTTGAAGAAGTTCAACGGCGAGTTCATGGACTTGCCCTTTTTCTCTTCGCTCAAGAAAGATCAGCCTCAACCTCAACCACTTCAAAGCTGTCGCGACCTATTTTTCGGGTGCACCACCTAAAACTAGGTTAATGGACTACTAAGCCTAGACTTAGCTCGGGCTCTCTCAAGCCCATACCAATTCACGATTTAGGTTCAAGTTTTTTTTAACATGCAGATATGTTTTATCTATGAGTCGTCACTAATCTATTTTTGGTGGGTTGATTAGAAACCCAAGTAAAGTAACGAGAGTTTTACTTTACTCCTACGAACCAGAGACTATGGGTACGGGGACTTGGTTACACTAGATTTCTCTAATGCCCTTTCGGTACCATTCTTTTATTTTAAAAAATGTTTGGCAATTGAATTGATTTTAATTTAACTTCCTAACATGTGAGGTGATCATATAGGTGCGCATACCACCAATTTAACACTCAAGGAAGCAATTAAATAATGCAAAACCTACCTCAAAGCAATGAAAACATATGCATTGTTAAATCAGAATTTACATCAGCAATCCTAAATATGATTTCTAATTAACACGCAATTTTAATTTTTTGTTTTCATTTATTTAATGAAAATCATGACTTATGCAATGCATGTCACTATTGTAACATGAAATGATATGATAACATGACCAAAATTGTATGACATAAACAAGCATGCAATCTATCCTAAAGCATGAAATGAATTCATTCTAATTCTTTTATATTTTCCATGAAATTTGAAATTAAAGAAATGCAACAATTAAATATGCAATCTAAATTAATCAAATGACCTAATTCTAATGACGAGTAATGCGATGCAATGACATACAAAATTATTTTAACTAAATGACGCGCAACATACAATTTAGTATGCGAGTTATATGTCATGCGACATTTATTAAATGACTTAGTCTAATGACGAGGAAGTTCTAATTAAATGAACCTAATAAAAACTAGATGACGTGCATTTGATATTTCTATTTTTAAAAATGCAAAAATGATCTAGCTAGGTTAAAATTCTATCTAATTTAAACTAAGGATTAAGTCACATTAAATCCTAATTTAAACTAAGATATTATCTTGATCTAACATGCAATCTATCTAATATGCAATGACGTGCGGAGCATGCCCTAATTCTACATGACATATGCATGATATTTTTTTTTATTTTTTTATTTTTTTTATTTTTTATTTTTTATAATATTCAAAATTTAAAATTGCCACGTAATTAAACATGCAACTAAAATCCTAAATTAATGCATTTTTTTTATATTTTTCGAACTGAAATCCCTATCCTAGATATGCAAGATAACAAGAAATATTCTAAAACAAACTGAATCTTAATTCAAATATTTTTTTTTTAAATTTTTCTTAGTGGTTCTCCAAAACAAGCGATTATCAACTAAACCTTAAATCTAAACAAACAAGATATTCAACAAATAAATGATTAAAATAAACGAAAAAATAACTTGTTATCTCACAGGTCAAATTAACGATTACTTTTAATCCAGAACATCACGACAAGAAATCAAAGTAATTAAAAATCTGATCCAAAATCTTACGAATCAAATTAATAATTATATTGATTCAACAATTAATATGCTATCAACAAACCCAAGAATTAATATAATTAAAAAAATGACCCGACATCTTACGGGTCAAATTAATAATTACAATAATTTTAGAGATAACTCCCGCCGATAATGCCTAATATCCATAACCTAAAAGTCACCTCACAATATTCAAAATTAAACAATAATAGCAAAACTAACTAAAAATAAAGTAAATAAACATAAAATAAGAAAAATAAAAATAAAAGAAAATATGGGCAACCTAAGGAATATTGGGGCAGCAAATTCGTCGGTGGGCAAAGGGTTGCTGTCGGTCGGAGCTTCGGCGAAAGGCAGCAACGGATGGAACGGCTTGGCAGGGGCAGATTAGGCGGCAGAAACACGTCGAGGCAGAAGCAGCTTTGCGGGTTGCTGCAAGGGCGTCAGCTCAGCGTTTGGTGGGGCTTCGAGCGAGGCGGTCACGAGTGAGGCGGATCGGCGATGGTGCAGGCGCGGCGAGAGGGAGGTGTGGTGGTGCGGATCCGGTGCAACGGCAGCACTAGTGTGGCGGCGACGCGAAGGCTTTGCAGGTGGAGCTTCGGATTGGAGTCGGGTCAGAGCAGAGGGCACAAAGCGGCTTCACGGGGGCAACGCCTCTCGATTGCGGATTGCAGGTCGTCGAGTGGAGTGGTGAGGGTGGCGACGGACGCGGCATAGCGTCAGGCGAACAGAGACAAGGGCAACAGAGACGAGCGGCGCGGCGGAGAGGCAGGCGCAGGTGAGTGGGGCTTCGGCGCGGTGGCGAGCTGCTGGGCGGTGGTTCGCCGTAGTCGGATGGAGCGTTGGTGCCAGCAACGGCGCGGTGGTGCGAGCGCGGTGGCGCGACTGCAGCGATCGACAGCTATGGCTGCACGAAGAAGAAGATGAACAGCCCCCCCTTGCTTTTCTCTTTTTTTTTTTTTTTTCTCCTTTCCTCTACCTGCTGCACGTCCTTTTTACTAGACTTCTCACTTTTTCCTCCTGCAAAACCGGTCAAATCCCCCCTTTTCTTTCTCTCTTTCACCTTTTTTTCTTTTCTTTTCTTTTCTTTTCAGTCGACCAAAAGAAACCCCCCCCCCCAAAAGCCTCCATCCTCTGCCGTACACTGTCTCCTTTTATAGGCAAACATAATGTGATCTTCGTAGAATATTTGGAAGATTACCTATAACCTCCGAATCACAAAATCCTCTTATTTTATGAATATTCTCCCCGATTTCATCATCTATCGATAAGATAAGATTACAATGCGATTTTCTTAATTTCCAAAAATCATCATAATATCGCATCAAATCTTAATTTTTCACAAGATAATCTATTAAAAATAACGACGGGCTTGGGTTAATTTTCTCCTTTCGTGGGCCTAGCCCGGCCTGCTGAATTAGAGCTCAGAAATATTAATTCGAACCCATCCACCACCGGTCCTAAAAATAAAAATAAAAATGCAAAACATGTAAATGTAAATTAAATAAATACAACTAAAAATTATATGATATGCAATATATATATATATATATATATATATATATATATAAAATATATATATATATTAGGGATAAAATTAACTCCTAATTTTTTAATGTGACAAATGACTAAATGGGTTGTCAAAATTTAGGTGTCAACAAAAGTAAAGTTATCGGAAATGTTGGCACTGCCACCTCTCGTGAAGGAGGAAGCACCCACCGTTGGGAAAAGATCTCTCATCGTCTTGACTTGGAATCAGAGGCTGTGGTTCAGAAGCAGGACATTGGAAGAGCTTGTGAAGGACTTGATTCAGGAAGAACAAGAATTCAGGGTTCATCCTGTGGTTGGCTCGGGAGGCTCAGGGAAGACTACCATGGTGAGATTGGTTTATGACAGGGCCGACATCAAGCGGCACTTCGAGTGCCGTGCCTGGGTCTGTGTGTCCCGGGACTTCAAGTTCAGAGATGTGGTGGTTGACCTGATAGAGCAGGTCTCCATAACCCGGTTGAGTGGGATAGACCACACGGGGGATGACATCTTGGCTGAGATGCTTCTCAAGGCTTTGATGGAGAAGAGGTATTTGATTGTGTTGGATGATGTTTGGAAAGTTAAGGATTGGCACAAGCTGACGATCTCCTTACCGGATTCGCAAAACGGAAGCAGAGTGGTTGTCACCACTCGTTATGATGAAGTAGCTGAATTGGCTGATCTGTGGGGCAATCCATTGCGACTGCACCAGATACGCGATGCGGAAAGATGGGAATTGTTAAAGAAGCAAGTCGGTAAATGCGAGGCGGAATTGGGTGAATTCGAGGACAGGATCATGGCAAAGTGCCACTATTCACCTCTGGACATAGTTTTAATGGGTGGGGTTTTATCAAGCACAGAGTCCAGTGAATGGCCTAAAATAATTGCCAAACTTCCATCTCCCCATGAAGGCCGGTCGACATCGTTGGACATCGTGTCTTTGAGCTTCCACGAGTTGCCTCCACGATTGAAGGTATGCTTTTTGTATCTCGGTCTCTTTCCGAAAGCATTAGAGGTCCCAGTTCGGAGATTGTTGTGGCTGTGGCTGTCGGAGGGTTTCTTGAGTCCAACGCCTGCTGAGCGAAAGATGAAGCTTGAACCTGAAGATCTAGCTGACATATGCTTCGAAATCCTAGTCCGGCGGAAGTTGATTGAAGTAACAAAATGGAAGTTAGATGGGACCCCGAAAACGTGTCGCATGTTGGGCGTCATGCACGATTTCTTCTCTCCAAAATCAGTCGGTTCAGGTCTTTTCTACATTCATGATAATGAAACTGAACTTCCTAAAAGTTACAAGATTCGACGTTTTGTGGAGTACTTGGAAAGTGAGAAGATATCGGATGACTCCGTCGATGAAAATCTACGTTCTTTTGTGTCTTTCAACAACAAAGTCAGAGGTAAGGCCAACAGAGACATTGGTACATTTTTCAAATCCTTGGTCGGCAAAAAGGGGTTTGCATTGCTAAAGGTCCTCGATCTGGAGGGTGTCTACAAACCTATGCTATCTGAGATAGTGGGCAAATTGCTTCTTTTGAGGTTTCTAGGCTGGAGATCGACAGTACTGGATTCAATCCCCTCGGCTGTCGGAAGGCTGCCGTGCCTAGAGACTCTGGATCTGAAGCACACTAACGTGACCGCCTTACCCAACTCAATTTGGAAGGCCAAGTACCTCAGGCATCTGTACATGAACGAGGTTCACATTGACGCGTTCTTCCAGAAGCTGACTAAAAGTTGTTTAAGCAATCTTCAGACACTGAGGGGGCTGTATGTAAGTAATGAAAAAGTCGTGACCAACGGTTTGGATAGGCTGGTTAACCTCAGGAAATTGGGACTGACGTGTCATAAGAAGTCAGTGAAGGCTGCGATAAATTGGGTTCTGCTACTGCCTAATCTTCACTCTCTGAAGTTGAGGTCAACTGATGAGTTTGGTAAGCCATCGAACATTGAGTTAGTGTCCCTGGAGAAACAGACCAAGCTCTGCAACTTATACTTGCTCGGGAAGCTAGTGAATCCAGTAAGCCTGAGTGGGGTACTCCCATCGTGCCTCAGGAAACTTACATTGTCGATGTTGGCACTGGACGAAGATCCCATGCCAGTGCTGGGCAAGTTGCCTGAGCTAAGCATCCTCAGACTCTTTGCTGATTCATATTTGGGAAGTGAAATGACTTGTGATGTCGGGGGATTTCCGAAACTCAGGGTGTTGAAGCTGTGGATGCTTGACCGACTGAGGATCTGGACAGTGAAGGAGGGGACGATGCCCATCGTACAAGAAGTAGAAATTAGAGGGTGTGATCAATTGAGGATTGATGGAATCGAGCACTTGCAGAGCTTGAAGGAGCTTATCCTGACTAGTATGCCAGAGGAATTCACAGAAACAATCAAAAGAGGAATAGCAAGAAAATTGTACATCAAAGTAAATAGTTGGAAGCTTTCTCGTCATCAGGTAGGTCTTTGTTGCCCTGATGTTCAATTTTATCTCTATTTTACGCTTTGGAACTCAGATTCTTGTCACTGTTATATCTGGTTAAACGGTTGAACTACAATGAAAGTGTCATGGAGATTTGGCTATTGCTGCTTCTCTTAGTTTGTTAGTCCTAGCTTTCATCATGTATCCACAATCTTGTAGCTCAGTAGTTGATCTCTCCCTAGACCGAATTAGATGATTTCATCCAGAGTTTGCTCTTATCTGTCTTATAAATTTAAGTCGTGCTCATGGCGTTGAATTGTTTTTGCGAGTGTCAAGTTATTTTGCATTGATATGTACTTACTTTTCTGTGCTTGACCTTTGTAGGCAAATTAGGTGCACGGTGAAGATGAAGATGATGATGAGGATGACAGCAAACTAGGTTGAAGAAGAAGAGGACAGTGAAGAAGAGATGGAGATGGATAAGAAGATGACAAAACGTGTTGACCAAAGGTGAACGGAACAAAGTTGAGTTTGTTGTTTGAATCAGTTTTGTTGTTTTTTAAAGGCTTTTCCATGTAAAATTTACATGTCTTATTTTCTATTCTTTTTTTCTTCTCTTGAAAGTTTCACGTTCCTAACGGCAAGAGTATGGTGTGAGTGCCGAGTGTGCCATGGTGAGTTTGAGAGTGTGCGTTTGTTAGTGAATTATATAGAGTGAACTCTAATGTAACTAGTATAAGCACCTAGAGGGGAGTGAATAGGTGTATAAACAATTTCTCGATATACCACAGAAATACTAAGTAAGTGATAGAACGGAAATATGCTTTTGCTTAATCAAAATGAGTTATGATTAAAGTAAAGCAAAGAGAAGGGAAGAGAAGATTAAACACAAGGTTTATAGTGGTTCGGCTTATCCTAAGCCTACGTCCACTCTTCCGCACCGACAGCCAATCGGGCTGGATTCCACTATGAACAAAAGAGATGTTACAGCACAGTCTTTCCTTGATTCCACAGTGTAGATATTCTATCACACTTCCTCAAGGTTTCTCACAAGTATAAACTCTCTTTTGAGTACAAGATTTTCGCTCAAGTGAATTGACAAAACAATAAGAGGCTTCAGACTTTGGAATTCTTCTATCGCGCACTTCCTTGAACAGCTTAGAACGTCTTCTTTTTATACTCCTTTATGCCATCATACCCGTTGGCACTTCCCAAAGGAATTCCTCAAATCTACCCGTTGGACGGAATCAATTAAGAAGATTATTCGAACTATTAAGGGAATATGTCGATAGCCCATCGATCTTGTTCGCCCATACAATCAGGATCTCGGTTTCCATAAGTACAACCTTCCACGAATATTTCGCCAATCAACGGATCCTTGACCATCGAATCAATCTCGATCAATTTAAAGGGATTCCGATAAGTCATATTCAGCCAAGAGATCTTCTCCAGTCGATAAGGTCATATCCTTAATAAAACATCCAGTTCCGGATACTCTTTCTTCAACGAATTAGAAACTGTCAATAAGGATAGACTTTGAATCTTGAGTCTGGCTGTTCGGAGGTCTTCAGACTTTAAACAGCAGAGTCTGCAAGCCTTCAAACCAGACTGATGGAAACGATTTGTCAGCTTCAAAACACTTCAAGAAGATTTCTCCAACAATCTCCCCCTTTTTTATGGTGACAAAACTTTCTTGCAGATTTGGACAACTTTGACCTGCAGAACATTTTTCAAACACATATGCATATCTTATAGAGATAAATGGCTAAATGAATAACACTAGAATCTGCAACCACAGAAAATAGGTTAGTCTTGAATAAGATAAAGTCATAAAGCCAACCATAAGATATCAATATCAATAGCGTGTGCGTTTGTTAGTGAATTATATAGAGTGAACTCAATTGAGTGTGTGTCATTGTACTTCAGATTATCATTGTAATAAAATTTGAGTTGCAAATATACAAGGATCATCCATCAAAACACCGAATCTGAGCATGACGGCAACTTTCTGAAATGTCATCATAATTGTTTAATATTCAAGCCATGACCAAGACTCAAGTGTGAAACAAAAAGGAAAATCGGAAGGCAGTCCAGGGGGAAGAGGAAATAGGATCGCTCTATGTCCATCACTATTTTTGTTTTCACACTATTCAATAAAGTGTCATTATCATATTACCACTTTGTTTCCCAATTTTGTTAGCATATTTTGATTCCCTCTCTAATTTTGGTTCGGATCTGATGTGCTGCATGATAGCTTCCTTTTCTTTTCTTGTGCATCCCACGTTCAGCCTTTTTCTTCTCTCCTTTCTCTCTCCCTTCATGCAATTATGGAGGTAGGGGAAAAGAAACAGAAAGAGGGAGAATGAGCAAGGCAAAGCTCAAGGGATCGTTAGATTGTAAGAAAAATAGTAGGAGTACTAACTACCGAATTGAAGATGCGATAGTGGTTTGAGGACTCTCACATCTGCATTACACTCTCTGAGTCTCCATAGAGCAATTGAGATTTTGGCTAAAAGGGACTCTCTCTGTAACATCCTGGGTCTCCACTGTACATATATTGTCCACTTTGGACACTGTAACATCCCGGCCATCCGTGTAGGAGCACAATTCCGTCGCAACGTGCCAAATTAAGACACACTCGTCAAAATCTAACTCTGTACTCCAAGTCAGGGCAGAACTGCCGTAACCCTTAAGCGCACGAGTGCAGAAGTGCTTGTGATCGGACTTTAGCTGGTTGTCCTTGTGAAATTTCTCCCGGAGATTTCCATGAATACATTTCTTCATGAAATCCGGTAGTTCTTCGTAATCTGTGTAATGGTACTTCTCTAGCTTCTGATGGACATGGATCAGCTTGAGGAATTTGTGGCAGGGTAGGATTTTCTCCTGAAGGCAAAAACTCAGAAGGCTGGATTGTCCCGTTGAATTTGACTATCTGGGCTGTTTAAACAATTGGAGAGGCTTGACCACCTGTGAGATCGAACTATCACATTTGCTCAGCCAAACATTGGTCCAATCTGAGGAAAGTAGCAACAATATGGAATACAACTCTAGGAGAATGACAAGAAAAAGCAAGATGAAAGTCAGGACGAGGTCGAGGGTAGTGAGACCTTTTACCAAAAGAGAAGCATGCCAATACAAAGAATGTTAGCGAAAAAGTGATGAGGCGGCGATACGAGGCCCATCAGGTATATAGCACATTGGCCTTTGTTCGAAGCAAATCGTACATGAATCCGAGCTCAATCTCCACTATCTCAAAAGCACTTTTGTATGATCTGTCCTGGAACACCGATAAACTCGCGTCTTTATCGTCAAAGCTGAGAATGAGATCCACAAATAGGCGCTTGAATATCTTAAGCAAGCGATGCGCTTGGACCAACTCTTCATTACCACAGTGTTGGTTTTCGTTGGCCGAGAGATCCTCAGGTACCTGAACCTCAACTATTTCATCCGCTGTCACGTGGAAACCTTCGGCCTGCTTCAGAGTATATTCCTCCGTAGAAACCTTCGGCCTGCTTCAGAGTATATTCCTCCATAAAACGTGGATAATTGGGGCTAGGATTAGGGGGTTCAAGCATGGATTCTTTAAGTTTACTGCTACTTGTAAGAGTTTTTCTAATGTGGATTACATTAATTAATATTATAATTTATTATTTTTACGGTTACCGTAAAACAAGGTTGGTCTAAGGTGAGATAGAATGTTTATTAATTAGTCTAATATGGGCTGGCTAGTGTAGGCCGAGTTGAGCTTGGCCCGTAATGAGGGGGACTGGTTGGAAACAAGTCTCTCCTCGGACTGGTTGGAAACAAGTCTCTCCTCTAACCCTAATTCTCACATGTATCCTTACCTAAGGAGCGTTTACCTAACGCTACACGTGAGGGGGCCGCCTCATTGAGCCAGTGATACGGAGGGCAATAGAGGAGAAGGACTCGATGCATAGATCCCCTTGATATGTGGGTAATCCCTTTTCTGCTTCCGCTTTATGTTCAATGGATCCCAAACAGGTACGTTAATTTTTCTACTCAATTATGCATGTTCTTGTTCTGGTTATGGAGATCTTAGAGTTGCGCAATTTGCGTCCAACACTATTTGCTAGCCAAAGGACCCATACCCTCTCCCCGAACTTGATCAGCCCAGCCACGATCATCAGGAAGGCTAAACCGGAGAGATATGAAAGTGCCCATGCCATGAAGTAGATGTATATTGTCACTGCGGTTTGGACCATTAGTCCCAGCAGGTGCCTCAGCCACAATTCATTGTCTTCCAAGGAATAAGCCGTGATCGTGTCTAGCCCACCCAGGAGCAAGAGGAGCTGGAGCCTAGAAAGCAATGAGCTTGCTGTTCGCATACAGGGAATGGGATTCTTTATTGGTGTCACCAAGCTTGCTCGAGAGTATGCCAAACGCGACGCCCACGATTGAGTCTGCTGATATATAGGCACACCAGACAGCTACCCTGATGGAGAGTTTACGGGTGAACTTGCGGCGACCTCCTAGGATGATGAGTAATACTTGCAGGGCAAGGCTCAACAGAACCATCAGCCTAAGGTCTCAGTCATTCCAGAAGGTCCTGAGCTTGCAAACTATATGATCCACTTCCATGATCCTTCTCGGTCTTCGTCTGGAAGTATAAGATCAGCGTAACGACATGAGAAGTGAGCTTGTGTGCTTGGAGAGGAGGGTGGAAACAAAGTAGCATAAGTTGAACCAAGACTAAGGTTAGAGACCCAGTGACATTATTCTGGTCGGTCAAATAAAGATCTATACGATGACTTCGAGCGTTGTGCACCACAACTTGCGCCGCAAGTTGTGGTGTCCTAACAAAGGAGCGATAGAATAACATAAACTTAATTCCCCACTTCTCAAGAGCTAATGCGTTCTTTATTTTATTTATTTTCTTTTTGTTTAAATAAGAAAATGAAAGTAAGTGAAGGAGAATATCTACGTGTGGCTATTCATACGTACGCGGGGCGTTAAAATATGTTCTCTTTCCCGTGGGAACACTTTGAAATCGTCAAGATGAATCATGAAGACAAAATGTTCGGCAACTACTCTTCATGAGGCTTTCAACGTGGTTGATATGGGTAATGACGTAAAAGAAGAGTTGTGCGATATTGACTTTAATGGGTCTTCGTCCACACATGCTCCTGTATGTAGCCGACATGATAATCTTAGATCATTGGTGATAGGGGTGTGCAAAATACTCGGGAACCGCCCGAACCGCCCGGAGCCGGACCGGAACCGCCCGGTTCCATAGGCGGATCCGACCGCCCACCCACCCGGATCGGACCGGTTCCCTTTTAATATTAAAAAAAAAAATTACTAAAACAAACTTATGTCTCACCGTCTCATCTCACTTCTCTTCGTCTTCGACTCTTCGATTTCTGCAGCTGCCTCTCTCTCTCTCTCTCTCTCTCTCTCTCTGTCTCTTCCTGTAGATGTTATGTGATCATTTATGGTGCCTCAAAATAACCATATGCTAGTGTGTTCCCCTAGTATTCTGTATTGAATCCAGCCTCGTGGCATCTGTTGGGAGTTCTGTTTTGTGGCAATTGTTTCTGCTGCAGGATGAATACAAAGCTGAATATTGGGGAATTCTTATGCTTTTTGGTTGTTTAGTTTATTTATTAATATAATGAAGGTGATGTATTCAATAAAGTCTTGTTTAGTTGCACTTCCTTTGTTTTCCTATGTTTGGATGGTGCCTCATCTCACCTCCTTTGATTTGTTTGTGCGACTTGTGATATTTTGCCGAACCTGATGAGAGATATGTCCAGTTCATAGTGTTAAGAGAGACCCATTTTTCCTGAACACTTACTACTCTCTCCGCCTCTATATCAACTTACGTACATCCATTCGTTCATTGGTTGCATTTATAGTTGCAACAAATGAATCTTTGTTCTACGTACTTAAATTTGGTTTTTTTTTCTTTGGCTTGCTTTGATGTCATGTAGTCGTTCTATGTTGAAAACTAAAATTGTTTCACATCAAAATCGGTTCCATGGATCCACCCGGGAACCAGACCGGACTGGCGGTCCAGTTCCCGAATGGATCCATGCAACAAACGGGTGGATCCCGGTTCCAATTTTTCGGAACCAGTCCTTAGCGAGCGGTTCCCGGTTCTAGGTCGGGAACCGCCCGCCCGGACCATGCACACCCCTAATTGGTGACGTCTCTCATTCACCGAAGCACATGCTAGTTTTCATCTCCGCCAATGAAGATACAATAATAAATTCAAAAAAAAAAATTATTGTTAAAAATTCTCCGCATCAGTGCCGATCGCACTGTGTAGGACGGCCAACATCCACGTGAGCGATTTTTGATTAAAATTAGCCGGATGAACTTAATTGACAAATCATGAAAAATCGATTATTCACGAGATAACTAATCTATCAAGTGAAGCCGTTAAGGAATCTAAACGCGACAGACTTGAGAATTCGACCAAAAATCGACTACTCGATCGTGCTAATCTGCAAGAGTCAATACGTTATCGTTAAAATTAGGAGTGTGCAACCGGACCGAGTAAACCCGGTTCCCGGATCGGCCCACCCAGAAAACAAGGTCGGGAACCGGTTCCCGTTGAAATCGGTCCGGGAACCGGTTCCCAAAAGTCAGAACCGGTTTGAACCGGTCTAAGAACCGGTTCCGAGGAATTACCCACCTGGGAACTGGATCAACTGGACCGGTTCGAGAACTGGGTTGTACGCCTTCTTGTCGACCTTGCGGCTTCACTGGTTGCTAGTGTTGCGAGGAGCCAAGTGGTGGTGCTGGTTCAGTGGCAGCTTCACAGGGGCAAGGGCGACGGCGACGGAGCTTCGGGCGATCAGAGGTGTCGGGTCGTCGTGGCCACAGCAGGGGCGACAAGTGGCGGTGCAAGCTTGTGGGTGAGGGGGCTTCGGTGGTGGCGCGGTGGTGCGGCCGCAGCGATGTAGGCGCAGCGGTCAGCGACTATGGCATGCGGAGGGAGCCCGTGAAGAAGATGAATAGTGCACTGTTCTGTTTCTCTTTTTTTATTTTTTCTTTTCTCCTTGCTGGCATGTCACGTCCCTCTCTACGCTGCCCACATCTCCTTTGCCTCCTAACATTGACCTTGACTCTCAAGCTTTTCCTCCCCTTTTTTTTGTGTTTCTTTTTTCCAAGGAACAAAGAAAGCCCCCTGCCGAGTGATCCCAAAAAAATACTCCAGTGGAGTCACCAAACTATCGCGACCTAATCTCAAATGAACCACCTAAAGTTTGGTTAATACATACGAAATGAGGTAAAAATTTACTTATTAATTATGCTTTATATTTCAATATAAATTAGAAGAATTATGTTGTTTTCTCACGTATTAAAATAAAATTTGAAGTCATATAGATGGGCGGTTGCAAAACAGGTTCCAATATAAACAAGGTTAACCCTGAAACCGGACCGGAAAAATAGAATGGGTCGGGTATAAGGTCCAATACAAATAGGGTCGGGTACATGGTCCAAAAAAGGGGAACCGGTTATAACAGGGTCGGGTACAGGGTCCAGGTTTGGAACCTACCCATCCTAAACTCGATCACCCCTAGTTAAAATCGATTAGAGACCGGAGATAGGTCGGTTCGACAGAAGCATGTAATTAAAGTGTGGGTGATTCCACCTGATTGCGAAAATGATGTCGAATGGTACTAAATCGATTTTTTTGTTGTTTCTGTACCCTGTGTCCGTATTTGAAATCTCGAGATTTTTACAACAACCGAGAGTTGCCTATGAGTCAAAGATGCACAATGTGGATTGAAAATAATCGACCACGAGTCAAATGCGCTAAAAATTCCTAAAAGCTATCCGGTAAGTTAGGTCACGTTAAAATCATATATATTTGAAATTAACCACGAAATTGAATCTGATTTCAAAAATTGAAAGTTCTGTCGTGTCACAATTTATTTTAGGAATTGAGTGTAGACTTCCTCCTTGGCATTTTGGCCATTGAATTGGATTGAATTGGAGTGAAATAGAAGTGAAATTGAAGAGGAGCACACAAAATTCGTAGGCCATGAGGGGCTGCAACATTTCAGCATCATCCTTGGCTTCTTGAAGAAGATTGGTGAGGGAAAATGGGGTGTGGATGAGGCTGAAGCTGGTGGGGGCAGCCACTTGAGTATTAGAGATATTTGTGTTGACTTAGGAGGCCTTTGTTCCCCTTCAACCAATAGAACTTCTTCTTCTTCTTTTTTGCTTCCTTAGCTTCGATTGTTGCTATCTTAGAGCCCAAGAACTAGAGAAACCAGCCAGCACTCCCCTTGCAAACCGAAGCCCCTCACTGCCGCTGGCACCGGTCGCTGAAGCCACTGCTATCGCTGATCCACATGCCCACGAGCGCCTGAGCCCGCGCGTCCAAGCCGCCGGTTCCATGCCTACTCGCCGTCCACCAAGCCCTCTGTCTCGAGCCCTTGTCCGTCAAAGCCAAGCCGTCATCCGCCGTCGCCAACTCGCCTCCGCTGCCCCTGCTCGCTCGTAGCCATCCTCATTGCCGTCCGCCACCCGCCAGCCATCCTAGCTCCTCCCGAGCTGGTCTTCCAGCAGCTCAAGCAAAGAGCTGCAAGGGCTGTTTTCGGGCCCTTCCAAGCCTCGTTGGGTGCTGCCGTAGGTTCGAGTCTCGCTCGCCTCCGTGTCACCGTCGCCGTGAACTCATCAGCGCGCAAATTCGGTGATTTTACTCGCTAAACCTTGCTTAGGGGGTTAATTATGCTTAGAGTAGGTTTAGCTTAACCTAAGATTGGATTAGGTGATTAGATTAGTGTAATTAGTGGTTTTGTTAATTAATTATGCTAATTATGTGGTTAGATTAGTTTAGTTAGGAGTTAATTAGATTGTGTGATTTATTTAGCTTAGTGCATTATTTATTTAAGTCAAATTAGGAGGTTAGATTAATGTATTTAACTTAATTAATAATTTATTTAATTATTTTTCATTTATTTAAATAATTTTGTAATTTATATAATTATTTATTATTTTCCGAAAATTATACCGGGATAGCCAATCATTAGAATTTCTTGCTGATTGTCGTGGTGCAATTAATTTATGCAATTGAGTGCTAATTTGTGCAATTGAGTGATGATTGTTGATTTTGAGTCATTATTTTAAAAATATGAAATTTTGGTATTTAATTAGAAAATACCGGGTATCAGGTTTTGACACAATTTTTTTTTTTAAGTACTGTATCAAATAGTGAGATTTTTAAAAGGAAGAATATCACTTTTTATGATTCGATCTGACCATGTACTCACACACGATTATTTTACCGGGTGTTTTTAATACGAAGAAAATAGGCCAAGCACATTATTTTAATTGAAGCATTTGAGTACAAAGCACAATGTCCTTAACTGGAATTGGATGGCTGTGTGCCTGTTATGTGAACCCGTCGTAAGCATTTACGTCGGACGATGCTCTTATATGGAACGTGCTTGTCAACGGATGCTAGCCATAGTAAAGGTTGAACCGATGCTCCTTCGGGAATGTCGTCTCGAGGTGGACGTTGCCGTGCTCGATGGGGCGAGACGACGCCCGACAATGCCGGAAGACTGCCGAACGTCGAGTAGGCTGTGCCCGTGGGGCCATAACTAAATTGGAACACGTGTCTGAGTGAGATAAACACGTCTGATTACAGGACAAAATTATATGGCACGGAGTGGGACAATGTCATAACGATTTGGCCTTATAATTTGGATCTCTGTGATTGTTTGAGATATAAGTTGAGGTGTTCCAATTGTTAAATGATATTACTGCATATATATGTTATATGAGCTGTACTAACGCGCAAGAAGGTGCTGAGGCGAGATAAGTCTTCTGTGATGTGTGATTGGACTGCCTCTATGCGTATTTCCTTCCTAATCGGGGTTTAGGGTGTAAACTTGCTAAGGCATTGTCTCATCTTGTCGTGGTTTAACTTTTTATAGATCCTTAGATGGAGGTTCGACCAGTTCGTTTTGGGCAGCCGCGAGGGTATAGCGAGCAAAGTACCCTCTTCCCTGTCCCCAGGAATCCCTGGACCCGTGAGCTCGTTGTGACCACGATCTTGGTCGATGAGGGCCTATCACAGTGGGTGTCTCATCGATTCAAGGCGTGGTTTCGTCACGGGTCTAACGGGGAATGGGAAGGTCCCGTGGATGGTTTCGACGAACTCACCGTTGAGGGTGAGGGTGAGGTGGTACTCGACCCTATCATGGACGCCAATGTCATAGTCGAAATCGCGGCGAACCAGTTGCCGGAGAGCAGGAGCCTACAGTAGAGGAGGTAGTTGACCCACTTGATATCGACGTCCCTGACGATGTCGTGATAAATCTAGATCCCAAGTAAATAGGGTCCGGGTAGGGTTAGCTAGGTAGTCCTTTTTGGGGTATCATCTTTTGTATATAACTGGCAGGCTGACCTGGTTGGTTTATAAAAGTGTGTTTTGTGTTATCTGATTGTAGGGATATGCATGGTCCGGGCAGGCGGTTCTCGACCTAGAACCGGAAACCGCCCGCTAAGTAACGGTTCCGAAAAATTGGAACCGGGATCCACTCGGGAACCGGACCGGACCGTGATCCGGTTCCCGGGTGGATCCATGGAACCGATCTTGACGCGGGCGACGCTGGTTCTTCGGGATCTGCAGAAGGGTCGCTTGGGCGAGAGGCAGCGGCGGAGCTGGGTCGCGGGTTGCTAAACTAGATCACGGGTCGCTGGGAGGCTGAACAGCGACGGCGTCAGGGCTGAGATGAGCTTAGGTCTGTAGTCGTCGAGCGAGATCAGCGCGGCTGAAGCAGGGGACGCCGAGCGTTGGTCACGGATGGGTCTCGTGGGTTGCTGGAGTCGCGGCCACCGGCGTGAAGAAACGAGCGGCGGTTGCGATGCTGCATGTCGGGGGGAAGGCGGATCTAGCAGGGAGGCTGAACGGCGACGGCGTCAGGGCTGAGATGAGCTCAGATCTGTAGTCGTCGAGTGAGATTAGCACGGCTGAAGCAGGGGACGCTGAGCGTTGGTCGTGAATGGGTCTCGTGGGTTGCTAGAGTTGCGGCCACCAGTGTGAAGAAATGAGCGGCGGTTGCGGTGTTGCACGTCGGGGGGAAGGTGGATCTGGCAGGACGACGATGGCGGAGGTACGGAGCTATCGCAGGTTGGCGGGCGCACGGGTATGAGATCGGAGCGGCGTCGGCAGGAGGGTGGCGGACGACTGGGCTACAGTGGCTTCGCGGCTTGTGCGGTGAGGCGGACGCACAGGTCACCGAGGAGGAATCGAAATAGCGAGAGGAACCGAGGAAGAGAGAGAGAGAGAGGCAGCCGCAGAAACCAAAGAGAAGTGGAAGAGACAGAGAGAGAGAGAGAGAGAGAGAGAGAGAGAGCAGTCGCAGAAACGAAGAGAAGTGAGATGAGAGTCAAAGACGCATGAGACCTGTTTTAGTAATTTTTTTTTTTTAAAATATTAAAAGGGAACCGGTTCGGTTCGGGTGGGTGGGCGGGCGGATTTGCCCATGGAGCCGGAACCGGACCGGTTTCCACCGGTTCCCTCAAGAACCGCCGGTTCGGCGGTTCTGTCCGGTCGCGATCCGGGCGGATCCCGAGCATTTTGCACACCCCTATCTCGATTGTCCTACTTTTTTATCCCATGTTGATTGTTGTCTGGGGATTGTTTTATTTCACTTTTGCATGTGCATAATCGATTGGGTCGATGACGCGTCCTGGGAACGTCACAATTTTATCGACCATCGAGGGATATGCCCGCGCTCGAGGTTCGGGGCGTGACAATTAAAAATAATCCCCGTCAGTGCCGATCGCACTGTGTAGGACGGCCAACATTCACGTCAGTGATTTTTAGCTAAAATTGGCCGGATGAACTTAATTGACAAATCATGAAAAAAGTTAAAGACTCAATTGGCAAAAATACAATAAGTTTAGGCATTTTTGGTCATTTTTCCCAATTTTTAACCCATATGCCGGGCATAGTCATAGATCTTCAATAAAATAAAGAAATACGGAGCAAGTGACACCTCTCCTCATTTCTTACAGTCCTCAGCGCCTTTAACTTGCTGTAGAAATACTAGATAGTCGAATGCTGAATCTATCTGTAAAAGGGATCATATAAGACGTAAATCAACGGGGGAGACTCAATGAGGATTCACTAGTTTTTTGCATTGCTTCGTGGGGTTTAACATCTCATTACTTGGTGGACATTGAAATGAAAAGAAAAGACTAAGCAGGGCGTCCCTATTAAACTGAGAAACCAACTTCATCCACTAATAAGGGCGGACAGTTTGACGAATCTGTAACTCGTCAACACTGGTAAAAAGTTACGAAATACTAGAATTTACTAAATGTAATCGCTTACACAACCGGGTAATAGGCACGGCTCTGGACAAACTCGTTTATGTGCAACTTAATTCGCAAGTAACATCAACAATGAGTTACATGGTAATAGACACGGTGCTCCATGAGCAATTCGCGAATTTGATCTCCCCAGAGCCTGCGGAAGAAAAGTTTGTACAGCCAAAGCTGCTGGCTCCAATACCATGTACATTGTGAGAATTCTGAAAACATATATCACATTCACTGAACCAGAGATGCACCCGGGGGAGCACCGCCCAACAATCAAATGAACGAAGCCGAATGTAGCGAAGATCCTGCATGATTCTAGCGATTGCCTAAATATCGCAAAGTTTCTTAAGTATCTTTAACCGGTTGAAAGCTAACACCTTTGATAACAAGTCCCGATTTCCAGTTCTCACCATGCTCATTAAGAGCAAAGGTGACTTCGCCAACATTTTCGGGGGACATCACAAATTCACAGATCGGGATGTGTTCCCAACGTCGTTGAGGCACTGTACTCAAGCTTTTGACACATTCTTCCTTCTTTCCATTAGGAAGAGTGACTGTGAACGTCACAGGAACATTCCAATGGTGATCATAGTCTGCTATCATCACCACAAATGCAATTCTGTACTTAGTCATCGGTGCGAGCGCAACTGTTCGAAATTTCCCGCTCACTTCCAACCAACACACACTTTGTAGTGCAGCCAGTTCTACCTCCATGTCACTAGGAAAAGAATAAAGAAGATGAAAGAGAAAACAATGGTCAGAATTGACACCTTTTCATCGTAAGTTCATTGGTTCATTAGCTTATTAAACAACAGTCGTGATGTTTACAATAGTTATAATAAGAAGTAATGATACGTGTACTAAGAATTTAATGAGAAATTTTTACTAAATGATGTGGCAGCCCATGTGGCATATGCCATCTCATCAAGAATGTGTACCATTAAGCAATAATACGAAGGAAAAGGGAAAGAAAATACAATTCTGCCAAGTTTAAGGAAGCTGAAAAATTTGCCAAACTTCACTTTACTCCGGTAGAAGTAAAACTGAAGGTGACTACGTATGAGTAACTTGCATCAAATGAATGTATCTTCTGTACAGATACAGTATAATTAGGAAACATTGTCTAAATTATTGGGATAGAGGGATCCCATATAAGGAGGATAAATACTTCCACGCGTTCCAAGCATGAACTATACCTTCTTCATAGAGATATATGAAAGCAATCGAGCTTATATTGAAAATTTATATGTCAAATATGAGCTAAACGAAATAGGTTGTCTTTATTTTCTATTTGAGATAAGAAAGGTATATGATATTATTGTTGATGTCAGGATAACTCAAATAAATATTAATTTGCTTGAGGATTTCTCTTAAATAACTGCTCACTATTGCAAATGTTAGAACGTATAAATATTAAAAGCTGCTGTAAGCTACTATACTTTGGAGGTGTTACCTAAAATAGACTTAATTTAATACATGTATTCCCAAATATGTATAAATCTCATCACTTCACAATATAGTTACAACACAAGACAAGTACAATGCATCCGTAGTTATAACAAATAGGCACGTGGTCCAGGTCACAATTGAGATAAACAAAAATTACCATAAATAACCCATATGATAAACTTTTCTTTTTCAAGAAAGGAAATGATCTCAATTTTCCTCGGATTCCAAGGCCAATATTATTAAATGGAAACCGCCTAAACTGTTTTAATCTTCTAGTTTATTGTGCACATTTACATACGTACATACATACATACATACAGACATACATATATACATACATACATACATACATACATACATACATACATACATATTTTAGATAGGAGGAGTATAATGATTTTAGGGGAAGGATAACTAAATCGTACCCTAAAGATGACGTACCTTGTCTCTCGAAATGTGATCCATTTCCAATAGTCCGTACTTTCGCCCCAAGCAATCGTTAGATCTCGTGCAAGCACCATGAAGCAGTTCTTGTTTGACTTTTTGTCAACCCAATATTTCTACAAGAGCAAAATTCAGAACAACTTAAGAACATGCCAACAATCGTCCGATTCTTAGATATAGATACCCCACTTCGATGGATCAAGGAGCTGGGTTGTACACCAAGTCAAATCGGACCTATTTTATAACCAAATTGAATCTATCAACGTAATATGCATCAATACAAAAGTTCTAGTAATTTAACAAAAACTCATAGGACGTCAAATTATATTACCATGTGTTACAAAATAATAAAGAAAAATCACCAAAGCAATGTAAGCAAATGCACTTGCCTTTTTCTTGTTATTCAAAAGAACGCCATTGTAGAGCTGCTCACACACCTCCTTGGAAAAAGGGTCGATTGGTTCATCTGCATCTTTCAAAATGGCCACGTAATTGTGCGGTGGTCGTCTCGCCATCGCGTTTTTTGGTGTTTTTGGGTCGTCTTCGATCGTCTCTGCATGTTCATACTCTTTTCCCATCTATTCACTTTCATTTTTTTTTTTTTTTTTTTTTTTTTTTTGGCATGCAAGAATCTAATCAGTAATCATCTTTGAATTCCTGGTAAAATAATTTCTGGTCTATAAGTTGATTGATGAGTATGAAGAAGGCTATTCGTCAGGCAAGCTTCAGTCACAAGAATTACAGATATGAAATTAATCGTGTTCATTCGACATGCATTTTCTCCAGGCAAAACTAATTAGAGAGACTGAAATATCGATAAAGAAGAAGAAGAAGAAGTAGAAGAAGACTTACAGCTCCTGGATCTTAGCCCTTTTTCCACAACTTCCTCCTAAACGCTCAGAGAGAGAGAGAGAGAGAGAGAGAGAGAGAGAGAGAGAGATTAAAAAGCAAAGAAGTAGAAGAAGACTCACAGCTCTTGGTTCTTGGCTCTTCTTCCACAACTTTCCTCCAAAATGCGCACAGCAAATACTTGTTGTCCCAAACGAGTAAAGTAAACTTAATTAAGTCGACGGTTGCCGTTTCCGAGTCTTTTTATAATCCTAGTCCTATATATCAGATAATCGTAAGAGAAGGCGCAATATCATGACATGGTCAGCTGGAGTAGTCGTTGTTATTGGCATCATATGATTATAATAATGCGATTAACAATTCCCGAAGACATTGAAAATAATCATGAAAGTAGAAGGACCGTAGTGAATAAATAAAAAGACGGGAATGAAATTGCATTTACTGCACTAAAAATTAGGACATGGGCCAAACTAGCCCAATCTATGTAAGCGGACCAAGCAACTGTCTTCGAAGAGAGTATTCCAGCGATAACCATTTAGAATCGTGTCTTTACTTAGGAATTGCTTTCCTAGCTCTGTTCCAAACGATCCGGAACTTGGTGTGTTCAATTGAGATATAATTATTCATGGAAATTATTTTTTCAATCTTTTGATGTCTTTTGAATTGTGATGTCAAAATCCCAACAGCAAATTGATGCGAAAATTTAGCATAAAAGCCTAAAACCTATTATACTTGTGCTAATTCAGCCCTAACTTTTTATTTGACCAATTCAGTTTTAAGCCTTTTAACAATTTGTCAATGTACTAATCTAGCTAGTTTTGGCCAGAAATTGATAATGGGGACATCGACCATCCTATATGGTATGGACAATGCTATTGTGGAAAATTTTTGAAGTTTTTGATTATTTTGAATTATTTTCTTCTCTCTTTTTTTTTTTTATATATTTTTTATTGTTAAGAGCTAGTAGGGGTCCATTGGTCAAGGCCCGATGACCCTTGCCATCCACTGGGCCAGTGCAGCCAAGCCCTTGTCAACAACTAGCAAACGACGCGGCCGTTGCACAGCTCTCATAGGCCACTTGGGGAGGGCTCACGGCCCTCTCACAACTAGGCAAGGGCTTGCGACACTCACCGAGTTGCCTAATGGCTTGCAGGCCCTTGGCCAATAGCTAGGGGGGGGAACTTGACCGGTAGCCTCCTATTGGCCCTTAAAAATAAAAAAGAAAAAAAGAAAAAAGAAAGAATCAAAGAAAAATTAAAAAATTTCCATGTTAGCATCAACTATTTTCGGCTAAAATTGATCTGATAGACTTAATTCAATGAGCAAGTAACGTTGATGGATGGAATTGATGCTATGAAACCCTCCTATTCAGTATGGAAGGTGAAGAACAAGAGGTGCATCTAGCTCACCTCAATAACACAAGATAATCAAATTGACAATCACCTACTCACGGACATACTCATGCAAATGCTGTTCCCCACTAGAGCTATCAATCCTTTTATGCCTAAAGAACATCCATAGTCGTGAGGGAATTCACAACGTGCATTCAACTACATAAACTAAGTTCTCAAAGTCATGGGAATGATCAAAACTAACCCACCACAACACAAGATTCATCGACACAAGTGTTTTCAAGGTTCTATTAATGCATAGAATGCTTCCTCGACACTCTTGATTTGTACATGCCCCAGGCTTGTGCTTTCAGGAAAGGTAGATTTTTCCGCTCAAACAACACCGAATCGCACACAAAACATGTACGACGGGACACAGACTTACTTATGGCTAAAAGCTCAAATCTTTAAGCTACACCAACTGAATTTCGAGCGAAATGGAACCCAACGCAACGCCAAACGCATTCATTTCCATCACACGGCTCATTACATCAGCACAAGCGCAAAATTTTAAGAAATGCTCCGACACAACTCCAAGAATCATAGCTCAAGCCCTAAATTTTCCTCAAGGTCCACTGTTACTCGGCCGATATTCAAGACTACAGATCAGCTCCGAACTCTCATCAGTTACAGCTGAAGAGAGAGAAACTGACCGTAGAGGCGGTTCCTAACGGAGGACTGATCGGAATGCGGAGCCTGCGGCGAGATTGGCCGGGCGAAGGCGATCGCCATCTCCTTCTCCTCCTCCTTCGTCTGCTTCGCCTGCTTCGTCTGCTTCAAGAGATAAAGCGTTTGATAGTTTCAGACTTTCAGTGGGCATTTCGTGTGGGGGCCTATAAGCTTTTCGACCTCCGTTGTTCACAAAATTACGAGGATGTGCCACTGGATGACGAGGAGTAATCTGATGGACGAGGGCCTACCTCATCCCTGGGCGGTCCAATCAGTGGAGAGGGAAATCGCGAGTTACCTTTTCTTTTTACTTTTTTTTTTATATTATATACGGCTCAATTAGTCTAATTAAAAAAAGAAAAGAAAAGTTGCCAATGTATTTGATCATCCGTATGATCAACATACACTTCATCGAGAGAGAAATGGCGAAAATTCCTAAACACTAATTTTTTCAAGCTAAATTAACAAGAAGATAAATTATAAGAATCATTAGACGAAAAGAACCATCAATTTAAAACTTAACCTAAAAAAAAAGGACCAAAAGAGTTACATTGAGAATAACCATTTATAGGACTCATTACCACGGTAATATTAGTTTGATGTCACATACCAACTTAAGATCTAGTAAATTTCACGTGAGATTGAGTTATATAATTTATCTCTCTCTAAAATTCAAGATTATTTGGTCATAAACACATGGAGCTTGGTTAGATTTAAGCTACCGAACGCAAACTCTCAAGTTGGTTGTACTTTCAGCTAGTCATGGAAAATGGTCCTAGGATCCTTAATCCTGTCCACTTGATGAAAGGACTAATCTCATACAATAGCTATAGGCTTTAGGAGCTTCTACCATAAACAACATTATTCGAGTGTTGAAACTTTCAATTAATCACTTAAATGTCATAACTTTTTAAAAAAGGATAAGTTCATTAAAAATCATAAAATTTATTATAAAAGTGTAATTGAATTCTAAAACTTATAAAGTGTAATCGAATCATAAAACTTATTAAATAAGTACGTTAAATCCAAAAGTTATCACCGTCAATTTATTTAACGGAAAATGCTAACATGGCATTTTAAAATTAATTTCTCACTCCTAGTTGGCTTTTTTTTTTATTGTTTCTCTTTTAAATATTATCTAAATCAAATTTAAAAACTACAAAAAAAAAGCTAACATTTTACTTATAAAAAAAACAAAACCTTGAAAAAAAAAGAAAGAAAGAAGAGAAGAGAAGTTAATATTTTTTTAATATCGAATAAATGGAAATGTGTTTGGACTTAAAGGAAACCAAATGAGGTAATTTCGATGACTATTTGTGGCAATTCTTTTTAATATTTTCAATACTTTTATTTAGCTGATATTACTGTTCTAAAACATATTTTAACAGCATCAACAAGTTCATGGTATAATCCGCATCACACTCTAAAGTACATCCTATTCAAATGTTACTAGAATTTTAGTTAATATCTCTTGCTTTATTTTAAGTTAATGTCAATTTTTTTTCTCTAAAGTTGTCCAAAAATGGGACCTCTAGTGATTCGCTATTGTGACATGAATGCTTGCAAAACATATTAAATATTGTATGTACTCATATCATGATTTAATATATATGACAATTTAAATATCACATTTTCTTTTAATTGGAGAGTAAATCTATATGGTGAGGTATGGATATACTGTAAGAGTTTTCCTAATGTAGACTACATTAATTGATATTGTAATTTACTGTTTTACGGTTACCGTAAAACAGAGTTGGTCTAAGGCGAGATAGAAGGTTCTTAATTAGTATAATATGGGACTGGCTAGTGTGGGCCGAGTTGAGTCTAGCTCGTAATGAGGGGATATGGCTTGAAACTTTATAAATAGTGCTCAAGTTTCTCATCTAACCCAAATTTTCACATGTATCCTCATATAATGAGCGTTAACCTAGTGCTAAAAGGTGAGGGGCCATCTCATTAAGCTAGTGATACGGAGGGCAATAAAGGAGCGTGTGGAACATCGGTTTTCCGCTTCCACTTCAAGAATGATGAATCCCAAAATAGGTACATTAATTTTTCTACTCAATTATGCATATTCTTGTTCTGGTTATGGAGATCTTGGGATTGCGCAATTTGTATCCAACATGTGATATTAGAGCAACCATAACCCTAGAACTCGAATGCATAAGATTTTTGCCATAATTTGAGATTTTTATGATTTTTTTGTTCAATAAAAATCAAATTAAATGACAAATTCAGACTGGAGCTCGTTAAGACGAGCAGATTGGTTGGCGGCGCGTCGCCGGGGGAGGCCTCACGCACTCCCATGCACAGTTACGCGCCACCAAGGCGTCGAAGATGCGCCCCGCGCGCGGCCACGTGCCCTCACATGCTCCCACGCGCGGGGCGCGGCTTGCACGTGCATCATATGATGACGTCAGTGACCCACGCCGACCCGACCCGACCCGACCTGTTGACCATTGACCGGACCTGACCCGGTCAATGGTGGACCGGTCCAGTCGGACTGGGCAGTCGAGCTAGGGCAGGTCGGACCAAGCGGTCAAGCTAGGGCAGGTCGGACCGCTACCGATCGAACCGGTTTTGACCGGTTAAGACACATACGCTCGTGTGCTCCATGCGCCGTGCACTCAAGCGACGCATGTGGGTGTGTGGAGTGTCTGATCGGCGCGTGGTTTGTGACATTGGATTCGTATGGCCATTCTCTATCTTATGGTTTATTTATTTTACATGTTTGATAATTTTATGAATGTGAAAAGACATACGGAACCCTAAATACGTGTATTTTAAGTGTATTTTTGCGTATTTTTCTTGTATTTTTTTTTGTGATTTTGGAAATGCAAGTGTTGGGTTACTGGAATGTTATCACATAAACATTATAAAAGTATGATTTATTAATAAAAATTAAACTTTATTGTGAATTGAAGTTGGCTTAATAAAATACAAGATTTGGCTGTTGCTGCTTCTCTTTTGAGAGCAAGCTTTCGTCATGTATCTATAATCTTGTAGCTAAGTTGCTAATCTCTGTCGAGACTGAACTTGATGATTTCGTCCAGAGTTTGTTATGATCTGTGCTATAAATTAAGATTGTGCACGTGGCATTCGAAGAGTTTTCGTGAGTGTCAAGGTTATTTTGCATTATGCGGACTTACTTTTTCGTGGTTGAACTTCGCAGGCAAATCAGGTGCAGACTGCAGATGAAGATGATGAGTATGATGATGAGGATGACAGCAACAACCATGTTGAAGAAGATGAAGAAAGATACTATGATGAGGAAGGAGATGAAAGTGGCGAAGTTGATGAAGATGGACAAGAAGATGACGGGGAATGTGTTGACGAGAAGTGAACAAAAGAAGGTTGAGTTTGTCGTTTAAATCTGTTCTATTATTGTTCATGGCAGATATAATGCTTGCAGAAACTTTCTGTTGGCGTATGTACATGTCTTGCTCACTTGCAGAACCGAGTGCTTGTTAACTTAAGAAAGAACTGCTTTGTAGCATTCTGTCATTTAAGTGTTTTGTGATTGAACTGGTACAGATTGTGCAATTTCGGTAAATGCTCATGTTATGCGTGATCACACTTTGTACCAACTGCTTTGATTTCCTGCATGAGTATGAACCACAATTACTCTTCTATATCCGTGAAGCCGGGCTTGCATCCAAAATCAAGAGAACCTAAGTTAGAAGGACATATTTCCAACATGAAAATAGAATCCGTGGATTTACAGGGATGTTATCGAGAAAAAGCAATCCAACTTGGGCTTCCCATCTGGTAATTATTCAAAGCTCTATTCCAAGAATATTAGATTCAGATATCAATCTGAATGCGAAGTTTATAGTTGTAGAATCATCTAGGCAAATCACTGGACGGCCATATGCATCGTATATTGTTAGTAAAGACAAGATTACTTTCTAGAACGGTATACTAAATTTATTAGTGCAGTAATTAATTTGGTCTCCAGACCATTCATTATCTGTAATTCTTGATAAAGCTGTCATACAAGCTCTTGTGAGCTTTGTGTATTTGGTCGACTGAGCTGAGAATACTTCAGATCCGTGCATATAAAATGGGTCATTGGAATGTATGGCCTTCTGTCCTGATTTCTTGTGCTCGATTACCAGAGACAATAGAATTGTTCACGTAAATGTGTTATGGATGTACTGGGAATTTGAACTAATGCGATGTAATATGTGGATCCGACCAAATAACACAAGCAACTACTAGTGTTTTTCAGTTATTTCGGCTACAAGACCATCCGCTCGTATGGTTTTATCATCAACTTCTTTCGGCAATAGTGAGTCTTGTTTAAAGCATTTTGTGCCGGATTTGATTATAGCGCAGGGCAAGATATAGCGATGATGGAGGTTTGGGTCTTTTTATATTAGTTCTGCACCTAACTGCACATGCGAAACTGCAGGAGGATTCAATTTAAGGGACTCCCATCACCATCTCGCCTTACTAAAATTTGTGAACTTGAGCAAAGACTTGGAATGCATTTGCTGATGTTAAAGGGTTAAAAGAGAGGTCTTGGTCTTTTTATATTAGTTCTGCACCTAACTGCACATGAGAAACCGCATGGGAATTCAATTTAAGCAACTCCCGTCACCATCTCACCTTACTAAAAATTTTAAAATTGAGCAAAGACTTGGAGTGCATTTGCTGATGTTAAAGGATTCAATATGTCCCCGTTACATCGTACGACCGGACTTTTTCTAATGTGTTCAATATACTTTAAGAGCTCTCGTTCATCATATTAGATGATGGCGAATTTACTATTTTTTCTCCGTCTTCTCATAATCACTTAGTACAAAACCTGCATCACTTGGGTCTATCTAATATTCTACCGAAGTCTACTTAACAGGGAAAAAGACGACGAAGACTTTCGGGGTGCCACTACCAGCCCATATGAGAAGCCTCCGATTCCGTTTGTCGTCATCAAATGTGCCACCAATTAAGTAAGTGTGAGGAGAGGCGTGCTTCAGGCATTCGAAGTCCGAAGTGCCGTCGACAGATTGGCCCGAACTATAATCCATTCTCGAATTGATTAGTTGGGCTGTCTCCTTTTTCCGTTTACTCCGAGTCATTGTTTAGCAACATCCGCATTTTCCTAATACGGTACTCAATTACGAACGGAACTGCATTGGACCAATATGTATTGGTCATTTTTTATCTGCTTCACCAAAATGCACACATGATTTCATAGGGTAGATGCAAGATTCACCCATCATCGATGTCCCGCAAAGTCCAAAACTCGTAAAATGAGATTTCACTCCCATTTTAATTGGCCTTACATTCTTGAGAGATTTTTGTTCACCTAAATTCAATGGTTTGAATTTTGCATTAACTATTGGTACGACTAATACGGATGGATGAACAAACAAGGAAGAAATAAATTGTAGAACTTAAACTTAGAACATGAAAAATCCACATGGTTTCTAGGTATGGCTATCTAAGGAGGAGAGATCAATGAGAAGGTTCCACTGTAATCAGCAAACAGAAAGATTACAATTGCTTGTCATACTAATCCACGAGTATCTCCGCAAGAAAGGAGCTTTCTCACTCTCCTCTTAAAAGCTCTCTAGATTTCTCACAATATGGGTAATAAAATAAAAGTATAAACTACAGTTCAAAACGCGTTTGGATCAAGTCCCCGATGGGCGTGGGTGTCCGTCCACAATGGGCCCAGACATCCTGGCCCTACGTCGGAAAACAGGATCTATCGGTCTCACGGGTGTCCGGCAGCCCAGACAACTTCTTGCCCAGGTGGCCGCGTGGTTGCCTGGTTTGTCCAAGCGCCATGGGTGCCCTCTTCTCGCATCCTCCAGTCGTCCATCTTCAATTCCGAGCCCCAACAAACACTTCCAGTGTCCCGAAAACAGCAAACTCATGTTGCTTCCAAATCCAATCCAATCAACTTTGAGCCATAATCGACGAATTTCTCCTTGGGCTACTCACCTGCTGCAGACGCTGACCAAGTTTGAATAGTATTGGAACTTGGCCAATGGAATAGGATTCGACAACATGCTCCACTAATTTGTTTGTCATGTAAACTTTCTCGATGGATGCGGTATCTTGTGACCCCGTATCACGTAAAAATGATACGTAAAAATGATACCTTGCATGAATGTGTTTTGTTTACTCATGATACATGTGATTTTTAGATCAAAATATATTGCCTCTAATTGTTGCGATAAATGAAACTCTTTTTCTATCTAAATCCTAGATCACTGGGCAAAACTCTAAGCCAAAAAATTTCCTTAATTGCCTCGGTTGAGGTCATATATTTTGCTTTAGTTATCGACGAGGAATGCACAACCCGTAAAACCGGACACAAAACTTGTCAAGGACTTCCGTCCATCCAAGTCACCTGTAAAATCTGAATCCACATAACCTGTTATATCTCTTGGTGCTCATATCTTCCCAAAAGTCAAATTGACGTCAGTTGTCCCTCTAAGAAATCTCATCATTCATCACACCATTTCCTTACGTTTCTGTGTAGTATTACTTATACACCAGCTCACAACAATAACAACCTCGGTAATATATGATCCACTGCAAATCATATCAGACACCATTCTACCTACAACACTAAGAGATAAGCACACCAAAAGTATCAAAAATCTCATACGGTGCTCCTTTCAGCATCAAAAGTTCTTTCAGGTCACTTAAATGTCACTATAAAAAAAAAATTATTACTTATGTGTCAACTCTAATTTGGGTTGTTGGAAATCTGATGTGGCTCACCGGCATGCTCAAGTAGCATATGTAGCCCAAAACGACGTTGTCTACATGTTTGCCCAATAATATAAACCTTAAAACATAACTTACAAGGAAATTCCCAAATTGAAAACCTAAATCAACCACAACCCCGAACTGAAACCCTATGTGATTTGCCCCCGGTATAGATGGACAACTCGATGGACCCAAGCAAATTTCAACTCCGAAGTTCTTTTGTCATCTTTATTCCATACCTACATTGTTTGATTTCCTTCATCTACAAAATTGTGCCGTTCGTTTCGATTCTAAGTTTCATTCTACATCACGTTAGGAATTAAGAACTCAATTATGCAAATGGAGAGTAAGAGCATGAAGAGCGGCTCGTTTCATTTCGACGACAACACGAAGGAGGAGCTGAATAGTTGCCTCCCAGCCTAAGCCCTAATTTTACCATTCGAGCCCTAGTTTTTCAAGTCAATTGAGTGAATGAGAGAGGATGACAAACCTTATTGAGCGAGAGTGATGGAGACAGCACGCAAGCGACGGCTAATGGTGATTGAGCGACGACTATGATGAGTGAGCAACAACAATGAGAGGGAGTGTTAGTACGAATTGAGCGAACGAGAAAAGAACTTAGGAGCGTTTTACACAACCCAGCCACGACGGATTGTGCAACATCGTTTCATCTATTCACGTGGATTGGTTTCTTTCTTTTTTCTTCTTAAAAAAAAAAAAAAAAAAGAGCCACCTCACATAAATCTTTTCATTATAAAAGCCCTATAGTTATTTTGGCCTGAGGCACTTAACTGATCGTTTTTCTCCAATTTAGCACTTAAGTGAACCGGCGAAAACTTTTGGCACTGTAGTACTGTATGAAACTTCTAACACTTGTAGCGTCTTTATACCCTAGACTAGCATAAGGAACGCGTGACTTATATTCCTAATCATATTTTAACTATAGTGCAAGATCAGTTGAAAAGCTTAAAGTGCACAACTAGCAAGGTTTTCACTGGTTTGACATCTACATGCTAAACCTCCTCAGCACTTTACAAATGCGATCACCCTAGGATAGTCGAAGCGTCACTACAGACCTATCCTCTGAATCTCCATATTGAGTAATCATTCTCACTGCACCTTAGTCTTTCGTGTTGAGCTCAATACTTAGTTTCCATTTCAGGTTATTAATGTCGGACACCTTCTTAATTGCTATCAACATATTAACAACATACAAAAGCAAGTACATGAGCTATCATCCTCTAACTTTTTATGATACATGCAATTATCATGCGCACTCCTCCTATGGTGTTCACCTATCATAAAGGAGTCAAAACGTTTATGCCCTATTGCCTAGGAAAAGATCCTTTAGATATCCATCTCCTTATTCCTTACAAATCTAATTGAGATTCTACCATTTGCGAAAGTGTAATCTATTTGATAAATCAACACTAATGCAAATCTTTATCTTTCTGTTATCTCATCAGTGATGGAGGTTTACATCCGTGGACAGTTTTGTCATCATAAAAGAGGGGGAGATTGCTTGAGAAACATCTCAAAGAATTTTTGATGATCCCAAAATTGTCTTTAATATAATATTTACTAAGATATTTGCAGATATTCATGACAAACAAAGTGACATCCGGGAAGGGAAAGTTCAAGAATCTATTTTGTTCGTAAACAACCCCAATAGACTTAAAGGTTAGCTGATGACAATATTTGTGTCAAAGATGGAGATATCACGCCATTGGGGTTACTGTAAAATGACCATTTGAGGATGTTTCATGAGGAAATCCAATATAGCCACTGTCGACTAGAGATACATAGTATAAGAACCTTAGAGAGCTAAAAAATACGCTATTAGAGCCGTTAACGATGGGATAGCAGCAGAACCTCTTTTGAGATAGCTCGGAAATGTTCACACAAAAGGATTGTATGGGTAGTATCGTCTCTAGACAGCAACACCATCAAATTGCTAATAGCTATCTGCTTCTCTAGAACATCTCTTAATAGGAGGATTGAAGATGCTTATATAAAGAAAAGATCTGGAAGGTCGAATGTTAGGCACTAAATGCATATAATCCATAATTTGCTCCATAATTTAAGTTTATTAAAACAATCTATTCACCCCTCTAGGTTGTATTGTTAGCCCCAACATTATTTGCACACCCCCAGTGTGAACCCCCAATCTACTGGACGTGTCTTATTTTTTGTTGACTTTGAACTCGAATTATCATGTTTCTTCTTGAGGACCCTTTTGCACACCATGATCTTTTACTCTTTGGGGGGTACTGCCAAATGTTATGTCTGATTCGGCTGAAAGGAATTCATCTCCTCTCCTGTAGCACCAATCCACTGCTAAGCTTATGTTTAGATACCACCTCTCAATATGAAAACGAGTCCTTAGTTTCCTTTGCGATAGACAAGGCAAAAGCAACACTATCAGATTTAACACAATTTACATAACAATTTGCTTAATGAAAAATGATTTCATAATCGATAACAATTTATATCTAAACATTTTGATAGATGATGAAAATATATTAATAAAGACAAGATCAATTTTTAGGATGGTATACTAAATTTATTAGGACAGTAATTAATTTGGTCTCCGGACCATTCATGATCATTAATTCTTGATAAAGCTGTTATACAAGCTCTTACGAGATTGTTTATTTGGTCGATTGAGTTGAGAATACACCAGTTTCTCGCCTTCAAAATGGGTCATTGGAATGTAGGGCTTTTGTCTCGATTTCTTGTGCTTGATTACTAGAGACAATAGAGTTGATCGTGTAAAGGTCTTGTAGATGTAGCAAGATTTTGAGCTAACGCCGTGGAATATGTGTATCCGAACAAACAACATAAGCAACTACTAGTGTTTTTTTTTCTTCTCTGGCTGCAAGACTTTCTGCTCATACGATTCAATCATCAACTTCTTTCGGAGAAGGCGTGTATTTGAAGTCAACGATACCACACATGCTGAAGATGCCTTGATATCGATCACCATAGCTGCTAACTTCATCATGGTTCTAAATGGCCAGGTAGGAGAGGCAAGTCCTTGCATCTCGTGGGGTAGGCGCCTGGAACGGTATCAATCAACATTGGATCTACAGAGTCAAGGTCTTGCAGCTTAGCATGTATTGGCTTTACGACATCATAGTCCGACAAAAAACATAAAAACTAAACCAACAATAGAATATTCCAGCAAGTCAAAAGAGAGATACTCCTTTTATTCAAATTTCATACACTGTAGACTACTTTCTTCCTAGTCGAATTGCTCGACATGAATATGAGAATATGATCTTATATGCAGTTTCAGCATGTGTGGTATCGTTGACTTCAAATACATGCCTCCTCTGACAAAAGGAAGAGGTGATGATTGGTCTTGACAGTTAGGGCAACACCGACCGGGCGGACTCCATCCACCTCCGGAGCTTCTCGAACGCCCCGGCATCGCCCCCTCCGCGTCCGCTCGGCCCGAGCAATGGCTCCGGTTGCTCCTGCACGACGGTGCCGTTGATCGACGAGGACCTCGGCGGCGAGGGGCGGGGCTGGGGCTGCTGCCGCTGCGGGGCGCAGGAGGCGGCGACGCGGAGGCTCGCGGGAGGGCCAGGGAGGCGAGCGGCGGCGAGGCGGGCGTGGGGGAGGGAAGCGGAGAGGAGGAGGCAGGGCGACGGTTGCGTGTGGTGGGGGAGGAGGCTGGGCCCGGCCATGGTGGAGGGAAATGGCGGTGGAGGAGCGAGAGAGAGAGAGAGAGAGAGAGAGAGAGAGAGAGGCGGCTTTGGTTTTTAGAGGAGAGAGAGCCTCGCAGCCATTCGGTACTGCGTGGCAAGAAAACGGAATGATTTTTGAGTAGCGACGGCGGTCGGGATTTACTCGGCGCTCCAAAAAAAAAATTAATTTCAAAAATAATTTTCACAAAATAATTATATGTCACTTGAAATAATTCAGTAAAGAAAAATGTTTTTTAAGTCGCTTGAAATAATTTATGAAAGAAATATGTTTTTGTTGTAGATAGTAATTATTTCCTAAATATTCTTGTAAATGACGAGATTATTTTTCGTTAGTTTATTTTATAAGCAATACAATAAAAAATTTATAGAAAGAGAAAGAAAGGGGGAGGAGCAGGAGGGATAGAAAAGAGAGGGTGCAGTTGGGTTGCCATATAATCTCGACGACCAATATGAACATGATGAGGGTCATCGGATCATGGCTTAAGCACAACAAGGGCAAGCGACTCGTGGTTGATGTTGATGTATACCTCCACATGCATATAATAATCTCAATGATCAATGTGAACAAAGAAAATAGTTAAAGGGCTTGGTCCGCCGAAATGAAACAATTGTCTTCCCACTTCAACGTTCAGCAAAGATTCAGAGGTCATTAACTCTTTAACTATTGTGATTATATGATCTATCTTTTATATGATAAGTAAAATGGGTATGTTTTTATTTAGTTTGTCGAAAATAGTACAATAAAAAATGAAGTTTTTTCAATGGCCAGAATAAAAATGAAATTTTTTTTCAGTCGAATAATAAAAATATATTTTTTTGGATCGAATACAAAATTAAGTTGAGTTGCCAAAGCTGCCTTACATTGGCGTTAAGCTAAGTTGCGGAGTTGCGTCATTGAATGGACATTAGCATTATCTGCATTCTCCCAATACGGTAATCAATTATGTGCGGAACTGCATGAATACATCTTGGTCATTTTTTTATTTGCTTCACCAACATGCACACATAATTTCATATGGTAAATGCAAGATTCACCCTGTGACATCCCGATTTTCCAATCCTATTTTTAATAAATTGAGACGGGCATTTCGTTGGCACGCATATAGTTATTTCCCTTGAGTCGGCCACTCATGTGAAAACTAGTCTATCAGGTGAAGCCGTTAAGAAATTCTAATGCATCAGACTCGAGAATTTGACCAGGAAGCGATCTTTCAGCCGAGCTAATCTGCAAGGGTCATTACGGCACAATTAAAAATCGATTAGAGATCGGAGATAGGTCGACTCGACAGAGGTATGTGATCAGGTGTGGGTGATTCCACCAGATCGCACGATTCTTGTCGATCGGCACTGGACCGACTTTTCTGTCGATTGGGTACCCTGTGTCCGTATTTGAAACCTTGAGATTACCCCGACAACCGAAAGTTGCCAATGCTTCAAAGATGTACACGGTGGCTTGAGATGATCAACCACAAGTCAAATGCATGAAAATTTCTAAAGGCTACCTGGTAGGTTGGGCGGCGCTAGTATCGTGCCAAAGTGAAATTAACCGTGGAATTGAGATCGAATTCAGAAATTGGAAGTCTGGGTGTGTCATAAATCATTTTAGGAATATTGACTAATCTCCGGAAGATTTTTCATGCAAGCCGAGTTTTTCAGCAAAATAATCAGAGAATGGCTAATTTGGCTCGAGAAATTAGTAGGCCCGCTTTTGGTCGTACTTTTGGGACTTAAGTTGGTTCTATGGACAAGTGAAGATGTGAATTGAAGTGTGGTGACATTGGGTTAATTTTATGGATTTCAATTTGATTCAATTGGAAGAGAATTAAGTGGAATTGAAGAATTTGATGTAGAATTGGGACCCAGAAAAATGAAAGTGCAACCATTGGAGAAGTTATGGGAGGGGTTTGAGTGAGTGGAAGATGACATAAGATGATGTCATGGTGGTTGAGGCCAAGGGTTGAGATCTTGACAAATGGAGGGTGGAGATTGGCTCTTGAAAAGGTGGGCTTTCACTTCATCTTCAACCTTGGGAAGGAGAGAGAGAGGGAAGGGGGGGAGAGAACCGATCGGACCAGCCAAGCCGACCGCCCGACAGGCCGCCCCTTCGCCGCTCGACGCCGCCAGCTTCGCCGGAGAAGCTCGTCGCTACCGTCGTCTGTGCGTGTCGCCCGCGCACCACCTCCGCCGCCTCTAGCCTTCGTCCGTGTAGCCCCGAGCTCCTTCCCTTTCGTCCGCCACTTGTCGCCGTCCACCGGAGCCTACATCGCCGCCGTTCGTCATTGCCAACCACCGTCGAAGACCCGCCGGAGTCGTCGCAGTCGTCGCTGCCGTCGTGCGTCTGCGCGAAGCTGCGCGCCAGCTCGCTGGTTGGCTCGCGCTCAACCCGCGCCTCCAGCTCGTCGACCAGGCCGCTCCGAGCTGCTGCCGCCGCCGCCGAAGGGTCGCTGGAGCTGCCGCCTTGCTCGCCTGAGCTGCCGCCCCTCTTCCCCGCCGTTCCTCCGCCTATTCCGGCGCCGGATCCGCCCTTCTCGACCCCAAATCAGTGGCTGGAAAAATGGGTATTCCAGCTCGGTCTTGGCCTGTTTTGGCCGCCTTCCCGAGCTCGGATGCTCGGCCCGCCTTGAGGAAAGTCGATCCTCGCGTCGTCCTCATCGTTTTGGTCCGCTCGGCTCGCTAATCCGGTGAGTTTAGCTCACTAAACCTTGATTAGACGGTTAATTATGCCCTAAGTGTGCTTAGTCTAAGTTAAGCAAGTTTAGGTGGATATTTGAGTTTATTTAATTGTGATTTGGATTAAAAGATTTGTTTAATTTAAAGTGTGTTTAATTAAAGGTTAAGATAGTTTATTTAATAATAAACCTTGATGGGACATAATAGGATTTTAATTTTGAATTATTTAATTGCTTCGAAATTCTGGAAATTTATAATATTATATTATATTCCGAAATTATTAAAGTATATTATAAAAAAAAACGGAAAAATTATTTTTGACCCCGGTTGCTCGAATTTCGTGCCGATTCTTTGCTTTGTGTATTCGAATTTTGAAATTGATGATTGGATATTATAAATTGAATGTGGATTGCGAAAACTATGGATATTATTATTTAATTAATTTTCGGAATAAAATAATTATTTAATAAATTCCGAAAATTTCGTCGGGACCTTATTCTCTTAGAATTTCATGCTGATTGCTGCTGTATATTTAGAATTTGAAATTGATGATTGGTTGTGGTAAATTGAGTATGATTGCGATAAATAGGGATTCTTTATAAAATCCTAAGTGTGGAAATTGATGGGAGATTAGCCGTGATTGACCACCTATTAGAGGTCGTGCCCAGTGAGGCCGTGATGGACCACCTATGAGAGGTCGTGCCTAATAGGGCCGTGATGAACCACCTATGAGAGGTCGTGCCGAGTGAGGTCGTGATGAACCACCTATGAGAGGTCGTGCCCAATGAGGCCGTGATGGACCACCTAATTAAAGGTCGTGCCGAGTGGGGCCGTGATTGCCACTGGTTGTTAAATCTTCCTATAGGGCGGTGATTGAGAGCAATGATTGATTTGTTAGAATGACATGTAATCGGCCAAGTCGATTGATCGCTGAGACGATCCAAGTGGTTGAATTGTTCTGATGATATGATTGTGCCATGGTTGTTTGGTTATCATAATTGCACGTGGTTGAATTATATAAATTGTGCTAACTTGCAGATGAAGGCTAATGCGAGGTAAGTCTTCTGTGTGATGTGGCTAGGCCACCCGGGCGTATTTTCTTTCTAATAGGGGTTTAGGGGGTTGAACTTGCTGAGACATTGTCTCATCCCGGTTTGGGGATTAAAATTTCAGGTCCCTGGTGGACGGAGCGGCCAGATAGCTTTGGTTGGCCTTGAGGAGTTGCAGAGGTAAAGTCATAAGGATTGGAGAGCGTGTCCGACTTGTAGGTCGTAGGACAATTCCTTTTTAAGAGTCGGTCTTTTGTAGATTGTTGGTCGTAGACCTCTGTTTGTAATTCTGTTGAATTATGAAAGTGTTATGTTGTGATTTTGTTTCCTGCTTTTCTATCCCGTATTTTGTTGTCAGGGGATTTGTTTCGCTTCCGCATGCGTAATAAAATGAATGGGTCGGCAACGTATCTTGGGATATCGCATATTTGATCGACCGCAGTGGGATGTGCGCGCGCTCGGGGTTCGGGGCGTGACACACCCATTGGACATCTGATGCACCCGCAAAATGCAGAATAGTAGAATGTGACGTAGGCTGACATTTGCGAGCAAAATCGGGTTCTCTCAAGCAAGTCCTGCTCTTGCGTTCTGCCAACCGATTCTGCTGCGGTATTCCAAGTACCACGCTGTATTGTCAATTCCGTTTGCTCGCCAAAGGTCATTGAACACACAGAACAAAACTCTAGCCTATTTTCAGTTCTTAGCCTATTGATTTTCTTGCTTGTTTGATTTTTTTATTAAGATTTTCAATTGCAAAAAAATAAAAATAAAAGACTCGTACACATAGAACAAAACTCTTACGTATTTTCGGATCTAAGCCGCTTAATTTTCTTGCTCGTTTGATTTTTTATCAAGATTTTAAATTGCTTGAAAAAGGTAAAAGACTCATTCTTATGTTTCTGATAATAAATCCAGGCTTTTCAGCTAATGTCAACAATAAAGATTAACTCATACCTAGCACGTCATTTCGGCTGCACCCTAGCACGTCATTTCGGCTGCACCCAAGAAGTCCCCACAAATCTCAATGAATGTTGTCTGCTGTACCCTGGGTCCCGTGGACTACTGAGCCGAACCGCATGTTCAGTTGCTGGCGACATACTCGCAACCGGCTAGCTTCTCATTTATGTAGCCCGGACACTCTCCGAAAGCTTTCGTGTTGTGTCCGACACGTTCAGACATGTCTCGACACTCGGTCAACGAGTGTCGAAAAATTCGATACGTGATCAACTCTTTCCGACACGCTCCCATACGCGAGTTCAGAATTCGGACATGCGATTCTGACACGCACATGGTTAATTTTAAAAATTTCTAATATTTGAGGGATCAAAATATAAATATACACAAAAGAAGTAATAAAAAGAAGTAATAAAATTGCTATAAATATACATGCACGGGTCGATTTTTTTTTTTTTTCAGTTTTGTTTTTTTAAAATTGTTTTAGTTTTTTTAAAAGTCTTTTATTATGAAAGAAGTAATCAAAAATGCTATATATAATAAATAAATAAATTTAAAAATATCATTTCGGCATTTTCTTTAAACAATGTTTTTTTCCACTAAGTTTTATGTATTATTGTAACAAATTAAAATAATGAATGCTATTATTTAATGTTTTTCGTGTAAATTAATTATAGGCTATTTTTATCATTATTTATTTATGTATTTATATATAAAAATATATATAATATATAACGTGTCGGAACGTGTCGAAATTCTCTATTTTTAATAAATGACGTGTCGTGTCGTGTTGCGTGTCGCGTGTCCATGTCGGTGCTACGTACCTTCTCACTCAGAATATTCAGACCCCTCAATTTTCTTTTCCACCTATCCATCTTTTTGATCGGCCAACCACAGCTTCACTCTTCCGTGTTTCGTTCAACTATGACACTTTATGACCGCGAGGACACCTCTAGCAGCCTTCAAAGTCACACTCTGAACTCTCTTGGACCAAACCATTAAAAATAAATAAAAATCTCCTGGATGACGGCTCTTAAAAGCTCTCTAAGTTTCTAATGAGTTTTGTATCTAGACATAACAATTAAAACTTAAAACACTTCTAGATTGGGTCTGCGTCGGGGACCACTTCTAGGCTGGGTGCCTGACTTGTCCGGACGACAGGCGGGGCCGTCTTCTCGCGTTCTCCAGTTGTCTGGTACTGTTTCTGAGTCCCCATAGACACGCCGAGTATCCCGAAAACATCAGACTCACATCGACTTCAAATCAAACAGATTAATTTTGAAGACGTGATCAATAACTATGATTTGTTATAAATGAAGTCGTCTTCCCTCCCTCACCTCCTTTCTGTAATTAAAAGTTGATGAAGACTGAACTTGGATGAAAATTTTCATACACGGAAACTAAAACTCCATGATCGACTATTAACTCGTTTCACACGACATTCACTTCGCTTCAACACTCGCGTGAAACCGTACATGTCCATCAATCACGAGTTTGAACTTTGCATATTACCACATGATCACACAAAAACGACTACAACTGTACTATCGCAGAATCAGCTTAGCTATGGCGTGGCCTTGCGTCATCTGGAAGTGATCGGTTAAGCCAAAGTGAGCCATCATGAGCCAGACATGAGTGATAAAGCGTTTGATAGTTTCAGACTTTTAGTGGGCTTTTCAGGTGGGGGCCTATAAGCTTTTCGACCTCCATTGTTCAGAAAATTACAAGGATGTGCCACTGGATGACGAGGAGTTGTCTGATCTGATGGACAAGGGCCTACCCATCTCGAGAAAATATTGGGTGAGTTTTACACTCCACAAGCGGAGAGTATAATCATTCAGAAAACAACATGTGGGTCCACGTGTAAATGGGGTTAGAGATTTAAAATTGACTTGGTGCGCTCCTCTGCTCTCTCTCCTGTAGACCTGGCCCACCACTCTGCACACGCTGATGCTCTCTCTCCTATGCTCGAACTGCTCTCCTCTGCAAATGAGAGGGTTTTTGGTCACGGGTTCTTTCTTTGTGCATCTCTCTCTCTACCCTCGCTCTCTCTCCCCGATGAACTCCCTCTCTCTTTGCCCTCGCTTTTTCCCATCGGCAAACCACCACGAGCGACCGACAAGACGACCATGAGCAACCGACCGGTGTGCGACCTCCCTCTCTCTCTCTCTCTACCCTCCCTCTTTTCGATCGACCGGGGTGCGACCTCCCCTCTCTCTCTGTGCCCTCCGGCGTGCGACCTCCGTCTTTCCGATTGACTGGCGTGCGACCTCCCCTCTCTCTCTGTGCCCTCCGGCGTGCGACCTCCGTCTTTCCGATTGACTGGCGTGCGACCTCCCTCTCTCTCCGCCCTCCCTCTTTCCGACTGGTGAACCACCGCGCCGCCCCTCTAGCTCTGCTTCCAGCCCCAACTCGTCTGTCCCTTACTCTTTCTTGTTGGAAATTTCCTATAATATGGGCTTACATTAATTAATTGATTTTCTATTTTAAATAATCGGGTTAATGGATATTCCAATATTTGTTGAACCCTATAGTGATCTGATTGAATTGGGTATTGGCATCTATTGATAACGGGCCTAGTTGAGCGAAAGAAAGTGTAGGCAATTGTGTTTGACTCGGCCCGTAATGGGAAGGGTTCGGTTGACACGCCGTTGATTAGGGTTTGCTAGGTCCCCTCTCTAGCCTATAAAAGGGTAGGTTATACCTATCAATTGCTTTAATCCCATTGAAAGCTGCTATATCGAAATAGGTCATAGAGAGGAAGATCTAGTATTCCGATAGATCCCTGATTATCAGAGTGATCTATTTTTCTGCAAGTAAAGCAATGGCTCAAACAGGTACGCTTTAATTCCGCTGTATTTATTGATCTTGGTGTTTTACAATCATATATGGATCCGATTTTCTTGATTGATTAGTTGTATATGTGAATAATTTTCTACATGTGGTATCAGAGCTTGTCATATATGATTGTAGAACCCAAAATTTATATTTTTATGGACAAATTTGAAATTTTCCTCTTTGAGCCAAATATGAGCATTATCTTTCATGTGGATTTTTTGCTTGATTGATCTGAAACCATAGGGCTTTTGTTCTACATGTTAAGATCTTTCCAACCATGTATAATTTGTATAATTTCGTTGAGAATTGAGAGAGAATTTTAAATTTGAAATTCTAGGGTTTATACATGAAAAGTTCTAGAATTTTCAAATTACTTGCAATTGGTTGATGTTCATTGTAAATCGTTGCATGAGCATTGTTATATATATGTTTTAGCATCTTTGGATTGCAATAAAGAAAGTTCCTTGGGCTCCATCTCCCATGGCAAAGATTGTTTCTTTTTTCGGTGTTCAAAGGGGTCAATCTTGAGTAAGTACCCATGTTTGATCACCCTTTTCTTGTTTTCTTTAGAGATCCGAAATCTTGTGGTAAAATTCTTCAGATGTAACTTGTGCAGTGATCGTTTTGTTCGGAAGAGAGAATTTTTTTATTTATTTTTAATTGGCTACTCGAGATTTTTGGGTTTTGAGTTGCTATGTATGGTGCAATTGGAGTGATTGTCTCATATATATATAGAAAAAGTTCTAAAATTTTAAGTTAGATTCTAGTGTTACCTTCGATTTTTATTCGACGGTAGCAATGGTTGGTTTAAAGATTATTGTAGATGATTGTTTGTTCCACTCTGGACGAGTGGTTAGAATTTCTGCCTTCTCTTCCTCCCGCCTCGTGCTTCGGTGCAATTGTGCGTACGGGGTTTCTGTGCGTTCGCATTAGGTTCTTGCACCTCTTTCCTTTTCCTTGATTGCCGCTTTGCCGTTTTACTCGGTGGACCAAGATTACGCATCAATTGATCCACGTACGCAATGGGTGACACTTATGGGGTGCTTTGTTATAAAGTTGAGATTTGTGCCTTATTTTTCGTTGATTTGGGTTATTTCTATATTAAGTAGTTAGTGAGTCGCTGAAGCTTTGGGGTTATGGTGCTCCCTATAGTCTGGAAAAGAGAACCAGTGGTTAAGATTTCTCAAGTTGTCGTGATATCAAAATTTAAAGATGGATTTAGTCGGTTTTTTTGCTTTTTACGCGCGGTGCGTGCATCTTGTTGCTAGATTCTAAATGAAACCGCTGCTTTAAGGCTTCATTGTGATTTCGCCATAAATATGTTGATTGTGGGGTGAGCAAAAGACCAAACTGTGATTTTTGTTTGTACGAGTGGTTTTATGCTAAGTTATCTGTCTGGATTTGTTGGGTTCATAGTTGATTTGCTGAGTAATGTGGCATGACCAGCAAATTCCAAACTTGCAAATTCTAATCTTTTTGCAAATTGCTCGCACGGCTCCTGTGATGCATTGGTGTTTTATTGACTAAGGTTTAAAATTCCATTGAAGGCGATACGATGAAACCAAGAGATTTGTGAATCGAGATCCAAATGTATATAGATACAAACAAGAGGATGTTATTTATCAAAAAAAAAAAAAAATTAGGATTAGGCTAGAGAGATGTAAAAGCTGAAGGTTTTAGCAGTGGAAGAAAAGTCCATAGTCTACTGTGTAGTGCTTTGTGGAAACCTCAGGTTAAAAAGGGGAAAATCGTAGATGATGCATGATGAGAAGCACATGAATGTTTTTTTTTACATGGGAATTATGTTTTAAATCTATTCATTTGTAGTTTTATTTTTATTTTTATTGTAATCTTTGGACCGATGACTGATGGAAGACTATAGCATCAAAATATGAATTAATCAATATTATTGAAAATTATGGTGAACCAAACGGACCTTTCATGTCTTCTTGTGTGGTTTTACCACAAATTATCAAAGTGGACTGGCTTAACATGATTGAGATTTAGAAGTTCTTTTTATAGAGATTTTGCTTGATCTCTTGTGGGTTTCATGCTAACATGCATGAATGATACCTCTAAATTCAGATGATATGATTGTGTCAAATAGGTAGAGATTGAGTTATTGCATGACTATGAAATTTCCCAAATTTAAAAGATGCCAAATTTAAATATGCCAACCAAGGGTTGACAGTAAGAAAGTGTGAGATAAAGATTATCCTCATGATTTTTTGATGTAATGATTAATGATAGCTACGAAATTTTTGGCTCCCTTTAATTCTAGTAACCATTCATATCCATTCTTGTTTTGCCATGAGTCCAAAATATTAAAATAATAATTTAAAAAAATTGTGGCAAAAATTGTTGCTTGATAAATGCAATATGATCTTGGGAAGCATATGTCGTAAAGTGTTTCATATTGTTAGATAAATTTTGGGCATATATTTTTTGGAGTTTCCTATTGATAAAAAAATTAGTATATACAATTACCTGCCCAAAGGGGGTTATTGTGTATATTAATTTGAAAATTGCATGAAGATAAATTCCAAAATTAAAAGATGGGGATGTATGACTCAAAAAGATTTATCTGCCCAAAGGGGATAAATTTTTTAAAGTTATATGTAATTCCCCTCTATATTGATATATTAGAGATGAATGATAGGGATGTGTGACTCAAAAGGTTTATCTGCCTAAATGGGATAAATTTTTTAGAGTTATGTGTAATTCCCCTCTATGTTGAGATAATAGAGATATATATAATTTAAAGGATTTGTCTGCCCAAAGGGGATTGAACCTTGAAGATTATATGTAATTCTCTTTTATCATCTCTATATATTAATATCATGGAGATGTATAATTTAAATGACTGCCCAAAGGGGATGGATCATTGACAATTATATGTAATTCTCCTTATTGTTGCTTTATAAACTTCATGCTGTGAAAAATAATTGTGCATTATATACTCTACCCAAAGGGGAGTTTATAATGTACTAATTATTTTTGCTAAAATACTTATTGCCCATAATTGATCTTATTGCATTATGTGTGACAAACAGTTATTTTTGTTATAAATAACAACAATACCATGGTTGAAATGTTAATTGGATCAAATATTATACTATTAAGGACTTGGTCAAAAAGGGAGACATTGTAATTGAGAATATTAGAACTAAGTCCATATTGGTTTATCCTCTAACAAAAGGCTTACGACCCATTTTATTTAAAGAACTTGTAAAGAATATGGGTGTTTTAGATTCTTTTGATTTCTTTTATTAGTGGGAGTTATACAAATTGTATTTCTGGATATTATAGTTATATACGATTGATAATGCTTTTATGATGTTTATTAAAGCATTTATTTTAATAACTTTGTTATTGATTATATTGTTATCATTTCTCCCGTTGACTGAGAAATGGAAGTATAAAACAAAGATATCTTTAAATAAATTTTGTTTAAAGATGACTGGATGTCACCGATTATGAGATCTCATGTTGGATTGTGACATAATTGTGCAATTTCATGTTGTTTAGAAATCGCACTCAGGCAATTTCATGTTGTTTAGAAATTGCGCTAATGCAATTTCATGTTGTTGAGAAATTGCATTGAGGACCGATAAGAAATAGTGTATATCTTGATCACATGTTGACACTATTTCTTACTACACTACTAGGCCCATGATCCATGAAAATATAATACTTATTATATGTGATTATGGAAGGTCTTGTGTTGTGGTATTTTCTTAACACATTGATCTCCATAGTCCTATATTGAGGTTATATAGGATTGGATTGGTATTGAGATGCCATTATTGGAATATTATCTTTTAAAAGTTGTGGCCACATAAAACAAAATTTTAGTTATTAACCCGATAGTGTCGTTTTCAATATAAAATCTTTTTCAAAATAAAATAAGTTAATTAATGTAGCCCAAGTGGGAGAATGTTGGAAATTTCCTATAATATGGGCTTACATTAATTAATTGATTTTCTATTTTAAATAATCGGGTTAATGGATATTCCAATATTTGTTGAACCCTATAGTGATCGATTGAATTGGGTATTGGCATCTATTGATAACGGGCCTAGTTGAAGCGGCAAAGTGTAGGCAATTGTGTTTGACTCAGGCCCGTAATGGGAAGGGTTCAGTTGACACGCTGTTGATTAGGGTTTGCTAGGTCCCCTCTCTAGCCTATAAAAGGGTAGGTTATACCTATCAATTGCTTTAATCCAGAGTGATCTATTTTTCTGCAAGTAAAGCAATGGCTCAAACAGGTACGCTTTAATTCCGCTGTATTTATTGATCTTGGTGTTTTACAATCATATATGGATCCGATTTTCTTGATTTATTAGTTGTATATGTGAATAATTTTCTACATTTCTCTCTCCTCGCGTCTTTGTCTACCCTTCCTCTCTTCGACAGCAAACCATCGCATGACTGGCGAACCACCGCGCCCTCGTCCCCCTCCGGCTCAAGATCCGGCACCGATATCATGATTTAATAAATGACAATTTATATATCGCATTTTCTTTTAATTGGAGAGTAAATCTATATGGTGATGTATGGATATACATCAAATAAAATTTGCCATAAACTCTAGCGGAAATTCTACCGAAATGTGGATGTTTATTTTGTTATAGTTTTTTGCAAATAAGTTCTTTGGCGAAAATTTAGGTCAACAACCATATTTGAACTAATATATTTATGGTGTATTTGTTTAGCAGAAAATAAGTAACTCGGAGAACATTTTTCGAAAAATAATTGTTTGCGTCACCTGTAGACATAAATGAATAGAAAATTTTTCATGATGCACTAAAATGGTTAGATATAGATTGTTATCGATAAATAATTATTTTTGAAAAAGTATTTTTAATTAACTCATTTTTCGCGAAATGAATGTAACCTAAATATAATGCCAAATTCGTGCAATGCATGAGCATCTTGTTCGTTTGTTATATTTATTGATGAACAAATAAAGGACGACCGATGACGTTTGATTATTGGATATCATAGGCGTTCTTCGTCGAAATGGCCGGGCAAAGCCTTACGATCCACCTTTCTTGTATCCCCGATCGCCGGAGCTCCTCTTCCTCTGTGGAAGAAACAAGAGAGGAAAAAGAGCCCCCTCTCAAAGCTTTGACACCCATTTCCATTTCTTGATTCTGCTTCTCATCTGCTTGTGAGAGAGAGGGGCTTTGACACCCATTTCCATTTCTTGATTCTGCTTCTCATCTGCTTGTGTGTGTGAGAGAGAGAGAGAGAGGGAATCTGTCATGGCTTCTGAAGTAGCTGCTTTCTTGCTCAAAGAGAAGCTGCAGGATCTCAGAGCTGACCAAACCATAATCTACCCAAAACTGAAGGGCAGAATCAGCACTGCCATCAACAATCTGCAGCAGCTCTTGACCTCCCTAAAAGACACAGCAGAGGACCAAGTAAGCGAGAGGACCAAACTATTGTCTACCATCTACAGTGCAGAGGACACCATTGACACCTATCTTCTGAGAAGAGCCCAGCAGAGGCTCAAGGACCTGGTTCCTCTGTGGAGCCAGAAGAAAGTGAGCAAAGGGTTGAAGAAGTTCAACGGCGAGTTCATGGACTTGCCCTTTTTCTCTTCGCTCAAGAAAGATCAGCCTCAACCTCAACCACTTCAAAGCAAAGTTATCGGAAATGTTGGCACTGCCACCTCTCGTGAAGGAGGAAGCACCCACCGTTGGGAAAAGATCTCTCATCTTCTTGACTTGGAATCAGAGGCTGTGGTTCAGAAGCAGGACATGGAAGAGCTTGTGAAGGACTTGATTCAGGAAGAACAAGAATTCAGGGTTCATCCTGTGGTTGGCTCGGGAGGCTCAGGCAAGACCACCATGGTGAGATTGGTTTATGACAGGGCCGACATCAAGCGGCACTTCGAGTGCCGTGCCTGGGTCTGCGCGTCCAGGGACTTCAAGTTCAGAGATGTGGTGGTTGACCTGATAGAGCAGGTCTCCATAACCCGATTGAGTGGGATAGACCACATGGGGGATGACATCTTGGCTGAGATGCTTCTCAAGGCTTTGATGGAGAAGAGGTATTTGATTGTGTTGGATGATGTTTTGAAAGTTAAGGATTGGCACAAGCTGACGATCTCCTTACCGGATTCGCAAAACGGAAGCAGAGTGGTTGTCACCACTCGTTATGATGAAGTAGCTGAATTGGCTGATCTGTGGGGCAATCCATTGCGACTGCACCAGATACGCGATGTGGAAAGATGGGAATTGTTAAAGAAGCAAGTCGGTAAATGTGAGGCGGAATTGGGTGAATTCGAGGACAGGATCATGGCAAAGTGCCACTATTCACCTCTGGACATAGTTTTAATGGGTGGGGTTTTATCAAGCACAGAGTCCAGTGAATGGCCTAAAATAATTGCCAAACTTCCATCTCCCCATGAAGGCCGGTCGACATCGTTGGACATCGTGTCTTTGAGCTTCCACGAGTTGCCTCCACGATTGAAGGTATGCTTTTTGTATCTCGGTCTCTTTCCGAAAGCATTAGAGGTCCCAGTTCGGAGATTGTTGTGGCTGTGGCTGTCGGAGGGTTTCTTGAGTCCAACGCCTGCTGAGCGAAAAATGAAGCTTGAACCTGAAGATCTAGCTGACATATGCTTCGAAATCCTAGTCCGGCGGAAGTTGATTGAAGTAACAAAATGGAAGTTAGATGGGACCCCGAAAACGTGTCGCATGTTGGGTGTCATGCACGATTTCTTCTCTCCAAAATCAGTCGGTTCAGGTCTTTTCTACATTCATGATAATGAAACTGAACTTCCTAAAAGATACAAGATTCGACGTTTTGTGGAGTACTTGGAAAGTGAGAAGATATTGGATGACTCCGTCGATGAAAATCTACGTTCTTTTGTGTCTTTCAACAACAAAGTCAGAGGTAAGGCCAACAGAGACATTGGTACATTTTTCAAATCCTTGGTCGGCAAAAAGGGGTTTGCATTGCTAAAGGTCCTCGATCTGGAGGGTGTCTACAAACCTATGCTATCTGAGATAGTGGGCAAGTTGCTTCTTTTGAGGTTTCTAGGCTGGAGATCGACAGTACTGGATTCAATCCCCTCGGCTGTCGGAAGGCTGCCGTGCCTAGAGACTCTGGATCTGAAGCACACTAACGTGACCGCCTTACCCAACTCAATTTGGAAGGCCAAGTACCTCAGGCATCTGTACATGAACGAGGTTCACATTGACGCGTTCTTCCAGAAGCTGACTAAAAGTTGTTTAAGCAATCTTCAGACACTGAGGGGGCTGTATGTAAGTAATGAAAAGTCGTGACCAACGGTTTGGATAGGCTGGTTAACCTCAGGAAATTGGGACTGACGTGTCATAAGAAGTCAGTGAAGGCTGCGATAAATTGGGTTCTGCTACTGCCTAATCTTCACTCTCTGAAGTTGAGGTCAACTGATGAGTTTGGTAAGCCATCGAACATTGAGTTAGTGTCCCTGGAGAAACAGACCAAGCTCTGCAACTTATACTTGCTCGGGAAGCTAGTGAATCCAGTAAGCCTGAGTGGGGTACTCCCATCGTGCCTCAGGAAACTTACATTGTCGATGTTGGCACTGGACGAAGATCCCATGCCAGTGCTGGGCAAGTTGCCTGAGCTAAGCATCCTCAGACTCTTTGCTGATTCATATTTGGGAAGTGAAATGACTTGTGATGTCGGGGGATTTCCAAAACTCAGGGTGTTGAAGCTGTGGATGCTTGACCGACTGAGGATCTGGACAGTGAAGGAGGGGACGATGCCCATCGTACAAGAAGTAGAAATTAGAGGGTGTGATCAATTGAGGATTGATGGAATCGAGCACTTGCAGAGCTTGAAGGAGCTTATCCTGACTAGTATGCCAGAGGAATTCACAGAAACAATCAAAAGAGGAATAGAAAGAAAATTGCACATCAAAGTAAATAGTTGGAAGCTTTCTCGTCATCAGGTAGGTCTTTGTTGCCCTCAGGTTCAATTTTATCTCTATTTTACGCTTTGGAACTCAGATTCTTGTCACTGTTATATCTGGTTAAACGGTTGAACTACAATGAAAGTGTCATGGAGATTTGGCTATTGCTGCTTCTCTTAGTTTGTTAGTCCTAGCTTTCATCATGTATCCACAATCTTGTAGCTCAGTAGTTGATCTCTCCCTAGACCGAATTAGATGATTTCATCCAGAGTTTGCTCTGATCTGTCTTATAAATTTAAGTCGTGCTCATGGCGTTGAATTGTTTTTGCGAGTGTCAAGTTATTTTGCATTGATATGTACTTACTTTTCTGTGCTTGACCTTTGTAGGCAAATTAGGTGCACGGTGAAGATGAAGATGATGATGAGGATGACAGCAAACTAGGTTGAAGAAGAAGAGGACAGTGAAGAAGAGATGGAGATGGATAAGCAGATGACAAAACGTGTTGACCAAAGGTGAACGGAACAAAGTTGAGTTTGTTGTTTGAATCTGTTTTGTTGTTTTTTAAAGGCTTTTACTTGTAAAATTTACATGTCTTATTTTCTATTCTTTTTGTCTTCTCTTGAAAGTTTCACGTTCCTAACGGCAAGAGTATGGTGTGAGTGCCGAGTGTGCCATGGTGAGTTTCAGAGTGTGCGTTTGTTAGTGAATTATATAGAGTGAACTCTGATGTAGCTAGTATAAGCACCTAGAGGGGAGTGAATAGGTGTATAAACAATTTCTCGAGATATCACAGAAATACTAAGCAAGTGATAGAATGGAAATATGCTTTTACTTAATCAAAATGAGTTATGATTAAAGTAAAGCAAAGAGAAGGGAAGAGAAGATTAAACACAAGGTTTATAGTGGTTCGGCTTATTCTAAGCCTACGTCCACTCTTCCGCACCGATGCCAATCGGCTGGATTCCACTATGAACAAAAGAGATGTTACAGCACAGTCCTTCCTTGATTCCACAGTGTAGATATTCTATCACACTTCCTCAAGGTTTCTCACAAGTATAAACTCTCTTTTGAGTACAAGATTTTCGCTCAAGTGAATTGACAAAACAACAAGAGGCTTCAGACTTTGGAATTCTTCTATCGCGCACTTCCTTGAACAAATTTAGAACGTCTTCTTTTTATACTCCTTTGTGCCATCATACCCGTTGGCACTTCCCAAAGGAATTCCTCAAATCTACCCGTTGGACGGAATCAATTAAGAAGATTATTTGAACTATTAAGGGAATATGTCGATAGCCCATCGATCCTGTTCGCCCATACAATCAGGATCTCGGTTTCCATAAGTAGAACCTTCCATGAATATTTCGCCAATCAACGGATCCTTGACCATCGAATCAATCTCGATCAATTTAAAGGGATTCCGATAAGTCATATCCAGCCAAGAGATCTTCTCCAGTCGATAAGGTCATATCCTTAATAAAACATCCAGTTCCGGATACCCTTTCTTCAACGGATTAGAAACTGTCAATGAGGATAGACTTTGAATCTTGAGTCTGGCTATTCGGAGGTCTTCAGACTTTAAACAGCAGAGTCTACAAGCCTTCAGACCAGGGCGATGGAAACGATTTGTCGACTTCAAAACACTTCAAGAAGATTTCTCCAACAATCTCCCCCTTTTTGATGGTGACAAAACTTTCTTGCAGATTTGGACAACTTTGACCTGCAGAACATTTCTCAAACACATATGCATATCTTATAGAGATAAATGGCTAAATGAATAACACTAGAATCTGCAACCACGAAAATAGGTTAGTCTTGAATAAGATAAAGTCATAAAGCCAACCATAAGATATCAATATCAATAGCGCAGATCAAATCCAAATCCAAATCCAAACACAAAATTAAAGTCAAACATTAATCCAAATTAAACAATCCAAACGATTAAAAATTTAAAGTTTTGATTCAAATCTTGCACTTCTCCCCCTTTTTGTCAGCATTAGAAAAGGTTAAGATGAAAATGGGGTGAAGTCAAGATTGCTTGGGAACGTGGACAAGCTGGAAATCTCCCATGGACTGTACGATCCCTTCCAGCCTTTTCAAGTCTTCCTTCAGTTGTGCAATCTCCTCACCCTTGGCATTGGCCTGAATTTGAATAGAGAGGGCTTGGATCTGATCTTGTAATGATACTGAAGAAACTTGACCAGCATTCTGCAAGCTTTGAACCTCGCATCCTAATGCATAAATTTGTCCACGCATCTCCAAGAGAATATCCATAATTCTACGAAAATCGGCTGAGTTGTCGGTCTGCGTACTTACTTCAGCACGTTCTGCAGATGATGGCATATCAGAATAATCTTACAGGTTTGGCGATGAAATTTCATGACCTTCTTCTGGAAATTGAGATGCATAAACATCTTCTGGATCTGCAGGTGAGCGACTGACTCCTTCACTTGCATCGGGATATGAGGACTTCCCTCATTTCTCTTTTTCTCCCCCTGTTTCTGTGCCTACAGGTGGAGAAGAGTGTCTTTCAGGTTCTCCTTCTTCTCTTCTTTCTTCTTCAGGTCTTTCTTGCTCTGCTTCTTTTTCGCCACCTGCTCTTTCTTCTGCTTCTTTTTCTTCTTCTTCTTCTCTTGCCTCTTTTTCTTTTTCTTTCTCTTGTCCTTGTCTTTCCTCTCCTTCTGTCTCATGATGTTCCATGGATTCTGGAACATAGCGACTTAGCTTCTTCAAAGCTATGGCCGAAATGGTAAGGTCGTCATCCTCTTCATCTTCCACGATGAGAGCTCTTCTTTTCTTGGTTGGAGCAACCATGGGCTCATTCCCTTTCCTTTTTGAAGCAGAAGAGAATTGATGAGACTTTACATGAGTCTTTTCCTTAAATTTCTCCAACTCCTTGCTTAGTTCCTTCAGACGCATCTTGGTCACCATTTTCAGTCCTATCACCATATGATCGCACGATCGAACACAAAAGATTTGTGGAGGTTGAATATTCAGATGTCTGAATAACTTCGTTACAAGGCTTGGGTAAGGAAATTGACCTCTGTTCTTCATCACCACTCTATACATGTGAAACATGATAGTATGAGGAAGAGAAAAACTTTTCCCAGTAAGGATGGCGTACATCAGCATTGCCTCTGAACTTGAGACATCAGTCTTGGAAGTTGATTTCGGTCGAAGGCAATTGATCACAATCTTGTGAAGTAAGATGTTGAACGCACTCATCCTTAAGTAGGTGATCTTTTCGTCTGTTCTCCTGTCTTTCACCAGTTCCATTGTAGCCCGAGCAGTAGAAACTTTGATTGGTTGATATCTTCCTCTCTCAACTCTTAACACATCCGCCAAAGATATTCATGTCCACAACAAAATCTTGATCTTTGACACAAGGAGAATCTATTCGCATCCAAAAGCTAAGATTTGAATAGAAATATGCGGTCGGTTCAAAGATAGGCCTCTCGTAGTGTCGGAGCAGAACTTTTCAAGTTGAAGATGACCGAACTTTTCTCTCATGTTCACATTCACAGCATCCATAAAGTCAAAATCTACACTCTTAGGGTTTATCACCCAACGCTTCAGCAGTTTTGAGTATAGACCCTTCTGTTCTTTCGATCTAAACATCTCTCCTCTTTTTCCTCTGATTTCCGCTGCAATACCCATCCTTGGTTGAAATTACATGAACAATTTGTCATCGTCATTCCCCTCTCTCGGATTAAACCCCCAATCACGAGGATCACTCGGGATATTTTCAAGGGATTCTTTAGCCACCCCTTTTCGAGCAATTCCCAAATTTTCCATTTTCCGCAAAAAGATATACTCATTCCCATATCCTTTGTAGGATCTGCTTCCTCAACGATTTCTTCCTCTTGTTGATGAACAACGCCTTGAGGACTATGTGGAGGAGAATGACGCGGTTGAGAATGTTGTGGGCTTTGTTGCTGATCTGGAGACACTTCTTCTTCCGTGAGATCGAAGTGCGTAGGCCCCTCATTCATCCGCCGTGGTCCCCTGCTTGCGATCCTTGACGATTTTCTTGAAGAAGACATTTTTCTCGCACTTTGAGAGATTCCTTGCTTGACTTCCCTCAAGAAAAACGACAACTTTTTCGAAGATTAGGCAGGAGATAAAAACGGGAATGGAGGATCGGTGCTTTTTAGGGTTTTGAGAGTGAAGAGAGGAGAAAGCAACAGTATACGATCGGTTAAAGAGAGGTATACGAATCGTCAGAAATAAAAAGATACCTTTTCAAAAATAACTGTCCTTTTTCCGCGAAAATAGTCATTTCAAAAAATAACTTCTTTTTCGAAAAAGGAAACGATGCGAAATTACGCCGATTAAAGATAGCAATAAAAAGACACGGTTCGACGATCGTACCTTTTCAAGATAATATTCGAGAGAGAGAGACTAACTTACAGTCAAGGTCTTGTTTGTCTGAGTCTGAGAGTCTCTAGACTTTAACTTCTTCAAACCTTAATATGTTGAGTCTGGAGCGAATAATTTCAAATTGATTTTTCTCCAACGGCTTTGTGAATATATCCGCCGCTTGGTTCTTTGAATCAACATACTGAATCGAAACTTCTCCATTCTGAACATGGTCTCTGATGAAGTGATGTCGAATCTCTATATGCTTTGCTCTTGAGTGAAGAATTGGATTTTTGGTGAGATTGATAGCACTGGTGTTGTCGCAATTAATCTCTGTGCATGAGTCTTCAATTCCAAAGTCTCTTAGCTTTGCTTTATCCATTGAATTTGTGAACGGCAACTTCCAAGAGCTACATACTCGCCTCGTCCAGAGAGAGCTACGTACTCTGTTTTCTTGAAAACCAAGACACCGTCCCCGCCTCCAAGTAGTTGACAGTACTCGAGGTGCTCTTTCTATCAACTCTGCAACCGGCTAGATCTGCGTCTGAGTATCCAAGAAGAGTAAAGTCTCCCCTTTTTGGATACCATAGGCCGATGCTTGAAGTTGAAGCAATGTATTTGATAATACGCTTTGCAGCACTTAAATGAGATTCTTTAGGGTCTGCTTGAAATCTAGCACATATGCAAACACTAAACAAAATGTCAGGTCTAGAGGCAGTAAGATAAAGAAGTGAGCCAATGATACTCCTGTATAGCTTCTGATGGACTTTCTTTCATTATTCATCTTTGTCTATCTTCAAGGCACTTGAAATTGGAATGTCAGTCTTTTTGCAATTGTCCAATCCAAACTTTTTGACAAGATCATTAGCATATTTTTCTTGACGAATAAAAGTTCATTCCTTTAGTTGTTTCACTTGAAGTCCAAGGAAGAAGGATAACTCACCCATCATGCTCATTTCAAATTCATCCTGCATAGTCTTAGAGAATTTCTTGCACAGACTTTCATTAGGAGATCCGAATATGATATCATCGACATATATTTGAACTAGTACAAAACTTTTGCTTTCCTTTTTGATAAATAGAGTAGTGTCTACTTTACCTTTTGCAAAACCGTTTTGAATTAAAAACTTACTCAGCATGTCATACCAAGCTCGAGGTGCTTGTTTCAAGCCATATAAGGCCTTTTTGAGTTTGGTTTCTTTGGGTCTTCAAACTCAAGTGGTTGTTCCACATAGACTTCCTCATGGATGAATCCATTTAGAAAAGCGCTTTTGACGTCCATTTGGAATAACCTGAAATTTTTGTGACAAGCAAATGCAAATAATAAACGAATTGCTTCTAACCTTGCTACTGGTGTGTAAGTCTCGTCATAGTCTATCCCTTCTTCTTGCGTGTAACCCTTGGCCACGAGTCTTGCTTTGTTTCTTACGACTTTGCCTTTCTCGTCCATCTTGTTTCTGAAAACCCATTTAGCTCCAATAACAGATTTACCTTTAGGTTTAGGAGACAATTCCCAGACATCATTGATACTGAATTGCTTGAGTTCTTCTTGCATAACTTCAATCCAACTTTCATCAGATAAAGCTTCTTCTATGCTCTTGGGTTCTATTTCGAAATAAGAGCCACAAAGACTAGATTCTTCGCGCCTTTTGGATCTTGTGCGAATTCCTTCATTGATGTCGCCAATGATAAGATCTTTGGGTTGGCCCGAACTTATGCTTCCGATTCTTGGATAATTTGTCGATTGATGATCACTTCCTTCACTTGATTCTTCGACGAGTCACTTGCTGCTTTGTTCCTTCAAAGTCTCGAGCCGCTTCTTGAGATTTAGACTTTGTAGAGTCTCGGAGCGAGTTCGATTCTTCAAGATGAGTCGAATAGATTCATTTTGAATGGAATCTTGGAATTTGACATTCATTGATTCTTCCACTTTGTTTGAGTCTTCTTGTCAGAGACTCGTACGCTTTGCTAGAGGTTGAATATCTAAGGAAGATGCCTTCATCTAACTTTTCTTCAAACTTACCAACTCGATCATTTGCATTTTTCAGTATAAAACATTTGCATCCGAATACATGAAAATATGAAACGATGGGCTTCTTTTCTTTGAATAATTCATAGGGGGTTTTTTCTAGAATAGGCCTTAAAAAAACTCTATTAATAATGTAACATGCTGTAAAAACTGTTTCAGCCCAAAAACGTGAAGAGATGTTGCTTTCGATTAAGAGAGTTCTTGCCATTTCTTGAAGCGATCTATTCTTTCTTTCCACAACTCCATTTTGCTCTGGAGTATATGGAGAAGAGAACATATGCTGAAAACCAGATTTATCACAAAACTTTGCAAAATCTTGATTTTCAAATTCACCTCCATGATCTATTTTAATACTTGAAATAGCATATCCCTTTTCGTTTTGAACTTTTTTAGCAAATTTTTCAAAGTAAGAGAAAGTTTTAGACTTACTTGCTAGGAAATATACCCAAGTAAATCGTGAGTAGTCATCCACAATTACTAGGCAATATTTCTTACCTCCAATGCTTTGAGTTCTGGTTGGTCCAAAGAGATCCATATGTAGAAGCTGCAGCACACGGTTAGTGGAAACTTGATTTATTGGTTTGAAGGAATTTCTTACCTGTTTTCCCAATATACATGGCGTACATAGATCAGACTTTTGGTATGATAAATTGGGTAGACCACGAACAAGCTTCTTGGCTGAAATTTTGGCTATCTGCTTCATTTGATGTGTCCAAGCTTTCTGTGCCATAAACTTGCTTCATCTTGTATTGAGAGTAAACAGTGTGATTCATCTGGTTTTACATCCAAGAGGTAGATATTTCCATGTCTTCGACCCATAAACGACTGAGTAGAGTCTTTACTGGTTCCAGAACATATTCCCTCTTGAAAGTAAATTTTGAAACCGGTATCACAAAACTGGCTGACATTGAGCAAATTATAGTTGAGTCCTTCAACTAAAGAAATATTGTTTATTGTGAGGTTTCCAATCTTCACAGTTCCAAGTCCTACTATTCTTCCTTTGCTATTTCCTCCAAAAGAAACTTTTCCACCATTTGTTTGTACAAGCTTTATAAAACAATTTGAATCTCCTGTCATATGTCTTGAGCATCCACTATCCAGATAACATTTTACCTTTTTCTTGATAGTAACCTACATTTAAAAAAGAAACTCAAACTTTCTTTGGTACCCATCTTTTCTTGGGTCCATTGGAGTTAGTATAATATGTTGTATTTGCCCATATTTTCTTAACAGGTTTCCAAACCATTGGACACTCTTTTTCAAAATGATCTGTACTATTGCACTTTGAACATCTAAGAGTATTGCGACTGTTGACACATAATTTTTATCCTTCTTAAAAAAAAAAATAAATAATATATATATTTAACAAAAAAAGAGACAAAAAAACAAAAAAAACAAAAACAAATCACTCCAAAATCAAAATAAAAAAATTTTAATTATTAATTTTTCTTTAAAAAAAAAAAGAGAGAGAAGAAGAGTTGCGCGGTGCAGGTCGGGTCGGATTCGGCCTTGGCCCGACCCGGCCCTTTTTCCCCTTTATTTCCCCCCCGCATGAGCATGGGCCCAATCCCTCTCCTCTCCTTTTTTCTTTTTTCTTTTCCCTCAGGTGGCCCAGCCCTCTTCTTCCTCCGGCTCGGCCCGCCCCATTGTCTTCTCCCTCGGCCGCTTGTTCACGGGGGGAACCAGCGAAGCGAAAGGAGTCGTTCGCGTGGGGAAATGGCGAAGCCGAAAGCGAGGGCGAGAGGAGCGGAGACAAAGCATCATCTCGCGGGGGCGGGCGAGCATTGGAAGGGGAAGAGAGGTCGAGCCGACTCGCACGCGCGTGCGAGCCGAAGGATCGACAAAAGGGAGCTCGGCAGAGAGAAGAAATGGAGGGGGGAGACGCAAAAAACAGGGAGTTTTAAAAGAGGAACAGAGAAAAAAGACGAGGGAGGAGGAGGAAAACCCTGGGGAGAGAGAGACGATTGGGGAGAGAGCGCATCGCCGTCGCCGGGAGTACGCTCGTTGTTCGCCATCCGAACCAGGTAGGCTTCTCGCTTCACTTCGAGGTCTCGGGCCGGAGCTCACGGCCGACTTGTTCTCGCGAGCTTCGGCTTCACCGATCCTCCATGAAAGCTCATAGATGTCCTAGTGCATATTGTGTTGATCTTTACTCGGATTCGAGCCTCAAGTGAGCCGTATGCCCTCTTTTAGCTATTGCACACCCAGTGTTTGACAAAATGTCTCAAAGAGAACCGAGAAAAACCCACGTTCAAACTCGGTTTAATTTGCGCTTGTTCGTATATATGTTGGATCCTGTCCGTCTCTCATGTTTTCATCACGATTCCATGCGATTTTCATGAAGTAATCATGTGTGCTTGAGCTGTGGGTGTTTGCATCCGAAAATGGTGTAGCAACCCTCGGAGTTAGATGGCCGGCGTTGATTTGTGTCGGGGTGGTTTGGTGTTAGAAAGAATGCTAAGTGCCTTGGTTATTGTTGTTGTTCAAATTAGTCTTGGTAAAGAAACGAATTTTGGTGAGGAATTTCGCAAGGAAGGAGAAGGCCCTCTTCGGGAGGGTTGAGGGCGTGCAGGGGCAAGCACGAAGGAGAAGAAGACCCAAAAAAAAAAAAAAAAAAAAAAAAAGAGAAAAAGAAAAGTATAAAAAAAATGAAAAAGTAAAACAAAATATAAAAAAAAAAAAAGAGAAAGGGAAAAGTTGGTCTTGGGAAGGAGGAACCGCAGAAGGGGAGCGTGCGGTGAGAAAGGACTACTGAAAAGATCTTTTTTTTTTTTTTTTAAATTTTTCAAAAAAAAAAAAATCCAAAAGTATTGGATCCGGGTTTGGGTTGGGTCCGCGGGCCGGATCGGGTTTACCTAGTCCGAACCCATTTTATTGAAGTATAATAATATTAAATATTAAATATATATTAAAAATTAAAAAAATTAATTAAAAAAATTAACTATAAAAATAAAAATTTCGAAAAAATGATAAAAATTCAAAAATTCAAAAAAATTTCCGAAATTTCAAAAAGCTCAGAAAACATTAAAAATTCGACTTTTTTTAAATTAATTAAAAATTAAAAAAATTAAATTAAAAAAAAATTAAAAATTAAAAAAAAAATGATAAAAATTCAAAAATTCAAAAAATTTTCCGAAATTTCAAAAAAACTCAGAAAAAAATATTAAATATTCGACTTTCTTTTTTTTAATTAATTAAAAAATTTTAAAAATTAATTAAAAAATTAAAAAATTAAAAAAAATTTCGAAAATCCAAAAATAATGGGGTTTCTTTAGGATTTGCCATGTATTGCTGCTTTAGTGTAATTAAGCCTTTATTTTTCTTGTTTGTTGTTTTTATCGTATGTTTAATTTGTGTGTTTTGCGCTTAATTTGTATGTGTTTAATTTTAGGGCAAATAGGATCTTGGTAGGCATAATTATTACTTTATTGATTGCGCACCTGCATGCTCACCTCCTATGTTAGTGGATAGGTATAAAATCGATATAAACTGCCTGATGAAAATCATTTCGTTTAAAATGAACAAGATTAGGTACCGAAAGGGCACTAATTGGTTAATTAGTGTAATCAAGTCCCCGATTCTAGATTCTCTGGTTACGTAGGAAGTGAGGCACGCTCCCATGCCTCACTTGGTTTCTAGCCGACCCCAATAGGCTAGTGGCGACTCATTTTGTGCAAAATTTTAAAAAATATCCCAACGTCACGCGGGGTATGGGCTTGGGAGAGCCCACGCCTAATCATGGGCCTTAGGCCTGTCCTTTAGGCAATACCCCTAAACCTGTTCCCTCCCCCCGAGGGTAGGTCGCGACAGCTTGGCGACTCCGCTGGGGACTTGGTTTTAAACCTTAGAGGACTTAGGCCAACATCAATCTTGTTTATAAATATTTTTTGTTTGGCAGCGAGGATTTCAGGTATGTCCCTAACATTAAATGTGTTAAATGTTTTTGTAGAATGTGAGGTATAAGGGGAAGTGTTTGCTCACCTTTGTCTTGTAGGGAGGTGAAGGAATGTATGGTTTATTGTTCATGTATGAAGTGTTGATTGCTTATGAATTGTTATGCCTGCATCTCTTACATTGCACTACACTTTAGCACACACAACCTGCCGCCAGACCTGGGCCGCATAGGATCACTTAGGATGGTGTTGAGGCGGATACCACTCCGACTACAAGCATGTAGTACGAGTCGCCCATCTCAACCCCGAAATTTCTTTCTTGATGTCAAAGGTCCCCACCCTGGTCTGCGAGCATGCGACACGGGTCGGTCCTTTGACGGCCGGAGTCATGGGAAGCACGATCTAGCCACGAGCTTGTTGGTTCAGTCCTGTAATCCCATGGCTTCATTTTGAGCCATCTAGAGTAGAAATCGAACCACTGTCCATGCGCATGTCTATGACCTTTACATTGCTGCTCAATGAGTAGGGTAAGTTTTTCTTGAATTCTTTTCATCGCAATTTACTTATTTGTTTTCATTTTGGCCGGTCCACGACAAATTAGGTTGATCATACGATGGGGGTACCCGACCTTCGCATCATCTCCGTCCCGAAAGCCGAGCTTCGTGCGTGGTGGGATAGATTAGATCCAACAGCCGTGATTGGGTACGATCATATGTTGGACGTTTACTTCCCTATTGGAGGTAGAAACTCATTCTGTGTTGTGCAAGCGTTAGCGCATTTTTGGTGTCCCGCAACTTGCACGTTCATACTTGGTGATCACGAACTCACTCCAACCTTGGAGGAATACAGTATTGCCATTGGAAAGCCCTTAGCATCGGAGTTGGTTAGCCCACCTGTAGGAAAGTAACATACATCGACCTTATCTGATTTCCTTAAAATTAAAGAAGAGGATGTGAGAAAAGTTTTGAAAGCCAATCGCAAAACCTGCCCATTTTCATTTCTAAATGAGCTTTTTCAAAATGCACCATCTTTCCAAAAAATAAAATATTCCTACTAGCTTTCTTCGGGTTTGTGATATTCCCACATTATAAAAATGCTATTAACCCCTCCGTGGCATGGGTAGTTCGTGAAGTATGTATGGGAAAGGGCTTTGTTAATGCCGTCCTAACTGAACCTTTCTTTCCCTTACTCGTTTCAAAGAAAATAAAAACAAAGCTTTCTATGCTCCCCCTGAACTCTTGCAAATTTGGTTCTTTTCTCACATTAAGGGGTTCGGTAGCTTGATCACTGTGAGCGACATTTCTGACTCTAGCCACCCTATCTTAAAGTTTAGAGATAGGAAGATGTTTGCCCCTGATTATCATTATTCTAAGTGGTTAGTTTTCATGACCAATCCCGGACCTGAGGATTTCCAATGGCATGCCAAATGGCTTCGAGTTCAAAAAGCGCGATTCTTGTGTGGGCTTACGGGACCTATTCCTTTGTTGGGAATCACTGGAGTCATCGAATATTACTCGACACGAGTCACCCGACAGTTTCAAGAGGTTCAACAGCTTCCACCGTCAATTCAGGAAGACCCGCTCAAGATAGACTTCCTTGACGGATGCCAAGATCATGAGGACTCCGTCGCGTTGGTCAAGTCAATGTGGGATATGTGCCACCCTCGAAGGTTGATATGGCCTGAAGAAGAGTTGGAGGGGCAAGAGAAGACCTATTATGCCTCGAAGGAGTACATCCTTAAGCACAAAATTCCGGAGAGCCTCCGCCCGAAGATTCCTAAAGTGCCATTAAAGATCACCCATCGAGCCGAGATCAAGCGCCTCAAGAGGGAGCTCGAGAAAGCCGAGGAACGTGTTTCGAAGTTAACCCGAGTTAGTGGAGCTGCCACAAGCGGAAGCCATCCTCATCAGTTAGATTGAGTCAAGCGCAATATGTAGTGGGACCATATTTGCATACTTTGCAATATTAAGGAGTTTGTCTCGAGTCTCGATGTTGAAAATTGGGAGTTAGGAGAATGTCTTTTCATCTTTGAAATAGCTTCATTGTTTAGGGGTTTTCTTTTGCGTTTTTCCTTGTATTATGTAGCAACCTGGCTTTCAATGAAGCGAGCAAATTGGGGCAATTAGATCTTTGTCGTGGGCCGACCGCCTAATTATTACTTATACTTATATATGCTTATCTACCTTTGCTTCAGGCACTAACTGATCGATTGTCTTCTACTGATCGTCGACACGGCCAAGCGGAGATCCCCAATTCGCACGCTTGCAAAAGTCAGAATGGAGAACGATGATACCAACGTGCGCATGGCCAAGATGGAGGACCAGCTGGCCCAACTCACCGCAGTGATGCTTGAAATAAGCCAAAAGCTTAAGGAGCCCCTTGCTGTAGCTGTCACTGGAGCATCCACTCCTACATTATCAGGACACGCTTCCTCGTCGACGGGAGGCACGCACGTTGCTGATCTCCCTGGGAAAGAAATTACCGGAGAAACTCCTTCTGTCACGCCAATCATCGTTAATCTGGATCCTCCTCTGAAGGAAAACCCAACACCCCGCCTAAGTGAAGAGAGTGAAAAACGTTTGGCAAAGATGGAAGAGCGACTGTGTGTCTTGCAAGGTTACGAGCTAAAAGGAGCTGATAGGCTATCTCCATACACCAAGACGAGCTTTCCTGAGAATTTCCAGGAGCCTGAGTTCACAAGAAAGTACGACGGAACGGGATGCCCAAGGACCCACCTTAGGTATTACATGAGGAAAATGGCTCGCTATGCTGACAACGTGCCATTCCTCATACACACATTCCAAGATAGTTTGGAAGGCATTGCCCTGACGTGGTTCATTGCGCTGGACATTGAAGAATTCACTAGTTGGGATGACTTAACCAATGAGTTCTTGCAGCAATACCGGTTTAACACCGAGCTTGCCCCCACAAGGGAAGAGTTGACTCGTGTTGAGAAAAAAAGGAATGAGTCATTCAAGGCCTTCGCGCAAAGGTGGAGGACCATGGCCTCACAAGTAAAGCCGGCTTTGAATGAGAGGGAGATGAAGCAGCTGTTTCTCAAAACATTGCCCTCTGAATACTTTCAAGGGTTAGTGTTCTCGGGTTGCCAGACATTTTCACAGTTAGTTGAGGTAGGTGAAGGAGTTGAATGGGCGATGGTTGAGGGAAAGATTTCAACCGGAGGCGCGAAGAAATTCCCAAAGAAGAAAAGATAAGGAGGCTGCAATTGAAGTAGCGCTTGTGCAAGAGCCACATTTCCCTCGGCCAACCGCAACACCCGTGCACAAGCCTACGATGGTTCCAGGTAGTTCATCACAAGCATACGATAATGGCAAGAGGCCATTTCGAAAGGGGTTTTCTCCACTACCGCGCCCACTGTCAAAGTTATTGCCCATGCTTCTTGAAAAGAGGATGGTTGCAAAGGAGGTGCCTAGAGATAACCCCCCGAGGTTCGCCGGGTTCGATATAACCAAGACCTGTGAATACCACATGGGAGAAATGGGGCATGATGTAGATAATTGTCACATGCTGAGATACAAAGTTCAACAGCTTCTAGACAAAAACATCTTGACTTTCAAGGAGGCTCAGCCCAACGTGCAACAGAACCCTCTACCAAATCATGTAGGGGGAGTGAACTCAATTTCCGAGGACACGCGGGCGGGTCAACAACCTCTAGTATTGGATGCTTCCGAGTTGTACGAATCCCTAGTGCTAGCGGGATACTATGAAGGCCAGGAGGATGTGACCCTAGAAGAGAAATTGAGCCGCGTCCGTAGGATGGTAGCCATGGGAGTAATTAGACGTGGAGAAGAGGAAGAGAAGGTCATATCCGTGACAATGCCATCGTCATTCCGCTCATCTTTTTGCAACTTTGCTGGTATGTCTCGGGTGAAGAAGGTTATGCATGGAATTTCGAAGACCCCGGCTTTGTACGAGGAAGGGGTGATAGCTATGATTACCCCGATGGTGATTGAACTGTCCGATGAGGAGCTCGCCGGCGATATCGAGCTGGAAATTGCTGAACCCACAGTGATCGACCTTATGGTCGAAGAGATGTCGACAATCGAAGTCACGGAAGGAAACACAACGCCGATCACGATTGAATTGCCTCCCCAGGAGGAAGACGGAATGATAATGCTGGAGTATCATCCCAAATTTGATCCCAAAGCTGTACCTTGGGGTTACGGAACAAATGAGGTAGATGCTGTCACACGATCAGGCCGTTGTTACGCACCTGACAAGGGGGTAGAAAAGAAGGCCGTGACCGAGGAGGAGGCAAAGCAATTTTTGGCTGTAGTAAAGTCCAGTGAGTTCAACGTGGTGGATCAACTTCGAAAGTTGCCAGCTCAAATCTCCCTCTTGAAATTATTCAAATCTTCCGAGAAGCATAGGGACATATTGCTGAAAGTCCTTAATGAGGTGCACGTGCCAGAATCAATCGATGAAGTTCAATTGGAGGAGTTCGTCGGGGCCGTTCTACTGAAAGACCAAATTTCCTTTACTGATGAAGATCTCCCCCCCGATGGTCCTAATCATACCAAAGCACTACACATCTCGGTGAAACATGAAAGCACTCTTGTTTGCAGAGTATTGATCGATAACGGTTCGGCACTCAATATATGCCCGTTGGCTACTCTCCACCGTCTCGGCATTGATATTGGGAGAATCCGTACTGGCAAGTCGACTGTACGAGCTTTTGACGGGATGAAGAAGGAGGTGATAGGGGAAATTGAACTTGAGCTGCTGATTGGCCCTGTACTTTTCCAAGCCATGTTCCGTGTTAGATATACCAAGCGCTTTAATTTTCTGCTAGGGAGGCCATGGATACACACAAAGAGTCTTTGTTGCCTCCAGCCTCCATCAGAAGGTACGATTTGTGGTGGACAACAAGCTTATCACGGTCCATGGAGAATCCGACTTCAAGATCTATCACGAGACAGCCATCCCCTATGTGGAGCCAGAGTGTACCGAGGAATCCAGCTTTCAAACCCTCGAGCTGGTATCCATGGTCCATGTGCCTGTAGGGTCCTTCACAAAGGCTCCTAAATTGTCTAAGCCGGCCATAGCTGCGGGAAAAATCATGCTGGCAAGCGGGTATAATCCTGGAGAGGGCCTTGGATCACACAATCAGGGTGTGCGAAAGCCCATTGAAGCTCATAAAAACTCGAAGAGGAGAGGTTTAGGATATGTTGAGGGGCGAAAAGGCCGTAGCGAGTAAGGTGATCGTGGCAATCGAGGGGGCCGCGGAAGGCAGAGAGGCCGAAATGCCCGAGGAGGCCGAGGTGGGTATAGAGATTTGAGTGAACGTATTGCCCAAACTGAGGAGGGTGCGAGCGGTCAAGGCCCATTTCACCCATTGTTGGAAGAAACGTTTCCAGGACCTCCAAGGATGTTATTCGAGGAAGAGGTGGACATCTATGATGTGACTGAGCTATTCGAGGAAGACGTCATATGCGCCATCCTGGCATGCGAGGAAGCTGAGTCCTCTGAAGTCATGGTTGTCCCTTCAAAGTAGGGCAGTTCTCGTCTAGCCTAGCCTCTTGTTTTATGTCTTCTCCCCTGCGTGGGATCTCGTAGTTTTTCTTTCTTTATTTCCCGTTTATGTCATTTGTAATGTGAACTATGGTCAACCCCGATCTTGAGCCGTTGGTCGTGGGTGGTGTGTGTTTAAAATACGGCCTTATCTTTCCTCATTCAATAAAATAGACACACGTTTTATTAAGGACATGTGGAGGCACATCAAACTAGTCCTATGATGGTCACTGAGGCCTAGGTCTCCACATGCTCCCTTATTTGACTACCTTGCAAGGACGAGGAAATCCGAGGATATGAGGATGAGTTCTTGAAGCTTTTACAAAGATACTTCAAAAAAAAAAAAGTTTCTTTGAAAAAAGACATGCATCATTTTTATTGTCGACATTGCTCTAACTCATTTTATCGCATCTCAGGCATTACATTATGCATAATCATAATAAGGACGCATATGACTCAGACGTGCATGAAGAAAGTCTCTCAGGTTCCGATGACACCGACGATGACAATCAGAAGGGGATTGAACGCGAATGGAATCGACATGAAGGATCGAAACCGTTAACAGAAGAACGAGCAATCACCATAAATTTAGGTGATGTAGAGAATGTCAGGGAAGTAAGGATCGGGGCATGTCTCTTAGAGTCAGAGGCGGAAAAGATGACTAATCTTTTGAAAGAATATCAAGATGTGTTTGCCTGGACATATGCCGACATGCCGGGATTGGACCCTGAAATTATGGAGCATGCTCTGCCAATAGATCCTGATATGCCACCCAAGAAGCAAAGACTCAGGAGAACTAAACCGGAGTTGTCCAAGAAGATCGAAGAAGAAGTAATGAAGCTGTTGAAAGTAGATTTTATTGAAGTGACACGTTATCCTGATTGGGTAGCAAATATCGTGTCGGTAATGAAGAAAGATGGGCGAATCAGGGTATGTGTTGACTATCGTGACCTAAATCGAGCAAGCCCCAAAGATGATTTCCCACTCCCGCATATCGATGTCTTGGTTGACAGCACGGCGGGATTTGAGTTATTCTCCTTTATGGACGGTTTTTCTGGATATAATCAAATTCGTATGAAGAAGGAGGATAGGAGCAAAACGTCATTTATAACTCCTTGGGGAACTTTCTGCTACAAAGTGATGCCTTTCGGTCTAAAGAATGCTGGAGCAACGTATCAAAGAGCCATGGTCACCTTGTTTCATGACATGATGCACAAGGAAATTGAGGTATACGTGGATGATATGATTGCAAAGTCAAGACAAGGTGAGGACCATGTTGGAGTCTTGCGAAAATTGTTCAAACGTCTTCGGAAATTCAAGTTACGTCTCAATCCCACAAAATGCGTTTTTGGGACAAGATCGGGGAAGCTGTTAGGGTTCATGGTTAGTAATAAGGGCATAGAGATTGATCCGTCAAAGGTTAAGGCTATCTGTGATTTACAATCCCCGACCACCACCAGGGAAGTTCGCAGCTTGATGGGGCGGCTCAATTATGTGGCGAGGTTCATCCGTCGCCTGTCCAAACAGCGAGACCATTCTTCAAGCTCCCGAAAAAGAACGCAAAGATTGAATGGGATATCGAGTGCCGGGTGCCTTCGAGAAGATAAAACTCTATCTCACTCACGCACCGCCTTAGTACCCCTCTCCCTAAAATTCCCTAATTTTGTACTTGACCATACATGATGAATCATTGGGAGCCATGTTAGCACAGAAAAGACCAAATGACGGGAGAGAATGCGCGATATACTACTTGAGCAAGAAGTTTACTGTTTCTGAGATGAACTACACAGAAGTTGAGAGAACTTGCGTGGCCTTGATTTGGGTTTTGCACAGGCTGCGGCAATACACACTTCATCACCGAATCCTGTTGGTGACTGAAAATGATCCCATCAGGTACCTCCTTGAGAAGCCAGCATTAGTTGGCAAATTGGCCAAGTGGCAAATCTTACTTTCAGAGTTTGACGTTCAGAGCCTGGTGCAGAAGTCCGTTAAAGGTTGCGCCATAGCAGACTTGTTGGCAGAAAGTCCCGAGAGGTCCAAGACATCTGATGAGGATAGTGATGCAGAGGAGCAAGTTTTACTTGTATCAAGTGACAAATGGACGATGTACTTCGATGGTGCAGTTAATTTAGCTGGGTCGGGTACCGGAGCAGTTCTTATCTCCCCATACGGTCAGCACTACCCTGTTGCCGCTAAATTGACGTTCCCTTGCACGAATAATATTGCCGAATATGAAGCATGCATTCTTGGCCTCCAAGCTGCTATTGACATGAAGATTCGAAAGATGCAGGTTTATGGTGATTCAGCTCTTATCATCTTACAGACTAAAGGCGAATGGCAAACACATGATTCTAAATTGATTCCGTATCATGAGTTCCTGGGGAAGTTGACGGAGGAATTCAAAGAAATAGAATTTGAATACTTGCCAAGGTCTCAAAATCGGTTTGCTTTGATGCCCTAGCTACCTTGTCTTCAATGTTACAAGTAGCCGGAGGCTTGGATATTGAACCATTAAGAATTGAAATTTTTAGGCGCCCGGCTTATTGCATGACGATTGAAGAAGAACCTGGACGGACAGCCTTGGTATCACGACATCTTGAAGTATCTGCAGAATGGTGAATTTCCCGAAGGAAGTGAAGCAGCAGATAGAAAGCATTTAATAAAGTTAGCATCGAAATTCTTTGCCAGTGGAGATGTCATCTACAAAAGGTCCTTCGACTCGACACTGCTAAGGTGTGTCGACGCTAAAGAAGCCGACCGTTTGATGAAGGAGATACATAAAGGGGAGTGTGGCCCCCATATGAATGGACACTTCTTGGTGAGAAAAATCATGCGACTCGGTTATTATTGGCTGACCATGGAGTCCGACTGCATTCAGCACGTACGACGGTGTCACTAGTGCCAGATTTATGGAGATAGGATAAATGCCCCTCCAAATGAACTTCACCAAATGTCTCAACCATGGCCCTTTTCAATGTGGGGAATTGACGTGATTGGGCCCATTAACCCCAAAGCATCAAATGGGCATCGATTTATCCTGGTGGCGATAGACTATTTTACCAAGTGGATCGAGGCCAATTCGTATGCTAATGTTACTGCCAAGAGTGTGGCGAAGTTCATTCGTCGCAACATTGTTGCTCGCTACGGGGTGCCGGAGGCGATCATTACCTACAATGGCACTAATTTGAACAACAAAGTCGTAGATGGATTGTTTAGTGAGTTTCGAATTAAGCATTTGAACTCGTCACCGTATCGTCCTCAGATGAATGGAGCAGTGGAGGTGGCGAACAAGAACATAAAGAAAATCCTATCGAAGACTGCCGAAAATTATCGTGATTGGCACGATAGACTCCCTTACGCGCTAATGGCATATCGAACTTCTATCCGCACCTCCACAGGGGCAACTCCTTTTTCACTCGTGTATGGGATGGAGGCAGTCTTACCTGTTGAAGTTGAGGTCCCTTCTCTAAGGGTCCTTTCCCAATCTATGCTTGATGAGACTGAGTGGATGCAACAGAGGCATGAGCAGTTAAGCTTGATTGATGAGAAGAGATTGCAAGCTGTGTGTCATGGCCAATGTTATCAGAGACGAGTTGCAAAAGCTTTCAATCGAAAGGTGCGTCCTAGATACTTTGAAGTCAATGACCTGGTGCTGAGGAAAGTGCTTCCGATTACACCAGACCCTCGTGGCAAATTCACCCCGAGCTATGATGGGCCGTATGTCATTAAAAAGATTCTGCCCGGTGGTGCTATGATTTTAGTTGAAATGGATGGCAGTGAATTGTCTAGACCTGTAAACTCAGATGCAGTCAAGAAATACTTTCCATGATTGAAATCAAGGTCGAAGAACCGCTTCATGCGCAATCTGAGTCACATGGCATCATGCATAGCATCATAGATATCATACATATATCACATACACGCATATCTATTTGTGTTTCAGGCACCTTACCGTTCGATGAAGAAAATGGCGGAGGGAAAAGTCGATTCAAAAGACCCATCAAGTCTCCGCACAAATGGTTGAATATCTCTTTTTTTTCTTAAATGAGAGGTAAAAAAAAAAAAGGCAAAAAAATAAATAAATAAAAGCCGGGGGGCATAGCGTCATTCGTACCACCTATTTTCCGGTGCCACTATACGTGCTTCATGTCGGTAATTCTCGAAGGGGGGAGCTCGTAAGAACGATTTTATTCAGATAAAAAGTTGAAACATTAATCATGCCAAACAAGGAGTGCTTAGGATGAAGAAAGGTAAGACATTTCCAAACACATCCTTCAAAACACTTTCAAGAGTTGAGTGAAAAATAACCTTCTCTCAGGACGGAGGATCCATTCGCATTGAGCGTGAAGATCGAAATGATAAAGGCATTTCCTTCATCAATCCCAAACGCCAAGCTGACATATTGCTAGCCCTTTAGGCCAAATAGAGATGATCCTCCAAAATACCCCTGCTGAGGACAACCCGAAATTGGGGCAGCATAGGAGGTTACAGTCGTGTTGTAAAGCAAAGGATTGGGAAAGATCCTATTACTCTCACTTGCATCAATCTTCTGGTGATAGCTTCAAAGGAATTCTCATTAGATCTTGACTCGTCCCAAAGTGAAGAAGAGCATTTCCTTCTCTACCCAAACACATATCCATTGCTTTAACCAATTTGGGCCTGATTATTCATTTATAAACCCCGAGCGGTGATCATCTCCCTTCACCGGGGGCAAGGCATGAGAATTGACCAAATACAATTGAGAGTCACGAGAAAATGTGAAAAGCATCTCGAAAGTCATAAGAGCTCTAAGAGTTCAAAGAGCAAAGAGTTCTACAAACTAGGGGGCATAAAAAAGCAGTGTGCCTGGTAAAAGCAAGGCCAATGCCCATTAAAAAAAAAAAAAAAAGAAGCCAAAAGTTGCATCTTATGTGAAGAAATTATCAAGGTCCAAGTGCTTGTGCAAAAAAAAAAAAAAATCATCACAAGAGCAAAAGACATTAGAGAAAGGAGCAAAGCTCCCATGCACAAAAGATTAGTTAAGGGACTTTCGAGATGCGTTGTATTTCAAAAGCCAAATGATTTGGAAATGTCAAGTGACCTGGTCATGATGTCATGATGATCACCAACTCTTAAAAACCCTCTTAAAAATTTTAAGCCTTTCGAGCCTCTCCTAAGCCAACATTACAACCCTCTTCCGAAGTCTCTTCTGATTGGGACGGTTTTAGTGAAAATGAGAATACCACCAAGAAGCTACTGCTTGAAGGAGTGGAAGTAATTTTATCTTGTCTCACCTTCCAAGCTCTCGACTTGTAAAGCCGATGAAGATAGTGACAAATGTTCCTTTGTTGGCCTCAAAGCAATAATTTCTTTGTGTAAGCCCTAACCGAGCCTATATTGCGGTCCTTTCAAAAGACCTTTTGATCGATCGATTGTGCTCATTGCGAATGTTTCGGAAGCCTTCGACGTAGGTTATGTGAGATACCTTCAGAACCAATTATCTCCCACATGAATGGATGGGATCAAGTAGCCATTTTATTGAGAGTGCGTGAGAAACCCTTTCTGACTAAGAAGCTCTAGTTTGGCATGCTTAATGAACCTTTTTCTCGAGTCATAACCGTTCTGATAGTAACTTGTCTCCTAGAGAATTTGATGATTAATGATATATCCATGAGCAAGATGACAATTTTGCGTCACATGAGGTTGATGAACATCGAATGTTTTTCTAAAGCAGTCGGACTTAGCTTGATTATTTTGTTCAACTATTGCTGCAATTTGCCAATACGTCTCTTGATGACGTCTCTACTGACATTTGCTTAAGTTAAGTTTGACAGGATTCATTAGTGAAGCCATGCAGTTTTCTAAGGGGTTAGCGGGTGCTTCCCTAAAAACCAAAGGTTCATGGTCAGCCTTAAACTATGTCATCTCCAAAGGTTTATGGTTAACCTTAAACCATGTCATTTCCAAGATTGATGGGTTCATCTGTAAACCACGCTGGTCTGCCTCCTAGTCGAAGCCCGTTCGTACATAGGTGAGACTATCACACCCGGTCAAAACTCTTTTTACACGATGAGACCTCAATCATATCATTTCTTATGACCCGGAGAGCTTTGTATCCTGGAGTCTTCCACCCTTCTTATGACCTGGAGAGTTTTGTATCCTGGAGTCTTTCCTTACCTCTTATGACCCGGAGAGCTTTGTATCCTGGAGTCTTCCTCACTTCTTATGACCCGGAGAGCCTTGTATCCTGGAGTTTTCCTTACCTCTTATGACCCGGAGAGCCTTGTATCCTGGAGTCTTCCACCCTTCTTATGACCCGGAGAGCTTTGTATCCTGGAGTTTTCCTTACCTCTTATGACCCGGAGAGCCTTGTATCTTGGAGTTTTCCTTACCTCTTATGACCTGGAGAGTCTTGTATTCTGGAGTCTTCCACCCTTCTTATGACCCGGAGAGTTTTGTATCCTGGAGTCTTTCCTTACCTCTTATGACTCGGAGAGCCTTGTATCTTGGAGTCTTCCTCACTTCTTATGACCTGGAGAGCCTTGTATCCTGGAGTCTTCCTCACTTCTTATGACCCGGAGAGCCTTGTATCCTTGAGTCTTCCTCACTTCTTATGACCCGGAGAGCCTTGTATCCTAGAGTCTTTCCTTACCTCTTATGACCCGTCCACCCTTCTTATGACCCGGAGAGTTTTGTATCCTGGAGTCTTTCCTTACCTCTTATGACCCGGAGAGCTTTGTATCCTGGAGTCTTCCTCACTTCTTATGACCCGGAGAGCCTTGTATCCTGGAGTTTTCCTTACCTCTTATGACCCGGAGAGCCTTGTATCCTGGAGTCTTCCACCCGTCTTATGACCCGGAGAGCTTTGTATCCTGGAGTTTTCCTTACCTCTTATGACCCGGAGAGCCTTGTATCCTGGAGTTTTCCTTACCTCTTATGACCTGGAGAGCCTTGTATCCTGGAGTTTTCCTTACCTCTTATGACCTGGAGAGTCTTGTATCCTGGAGTCTTCCACCCTTCTTATGACCCGGAGAGTTTTGTATCCTGGAGTCTTTCCTTACCTCTTATGACCCGGAGAGCCTTGTATCTTGGAGTCTTCCTCACTTCTTATGACCCGGAGAGCCTTGTATCCTGGAGTCTTCCTCACTTCTTATGACCCGGAGAGCCTTGTATCCTGGAGTCTTCCTCACTTCTTATGACCCGGAGAGCCTTGTATCCTGGAGTCTTCCACCCTTCTTATGACCCGGAGAGTTTTGTATCCTAGAATCTTTCCTCACTTTTATGACTCGGTGGGCCTCTGTAGCCCGAAGTCTTTCTTCCTCTTATTGACAAGACGCATTTCCATAGTTATGAGTCCTTTTCGTCAACCTAATACATGCATATGCACCTAGGGTCTTTCTATCACCAAAATAATTTATGTGTCTTCTATCTTTGATTGCAACCTCTTCGAGGCTACATTCAAAGAGGGCGTATTGACACATAATTTTTATCCTTCTTAAAAATAATAATAAATAATATATATATTTAACAAAAAAAGAGACAAAAAAACAAAAAAAACAAAAACAAATCACTCCAAAATCAAAATAAAAAAATTTTAATTATTAATTTTTCTTTTAAAAAAAAAAAGAGAGAGAAAGAGTTGCGCGGGTCAGGTCGGGTCGGATTCGGCCTTGGCCCGACCCGGCCCTTTTTCCCTTTATTTCCCCCGCATGAGCATGGGCCCAATCCCTCTCCTCTCCTTTTTTTCTTTTTTTCTTTTCCCTCGGGTGGCCCGACCCTCTTCTTCCTCCGGCTCGGCCCGCCCCATTGTCTTCTCCCTCGGCCGCTTGTCGCACGGGGAACCAGCGAAGCGAAAGGAGCCGTTCGCGTGGGGAAATGGCGAAGCCGAAAGCGAGGGCGAGAGGAGCGGAGACAGCATCATCTCGCGGGGCGGGCGAGCATTGGAAGGGGAAGAGACGTCGGGCCGAGGCTCGCACGCGCGTGCGAGCCGAAGGATCGACAAAAGGGAGCTCGGCAGAGAGAAGAAATGGAGGGGGGAGACGCAAAAAACAGGGAGTTTTAAAAGAGGAACAGAGAAAAAAGACGAGGGAGGAGGAGGAAAACCCTGGGGAGAGAGAGACGATTGGGGAGAGAGCGCATCGCCGTCGCCGGGAGTACGCTCGTTGTTCGCCATCCGAACCGGGTAGGCTTCTCGCTTCACTTCGAGGTCTCGGGCCGAGCTCACGGCCGACTTGTTCTCGCGAGCTTCGGCTTCACCGATCCTCCATGAAAGCTCATAGATGTCCTAGTGCATATTGTGTTGATCTTTACTCGGATTCGAGCCTCAAGTGAGCCGTATGCCCTCTTTTAGCTATTGCACACCCAGTGTTTGACAAAATGTCTCAAAGAGAACCGAGAAAAAACCCACGTTCAAACTCGGTTTAATTTGCGCTTGTTCGTATATATGTTGGATCCTGTCCGTCTCTCATGTTTTCATCACGATTCCATGCGATTTTCATGAAGTAATCATGTGTGCTTGAGCTGTGGGTGTTTGCATCCGAAAATGGTGTAGCAACCCTCGGAGTTAGATGGCGGCGTTGATTTGCGTCGGGGTGGTTTGGTGTTAGAAAGAATGCTAAGTGCCTTGGTTATTGTTGTTGTTCAAATTAGTCTTGGTAAAGAAACGAATTTTGGTGAGGAATTTCGCAAGGAAGGAGAAGGCCCTCTTCGGGAGGGTTGAGGGCGTGCAGGGGCAAGCACGAAGGAGAAGAAGACCCAAAAAAAAAAAAAAAAAAAAAAGAAAGAGAAAAGAAAAGTATAAAAAAAATGAAAAAGTAAAACAAAATATAAAAAAAAGAAAGAGAAAGGGAAAAGTTGGTCTTGGGAAGGAGGAACCGCAGAAGGGGAGCGTGCGGTGAGAAAGGACTACTGAAAAGATCTTTTTTTTTTTAAATTTTTTAAAAAAAAAATCCAAAAGTATTGGATCCGGGTTTGGGTTGGGTCCGCGGGCCGGATCGGGTTTACCTAGTCCGAACCCATTTTATTGAAGTATAATAATATTAAATATTAAATATATATTAAAAATTTAAAAAAATTAATTAAAAAAATTAACTATAAAAATAAAAATTTCGAAAAAAAAAATGATAAAAATTCAAAAATTCAAAAAAATTTCCGAAATTTCAAAAAGCTCAGAAAACATTAAAAATTCGACTTTTTTTAAATTAATTAAAAATTAAAAAAATTAAATTAAAAAAATTAAAAATTCAAAAAAATGATAAAAATTCAAAAATTCAAAAAATTTTCCGAAATTTCAAAAAAACTCAGAAAAAAATATTAAATATTCGACTTTCTTTTTTAATTAATTAAAAAATTTTAAAAAATTAATTAAAAATTAAAAAATTAAAAAAAATTTCGAAAATCCAAAAATAATGGGGTTTGTTTAGGATTTGCCATGTATTGCTGCTTTAGTGTAATTAAGCCTTTATTTTTCTTGTTTGTTGTTTTTATCGTATGTTTAATTTGTGTGTTTTGCGCTTAATTTGTATGTGTTTAATTTTAGGGCAAATAGGATCTTGGTAGGCATAATTATTACTTTATTGATTGCGCACCCGCATGCTCACCTCCTATGTTAGTGGATAGGTATAAAATCGATATAAACCGCCCGATGAAAATCATTTCGTTTAAAATGAACAAGATTAGGTACCGAAAGGGCACTAATTGGTTAATTAGTGTAATCAAGTCCCCGATTCTAGATTCTCTGGTTACGTAGGAAGTGAGGCACGCTCCCATGCCTCACTTGGTTTCTAGCCGACCCCAATAGGCTAGTGGCGACTCCTTTTGTGCAAAATTTTAAAAAATATCCCAACGTCACGCGGGGTATGGGCTTGGGAGAGCCCACGCCTAATCATGGGCCTTAGGCGCATCCTCCTTGGCAATACCCCTAAACTGTTCCTCCCCGAGGGTAGGTCGCGACAACGACCAACCGGGTTTTACAAAAGTCATTTTAAAATGATTTTTGTAAGCATCTCTTGAGGGTCTTTGTTTGATTCTTTCCTTCACTTTAGGAAAATCAATTAAAGGAATGGTTTCAGCAGAAATCATTCCCAAACCAGATTTGTTGAAATAAGGTCTTTGAACAAAAGTATTTTTTCTAGTTTCTCGGATCCTATAGAAAATCTTTTGGAAATATTTGTGATATCATTTTTCAAGAATGCATTTTCTTTTGAAAGATTATTTTCACTTTCTCTAATAGAGGAAACATTCACATCTAAACATTTTACATTTTCTTTCAAAACATTTTCTTGCTGTTTTAAGGCAGAATTTTCCTTTTTGAGTTCGGAAATCATTTTAAGAGAAGTCTTAAGACTCAAGCACAACTCATTAATGTATTTAGAAACTTTAATAGGGATTTTAAAGTTACTCACCTCAAATTCACTGTCTGAGTCTGTCTCGGAGTTTGAATCAGAATCCAATTGTGCCATTAGACATATGTTGGCATAATCATCATCACTTTCTTCACATTCGTATCACTCCGGTTTTTTTTAAGAGCCTTTCGATACTTTTCGTTTTCCTTTCTTCTTCCTCGAAGAGGACAGTTGGATCTGATGTGTCATTTTTTCTTGCATTCAAAGCAAACTACATCTTTGTTTGATTCATCATCCTCAACAGACTTAACTTGTTGCTTTTGAAAAACTTGTTTCCTTGGATTGAATCTTCTTCCTTTTCTGTTCAGCTTTCTGAATCTTCTTATCATGAGAGCAAGCTCCTCATCATCCATATCGTCTTCAGAATCTGCAACATCAGAATCATCATTGGATTTTAATGCAATGGATTTCTTACCTTTAGGGTCTTCGTCTTCATTGATTCGTTCTACTTCATAAGACTAAAGAGTTCCAACCAACTCATCAACAGATAGTGGCATGATTCGTTAAGTCTCTCTGATTGAGGTCTTTATGTGATTCCAATCCTTGGAGAGTCCTCGCAGTAGCTTATTTACTTTCATGGGATCAGAAATTGGTTGACCTTGATTTTCAAGACCATTCACGATATTTGTAAAACGACTAAACATGTCAGTTATAGATTCTCCCAATTTCATCCTGAAGGCTTCGTATTGACCGAGGAGTATATTGACTCTGGTCTCTTTCACTCGATCGGTTCCTTCATAAGTAATGTGTAATCTATCCCGAGACTTCTTTGGCTATATCACAAGAAGATATTCATTATATTCGGAGGTGATAAAGCACAATATAAAGAATAAATTGCTTTTGCATCAAGAGCTTGTCTCTTGATTATCTCTTCCGACTCATTTCGCCGGACTCAACGGTGTCCTTTCCTCTTTCGAGACAGATGCAGCTTTAGGAATGATTTCTTTTTCTACAACGTCCCATTCCAGAGGATCCTTTGATCTTAAGAACGCCTTCATCTTGTTTTTCCATATGTTGTAGTCCTTTCCATCAAAGTAAGCCGGTCTAGTGTTGATTTGCCCTTCTACCAACCCTGGAGCCAACATACTAGCCATGGATCTTTAACTCTGAAGTAAAACACTTCAAACAAGGTGAGTACACAAGCTCTGATACCAATTGATGTAGCTAGTATAAGCACCTAGAGGGGGGTGAATAGGTGTATAAACAATTTCTCGGGATACCACAGAAATACTAAGCAAGTGATAGAACGGAAATATGCTTTTGCTTAATCAAAATGAGTTACGATTAAAGTAAAGCAAAGAGAAGGGAAGAGAAGATTAAACACAAGGTTTATAGTGGATCGGCTTATCCTAAGCCTACGTTCACTCTTCCGCACCGACACCAATCGGGCTGGATTCCACTATGAACAAAAGAGATGTTACAAAGACACGTCCTTCCTTGATTCCACAAAGTGTAGATATTCTATCACACTTCCTCAAGGTTTCTCACAAGTATAAACTCTCTTTTGAGTACAAGATTTTTGCTCAAGTGAATTGACAAAACAACAAGAGGCTTCAGACTTTGGAATTCTTCTATCGCGCACTTCCTTGAACAGCTTAGAACGTCTTCTTTTTATACTCCTTTGTGCCATCATACTCGTTGGCACTTCCCAAAGGAATTCCTCAAATCTACCCGTTGGACGGAATCAATTAAGAAGATTATTCGAACTATTAAGGGAATATGTCGATAGCCCATCGATCCTGTTCGCCCATACAATCAGGATCTCGGTTTTCATAAGTAGAACCTTCCACGAATATTTCGCCAATCAACGGATCCTTGACCATCGAATCAATCTCGATCAATTTAAAGGGATTTCGATAAGTCATATCCAGCCAAGAGATCTTCTCCAGTCGATAAGGTCATATCCTTAATAAAACATCCAGTTCCGGATACCCTTTCTTCAACGGATTAGAAACTGTCAATGAGGATAGACTTTGAATCTTGAGTCTGGCTGTTCGGAGGTCTTCAGACTTTAAACAGCAGAGTCTGCAAGCCTTCAGACCAGATTGATGGAAACGATTTGTCAGCTTCAAAACACTTCAAGAAGATTTCTCCAACAATCTCCCCCTTTTTGATGGTGACAAAACTTTCCTGCAGATTTGGACAACTTTGACCTGCAGAACATTTCTCAAACACATATGCATATCTTATAGAGATAAATGGCTAAATGAATAACACTAGAATCTGCAACCAAAGAAAATAGGTTAGTCTTGAATAAGATAAAGTCATAAAGCCAACCATAAGATATCAATATCAATAGCGCAGTCAAATCCAAATCCAAATCCAAACACAAAAGTAAAGTCAAACATTAATCCAAATTAAACAATCCAAACGATTAAAAATTTAAAGTTTTGATTCAAATCTTGCACTTCTCCCCCTTTTTGTCAGCATTAGAAAAGGTTAAGATGAAAATGGAGTGAAGTCAAGATTGCTTGGGAACGCGGACAAGCTGGAAATCTCCCATGGACTGTACGATCCCTTCCAGCCTTTTCAAGTCTTCCTTCAGTTGTGCAATCTCCTCACCCTTGGCATTGGCCTGAATTTGAACAGAGAGGGCTTGGATCTGATCTTGTAATGACACTGAAGAAACTTGACCAGCATTCTGCAAACTTTGAACCTCGCATCCCAAGGCATAAATTTGTGCACGCATCTCCAAGAGAATATCCATAATTCTGCGAAAATCAGCTGAGCTGTCGGTCTGCGTACTTGCTTCAAAGACGTTCGCGATGATGGCATATCGAATAATCTTGCAGGTTTGGCGATGAAACTTCATGACCTTCTTCGGAAATTGAGATGCATAAACATCATCCGGATCTGCGCAGTAAGCGATCCGACTCCTTCACTTGCATCGGGATATGAGGACTTCCCTCCTTTCTCTTTTTCTCCCCCAGTTTCTGTGCCTACAGGTGGAGAAGAGTGTCTTTCAGTTCTCCTTCTTCTCTTCTTTCTTCTTCTTCAGTCTTTCTTGCTCTGCTTCTTTTTCGCCACCTGCTCTTTCTTCTGCTTCTTTTTCTTCTTCTTCTTCTTTTTCTTCTTCTTCTTCTCTTGCCTCTTTTTCTTTTTCTTCTCTTGCTTCTTTTTCTTTCTCTTGTCCTTGTCTTTCCTCTCCTTCTGTCTCATGATGTTCCATGGATTCTGGAACAGAGCGACTTAGCTTCTTCAAAGCTATGGCCGAAATGGTAAGGTCGTCATCCTCTTCATCTTCCACGATGAGAGCTCTTCTTTTCTTGGTTGGAGCAACCATGGGCTCCTTCCCTTTCCTTTTTGAAGCATAAGAGAATTGATGAGACTTTACATGAGTCTTTTCCTTAAATTTCTCCAACTCCTTGCTTAGTTCCTTCAGACGGATCTTGGTCACCATTTTCAGTCCTATCACCATACATCGCACGATCGAACACAAAATATTTGTGGAGGCTGAATATTCGATGTCCGAATAACTTCGTTACAAGGCTTGGGTAAGGAAGTTGACCTCTGTCCTTCATCACCTCTCTATACATGTGAAACATGATAGTATGAGGAAGAGAAAACCTTTTCCCAGTAAGGATGGCGTACATCAGCATTGCCTCTGAACTTGAGACATCAGTCTTGGAAGTTGATTTCGGTCGAAGGCAATTGATCACATTAGGTCCATGATGGTGCATACTAACTTACCTATCATTTTTTGGAGTGATGCATTGTTAACTGCTGCCTATATACTTAACCGGGTGCCTTCCAAATCAGTAACTTCCACTCCATATGAGTTATGGACAGGTAAAAAATCGGACTTAAGTTTTCTTAAGCCATGGGGTTGTGCTGCCTATACTCATGAGTCCTCTCACAAATTTGGGAAATTGGGTCCCAAAGAAAAGAATAGTATTTTCATAAGATACTCCGAACACTCGAAAGGGTATGTGTTCATAGGTGAGCAGGAAAGTGGGAGTATAACTGAATTTGAATCACGAGATGTCACATTCTTAGAGGATGAATTTCCTAAGAAGGGCGTAATAGGGGAAGATTACTCCCTATTTGTAATCTTGGATTAAGATAATGATATTGGTGGGGTTCGTCCAAGTGGGAGTAATATGAGAAGTGATGAATTGAATTCAGCTCATTCTCAATTACAACCACATGATGAGACGACATCATCATTATCTAATCCAATTGGGAGCATAATGGGGAATGATGTGCAAAGTGTACAATCTCCTATACGGTGAACAAGTCGCCAAAGTATTCCTCGTCAACATTTTGACATTGAAGGGGAAGCTTTTATGATTACTCCGCAAGATGAGGATGAGCTAAGAAATATTAATGAGGCTATGAATTGCCCTAGTAAGGAAAAATGGATTCATGCAATGGAAGAGGAAATGGAGTCAATGAAGTCAAACCATGTTTGGGAACTGGTTGATCTTCTAAAAGGACGCAAAGCTATTGGGAACAAGTTGGGTTCTCAAAATAAAGCGAAAGGCTGATGGCTCAATAGAAAGGCATAAGGCTCGCCTTGTGGCGAAGGGGTATAATTAATAGGAATGAATTGATTATGAAGAAACATTTTCTCTTGTAGTGAGATTTACCTCGATTCGCATTATTTTGGCAATAGTGGCTAGTATAGATCTTGAGTTACATCATATGGATGTAAAGACTGCTTTCCTCAATGGAGAATTAGAGGAAGAAATATATATGGAACAATCTGCTGGTTTTATTATAGAAGGCCAAGAAGGAAAGGTATGTCGACTTTTGAGATCGATAGACGGCCTTAAGTAGTCGTCAAGACAATGGTATATACGTTTTTTTTCATAATGCCATAATGACATATGATTTTACAATGATTGATGAGGATCATTGCGTATATATCAAAAGATCCAAAGATCAATTTGTGATCATATCATTATATGTTGATGATATACTAATTGCCGGAAGCAATATGGAGTTTGTTAATACTGTCAAGAGTTGATTGTCTTGCAACTTTGAGATGAAGGATATGAGTGAGGCTGCATACATTCTTGGAGTTAAGATTTCAAGAGATTGTTCGAAGAGATTGTTGTCTCTTTCGCAAGAAACATATATAAATAAGATTCTTGAACGATTTCGTATGCAAGATTGTAAACCCATAGACACTTCTATTGCAAAAGGTGAAGGATTGAGCCATAGACTGTGTCCAAGGACTCCACAAGAGAAGGAACAAACGAAATATGTTCCTTATGCTAGTGCTGTTGGGAGCTTAATATACACTATGATGTGTACAAGACTTGGCATATGTTTTGCAGTTGGAATGATGAATAGATACCAATCCAATCTAGGTCCAGCACAATGGAAAGCCGTTAAGAGAATACTGAGGTATCTAAAGGGGACTGTTGATTATACGATGAGTTATAAAGGAAATGATCTGCGACTCTAAGGCTATTCGGATATTGATTGGGGAGGAGATTTAGATAAAAGAAAATCTACCTCTGGGTTTGTTTTTTTACCGAATAATGGCACCATATGTTGGAGCAATAAGAAACAAAAGTATATAGCCTTGTCCACGATGGAAGCTGAGTTCGTGGCATTATCAGCAGTAGTATAAGAAGATGTTTGGCTTAAGAGATTATTGGATCATTTAGGTGTTATTGGAAGTGCTGTAGATTCGTTAGCGGTTAACTGTGATAGCCAAAAGCGTACACCAAAGATCCAAAATATCATGGCAAGACCAAACATATAGATACCAAGTATAATTTTGTCAAAGATATGATTGCACGAAAAGATGTGAACTTACAGTACATATTACGCATAGAATGGTAGCAGATCCTATGATAAAGCTAATACCTAGAGATGTGCTTTGTGGCCATATGAAATCTCTAGGATTGCGTAGAGTCTGATGTACTGGATTGTAATTTCCCTGAAGTGTTCACATATGATGAATTTGTATTTTTCATCATTAATGCCTATGAATCTTTGTTTGATCTTTATGCATCTTAATACTCAGTGCATTACTTTAAGTTAAGAAAGTATGTCGGACAGATATATGATTAGCCCACTCACACGGGTAATCGCCTCTATTTACTGTATGATAAATAGATATGAGACTATTTTTAAATTTATTATCTAGGTGATAATCGAGAGCTCAAGCTTAAAATACGTATGTCGCCTTAACTGGGTGTTAAGATGAGGACATAATATTTATTATGTCCGAAAGTAAAATACCCACATATTTTACTTTATCTGTCTATGATGCCAGATGTGAGTTCTGATGAATTTTGTGAATGAGTAGATACGTGAACTCAAGTTAGACAATGGGTATGTCTGAACTATTATCTGTACGGTATTGAAGGTGTAGACATACGCTCCATGGGAAATGAGTTAATACCGTAATACGTATTTTATACTACGTATGCATGAGACGACCAATAAAAGTGGCAAAAGTTTGATCTCAACTTTTATGTTGTGTGAGACTCTTGAGGAAAAGAGTTCCTCAATTTTTTAGTCCCCTCATGACTCTTACTTATTGTCAAGATTTCTATTTAGTGTTTGCTATCTTAGGATGTTGCCAATGGTCATGAGTTGATTCGATCTAATGGGACATTTCTAGAAAAGCAAGTTAAACTGAAATTGAGAGTTTGAAGGAAAGAGGAAGATCGAATTTGGAGAATCACATTGTAGTTTTGTATTTTCCGGTTAACCAATTATGACTGTCTTTCGGATAATCATAATTGTGAATACAATAAATATATCATTGTTTGAAAGAGATCAAGAGAGATATAAATATGATCGATCGATCTAGGGTACTGCATACTAAATCTACTCAGAGTGTGATGCCCATTATGAGCTGCTATATATTCCTAATAGATGTATGGCAATGAGCTCTCAAAGTATGCTGGTTGCACGGACTATTCACCAGTATGAATGTTGCAGTGAGGAAAAGAGGATTCTGTTCGGCCCACCATGTTAAGTGAGAGTCTATGATGGATTTTTCTCTGATGGGCCTAAGTAGGGCCCGTCCGCCCATATTGGTTTTGGACCATCATGTGCGAGTGGGAGATGATGGATTTTTCTTTTTAGATGGGCCTGAGTTGGCCCGTCTACCCATGTTGGGTCCAAAAGGCCCGGCCCGTGAGTTGAGGGCCCATGGAGGAAGTTATTTAAAAATAAAAGAAAAATCAGAGAGGCTGTTAATTAGATATTGAAGGGTTACGTATTCTGAAAGAATTAAAGGAGATTACGCTCTCTAACGCACATCGTCTCTCAGAAGAACTTACGTCCTTTCAGACCGCTCTCTCCCGAAGAACAGTTTATCCTCTGAAGAACGGCGTGGTTTATCCCTCTTTGATTCGCAACATCGGGGTTTAGTTTGTGGAAACAAGGTACGGTCATTTATGTGACATGCCTTAGGATCGGTGATTCATGAATTTCTTGGGCTTCGCTTCCGCTACGTTTGTGATTGATTTTGTGTCGAATCACCGTTTTGGGAATCCGTTTCCCGAATCTCAACCCAACAAATCCGAGCTCAATCTTCACTATCTCAAAAGCACTTTTGTATGATCTGTCCTTGAACACCGATAAAGTCATGTCTTTATCGTCAAAGCTGAGAATGAGATCCACAAATAGGCGCTTGAATTCTTGTGGGATACTTGGACATTCACAAGTATCGAAAGGGTACTTGATAATTGAAAATATTGAGAACATACCTTGGATATTTGTGAAGGTGTCCCACCTCCTAGCAATTGAGAAATATCGAGGGCGTACCTGGAATATTCGTGAAGGTCTCTCACCTCCTGGTAGTGGGAATATCGAGGATGGGTCTCGCATATTCGTGAAGGTCTCTCACCTCCTGGTAGTTGGAATATCGAGGACGTACCTTGTGTTGGAGAAATCTTCTTAAAATGTTTTGAAGCTGACAAAACGTTTCCATCGCCTAGTCGAAGGTTTGCGGACTCTCTTTTGTTTAAAGTCCGAAGACCTCCTGGACAACCGAGACTTAAGATTCAAAGTCTATCCTCATTGACAGTTTCTAATCCGTTGAAGAAAGGCTATCCAGAACTGGATGTTTTATTAAGGATATGACCTTATTGACTGGAGAAGATCTCTTGGCTGGATATGACATAACGAAATCCTTTTAATTGATCGAGATTGATTTGAAGATTAAGGATCCGATGATTGGCGAAATATTCGTGAAAGGTTCTACTTATGGAAACTGAGATCCTGATTGTATGGGCGAACAGGATTGATGGGCTATCGACATGTTCCTTTAATAGCTCGAATGATCTTCCTAATTGATTCCGTCCAACGGGTAGATTGGAGGAATTCCTTTGGTAAGTGCCAACGGGTATGATGGCGTAAAGGAGTATATAAGGAAGACGTTTTAAGTTGTTCAGGGTGTGCGCGATAGAAGAATTCAAAAGTCTGAAGCTCCTTGTTGTTTAGTCCATTCCTTTGAGCGAAATCTTGTAGGCAAAAGAGAGTTTATATTTGTGAGAAACCTTGAGGAAGTGTGGTAGAACATCTACACTGTGGAATCAAGGAAAAGCTGTGCTGTAACATCTCTTTTGTTCATAGTGGAATCCAGCCGATAGGCTGTCAGTGCGGAAGAGTGGACGTAGGCTTGGAATAAGCCGAACCACTATAATCTTGTGTTTAATCTTCTCTTCCATTCTCTTTACTTTACTTTGATCGCATTTCATTTTGTTAACCAAAAGAGAACTCCCTTTCTATCGTTTGCCTAATATCGCTTCCGTATCTCGAGAAATTGTTTTTACACCTATTCACCCCCCTCTAGGTGTTTATACTAGCTACATCAATTGGTATCAGAGCCTGTGTACTCACTTTGTTTGAAGTGTTTTACTTCAGAGTTAAAGATCCATGGCTAGTATGTTGGCTCCAGGGTTGGTAGAAGGGCAAAGCAATACCAAACCACCTTACTTTGATGGAAAGGATTACAACATATGGAAAAACAAGATGAAGGCGTTCCTAAGATCAAAGGATCCTCTGGAATGGGATGTTGTAAAAAAATGAATCATTCCTAAAGCTGCACCTGTCTCAGAAAGAGGAAAAGATACTGTGAAGTCTAGTCAAATGACTCAGGAAGAGATAATCAAGAGACAAGCTCTTGATGCAAAAGCAATTTATTCTTTATATTGTGCTTTATCTCCTACTGAATATAACAGAATATCTTCTTGTGTTACAGCAAAAGAAGTCTGGGATAGATTACATATTACCTATGAAGGAACCGATCAAGTGAAAGAGATTAGAATCAACATTCTCCTCAGTCAATACGAAGCCTTCAAAATGAAATCGGGAGAATTTATAACTGACATGTTTAGTCGTTTTACAGATATCGTGAATGGTCTTGAAAATCAAGGTCAACCAATTTCTGATCCCATGAAGGTAAACAAGTTACTGCGTGGACTCTCCAAGGATTGGAATCACATAAAGACCTCAATCGAGAGACCCAAAGAATCATGCCACTATCTCGTTGATGAGTTGGTTGGAACTCTTCGATCTTATGAAGTGGAACGAATCAATGAAGACGAAGACCCTAAAGGTAAGAAATCCATTGCATTAAAATCCAATGATGATTCGATGTTGCAGATTCTCGAAGACGATATGGACGATGAGGAGCTTGCTCTCATGATAAGAAGATTCAGAAAGCTGAATAGAAAAGGAAGAAGGTTCAATCCAAGGAAACAAAGTTTTCAAAAGCAATAGACTAAGTCTGTTGAGGATGATGAATCAAACAAAGATGTAGTCTGCTTTGAATGTAAGAAAAAGGGACACATCGTACCCAACCGTCCTCTTCGAGGAAGAAGAAAGGAAGAGCTGAAAAGTATCGAAAGGCTCTTAAAGCAGAAACCTGGAGTGATACAGAGTGTGAAGAAAGTGATGATGATTATGCCAACATATGTCTGATGGCACAATTAGATTCAGATTCAAACTCCAAGACAGACTTAGATTCAGACAGTGAATTTGAGGTGAGTAACTTTAAAATCCATATTAAAGTTTCTAAATACATTGATGAGTTGTGTTTTAGTCTTAAGACTTCTCTTAAAAAGATTTCCGAACTCAAAAGGAAAATTCTGCCTTAAAACAACAAGAAAATGTTTTGAAAGAAAATGTGAAATGTTTAGATATGAATGTTTCTTCTCTTAGAGATAGTGAAGATAATCTTTCAAAAGAAAATGCATTCTTGAAAAATGATATCTCAAATATTTCCAAAAGATTTTCTATAGGATCTGAGAAACTAGAAAAAATACTTTCTGTTCAAAGACCTTATTTCAATAAATCTAGTTTGGGAATGATTGCCGAAACCATTCCTTTAATTGATTTTCCTAAAGTGAAGGAAAGAATCAAACAAAGACCCACAAGAGATGCTTACAAAAATCATTTTAAAAGGACCTTTGTAAAACCAGTAGGTCGCAATGCTCTCAGATGTTCAAAGTGCAATAGTGCATATCATTTTGAAAAAGAATGTCCTATGTTTTGGAAACCTGTCAATAAAGTATGGGCAAAAACCGCATATCATACTAACACGAATGGACCCAAGAAAAGATGGGTACCAAAGAAAGTTTGAGTTTCTTTTTTAAATGCGAGGTCACTATCAAGAAAAATGTAAAATGGTATCTGGATAGTGGATGCTCAAGACATATGACAGGAGATTCAAATTGTTTCATAAAACTTGTTCAAGTAAATGGTGGAAAAGTCTCATTTGGAGGAAACAGCAAAGGAAAAATTGTGGGATTTGGAACTGTGAAAATTGGAAACCTCACTATAAGCAATGTTTCTTTAGTTGAAGGACTCAACTACAATCTGCTCAGTGTTAGTCAGCTGTGTGATACTAGTTTCAAAATCTACTTTCAAGAGGGAATATGTTCAGGAATCAGTAAAGACTCTACTCAGTCATTCATGGGTCAAAGACATGGAAATATCTACCTCTTGGATGTGAAACCAGATGAATCGCAATGTTTAATTTCAATACAAGATGAAGCAAGCTTATGGCACAGAAAGCTTGGGCACATCAATATGAAGTAGATAGCCAAAATTTCAACAAAGAAGCTTGTTCGTGGTCTACCCAATTTATCATACCAAAAGTCTGACCTATGTACACCATGCATATTCGGAAAACAGGTAAAAAATTCCTTTAAACCAATAAATCAAGTTTCCACTAACCGTGTATTGCAGCTTCTGCATATGGATCTCTTTGGACCAACCAGAACACAGAGCATTGGAGGTAAGAAATATTGCCTAGTAATCGTGGATGACTACTCATGATTTACTTGGGTATATTTCCTGACAAGTAAGTCTAAAATTTTCTCATACTTTGAAAAATTTGCTAAAAAGGTTTAGAATAAGAAAGGATATGTTATTTCAAGTATAAAAACAGATCATGGAGGAGAATTTGAAAATCAAGATTTCACAAAATATTGTGATGAATCTGGTTTTCAGCATTTGTTCTCTTCTCCATATACTCCAGAGCAAAATGGAGTTGTGGAAAGAAAGAATAGATCGCTTCAAGAAATGGCTAGAACTCTCTTAATTGAAAGCAACATCTCTTCACGTTTTTGGGCTGAAGCAGTCTCTACAACATGTTACATTATTAATAGAGTTTTTCTAAGGCCTATTCTAGAAAAAAAACCCCTATGAATTATTCAAAGAAAAGAAGCCTATTGTTTCATATTTTCATGTGTTTGGATGCAAATGTTTTATATTGAAAAATGCAAATGATCGAATTGGCAAGTTTGAAGAAAAATCAGATGAAGGCATCTTCCTTGGATATTCAACCTCAAGCAAAGCCTACAGAGTCTATAACAAAAAGAGTCAATCTGTGGAGGAATCAATGAATGTCAAATTCCAAGATTCTATGCAAAATGAATCTATTCAGACTCATCTTGGAGAGCCTGAACCTGCTCCAGACTCTACAAAGTCTAAATCTCAAGAAGCAGCTCAGACTTTGAAGGACTAGCAACAAGTGACTGTTGAAGATTCAAGTGAAGGAAGTGACAATCAATCTGACAAATTAACAAGCAACTGGAAGCATAAGTCTAGTCATCCCAAAGATCTTATTATTGGCGACATTAATGAAGGAATTCGCACAAGATCCAAAAGGTGCGAAGAGTCTAGTGCTGTGGCTCTTATTTCTGAAATAGAATCCAAAAGCATAGATGAAGCTTTATCTGATGAAAGCTGGATTGAAGCCATGCAAGAAGAGCTCGAGCAATTCAAGATCAATGATGTCCGGGAATTGACTCCTAAACCAAAAGGTAAATCATTATTGGAGCTAAATGGGTTTTCGAAACAAGATGGACGAAAAGGCAAGGTTGTAAGAAACAAAGCAAGACTCGTGGCCAAGGGATACACGCAAGAAGAAGGGATAGACTATGACGAGACTTACACACCGAGCAAGGTTAGAAGCAATTCGTTTATTACTTGCATTTGCTTGTCATAAAAATTTCAGGTTATTCCAAATGGATGTCAAAAGTGCTTTCCTAAATGGATTCATCCATGAGGAAGTCTATGTGGAACAACCACCTGGGTTTGAAGACCTAGGGAAACAAAACTCAGTATTCAGACTCAAAAAGGCCTTATATGGCTTAAAACAAGCACCTCGAGCTTGGTACGACAGGCTGAGTAAGTTTTTAATTCAAAACGGTTTTGTGAAAGGTAAAGTAGACACTACTCGTTTATCAAAAGAGAAAGCAAAAGTTTTGTGCTAGTTCAAATATATGTCGATGATATTATATTCGGATCTCCTAATGAAAGTCTGCGCAAGAAATTCTCTAAGACTATGCAGAATGATTTTGAAATGAGCATGATGGGTGAGTTAACCTTCTTTCTTGGGCTTCAAGTAAAACAACTGAAGGAAGGAACTTTTATTCATCAAGAAAAATATGCTAATGATCTCGTCAAAAAGTTTGGTCTGAACAATTGTAAGAAGGCTGAAATACCAATGTCAAGTTCCTTGAAGATAGATAAAGATGAAGGAGGAAAGAAAGTCGATCAGAAGCTATACAGGAGTATCATTGGCTCACTTCTTTATCTTACTGCTTCTAGACCTGACATTTTGTTTAGTGTTTGCATTTGTGCCAGATTTCAAGCAGACCCTAAAGAATCTCATTTAAATGCTGCAAAGCGTATTATCAAATACATTGCTTCAACTTCAAGCATCGGCCTTTGGTATCCTAAAATGGGAGATTTTACTCTTCTTGGATACTCAGACGCAGACCTAGCTGGTTGCTGAGTTGATAGAAAGAGCACCTCGGGTACCTGTCAACTACTTGGAGGCAAGACAGTATCTTGGTTTTCAAGGAAGCAAAGTACAGTAGCTCTCTCTACAGCAGAAGTAGAGTATGTAGCTCTTGGAAGTTGCTGTTCACAAATTCTATGGATAAAACAACAGCTAAGAGACTTTGGAATTGAATATTCATGCACGGAGATTAACTGCGACAACACCAGTGCAATCAATCTTACCAAAAATCCAATTCTTCACTCAAGAGCAAAGCATATAGAGATTCGACATCACTTCATTAGAGATCGTGTTCAAAATGGAAAAGTTTCGATTCAAAAGTATGTTGATTCAAAGAACCAACGGGGATATATTCACAAAGCCTTTGGAGAAAAATCAATTTGAAATTATTCGTTCCAGACTCAACATTTTGAGATTTTAAGAAATTAAAGTCTAGAGACTCTCAGACTCAGGCAAACAAGACCTTGACTATAAGTTATTCTCTCTCTCGAATCTCATCTTGAAAAGGTATGATCATCAACCATGTTTTATTATTGATATCTTTAATCGACGTAATTATTGCAACGTTTCCTTTTGAAAAAGAAGTTATTTTGAAATGACTATTTTCTCGGAAAAAAGGTAGTTATTTTTTGAAAATGCATCTTTTCACCTTCCTTTATGACGTTCCGTATGCCCCATTTTTAACCGATTATGCACTGTTGCTTCTTCTTCGCTTTACTCTCCAAAAACCCTAAAAAGCACCGATCTTCCATTCTTGTTTTCTTCTCTTGCCTAATCTTAGAAAAAGTTGTCATCTTTCTTGGGAAAGTCAAGCAAGGAATCTTTCAAAGAGTGAGAAAGATGTCGTCTTCAAGAAAGTCTTCAAGGATCGCAAGCAGGGGACCACGGCGAATGAGTGAGGGGCCTACTCACTTCAATCTTACCGAGGAAGAAGTGTCTCCAAATCAGCAACAAAGCCCACAACATTCTCAGCAGCATCATTCTCCACCAACTAGTCCACAAAATGTTGGTCATCAACAAGAGGAAGAAATCATTGAAGACGCAGATCCTGTAAGAGTTCAAAGGCCCTCTTTTATTTATAAGCTTTATCGTGCTTTAAAAGGGACTGGTACTCCATTGAACTACGTCGATGATTTTCTTAAGGACAAAGGATATGGGAATGAATATATCTTTTTGCGGAAAATGGAAAGTTTGGGAATTGCTCGTAAAGGGGTGGCAGAAGAAACCCCTGCAAATATCCCAAGTGATCCTCGTGATTGAGGATTTAATCCGATAGATGGGAATGATGATGACAAATTGTACAGCCAATTTCAACCGAGGATGGGTTTTGCGGCGGAAAATCGAGAAAAAATGGGAGAGTTGTTTAAATCGAAGGAACAGAAGGATCCATACTCAAAATTGTTGAAGCGTGGGGTGATAAACCCTAGGAGTGTGGATTTTGATTTCCTTGATGCTGTAAATGTCAACTTGAGAGAAAAGTTTAGTTTTCTTCAACTTGAGCAGTTCTGTTCTAACATCACAGAAGCTTATGCTGAATTAATTGCTTATTTCTATTCGAATCTTAGTTTCCTGGATGCGAATAGATTCTCTTTCAGTGTCAAAGATCAAGACTTTGTAGTGGATATGGATATGCTGGCAGACGTGTTAGGGGTTGAGAGAGGAAGATATCAACCGATCAAAGTTTCTATTGCTCGTGTTACATTATAACTTGTTAAGGACAGGAGAACAGAGGAAAATATTTCCTACTTAAGGATGAGTGCGTTCAACATTCTGCTTCACAAGATTGTGATCAATTGCCTCAGACCGAAATCAACTTCCAAGACTGATGTTTCAAGCTCGGAGGCAAAGCTGATGTATGCCATCATCACTGGGAAAAAGTTTTCTCTTCCTCACATTGTTATGTTCCACATGTATAGAGCAGTGGTGAAGGACAGAGGTCAACTTCCTTATCCAAGTCTTATGACGAAGTTATTCAGACATCTGAACATTCAGCCTCCACAAATTCTTTGTGCTCGATCATGTGATCATATGGTGGTAGGGCTAAAAATGGTGACTAAAATGCGTCTGAAAGAGCTAAGCAAGGCGTTGGAGAAATTTAAGGAGAAGACTCCTGTAAAGTCTCATCAAATCTCTTCTGCATCAAAAAGAAAAGGGAAGGAGCCCATGGTTGCTCCACCCAAGAAAAGAAGAGCTCTCATCGTGGAAGATGAAGATAATGACGACCTTACCATTTTTGCCATAGCTTTGAAGAAGCTAAGCCGTACTGTTCCAGAGTCAATGGAACAACATGAGACAGAAGGAGAGGAAAGAGAAGGACAAAAGAAAGAAGAAGAAGAAAAAGAAGAAGAAGAAAGAGAAGTTGGCGAAAAAGAAGCAGAGGAGGAAAGACTTGAAGAAGAAGAAGAGAGAATGAATCAAGATGAATGAGAGCCTGAAAAACACTTCTCCACCTGAAGGCATAGAAACAGGGGGAGATAATGAGAAAAGAGGGATGTCAGCTACTACCAGTGAGGGAGTCAGCCGCTCTCCAGCCGACCCAGAAGACATTCATGCCTCTCATTTTCCTAAAGAAGAACATGATGCTTCATCACCAAATCTACGTGATTATACTGATATGCCATCGTCTGCAGATCGTGCCGAAGCTAGTACGCAGACTAACAGCTCAGCAGATTTTCGCAGAATTATGGATATTCTCTTAGAGATGCGCGGTCAAATTTATGCTCTGGGATGCGAGGTTCAAAACTTGCAGAATGCAGGTCAAGTTTCTTCAGGTTCCTTGAAAGATCAGATCCAAGCCCTCTCTGTTCAGATTCAGGCTAATGCCAAGGGTGAGGAGGTTGCACAACTGAAAGAAGACTTGAAAAGGTTGGAAGGGATCGTTCAGTCCATGGGAGATTTCCAGCTTATCTGCGTTCCCAAGCAATCTTGACTCTATTCCATTTTCATCTCAACATTTTTAATGCTGACAAAAAGGGGGAGAAGTGCAAGATTTGAATCAAACTTTGAATTTTTAATCGTTTGGATTGTTTGATTTGGATTGATGTTTGACTTTATTTTTGTGTCTGGATTTGAATTTAGATTTGACTGCTATTGACTGCTATTGATATCTTATGGATGGCTTTATCATATTCAAGACTACCCTATTTTCTGTGGTTGCAGATTCTAGTGTTATTCATTTAGCTATTTATCTTTATAAGATATGTATATTTGTTTGAGAAATGTTTTGCAGGTCAAAGTTATCCAAATCTGCGGGAAAGTTTTGTCACCATCAAAAAGAGGGAGATTGTTGGAGAAATCTTCTTGAAATATTTTGAAGCTGACAAAACGTTTCCATCAGTCTAGTCTGAAGGTTTGCAGACTCTGCTGTTTAAAGTCTGAAGACCTCCGGACAGCCAAACTCAAGATTCAAAGTATATCCTCATTGACAGTTTCTAATCCGTTGAAGAAAGGCTATCCAGAACTTGATGTTTTATTAAGGATATGACCTTATCGACTAGAGAAGATCTCTTGACTGGATATGATATAACGGAATCCTTTTAATTGATCGAGATTGATTCGAAGATTAAGGATCCGATGATTAGCGAAATATTCGTGGAAGGTTTCACTTATGGAAACCGAGATCCTGATTGTATAGGCGAACATGATTGATGGGCTATCGACATGTTCCTTTAATAGCTCGAATGATCTTCCTAATTGATTCCGTCCAACGGGTAGATTGGAGGAATTCCTTTGGTAAGTGCCAACGGGTATGATGGCATAAAGGAGTATATAAGGAAGACATTCTAAGTTGTTCGAGGTGTGCGCGATAGAAGAATTCAAAAGTCTGAAACTCCTTGTTGTTTAGTCAATGCCTTTGAGCAAAATCTTGTACGCAAAAGAGAGTTTATATTTGTGAGAAACCTTGAGGAAGTGTGGTAGAACATCTACACTGTGGAATCAAGGAAAAGCTGTCTTTGTAACATCTCTTTTGTTCATAGTGGAATCCAGCCCGATAGATAGGTTTCATCGGTGTGGAAGAGTGGACATAGGCTTGGGATAAGCCGAACCACTATAAACCTTGTGTTTAATCTTCTCTTCCCTTCTCTTTACTTTACTTTGATCGTATTTCATTTTGTTAACCAAAAGAGAACTCCATTTCTATCATTTGCCTAGTATCGCTTCCGTATCTCGAGAAATTATTTTTACACCTATTCACCCCCCTCTAGGTGTTTATACTAGCTACATCACCTTGGATATTCATGAAGGTCTCTCACCTCTTAGTAATTAGGAATATTGAGGACGTGCCTCACATATTCATGAAGGTCTCTCACCTCCTGGTAATTGGGAATATCGAGGACATACCTGGGATATTCGTGAAGATCTCTCACCTCTTGGTAATTGGAAATATCGAGGACGTACCTAAGATATTCGTGAAGGTCTCTCACCTTCTAGTAGTTGGAATATCGAGGACATACCTTGGATATTCATGAAGGTCTCTCACCTCCTGGTAATTGGGAATATCAAGGGCGTACCTGAAATATTCGTGAAGGTCTCTCACCTCCTGGTATGGGGAATATCGAGGACGTGCCCCGAATATTCATGGAGGTCTCTCACCTCCTGGTAATGGGAATATCGAGGACGTACCTTGGATATTCATGAAGGTCTCTCACCTCCTGGTATTATAAACTTGAATGTGGTATGAGGCTTACCTGGATTGCCGCAGGCACTTAAAAGGGCTAGAACACCTGGGTAGCCGCAGGTGTATAAAGTATTGAAATACTTGGATGAACACAAGTATTTAATGATATGATTTGGGACCACTTAGACAGGTCCATGTGTTCTGATGATAAGAGAGCATACCTAGGTAATCGTAGGTACACAACACAGTGGAGTACTTGAATAGCTACTAGTATTCAATGATACAATTTTGAGGACAACTCGGATAGGTTGAGTGTCACAGAAATGGAGTATCCAAACAGTGGCTGGTACTCAAAGACAAGAGAATACTTGGACAGTTGCAAATATCAATACTCTGGGGACAACTCGAACATGTTGAGTGTCGATAAGAGGGAGTACCCAGCAATTGGTGGGTACTTAAAGACAATGGGATACTTAGACAGTTATAGGCACCCAAACTCAAGGGACGACTTGGATAGGTCGAGTGTCAAGATGAGAGTACCTAGACAGTGGTAGGTATTTTAAGACAAATGGGGACGGGGATATGCTTACTTGGCAATATCTCTGACCTATAAGAGTATGTCTGTTATTTGCACAATATGCACACATGTATATGCTGTAAATTCATGAATTTAAATGTGATCTATGCACAACAATTTTGTTAGTTTTGCATCATTTGAGTTTCACTGGGGAAGATTTTGAAAGACAACCTTTATTCAGAATGTAGATGTCTTGAGCATGCTAGATGAGGGACTTTCAGTCTGAAAGGACTTTTCGCTCACTCTCATGGAAAAGGCTATCCTGACCATTGATGCAGGATTTATAAAGACCACACTATCTCACTGTCATCATGTCAACAGGAGTCCGAGTATTCTTGCAAGTGGTACGACTTTACCAATGTGAGAGGTCTTTGTTGAAATTGTGATGAAGACTTGGTCAACAGCTCATCAAATGGGACCGTCGAGGTCAAGGCTTATGAACGAAGTGCTGCACGATCATCTCCAGGTTTGCAAGTCAAGAATCCTACGAAAAGAGATAGAGTAATCTTGCTCATACTTCTTCGAGCGATGCTTATATACGCATGAAATCCTACGTTAATTGAAGTGCCCTAGTCTGAAGAGACTTTTACAATGGGAATGTAACGTAGACTTGGCTCACATGTAAGAGGGTGAGAGTTCATGACTGTCTCGACATTTATCACTGGTCTTTCTTCTCACTGTTAGATAGAGGTTCTATGGACCACAACAGCAACTTTTTCTTGGCTGTATTTTTGACTGGGGGGCATTGGCCTTGCTTTTACCAGGTACACTACTTTTTCATGCCCTTATTTTTTATTCCAGTTTTTCATTTATGGGCATTGAACTTGCTTTTACCAAGTACACTACTTTTTTATGCCCCTGTTTTTCATTTTTGTCGTTAGAGGAACTAGCCTAGGCAAGTTCAATCATGACACTGTTGTTAGACTCTTGAGTCTTCATCTTTAGCTAGCGCTCTAGGCTATGCTGCTTAAATGCAGTAACTTCTATTTTGCCTCCATGTGATGGTGAAATTACAGACTCAATTGGGTTGTACAATGAATACAAGTGTAGAAAGAATTGCTCTTCGTCATTCTGGGGTACTTAAATTAACGCGAGTGTTCATATGCAATAAAGACACCCGAAGATTGATGCAAGTGTGAGCAAGACAATTTCTATCTCTCTTCTCACCTTGTGATGCTGCTTTGCCTCCGCTCTGCCCCAATGTGGGGTGGTTCTTTATGGGGGTATGAGAGAAGCTTCACCAGTGTATGGGGCTCAATGGGGGGAGCAATGGAATGCATCTCATTATTTTGGTTATCGTACCATTCGCGAGAGAACTCTTTACCCTGCAGCCATGGAATCTTCTGCACTCATCTCACAAGTGTACAGATGGGGGGAGGGATTGTGTGTAGGATATGGCTTGCCTTTCATCATTCTAACGCGCCTCATCCAGCATGCTCGATTAATCTTGTATTCTTCACTTAGCTATCTATTCTAATAATTCTCAATGGAATCAGTGATTTAGACAGACAAAATCATCATGCAAAATTCATTTGGAAAAAAGGCATGCAGTATTTTAAATGTGATGGAGTTTGTACTCTTAGAACAAATGAATGGTTTTGGCTCAAAAAGACATTGTTGGTAGCTTTGAGGGTCAACAGAATAGTATTGTTAAGTTTTGAACATCAAAAGGGTTATTCACAAAGGGGTGTCGATGGTTGTCTCTATTGGTTAGGGACATGACATATGAAAGATCAACTAGGGATTGGGAATCTGATTAGGAATTTTTGCTCTTGCCTTTTGCAGAAGAGAAGCTGTGGAAATAGCTCAACCAATAGGGCCAAGATCATAAGTGACTTGAGGCCTGAAGGGTCTCTGTCATTTGCTTTGATGATACTTTGTTTGGGAAAACTTATCAAAGTCTGACATGCCTTTCATTGATTTGTTTTTCGCATCTTTGACGGTTAGGTGATCCTGTAAAAGACAAGAGAGAGCGTGTTAGTCACGAAATTTTTTTGGAAGTCAAACAACTGGAAGCGATACAACATTACCCTTCACTGGTTTGCGAACGATTAAGTGGACCTGGAGTACAAGGAGGACATGAAGTCTCGTGTCTTCCACTTCGTCAGGTCAATTATTCTCCTTAATTGGCTTATGGACAACACGTCCATTTACACGAAGTCAAGTGAATTCGATGTAGGTCATTTTCGTATACTAGCTTGGCCAGTATTGATTTGTCAAACCTAACCATTGAGTTTGGTTCTTGAGTTGTGATGCTCCCTGTCAAATAGGGAAAATACGTCAAAAGCGGGTTCAGATAGTGAGAGTATTGGAAACGATACCAAATTACCCTTTCCCAGAGTTTATATTGCTAGCTCCTAAAGATATTTAAATGTCGATGATAGCCTCTTTATCTTGGCATTGTTCAATGTTTCCTTCAATTGGCCTTCCTCGTTTGTGACTATGTATGCATAATTGCTGGTCGTTAATTCATCTTCAACGCCTTCCTTTTGTGGAATTTCTCCTTATATCTTTAACTATAGCATCATTGGGCAAAAGTCATGTACCTCAAGCTTCTATGGAATCTGGGATCAAAAATCTCAAACTTTTTGATGGCAATTACTCCTTGGAAGAATATGTGTCTGGAGTGAAGCTTCTAGATTCCAAAGTCATTGTCCAGGGTGTGGGGCTATAGATTGCCTTGACTGTCTGGATTTTCTCCCTGTTGACAGTATTCACTTTAAAGGAAGAGAAGGAACTTCTTCCTTATGCTTCTGGGCTCGTCGAAGTTGAAACTGTAACATCTAGCTGTATGTGCGTATCGTGCGACAAGATAGTCCTTTGGCTCAGGATGGAGTTGGGCAGGAGTGAAGCATGTCATGGATGCTTCGATTTCAACTGTATGCCTGTACCTATTATGTCTCACCTTTTATATCCTGTAAATAGAAGAGAGGGGTTGTCATTCTCAATATTATGTTAAGGGAATAAGACTTACCCTTTTTTGAAACGGGATGCTCCTTTCTATTTGCCCCCGCTTTCTTGAAAATGTGTTCTCGAATTTGGTCTGTTCACATGATGTGCTAGTTTCAAATACCTTTTGTCACACTAAATCAAAGGGGATGATGTTCTGAAACATAAAGTGAGAGGGTTAGAAAGATAAACGTGCTTAAATTTATCATCGTGTTTTGACAAAAGCTTTTGGGTGATGAAATATTTTTTATTTTCAAAATACGTCTTTGGGGGAGAAAAAGCCTGAGGAAGCCCAACCCTCAGTATTCTCCTTGGATGATATTTTCTTTTCATTGTTGGATAATATCACTGGGCTGGTTTGGAATACCACCTCATACTCTCAAAACAAAATATTAGAACTATACATTAGATTACTGGAATAGAAAATACAACAGTAGCACACTAGACAGGATGAGAAACATGAGATTATAAAAACAAGTAAAGCCCATGAAAACTCTTGTGTAAAGGAGTGCTTTGATAGTGTTGGTTCTGAAATCAAGCGCCTTTGAGTTCCTCACCTCCAGTAGACTCGAAGTATTTGCATGAGAGGACCACTTCATTGAAGCTATGGAAGTGCAACCCATGCAACCAACAACGATGCTTGCGAGGTAAAGCCCCTATGAATAGCTTTATCATTTCTTCTTCGGCCAGTTGAGGGTAAGTTTACATCATAAAAGCCTCCCACCTCCTCGCATATGCTCGGAAATCCTCTATTGGTCTTCTTCTGAAGTGAAGCAAGTTCTGACAAGGCACTTCAGTCCCAATCTGGCTTTGATACTGAAGCAGGAATGCAGAAGACAGCTCATTCCAATCTCTCATGAGATAGATATCTGCTATGATGAACCATTGTAATGCAAACCCCGTAAGACTTTCTTGGAAGGCTCGAGTTGTGAATGACATCGGGCCATAGTACCGACTCATTTCAGCATGGAGGTACTGCAAGTGGGTCACGGGGAAAATCGTGCCGTTATACTTGCAGAGATTGGGTATCCACATTTCTATGGGGGTCATGATCCTACCAGGTCAAGACAAGCCTGGTATGTCTTGATTAGGCCACTGGTTTTCCCACTGCATATTCGTTGTAGTGGTGAATTTTTCTATTTCAGGGAAGTTAGACTCTACCGAAATTATCCCATTGCTTTCTTCTAGGTTAAAATTTCCAATTGAGGATGAAGTATTGAAGCTATTCTCATGGTCAGAGGACGAGCTTAGTACTTCATTAGGATCATAGCGGATAAAGACATATGCTTCCTCTTTTGACGGGCCTTCATCCCCGGTGAGAGTAGGAAATGCTTGATATACGATGAATCGTCGCCATTGTCAAAATAACGCTGGAAGTCCTTAGGATTGTATTCTAGGGGATGGTAGCCTTCAAAGCTGTATTCTTGGGAATGCTCGAAGCTTTGGTGCGGTGGCTCGTCGATAGATGCTGAATTGATCTGCTTGAGTAAGGCCTTTCGTTTTGCCAGCTCGATTAGAATTTCACTGTCTGATTCACTTTCCAGGTTGATAGGGTTTGGTATTCTTTGGACCCTAACTCTTGGAGTAAGTTTGGAGAGTTGTCTAGTCGTGCCCCACTCTTGAATAGGCTCTGTGTCTTTGATTTCGTACAAAGGCTCCTTGCCTTTCCTAGTGGAAAATTTTCCAGTAACAGGATGTTGCTCAGCTGCCCATTTATTATGCAAGGCTTCACTGACATGCTCTTCTCCTATCTCAGCGACTAATGGCTCCTCGTGCTCCGCGATCATCGGCTCTTCATAGGGCAAGGTGATGTTAGAGGTGATGTCAATATTATACTCTTGGTGAAAAACATGAATTAGTTCCCTCCAGGTTTTAAGGGGACTAATATTCCTGACAATGTACCATCGCAAGGCAGGGCCAGTCAAGCTCGATTGGTATGATTGAATCATCCTTCGAACCAGGTAGGCCTGCAAGTAGGTCTTTGGGCGGGAGGTATCAACATACCTTTCGCATTCAGGTGCTTTAAGTTTTTCAAGGATCTCAATGCCGGCGTAATTGGACAGGTCCATCGGATTCTGCTCCTGCAGTTGGCTTAACTTGTTCATGATCCTTTCAAACTGTCTATGGTATTGTTTATTTTCTGGCAAATTTGCGGGTGTCATGATGGTGTTTAAGGCAACTAAAGAGTTGGGCTCAACTTGAGTAGATTTCATTTGTCTTGAGAGTTGTCGAAGGATAATGGATATCTGTCATACGCCGTTTTCAATGTTAATGATGCGATTTTGTACATTATTCTGATCGGGCTTTATTGCATGAGGCCATTCGCGGGTGATTGGTGGCCGGCAATTCATAATTACTTATCGTTGCGAAAATAATGAATGAGCACGAAAGTAAACAAAGATTGACCCATAGCAATGGCCTAACTACTTTTTTATTTATCAAAAGAAGATTTTATAGACTGCAGACTTTTGACATCTAAAACTTGAAATTGAAATGACAGAATGAAATACTAGATATTAAACAAAAGTCCCTAAACAACGGGATAAAACTTTCATGATATTAACACTAAATGGCACATGATTGCTATTTTATATGCGATAGGGGGCCTTGTTCTTGCAAGGATGCCTGCTTCCTTGAACTAGCTCTGAGATATGTATCCAGTCTATTCCCAAATCCCTTTGCATAAGCTCTGCTTGCTCGTGCTAGCTGCTCTTGCTGATTGAGTGAGGGACTGATGGCTTCCATTTTGTCGGGATACGATGGTTGTGGATGTAGGACGTGGAGGCGTGGTGGGCTTTTTCTTCTTCCTTAAGCCCTTCAGTACCACCACGATCCTTTGCGATGGCACTTTTGCTCCATGCTTCCTCGATAATGTCAATCTCGAACGTGTATTCAAAAATTTGATGGGTGAAAAGGAGTGGAGGGACCCTCTTCTTGAAAGATGGCGGGATCTCTTGAAGGGCTCCATACTGTTGTGCCACCCTATATGGAAAATAGGAAATGGCACCGGTGAGGTTGAGTAACGGAATTGGATAGCGGCGCTTGAAAGCAAAGTGGGCTCTCTTTTCATAGAACCAACCAGCACACCATTGGAATGCCTCAAGAGCCGGGTCTCTTAGTAAGTTTATTCAATTTAAACAGCTTTGATTGGGAATGTATAGTCATAAAACCATAAATTTTTGTAATAGATTTTCGAAATCATTCATTTCAAACGATCGCATGACGTCTCGGAATTCACTTAGGTGAGAAAAGAACCAGACTTGTAAAATTTCCGAAGAGACCCACATGATTTTTTCCGTGTTTTCTTTAAAACGATTAAAAGACAAAAATGTTTCAGTTAAAATCATATTGACATAATTTTGCCCCCTTGAGATCTGATCAACTATCCATACCATCTTAGGACTTATGATATTTCTTTGATGGGGGAAAATGATGAACCCAAAAAAGTCCAGGAGGAAAATCTCGCTTTTTTGGGTCATAGGCTGATTTTGAAAACAGGCATTCATGAATTCTAGTGGACAGGTATTATGGTTGTTTTCAAGAATTTACCTCATAACGTGGATTTCAGTTCCTAAAAGTCGTGCTAACCCACCCAACGGGATAATGCCTGTTGATGGCCTAACAAGCTTTTTATCGAGAGGCATTACAATGATGATGTTGTATTCTTCCAGAGTTGGGGTTAGCTCAAACCCACCAAACATAAAAGTAGTCGTCTTCGGGCACTAGAAATGTGCCATGGCCTGTATGACTTCGAGACGAACAGTGATTTGAATTAACGATAGGAGATGACCGACTTTGGCTTTCACGCACTCTTGAGCGAACTGATCCAATTGACCCCACCATTTGAAGAGTTCCGCTTTGGGAGCAGGAATGAACTGGATATCGTCTTTCCCAATCGCATATAGGCTGAGACTTTGAAAAGCTTATCCTAAATCGCATATAGACTGAGACTTTGAAAAGCTTACCCACGCAGACCTCCTCCAGCTTCTCTCTCTCTCTACTTCCTCCTCCGGTGAAGCTCAGATCCGTGGCCGTGAGTCCTCAGACCCCCCTGAAGTCTCTCAATGGGGTGTCCAAGGGCTGCGACTCGATTCGCCTCTCTCTCTGCAGGGTCGCTCGCCAGCAGCCTTCCCCGATGTCTCTCGGTGGGAGGTTGTTTAAGCTCACGACCCGCCTCCTCTCTCGCTTGCTCTTCAATTCCTCCCCCGAAGTCTCTTAGTGGGAAGATCTCGGAGCTCGCTCTTCGATTTCCACCTTGCTCGCTCTTTGAGCTCCTCGAAGTCTCTCGAGAACCCCTCTGAGTTTGCTGGCTCATGTGTGCTTCGACGACGGAAGTGCTCCGCTATTTATAGGCGAGGAGGTCCGGTCGATGGAGAGGCTTGGCTGCCAGTCTTTGGCTTGCCGACTGGACCTCTGCGGCCAAACCGGCGTCCCATCCGCACCTGTCCGCCAGCTACCCCCCGCACGCGTGTTGCCGTCCGTCCGTTCATCCGGCGTCGCGCCCTCCGCGCGTGTGTTGCAGAGCGGATGAAGGAGGAAGAAGACCGAAGAGGGCTTGGCTGGAGGAGGAGGAAAATGGGCCGTTTTTTTGTTTGCTTATTATCCAAAAAAGATAAAATAAAATAAAGTAAAATAAAGTAAAACCTAATTAATTAAAAGGAAAATTTAGGCGTCAACATCCGTCCACAATGGGCCTAGACTATTATAGATGAAGCGAATATTTGTTTTTAGGGGCTTTTTTGTCTTTTCTATTAGATTTCCTTTTAAGTTAAAAGTGATACATTTATATTAGCGATGGAAAAACCCTAGTCGTCAAGACGCTGAAAAAGGAAATAGAGAAGCAAGAAAAAGAGAGAAGAAAAAAGTCAGTTTTTTTTCTTGATAAATGTTCTCAATCTCTTTGTGCCATTATTTTAAGAGAATATCGTCGTTGTATTCCAACTTTTTCGAAATCTAGTGGATTCGCAGAGTGCCTCTGCGCGGAGATGTAGCTTAGGTTTGGGTGAACTTTGATAACAAATTTTCTGGCGTGTTCATCTGATTCTGTTATTTTATTACTATATTCTATTTGGTGAATTGTTTGTGAGTGTTATTTTTCTGGAATTGACATGCGATTTCGTAACACAGACATCCTGGCCCTACGTCGGAAAACAGGATCTATCGGTCTCACCGGTGTCCGGCAGCCCAGACAACTTCTTGCCCAGGTGGCCGCGTGGTTGCCTGGTTTGTCCAAGCGCCATGGGTGCCCTCTTCTCGCATCCTCCAGTCATCCATCTTCAATTCCGAGCCCCAACAAACACTACCAGTGTCCCGAAAACAGCAAACTCATGTTGCTTCCAAATCCAATCCAACCAACTTTGAGCCATAATCGACAAATTTCTCCTTGGGCTACTCACCTGCTGCAGACGCTGACCAAGTTTGAATAGTATTGGAACTTGGCCAATGGAATAGGATTCGACAACATGCTCCACTAATTTGTTTGTCATGTAAACTTTCTCGATGGATGCGGTATCTTGTGACCCCGTATCACGTAAAAATGATACCTGACATGAATGTGTTTCGTTTACTCATGATTCATGTGATTTTTAGATCAAAATATATTGCCTCTAATTGTTGCGATAAATGACACTCTTTTTCTATCTAAATCCTAGATCACTGGGCAAAACTTTAAGCCAAATAATTTCCTTAATTGCCTCGGTTGAGGTCATATATTTTGCTTTGGTTATCAACGAGGAATGCACAGCCCGTAAAACCGGACACAAACCTTCCGTCCATCCAAGTCACCTATAAAATCTGAATCCACATAACCTGTTATATCTCTTGATGCTCATATCTTCCCAAAAGTCAAATTGACGTCAGTTGTCCCTCTAAGAAATCTCATCATTCATCTCACCATTTCCTAATGTTTCTTTCTAGTATTACTTATACACCAGCTCACAACAATAACAACCTCTGTAATATATGATCCACTGCAAATCATATCATACACCATTCTACCTACAACACTAAGTGATAAGCACACCAAAAGTATCAAAAGTCTCATACGGCGCTCATTTCAGCATCAAAAGTTCTTTCAGGTCACTTAAATGTCACTATAAAAAAAAAAAATTATTACTTATGTGTCAACTCTAATTTGGGTTGTCGGAAATCCGATGTGGCTCGCCGGCATGCTCAAGTAGCATATGTAGCCCAAAACGACGTTGTCTACATGTTTGCCCGATAATATAAACCTTAAAACATAACTTATAAGGAAATTCCCAAATTGAAAACCTAAATCAACCACAACCCCGAACTGAAACCCTATGTGATTTGCCCCCGGTATAGATGGACAACTCGATGGACCCAAGCAGATTTCAACTCCGAAGTTCTTTTGTCATCTTTATTCCATACCTACATTGTTTGATTTCCTTCATCTACAAAATTGTGCCGTACGTTTCGATTCTAAGTTTCACTCTACATCACGTTAGGAATTAAGAACTCAATTATGCAAATGGAGAGTAAGAGCATGAAGAGTGGCTCGTTTCATTTCGACGACAACACGAAGGAGGAGCTGAATAGTTGCCTCCCAGCCTAAGCCCTAATTTTACCATTCGAGCCCTAGTTTTTCAAGTCAATTGAGTGAATGAGAGAGGATGACAAACCTGATTGAGCGAGAGTGATGGAGACAGCACGCAAGCGACGACTAATGGTGATTGACCGACGACTACGATGAGTGAGCAACAACAATGAGAGGGAGTGTTAGTACGAATTGAGCGAACGAGAAAAGAACTTAGGAGCGTTTTACACAACCCAGCCACGATGGATTGTGCAACATCGTTTCATCTATTCACATGGATTGGTTTCTTTCTTTTTTCTTCTTAAAAAAAAAAGAGCCACCTCACATAAATCTTTTCATTATAAAAACCCTGTAGTTATTTTGGCCGGAGGCACTTAACTGATCATTTTTCTCCAATTTAGCACTTAAGTGAGCCGGCGAAAACTTTTGGCACTATAGTACTATACGAAACTTCTAACACTTGTAGCGTCATTATACCCTAGACTAGCATAAGGAACGCGTGACTTATATTCCTAATCATATTTTAACTATAGTGCAAGATCAGTTGAAAAGCTTAAAGTGCACAACTAGCAAGGTTTTCACTGGTTTGACATCTACATGCTAAACCTCCTCAGCACTTTACGAATGCGGTCACCCTAGGATAGTCGAAGCGTCACTACAGACCTATCCTCTGAATCTCCATATTGAGTAATCATTCTCACTGCACCTTAGTCTTTCGTGTTGAGCTCAATACTTAGTTTCCATTTCAGCTTATTAATGTCGGACACCTTCTTAATTGCTATCAACATATTAACAACATACAAAAGCAAGTACATGAGCTATCATCCTCTAACTTTTTATGATACATGCAATTATCATGCGCACTCCTCCTATGGTGTTCACCTATCATAAAGGAGTCAAAACGTTTATGCCCTATTGCCTAGGAAAAGATCCTTTAGATATTCATCTCCTTATTCCTTAAAAATCTAATTGAGATTCTACCATTTGTGAAAGTGTAATCTATTTGATAAATCAACACTAATGCAAATCTTTATCTTTCTGTTATCTCATCAATGATGAAGGTTTACATCCGTGGATAGTTTTGTCATCATAAAAGAGGGGGACATTGCTTGAGAAACATCTCAAAGAATTTTTGATGATCCCAAAATTGTCTTTAATATAATATTTACTAAGATATTTGCGATATTCATGACAAACAAAGTGACATCCGGGAAGGGAAAGTTCAAGAATCTATTTTGTTCGTAAACAACCCCAATAGACTTAAAGGTTAGCTGGTGACAATATTTGTGTCAAAGATGGAGATATCATGCCATTGGGGTTACTGTAAAATGACCATTTGAGGATGTTTCATGAGGAAATCCAATATAGCCACTGTCGACTAGAGATACATAGTATAAGAACCTTAGAGAGCTTAAAAATACGCTATTAGAGCCGTTAACGATGGGACAGCAGCAGAACCTCTTTTGAGATAGCTCGGAAATGTTCACACAAAAGGATTGTATGGGTAGTATCGTCTCTAGACAGCAACACCATCAAATTGCTAATAGCTATCTGCTTCTCTAGAACATCTCTTAATAGGAAGATTGAAGATGTTTATATAAAGAAAAGATCTGGAAGGTCGAATGTTAGGCACTAAACGCATATAATCCATATTTGCTCCATAATTTAAGTTTATTAAAACAATCTACTGGACGTGTCTTATTTTTTGTCGACTTTGAACTCGAATTATTATGTTTCTTCTTGAGGACCCCTTTGCACACCATGATCTTTTACTCTTTGGGAGGTACTGCCAAATGTTATGTCTGATTCGGCTGAAAGGAATTCATCTCCTCTCCCGTAGCACCAATCCACTGCTAAGCTTATGTTTAGATACCACCTCTCAATATGAAAACGAGTCCTTAGTTTCCTTTGCGATAGACAAGGCAAAAGCAACACTATCAGATTTAACACAATTTACATAACAATTTGCTTAATGAAAAATGATTTCATAATCGATAACAATTTATATCTAAACATTTTGATAGATGATGAAAATATATTAATAAAGACAAGATCAATTTTTAGGATGGTAGACTAAATTTATTAGGACAGTAATTAATTTGGACTCCGGACCATTCATGATCAATAATTCTTGATAAAGCTGTTATACAAGCTCTTACGAGATTGTTTATTTGGTCGATTGAGTTGAGAATACACCAGTTTCTCGCCTTCAAAATGGGTCATTGGAATGTATGGCTTTTGTCTCGATTTCTTGTGCTTGATTACTAGAGACAATAGAGTTGATCGTGTAAAGGTCTTGTAGATGTAGCAAGATTTTGAGCTAACGCCGTGGAATATGTGTATCCGAACAAACAACATAAGCAACTACTAGTGTTTTTTAAGATCATTGATTACTTTATTAAACTGGTTCGGGTGATCCTAGACTGACGTTTCCCCAATCATCTTGAATGTGAATAAGCATTGGATAAGAATCTTCAAGAGAGATTTCTACATACACGGCGATTTCAAGTTTTGCCCAATTTGCAGTGACACCCGTTTCATCTGCCACTTCTACCAAAGCATCTTCTCCTAATTTCAGCATAATAATACTCCTAGCCTTTTTCGAAACTATCGGCTTTTCTTCCGCTTTCATATCCCATGGAAATTGATCATTACCCTCCAACGAGAAATTCAAATCCAGTGTCTCCAATAATAGGCGCATCTTAAAGCGCCGCGGGTTAAAGTTATTCCCCCCGTTAGTAAATTTCTCCAATTTGGATTTCGTAAAAGCCATAACGATAATTGCAAAACGGCCAAATTTCTAGAATAACTAATCAACAGTAACTTATGCTCTGACACCAATTTGTTATGATGAATGTGAAACTTGAACAAATGATAAGATTCGAGCAAGAAATAAACTGCAGAAACTAAAATCCGAACACGATAATTTACATGGTGTGGTGATGTGCTCATTCCATGGATCGACTAGATGGTTTCGCTATGATTGGTAAAGAGAAGATTACAAAACACTCACTCATATGTGCATTTTAATCCTAGATAACACCTGCACCCACAAGAAACAATCACAAAAAGAGGTGATTTTTTTCACACTCTGAACTCTCTTGGACCAAACCATTAAAAAAAAATAAAAATCTCCTGGATGACGGCTCTTAAAAGCTCTCTAAGTTTCTAATGAGTTTTGTTTCTAGACATAACAATTAAAACTTAAAACACACTTCTAGATTGGGTCTGCGTCGGGGACCACTTCTAGGCCGGGTGCCTGACTTGTCCGGACGACAGGCGGGGCCATCTTCTCGCGTTCTCCGGTTGTCTGGCACTGTTTCTGAGCCCCCACAGACACGCCGAGTATCCCGAAAACATCAGACTCACATCGACTTCAAATCAAACAGATTAATTTCAAGACGTGATCAATAACTATGATTTGTTATAAATGAAGTCGTCTTCCCTCCCTCACCTCCTTTCTGTAATTAAAAGTTGATGAAGACTGAACTTGGATGAAAATTTTTCATACAAGGAAAACTAAAACTCATGATCGACTATTAACTCGTTTCACACGACATTCACTTGCTCAACACTCGCGTGAAACCGTACATGTCCATCAATCACGAGTTTGAACTTTGCATATTACCACATGATCACACAAAAACGACTACGACTGTACTATCGCAGAATCAGCTTAGCTATGGCGTGGCCTTGCGTCATCTGGAAGTGATCGGTTAAGCCAAAGTGAGCCATCATGAGCCAGACATGAGTGATAAGCTCTCCTCCTCGCCTGAGCTGCCGAGCATGACAGTCTCCTCGGCACTGACTCGCTGCACAAGCTAACATCTCCACCCAGACCTTGGAAATCATCTCCCACTTTTGAGAAGTATCATACTTCTTGTTCAACCCCAAGGCGAGCCGGCACCCATCGAATAATACAGACTTGCTCCTTCCTCCTTTGACTTTGGCGGGCAGTACTTCGGTGTTCACTTCGAGCAACATCCTGCAGGCTTTTTGGCGAGCTTCATTTTCAACTGATGTTTCTTGGTTTCTCCAGAAAAAGTGCGAAATCCTGTTGCAGGTATCTCCGCGGGGGGGGCAATGCCCACGTTTTTTAGGCGACAAGAGTAGCTTTTCTTTGAAAAACTTGTCGGCCTCTGCAAAAGTATCGCGAAGCCGGATCTGGCCTATCCCACTGGGCAACATACAAGGATACATGACAAGGAGATAGACCATGTAACGAGACAGCAGCCTGCTCTTCAAGAAACCTGAGTAGCTTTCTTTGTCTCGGTCATCCGTGTAGGAGCACAGTTCCGTCGCAATGTGCCAAATTAAGACACACTCGTCAAAATCTAACTCTGTACTCCAAGTCAGGTCGGAACGGCCATAATCTGTAAGCACGCGAGTGCAGAAGTGCTTGTGATCGTACTTTAGCTGGTTGTCCTTGTGAAATTTCTCCTGGAGATTTCCGTGAATAAAATCCTTCAAGATATCCGGTAGTTCTTGGTAATCTGTGTAATGGTACTTCTCTAGCTTCTCATGGACATGGATCAGCCTGAGGAATTTGTGGCAGGGTAGGATTTTCTCCTTAAGGCAAAAACTCAGAAGGCTGAATTGTCCCATTGAATTTGACCATCTGGGCTGTTTAAACAATTGGAGAGGCTTGACCACCCGTGAGATCGAACCATCACATTTGCTCAGCCAAACATTGGTCCAATCTGAGGAAAGTAGCAACAATATGGAATACAACTCTAGGAGAATGACAAGAACAAGCAAGATGAAAGTCAGGACGAGGTCAACTCTTTGGCAGTGAGACTTTTCACCAAAAGAGAAGCATGCCAATACAAAGAATGTTAGCAAAAAAGTGATGAGGCGGCGATATGAGGCCCATCGGGTATATAGCACATTGGCCTTTGTGTGACGCAGATCGTACATGAATCCGAGCTCAATCTCCACTATCTCAAAAGCACTTTTGCATGATCTGTCCTTGAACACCGATAAACTCGCGTCTTTATCGTCAAAGCTGAGAATGAGATCCACAAATAGGCGCTTGAATATCTTAAGCAAGCAAAGTGCTTGGACCAACTCTTCATTACCATTGGGTTGGTTTTCGTTGACCGAGAGATCCTCAGGTACCTGAACCTCAACTATTTCATCCGCTGTCGCGTGGAAACCTTCGGCCTGCTTCAGAGTATATTCCTCCATAAAACGTGGATAATTGGGGCTAGGATCAGGGGGATCGAGCATGGATTCTTTGAGTTTACTGCTACTTGCTAGCCAAAGGGCCCATACCCTCTCCCCGAACTTGATCAGCCCGGCCACAATCATCAGGAAGGCTAAACCGGACAGATACGAAAGTGCCCATGCCATGAAGTAGATGTATATTGTCACTGCGGTTTGGACCATTAGTCCCAGCAGGTGCCTCAGCCACAGTTCCTTGTCTTCCAAGGAATAAGCCGTGATCGTGTCTGGCCCACCTAGGAGCAAGAGAAGAGCTGGAGCCCAGAAAGCAATGAGCTTGCTGTTCGCATCCAGGGAACGGGGTTCTTTACTGGTGTCACCAAGCTTGCTCGAGATTATGCCAAGCGCGATACCCGCGATCGAGTCTGCTGATATATAGGCGCACCAGACAGCTATCCTGATGGAGAGTTTACGGGTGAACTTGCGGCGACCTCCTAGGAAGATGAGTAATACTTGCAGGGCAAGGCTCAACAGAACCATCAGCCTAAGGTCCCAGTCATTCCAGAAGTTCCTGAGTTTGGAAACTATATGATCCACCTCCTTGAACCTTGTCGGTCTTCGTCTGGAAGTATAGGATCAGCGTAACAGCATGGGCAGTGAGCTTGGTCAAGATGAATCGCGAAGACAAAATGTTCGGCACCTACTTTTCGTGAGGCTTTCAACGCGGTCGATTTGGGTAATGCCGTAGAAGAAGAGTTGTGCGATATCGACTTTAATGGGTCTTCGTCCACACATGCTCCTGTATGTAGCCGACGTGATAATCTTAGATCCTTGGTGACGTCTCTCATTCACCTAAGCACATGCCAGACTTCATCTCTGTCAATGAAGATATAATAATAAAATTGATCTGATGGACTTAATTCAATGAGCAAGTAACGTTGACGGATGGAATTGACGCTATGAAACCCTCCTATTCAGTATGGAAGGTGAAGAACAAGAGGTGCATCTAGCTCACCTCAATAACACAAGACAATCAAATTGACAATCACCTACTCACGGACATACTCATGCAAATGCTGTTCCCCACTAGAGCTATCAATCCTTTTATGCCTAAAGAACATCCATAGTCGTGAGGGAATTCACAACGTACATTCAACTACATAAACTAAGTTCTCAAAGTCATGGGAATGATCAAAACTAACCCACCACAACACAAGATTCATCGACACAAGTGTTTTCAAGGTTCTATTAATGCATAGAATGCTTCCTCGACACTCTTGATTTGTACATGCCCCAGGCTTGTGCTTTCAGGAAAGGTAGATTTTTCCACTCAAACAACACCGAATCGCACACAAAACATGTACGACGGGACACAGACTTACTTATGGCTAAAAGCTCAAATCTTTAAGCTACACCAACTGAATTTCGAGCGAAATGGAACCCAACGCAACGCTAAACGCATTCATTTCCATCACACGGCTCATTACATCAGCACAAGCGCAAAATTTTAAGAAATGCTCCGACACAACTCCAAGAATCATAGCTCAAGCCCTAAATTTTCCTCAAGGTCCACCGTTACTCGGCCGATATTCAAGACTACAGATCAGCTCCGAACTCTCATCAGTTACAGCTGAAGAGAGAGAAACTGACCGTGTTGGAATTTTGTTTGTTAAAACAAAATGCATGCTTTTTACTTTGTCCCACATAGAAAAGGTGGGAGCAAGTGGATTAGTTTAAAAATGTGGGTTTTTCCTTTTGTAGTTAAAGGAATGATTCGGTGGGGCTAGACCCCACCATATCCGCGTGCGGATGCGCGAATAATTGCGCGATTTTGGCGTGTTTGTTCATTATTTGACAGTTAATGGTCGTGTTTGTTCATTATTTGATAGTTTTTCACGAATAGTTGCAAGACTATTTCGTATATATACTTGTCATTTTTCGGAAAGATGTGTGTGGTCATTTTCGAGTCTTCTTTCTGAAAAACTGCAGCCAACTTTTCGATTGTTTTCCTAGAGAGACCTGGAGAAATACTAGAATTGCTATCTAGTATTCTCATCCGAGACTTTGTTGTATCCTGGAGGATTTTTGCCGGTGACCATTAGCAACTTCGTGGGGCAAATAAATCCTTAAAGAGAGTGATATCACGCCTCAAAGTCCGAGTTGTTTTACTCGATCCGATTTCATTGTTCAACCCATTTTGGAGCAATATTTTCCAAACAGACCGTAGAGGCGGTTCCTAACGGAGGACTGATCGGAATGTGGAGCCTACGGCGAGATTGGCCGGGCGAAGACGATCGCCATCTCCTTCTCCTCCACCTTCGTCTGCTTCGTCTGCTTCGTCTGCTTCAAGAGATAAAGCGTTTGATAGTTTCAGACTTTTAGTGGGCTTTTCAGGTGGGGGCCTATAAGCTTTTCGACCTCCGTTGTTCAGAAAATTACGAGAATGTGCCACTGGATGACGAGGAGTTGTATGATCTGATGGACGAGGGCCTACCCATCCCGAGAAAATATTGGGTGGATTTTATACTCCACAGGCGCAGAGTATAATCATTCACAAAATAACATGTGGGTCCACGTGTAAATGGGGTTAGAGATTTAAAATTCACTTGGTGCGCTCCTCTGCTCTCTCTCCTTTAGACCTGGCCCACCACTCTACACACGCTGATGCTCTCTCTCCTATGCTGGAACTGCTCTCCTCTGTAGACAAGAGGGTTTTTGGTCACAGGTTCTTTCTTTGTGCATCTCTCTCTACCCTCGCTCTCTCTCCCCAATGAACTCCCTCTCTCTTTGCCCTCGCTTTTTCCGACCGGCGAACCACCGCGAGTGACCAACAAACCTGGAGGATATTGGCGAGACGACGGCGAGCAACCGACCGGCGTGCGACCTCCCTCTCTCTCTCTACCCTCCCTCTTTTCGATCGACCGGCGTGCGACCTCCACTCTCTCTCTGTGCCCTCCGGCATGCGACCTCCGTCTTTCCGACTGACCGGCGTGCGACCTCCCTCTCTCTCTCCCCCTCCCTCTTTCCGACGGCAAACCACCACGCCGCCCCTCTGGCTCCGCTTCCGACCCCAACTCGTCCGTCCCTTACTCTTTCTTTCTCCTTGCGTCTCTGTCTACCCTCCCTCTCTTCGACAGCAAACCACCGCATGACTGCCGAACCACCGCGCCCTCGCCCCCCTCCGGCTTGAGATCCGGCACTAATATCATGATTTAATAAATATGACAATTTATATAACACATTTTCTTTTAATTGGAGAGTAAATCTATATGGTGATGTATGGATATACATCAAATAAAATTTGCCATAAACTCTAGCGGAAATTTTACCGAAATGTGGATGTTTATTTTGTTATAGTTTTTTGCATATCAGTTCTTTCGCGAAAATTTAGGTCAACAACCATATTTGAACTAATATATTTATGGTGTATTTGTTTAGTGGAAAATAAGTAACTCGAAGAACATTTTTCGAAAAATAATCGTTTGCGTCGCATGTAAACATAAATGAATAGAAAATTTTTCATGGTGCACTAAAATAGTTAGATATAGATTGTTATCGATAAATAATTATTTTTGAAAAAGTATTTTTAATTAATTCATTTTTCGCGAAATGAATGTACCCTAAATATAATGCCAATTCGTGCAATGCATGAGCATCTTGTTCGTTTGTTATATTTATTGATGAACAAATAAAGGACGACCGATGACGTTTGATTATTGGATATCATAGGCGTTCTTCGTCGAAATGGCCGGGCAAAGCCTTACGATCCACCTTTCTTGTATCCCCGATCGCCGGAGCTCCTCTTCCTCTGTGGAAGAAACAAGAGAGGAAAAAGAGCCCCCTCTCAAAGCTTTGACACCCATTTCCATTTCTTGATTCTGCTTCTCATCTGCTTGTGAGAGAGAGGGGGCTTTGACACCCATTTCCATTTCTTGATTCTGCTTCTCATCTGCTTGTGTGTGTGAGAGAGAGAGAGAGAGGGAATCTGTCATGGCTTCTGAAGTAGCTGCTTTCTTGCTCAAAGAGAAGCTGCAGGATCTCAGAGCTGACCAAAACATAATCTACCCAAAACTGAAGGGCAGAATCAGCACTGCCATCAACAATCTGCAGCAGCTCTTGACCTCCCTAAAAGACACAGCAGAGGACCAAGTAAGCGAGAGGACCAAACTATTGTCTACCATCTACAGTGCAGAGGACACCATTGACACCTATCTTCTGAGAAGAGCCCAGCAGAGGCTCAAGGACCTGGTTCCTCTGTGGAGCCAGAAGAAAGTGAGCAAAGGGTTGAAGAAGTTCAACGGCGAGTTCATGGACTTGCCCTTTTTCTCTTCGCTCAAGAAAGATCAGCCTCAACCTCAACCACTTCAAAGCAAAGTTATCGGAAATGTTGGCACTGCCACCTCTCGTGAAGGAGGAAGCACCCACCGTTGGGAAAAGATCTCTCATCTTCTTGACTTGGAATCAGAGGCTGTGGTTCAGAAGCAGGACATGGAAGAGCTTGTGAAGGACATGATTCAGGAAGAACAAGAATTCAGGGTTCATCCTGTGGTTGGCTCGGGAGGCTCAGGCAAGACCACCATGGTGAGATTGGTTTATGACACGGCCGACGTCAAGCGGCACTTCGAGTGCCGTGCCTGGGTCTGCATGTCCCGGGACTTCAAGTTCAGAGATGTGGTGGTTGACCTGATAGAGCAGGTCTCCATAACCTGGTTGAGTAGGATAGACCACATGGGGGTTGACATCTTGGCTGAGATACTTCTCAAGGCTTTGATGGAGAAGAGGTATTTGATTGTGTTGGATGATGTTTGGAAAGTTAAGGATTGGCACAAGCTGACAATCTCCTTACCGGATTCGCAAAACGGAAGCAGAGTGATTGTCACCACTCGTTATGATGAAGTAGCTGAATTGGCTACTAAAATTTGTGAACTTGAGCAAAGACTTAAAATGCATTTGCTGATGTTAAAGGGTTAAAAGAGAGGTCTTGGTCTTTTTATATTAGTTCTGCACCTAACTGCACATGAGAAACCGCATGGGAATTCAATTTAAGCAACTCCCGTCACCATCTCACCTTACTAAAAATTTTAAAATTGAGAAAAGACTTGGAGTGCATTTGCTGATGTTAAAGGATTCAATATGTCCCCGTTACATCGTACGACCGGACTTTTTCTAATGTGTTCAATATACTTTAAGAGCTCTCGTTCACCATATTAGATGATGGCGAATCTACTATTTTTTCTCCATCTTCTCATAATCACTTAGTACAAAACCTGCATCACTTGGGTCCATCTAATATTCTACCGAAGTCTACTTAACAGGGAAAAAGACGACGAAGACTTTCGGGGTGCCACTACCAGCCCATATGAGAAGCCTCCAATTCCGTTTGTCGTCATCAAATGTGCCACCAATTAAATAAGTGTGAGGAGAGGCGTGCTTCATGCATTCGAAGTCCGAAGTGCCGTCGACAGATTGGCCCGAACTATAATCCATTCTCGAATTGATTAGTTGGGCTGTCTCCTTTTTCCGTTTACTCCGAGTCATTGTTTAGCAACATCCGCATTTTCCTAATACGGTACTCAATTACGAACGGAACTGCATTGGACCAATATGTATTGGTCATTTTTTATCTGCTTCACCAAAATGCACACATGATTTCATAGGGTAGATGCAAGATTCGCCCATCATCTGATGTGCCCGCAAAGTCCAAAACTGTAAAATGAGATTTCACTCCCAATTTTAATTGGCCTTACATTCTTGAGAGATTTTTGTTCACCTAAATTCAATGGTTTGGATTCTGCATTAACTATTGGTACGACTAATACGGATGGATGAACAAACAAGTAAGAAATAAATTGTAGAACTTAAACTTAGAACATGAAAAATCCACATGGTTTCTAGGTATGGCTATCTAAGGAGGAGAGATCAATGAGAAGGTTGTAAGAAACTCAAAGAGAAATGTAGAAGTTGTATTTTACTTCATTGAATTGAATAAGGTTACAGAGATGTATATATCATACAATTGGATTGAATAGAAAATTAAAGAAAATATTCCTAAGAGAACAAATAATTCTAGTCCTAAATTAAATACAATCCAAATCAATTACAATATTCAGGCCGATTCCATATCTTCAAGGCATATCTTCTTTCAACACTCCCCCTCAAGTTGGTGGCTTGTATATATCCAAGACTCCAAGCTTGTTTAGAAGATATGTATGTTGTCTTTGGCAAAGAGGTTTAGTAAATATATCCGCGGGTTGCTTCGTGGTTCTAATCCCTCTTGTTTTGATGATGCCTTCTTTGATCTTCTCTCGTGTAAAATGACAATCAACTTCTATATGTTTCGTCCTCTCATGTAATATGGGATTTGTTGCAAGTTTGATTGCTGAATCATTGTCACAAAAGAGTAATGTCGGACCTCTAACTTGTATCCCAAGATCCTGAAGTAAACCTCGTAACCATACCACCTCACAAACGGTTTTTGCCATGGATCGATATTCAGCCTCTGCTGATGATAATGATACCGTGGATTGCTTCTTCTTTTTCCATGAAAGTAATGACTCTCCAAGCTTAATACGAAAACCGAATGGATCTTCTACTCATGGGACATGTAGCATAATCCGAATCACAAAAGGCCATCATCTCCATATTGCACTTTTGAGAAAGAAGTATCCCTGACCCGGACATTTCTTTAGATATTTTACCACCTTCAAGGTTGCATTCATGTGAGATTGCTTTGGACTATGCATGAACTGACTAAGAGTCTGTACGGCATAGCAGATATCTGGCCTAGTCATGGTAAGGTAGATAAGCTTTCCAACAAGTCTCTGATAGCTTGTCGAATCCTTCAAAGAATGGATCATCGAGGGAAGACATTCCAGCGTCATAATCAACACTGGTTAACTTTGTATTCTGTTCAATGGGAATGACTGACGGTTTGCATCTTGATAATCCCGATTCTGACACAATTTCCATCACAAATTTTCTTTGGCTGAGAGAAATCCCCTGATCAGAACGAGCTATCTCTATTCCAAGAAAGTATTTAGGTGGCCCTAAATCTTTGATATGAAAGGAGGAATGAAGATATTCCTTAAGCTTCCTCATAGCGGAATCATCATTTCCCATAATAAGTATGTCGTCAACATAAATCATCAAGTAGATAGATGACGTACCTTTTGTACAAGTGAAAAGAGCATAATCATGCTTGGACTGCCTGTATCCGGCGCTCATGAGTGCATTAGTAAACTTGGCATACCACTGCCGAAGGGCCTGTTTTAAACCATAAAGAGATTTGCGGAGACGACATACCTTAGACTCCCCCTGTCTCCGTAACCCTTGGGGAAAATCCATATAAATCTCTTCTTCCAAATCGCCATGAAGAAAGGCATTGTGGACGTCCATCTGATGTAGTGACCAGCTGCGAAGAGCAGCAACTGACAAGAATGAACGAACCGTGACATCTTTGGCTACTGGAGAGAAGGTCTCATGGTAGTCGAATCCTTCTCGTTGTGTAAAGCCTTTGGCCACCAACCGGGCCTTGTATCTTTCCACAGAACCATCTGCTTTATATTTAATTTTATATACCCATTTACAGCCAATGGGCTTACGATGAGGAGGCAATGACACGACATCCCAGGTGTCATTGTTAATCAATGCCTTAAGTTCTTCTTCCATGGCCTTTTGCCATTGTGGATCATGTACAAATTTCATGATAACTAGATGGTTCTATTTCCTCAGAAATGCGACTAATGCAGCATAAATGGTCTGGTGACAGTTGATCAAAAGACACATAGGAGGATATAGGGTAACGAGTACCTGAGAATTTTGATGAAGAACAGACATAGTCTCTTGTCCAAGTTGGTGGGCGAGTGACTCGACCAGATCGTCGAGGTGGCTCATGCAGCATGTCTGACGAAATTTCCTCAATATGTGGGGGTTCGATGGAATTGATCACTTGAGGTTCTTCTTCGATGAAATCTTCCCCAACTGGATGGCCAGTGGAATGCTCATCAGGTGGCGAAGGTGACGCCGCATGTAATGTCCGCTGTGGTGAAGGAGAAGTAATAATATAGGATCCTCCAGAAGATAGGTCTTCTTCTGACAGAAAATTACGAGTAGTGTCGACATCATCTCCAGACGTGGAAGTAGTATTCCGAAAGGGAAAAATATCTTCATGAAAAGCCACATCTCTACTGATAAAGAAATCCCCAGTAGATTTGTCATAAACTCGATAACCCTTCTTGAGATTGGCATACCCCATGAATATGCACTGCCGAGCCCGAGGACTCATTTTATCTCGAGGCCCTATTGTAGTCACATAACAGAGACAACCAAATACGCGAAGATAACTCAAATCTGGTTTCTTCCCATATAAAAGTTCAAATGGAGATTTTCCTTTCAAGATTCTAGATGGCATTCGATTTATTAGATATGCTGCAGTGACTACACAATCTCCCCAGAAACCCTCTGGTATAGATGCCTGGAATTTAAGAGCCCGCGCCACTTCCAAAAGATGGCGGTGTTTTCTCTCAACGACTCCATTCTGCTGTGGTGTATAAGTACAAGTACTTTCATGTAAAATCCCATTTGAGCTAAAGAATGACGCACATTCACCACTGAAGAATTCCTTTCCATTATCAGTACTAATCCGACGAATTGATTTGCCAAACTGAGTTTTGGATAAAGAGATCAAGGTTCTAAGATGATATAGAACTTGATTTTTTGATTGAAGGAGAAAAACCCAGGTGGCACATGAGAAATCGTCCACAATTGTGAGAAAGAACCGTGAACCGTCATGATTTATGGTATGATATGGTCCCCATATATCAGCATGAATTAAGGAAAATATGCTGTCAACACGAGTGTTGCTATTTGGAAAAGGAGAACGGGTTTGTTTCGCTAAAGGACAAATAGGGCACTGAGGACAAGGAAAAAATGCAGTGTGACCCAATCTTTTATGATGAAGGAAATTTTTATTGCTGTCAACATTACATATGGATCTATTGAAAGCAACATAAGAGGAATTAAAATTGGTTGGAAGATCAATCCAAAAATATAGTCCTTGATAGATTCTACCCAAGCCCATCAGATTGCCAGTCGAAAGGGCCTGAAATAGACATTTATCAGAGTCAAACAAGGCTCTACAGGAGTTGTCTTGACAGGCTTGTGAAACAGATATGAGATTAAATTGAAAACTAGGGACATAAAGGACATTTTTAAGGCTAATGAGTGGGCTGAGATTTACAGTTCCGGTCATATCAACTTTTGTGGTATTTCCATTCGGGAGTTGTACGATATAGGAAAGGATAATTTCTTAACAAAGTGGAAAAAAATTTCTGATTGCGAGACAATGTGATCACTAGCTCCAGATATCAATAATCCATGCATCCATTGCAATTGAGTTCATCAGACAATAAGAAATACCTGTGAAACTTCCCGCCTTGTCAGAAGCGTCCAATTTCTTTAAAGCTTCCATAAGCTCCTGATATTCTCCATGGGAAATTGATCTGTCTGCTGTTTTTCCCAACACCTGTAAAACAATTGAAAATTTTCCTTTCTCCTTTTCCCCGGGTTTGCCATGGAGCTTCCAGCAATTTTCAATCGTGTGATGTGGGCGTTTGCAGTAATCACAGTACAACTTACCCTTGCCCTTTTGATAATTTTTTCTGAATGAATTGGGCCTATTCACGGCATGGGCCATCGTTGCTCCATACGGCCCATCGGAGATCCCCGCGAAATTTCCTCGCGGCCCATCGGAATAAAGAGAATTTCGCCCACGTGGGCCGTCTGGCCCGTATGGACTTGGGCCACGGTAGCCGTTGGATTCCATCCTCACTCGTCCTCCAAAGCTGTCCGATTCACCGCCTCCAAGAAATATTGGTGGACCGTCCGATCGATCAAATGAATCCTGGCTGCTCATTCCTGAACGATATCCCCTAGGGTTTTCTTCGTGGAACCCTAAAGTGGTTTCGTGCGCCTCTCTTCCTCCCGTGGCTCTCTGCAGCGGGCGAGAAAATTTCTTCGCCGCCAGAGCCACGCTGTCGCCGTTCTCCCCGTAATCGGCTGCTCTCTGTTGGCTTTCTTCTTGAACAGCAAGTTGGTAGATGCGGCCGAGGGTCGGCATCGGCTCCATGGTCAAGATCTGTGACCTAAAGGAGAGGTAAGCTTCATTCAAGATGAGCAAAAAGCGTATCGCTTTCTCTCTGTCCCGCATCCTTTTGTATTGCTGTAGGATGGGTTCTGGCTAGTCGAGTTTCTCCTCGGCTGCCTCCAACTCGTTCCACAGACCTGAAATTTTGTTAAAAATCGCAGCGACAGACATATTTCCCTATTTTAAATCAGAAATCTATTGCGTCAAAGAGAAAATTTTAACTTGATCTAATTTTCCAAACATTTCTTTGATGTTTTCCCAAATCTGTTTTGAGTCCTCCGTCGGGGGAAGAGCAGCCACGACCTCGGGAGCGATGTAGTTTCCGACCCATGTTCGGACTAACTGATTGCATTTCTTCCAGAGTCGTGCCATTCGCTCGTCGGATGGGACTAGAACCGTTCCGTCGATAAACCCCTCTTTATCTTTCGTTACCGTGCACGCCGAACTCCCGCGACCAATTTGAGTAGTTGTCCGATCCGCTTAACTGTTGAGCAATGAGTTTTAGTTACGTCCGTCGGCATTGGTTGTGAAAAGAGGGTCGCCGGGTTCCGCCGACCGGCGGCGAAGATTTGGTATGGAGGAAACCCTGGCGGTGGGTTTGGGTAAGGATTTGCTCCAAAACCCGATCCGCCAGTTCCGGTTGCAGTATCCGCATTGGAAAAAAACGGACCCGAAACGGACACGGGTGGGGATTCGTTCCCACGCCTGGTTCAATCGACCCGCCCGTCTGCTGAGGATTGATGGTTGCGCCTGCCCCGTTGCTGGTTGGTAGGCCTCCATCAGTTCGCACACCATCTCGATAACCCGGCGATGATGTATTTGGATTAGTTCCATAGTACCAAGGATACGGTACCCATGGGTAAGGTACCCATGGGTAAGGTACCGATGATACCAGGATGCGGTTTTGTTCTGCGAAAGGTTGCAATAACAGAGGTGCGAAAGCTATGTCAAGACCGAGACATGCTCTGATACCATGTAAGAAACTCAAAGAGAAATGTAGAAGTTGTATTTTACTTCATTGAATTGAATAAGGTTACAGAGATGTATATATCATACAATTGGATTGAATAGAAAATTAAAGAAAATATTCCTAAGAGAACAAATAATTCTAGTCCTAAATTAAATACAATCCAAATCAATTACAATATTCAGGCCGATTCCATATCTTCAAGGCATATCTTCTTTCAACAAAGGTTCCACTGTAATCAGCAAACAGAAAGATTACAATTGCTTGTCATACTAATCCACGAGTATCTCCGCAAGAAAGGAGCTTTCTCACTCTCCTCTTAAAAGCTCTCTAGATTTCTCACAATATGGGTAATAAAATAAAAGTATAAACTACAGTTCAAAACGCATTTGGATCAAGTCCCCGATGGGCGTGGGTGTCCGTCCACAATGGGCCCAGACATCCTGGCCCTACGTCGGAAAACAGGATCTATAGGTCTCACGGGTGTCCGGCAGCCCAGACAACTTCTTGCCCAGGTGGCCGCGTGGTTGCCTGGTTTGTACAAGCGCCATGGGTGCCCTCTTCTCGCATCCTCCAGTCGTCCATCTTCAATTCCGAGCCCCAACAAACACTTCCAGTGTCCCGAAAACAGCAAACTCATGTTGCTTCCAAATCCAATCCAATCAACTTTGAGCCATAGTCGACGAATTTCTCCTTGGGCTACTCACCTGCTGCAGACGCTGACCAAGTTTGAATAGTATTGGAACTTGGCCAATGGAATAGGATTCGACAACATGCTCCACTAATTTGTTTGTCATGTAAACTTTCTCGATGGATGCAGTATCTTGTGACCCCGTATCACGTAAAAATGATACGTAAAAATGATACCTGACATGAATGTGTTTCGTTTACTCATGATACATGTTGGAATATCAATAATATATTAAGGAACAATTCCACTAAAACATAATATTAAAGAAAAGGTAAAATAAAATAAAAGAAAGACCACCTAATCAGATTTTCCTTTTGTTTATTTTTTTTCTTCCTTGCTTTCCACGCACAGCTGTGGATCTCCAAGGGGAGCCGGCTGATCACGGGATTCGGCAAGGGCGGCTGCAGGCGACGCGGGGACGTGGAGCGCGGCTACTGGGCGTCACGAACAGGGCACCTAGTCGTCGAGTCACCGATCTGCTGCTCGTAAAGATTCGAGCAGCAGGGGGAGTGGAGCGATGGCGAGATCGGGTACGTCTGGGGCTCCGGGTGCCGGAGTCGCGGATCGAGCAGGACCAGCGTTGGGCGGATCAGCGTCGGTTGAAGCTCCGGGCAGTAGGGCACATGGATTCAGCGGTAGCGTCGAATCGCGAGGTTGAAGCCGAGGTTGGGCGAGGGGGCTCGTGGGCTTCTGAGCCAACGCGCACGGACGGAGGCGATTCGGTAGCAGGGCTGGGTGTCGGTGCGGCGTCCGACGAGCAGGAACGTCGGGTCTCGGCGCAACGGAAGAGAGGCGCAGCAGTGCGGTGGTGGATTGCGCAGTGATGCGGAGGCTTGGCAGCTGCAGGGGCGTCGGAGATGGAGGCGCTGTAGGCACGTCGGGCTCTCGGAGCAGCCACACGGGTGCGGTGAATGGCGGTAGTCGTGTGGTGAGGCGGAGGAGCTCCGGGTAGTCACGGATGGAGCAGCAACGCGGGGGCAGCAAACGCGGGGTCAAATCAACCCCTTTTTTTGCTTTTCCGCTTCTCCTCTGTCTCTTCCTGTCACTCTCCTTTTCACTTCTCACTTTTTTCACTTTTTGCTTTTTTTCCTCTTCCTTGATCAAAAGAAAACCTAGCAAAAAGCCCCTTCTCTCTCTTTCTTTTTCTGAATTTTTTTCTCCCCCCAAAGAAACTCCTCGTACACGGTTGCTTTTATAGGGGGTAAAAGATAAGCTTTCGATTTCCCCTTCAAATCTACATCCGCGATACATTTTCACCAACCGATCACTATTGATAAAAATTCGAGATTACGATAAATATTTTCTTGAAATCCAAATCTCACAAAAGATAAATCGCAATATTTTTTCACACATGCGCTCTATCCAAAAGATTCATATCCCTAAAAATTTCAAAATTTTTATTTTTCACGAGATAATTAAAAAACATGGGCTTGGGCCAACCAAAGCCTCGCGCTTGCTTAGGCCAACTAATTTGAACCCGTTCGCACTCTGGTCCAATAAATAAAATGCCAATAACAAAATAAATGCAAATATAAATCTATATGTTATGCAATTAATAAAATTAACTCCAAATTTCCTATGCAATAAATAAATAAACTAAATCGTCAAAATTTAGGTGTCAACAAACTCTTTAACTATTGTGATTATATGATCTATCTTTTATATGATAAGTAAAATGGGTACGTTTTTATTTAGTTTGTCGAAAATAGTACAATAAAAAATGAAGTTTTTTTAATGGCCAGAATAAAAATGAAATTTTTTTTCGGTCGAATAATAAAAATATATTTTTTGGATCGAATACAAAATTAAGTTGAGTTGCCAAAGCTGCCTTACATTGGCGTTAAGCTAAGTTGCGGAGTTGCGTCATTGAAAGGACATTAGCATTATCTGCATTCTCCCAATACGGTAATCAATTAACTGCATGAATACATCTTGGTCATTTTTTTATCTGCTTCACCAACATGCACACATAATTTCACATGGTAAATGCAAGATTCACCCATTGGACATCTGATGCACCCGCAAAGTGCAGAATAGTAGAATGTGACGTAGGCTGACATTTGCGAGCAAAATCGGGTTCTCTCAAGCAAGTCCTGCTCATGCGTTCTGCCAACCGATTCTGCTGCGGTATTCCAAGTACCACGCTGTATTGTCAATTCCGTTTGCTCGCCAAAGGTCATCCAACACACAGAACAAAACTCTAGCCTATTTTCAGTTCTTAGCCTATTGATTTTCTTGCTTGTTTGATTCTTTTATTAAGATTTTCAATTGCAAAAAAATAAAAATAAAAGACTCGTACACATAGAACAAAACTCTTACGTATTTTCGGATCTAAGCCGCTTAATTTTCTTGCTCGTTTGATTTTTATCAAGATTTTAAATTGCTTGAAAAAGGTAAAAGACTCATTCTTATGTTTCTGATAATAAATCCAGGCTTTTCAGCTAATGTCAACAATAAAGATTAACTCATACCTAGCACGTCATTTCGGCTGCACCCAAGAAGTCCCCACAAATCTCAATGAATGTCGTCTGCTGTACCCTGGGTCCAGTGGACTACTGAGCCGAACCGCATGTTCAGTTGCTGGCGACATACTCGCAACCGGCTAGCTTCTCATCTATGTAGCCCGGACACTCTCCGAAAGCTTTCGTGTCATGTCCGACACGTTCAGACACGTCCCGACACGTGATCAACTCTTTCCGACACGCTCCCATATGCGAGTTCAGAATTCGGACATGCGTTTCTGACACGCACAGGTTAATTTTAAAAATTTCTAATATTTGAGGGGTCAAAATATAAATATACACAAAAGAAGTAATAAAATTGCTATAAATATACACGCACGGGTCAATTTTTTTTTTCAGTTTTTTTTTAAATTGTTTTAGTTTTTTTAAAAGTCTTTTACTATGAAAGAAGTAATCAAAAATGCTATATATGATAAATAAATAAATTTAAAAATATCATTTCTGCATTTTTCTTTAAACAATGTTTTTTTCCTCTAAGTTTTATGTATTATTGTAACAAATTAAAATAATGAATGCTATTATTTAATATTTTTCGTGTAAATTAATTATAGGCTATTTTTATCATTATTTATTTATGTATTTATATATAAAAATATATTTAATATATAACGTGTCGGAACGTGTCGAAATTCTCTATTTTTAAGAAATGACGTGTCGGCGGGTCCTGTCGTGTCGTGTTACGTGTCGCGTGTCCGTATCGGTGCTACGTACCTTCTCACTCAGAATATTCAGACCCCTCAATTTTCTTTTCCACCTATCCATCTTTTTGATCGGGCAACCACAGCTTCACTCTTCCGTGTTTCGTTCAACTATGACACTTTATGACCGCGAGGACACCTCTAGCAGCCTTCAAAGTCACACTCTGAACTCTCTTGGACCAAACCATTAAAAATAAATAAAAATCTCCTGGATGACGGCTCTTAAAAGCTCTCTAAGTTTCTAATGAGTTTTGTATCTAGACATAACAATTAAAACTTAAAACACTTCTAGATTGGGTCTGCGTCGGGGACCACTTCTAGGCCGGGTGCCTGACTTGTCCAGACGACAGGCGGGGCCATCTTCTCGCGTTCTCCGGTTGTCTGGCACTGTTTCTGAGCCCCCACAGACACGCCGAGTATCCCGAAAACATCAGACTCACATCGACTTCAAATCAAACAGATTAATTTTGAAGACGTGATCAATAACTATGATTTGTTATAAATGAAGTCGTCTTCCCTCCCTCACCTCCTTTCTGTAATTAAAAGTTGATGAAGACTGAACTTGGATGAAAATTTTCATACAAAGCGAAACTAAAATTATCGACTATTAACTCGTCTCACACGACATTCACTTGCTCAACACTCGCGTGAAACCGTACATGTCCATGAATCACGAGTTTGAACTTTGCATATTACCACATGATCACACAAAAACGACTACGACTGTACTATCGCAGAATCAGCTTAGCTATGGCGTGGCCTTGCGTCATCTGGAAGTGATCGGTTAAGCCAAAGTGAGCCATCATGAGCCAGACATGAGTGATAAAGCGTTTGATAGTTTCAGACTTTTAGTGGGCTTTTCAGGTGGGGGCCTATAAGTTTTTCGACCTCCATTGTTCAGAAAATTACAAGGATGTGCCACGGGATGACGAGGAGTTGTCTGATCTGATGGACGAGGGCCTACCCATCCCGAGAAAATATTGGGTGGGTTTTACACTCCACAAGCGGAGAGTATAGTCATTCAGAAAACAACATGTGGGTCCACGTGTAAATGGGGTTAGAGATTTAAAATTCACTTGGTGCGCTCCTCTGCTCTCTCTTCTGTAGACCTGGCCCACCACTTTGCACACGCTGATGCTCTCTCTCCTATGCTCGAACTGCTCTCCTCTGCAAATGAGAGGGTTTTTGGTCACAGGTTCTTTCTTTGTGCATCTCTCTCTCTACCCTCGCTCTCTCTCCCCGATGAACTCCCTCTCTCTTTGCCCTCGCTTTTTCCAATCGGCAAACCACCACGAGCGACCGACAAGACGACAATGAGCAACCGACCGGCGTGCGACCTCCCTCTCTCTCTTTACCCTCCCTCTTTTCGATCGACCGGCGTGTGACCTCCCCTCTCTCTCTGTGCCTTCCGGCGTGCAACCTCCGTCTTTCCGATTGACTGGCATGCGACCTCCCTCTCTCTCTGCCCTCCCTCTTTCCGACTGGTGAACCACTGCGCCGCCCCTCTGGCTCTGCTTCCAGCCCCGACTCGTCCGTCCCTTACTCTTTCTCTCTCCTTGCGTCTCTGTCTACCCTCCCTCTCTTCGACAGCAAACCATCGCATGACTGGCGAACCACCGCGCCCTCGCCCCCCTCAGGCTCAAGATCCGGCACCGATATCATGATTTAATAAATGACAATTTATATATCGCATTTTCTTTTAATTGGAGAGTAAATCTATATGGTGATGTATGGATATACATCAAATAAAATTTGCCATAAACTCTAGCGGAAATTCTACCGAAATGTGGATGTTTATTTTGTTATAGTTTTTTGCAAATAAGTTCTTTGGCGAAAATTTAGGTCAACAACCATATTTGAACTAATATATTTATGGTGTATTTGTTTAGCGGAAAATAAGTAACTCGGAGAACGTTTTTCGAAAAATAATTGTTTGCGTCGCCTGTAAACATAAATGAATAGAAAATTTTTCATGGTGCACTAAAATAGTTAGATATAGATTGTTATCGATAAATAATTATTTTTGGAAAATTATTTTTAATTAACTCATTTTTGACGAAATGAATGTACCCTAAATATAATGCCAAATTCGTGCAATGCATGAGCATCTTGTTCGTTTGTTATATTTATTGATGAACAAATAAAGGACGACCGATGACGTTTGATTATTGGATATCATAGGCGTTCTTCGTCGAAATGGCCGGGCAAAGCCTTACGATCCACCTTTCTTGTATCCCCGATCGCCGGAGCTCCTCTTCCTCTGTGGAAGAAACAAGAGAGGAAAAAGAGCCCCCTCTCAAAGCTTTGACACCCATTTCCATTTCTTGATTCTGCTTCTCATCTGCTTGTGTGTGAGAGAGAGAGAGAGAGAGGGAATCTGTCATGGCTTCTGAAGTAGCTGCTTTCTTGCTCAAAGAGAAGCTGCAGGATCTCAGAGCTGACCAAACCATAATCTACCCAAAACTGAAGGGCAGAATCAGCACTGCCATCAACAATCTGCAGCAGCTCTTGACCTCCCTAAAAGACACAGCAGAGGACCAAGTAAGCGAGAGGACCAAACTATTGTCTACCATCTACAGTGCAGAGGACACCATTGACACCTATCTTCTGAGAAGAGCCCAGCAGAGGCTCAAGGACCTGGCTCCTCTGTGGAGCCAGAAGAAAGTGAGCAAAGGGTTGAAGAAGTTCAACGGCGAGTTCATGGACTTGCCCTTTTTCTCTTCGCTCAAGAAAGATCAGCCTCAACCTCAACCACTTCAAAGCAAAGTTATCGGAAATGTTGGCACTGCCACCTCTCGTGAAGGAGGAAGCACCCACCGTTGGGAAAAGATCTCTCATCTTCTTGACTTGGAATCAGAGGCTGTGGTTCAGAAGCAGGACGTGGAAGAGCTTGTGAAGGACTTGATTCAGGAAGAACAAGAATTCAGGGTTCATCCTGTGGTTGGCTCGGGAGGCTCAGGCAAGACCACCATGGTGAGATTGGTTTATGACAGGGCCGACATCAAGCGGCACTTCGAGTGCCGTGCCTGGGTCTGCGTGTCCAGGGACTTCAAGTTCAGAGATGTGGTGGTTGACCTGATAGAGCAGGTCTCCATAACCCGGTTGAGTGGGATAGACCACATGGGGGATGACATCTTGGCTGAGATGCTTCTCAAGGCTTTGATGGAGAAGAGGTATTTGATTGTGTTGGATGATGTTTTGAAAGTTAAGGATTGGCACAAGCTGACGATCTCCTTACCGGATTCGCAAAACGGAAGCAGAGTGGTTGTCACCACTCGTTATGATGAAGTAGCTGAATTGGCTGATCTGTGGGGCAATCCATTGCGACTGCACCAGATACGCGATGCGGAAAGATGGGAATTGTTAAAGAAGCAAGTCGGTAAATGCGAGGCGGAATTGGGTGAATTCGAGGACAGGATCATGGCAAAGTGCCACTATTCACCTCTGGACATAGTTTTAATGGGTGGGGTTTTATCAAGCACAGAGTCCAGTGAATGGCCTAAAATAATTGCCAAACTTCCATCTCCCCATGAAGGCCGGTCGACATCGTTGGACATCGTGTCTTTGAGCTTCCACGAGTTGCCTCCACGATTGAAGGTATGCTTTTTGTATCTCGGTCTCTTTCCGAAAGCATTAGAGGTCCCAGTTCGGAGATTGTTGTGGCTGTGGCTGTCGGAGGGTTTCTTGAGTCCAACGCCTGCTGAGCGAAAAATGAAGCTTGAACCTGAAGATCTAGCTGACATATGCTTCGAAATCCTAGTCCGGCGGAAGTTGATTGAAGTAACAAAATGGAAGTTAGATGGGACCCCGAAAACGTGTCGCATGTTGGGCGTCATGCACGATTTCTTCTCTCCAAAATCAGTCGGTTCAGGTCTTTTCTACATTCATGATAATGAAACTGAACTTCCTAAAAGTTACAAGATTCGACGTTTTGTGGAGTACTTGGAAAGTGAGAAGATATCGGATGACTCCGTCGATGAAAATCTACGTTCTTTTGTGTCTTTCGACAACAAAGTCAGAGGTAAGGCCAACAGAGACATCGGTACATTTTTCAAATCCTTGGTCGGCAAAAAGGGGTTTGCATTGCTAAAGGTCCACGATCTGGAGGGTGTCTACAAACCTAGGCTATCTGAGATAGTGGGCAAATTGCTTCTTTTGAGGTTTCTAGGCTGGAGATCGACAGTACTGGATTCAATCCCCTCGGCTGTCGGAAGGCTGCCGTGCCTAGAGACTCTGGATCTGAAGCACACTAACGTGACCGCCTTACCCAACTCAATTTGGAAGGCCAAGTACCTCAGGCATCTGTACATGAACGAGGTTCACATTGACGCGTTCTTCCAGAAGCTGACTAAAAGTTGTTTAAGCAATCTTCAGACACTGAGGGGGCTGTATGTAAGTAATGAAAAAGTCGTGACCAACTGTTTGGATAGGCTGGTTAACCTCAGGAAATTGGGACTGACGTGTCATAAGAAATCAGTGAAGGGTGCGATAAATTGGGTTCTGCTACTGCCTAATCTTCACTCTCTGAAGTTGAGGTCAACTGATGAGTTTGGTAAGCCATCGAACATTGAGTTAGTGTCCCTGGAGAAACAGACCAAGCTCTGCAACTTATACTTGCTCGGGAAGCTAGTGAATCCAGTAAGCCTGAGTGGGGTACTCCCATCGTGCCTCAGGAAACTTACATTGTCGATGTTGGCACTGGATGAAGATCCCATGCCAGTGCTGGGCAAGTTGCCTGAGCTAAGCATCCTCAGACTCTTTGCTGATTCATATTTGGGAAGTGAAATGACTTGTGATGTCGGGGGATTTCTGAAACTCAGGGTGTTGAAGCTGTGGATGCTTGACCGACTGAGGATCTGGACAGTGAAGGAGGGGACGATGCCCATCGTACAAGAAGTAGAAATTAGAGGGTGTGATCAATTGAGGATTGATGGAATCGAGCACTTGCAGAGCTTGAAGGAGCTTATCCTGACTAGTATGCCAGAGGAATTCACAGAAACAATCAAAAGAGGAATAGAAAGAAAATTGCACATCAAAGTAAATAGTTGGAAGCTTTCTCGTCATCAGGTAGGTCTTTGTTGCCCTCATGTTCAATTTTATCTCTATTTTACGCTTTGGAACTCAGATTCTTGTCACTGTTATATCTGGTTAAACGGTTGAACTACAATGAAAGTGTCATGGAGATTTGGCTATTGCTGCTTCTCTTAGTTTGTTAGTCCTAGCTTTCATCATGTATCCACAATCTTGTAGCTCAGTAGTTGATCTCTCCCTAGACCGAATTAGATGATTTCATCCAGAGTTTGCTCTGATCTGTCTTATAAATTTAGGTCGTGCTCATGGCGTTGAATTGTTTTTGCGAGTGTCAAGTTATTTTGCATTGATATGTACTTACTTTTCTGTGCTTGACCTTTGTAGGCAAATTAGGTGCACGGTGAAGATGAAGATGATGATGAGGATGACAGCAAACTAGGTTGAAGAAGAAGAGGACAGTGAAGAAGAGATGGAGATGGATAAGAAGATGACAAAACGTGTTGACCAAAGGTGAACGGAACAAAGTTGAGTTTGTTGTTTGAATCTGTTTTATTGTTTTTTAAAGGCTTTTCCTTGTAAAATTTACATGTCTTATTTTCTATTCTTTTTGTCTTCTCTTGAAAGTTTCACGTTCCTAACGGCAAGAGTATGGTGTGAGTGCCGAGTGTGCCATGGTGAGTTTGAGAGTGTGCGTTTGTTAGTGAATTATATAGAGTGAACTCAATTGAGTGTGTGTCATTGTACTTCAGATTATCATTGTAATAAAATTTGAGTTGCAAATATACAAGGATCATCCATCAAAACACCGAATCTGAGCATGACGGCAACTTTCTGAAATGTCATCATAATTGTTTAATATTCAAGCCATGACCAAGACTCAAGTGTGAAACAAAAAGGAAAAATGGAAGGCAGTCCATTGGGAAGAGAAAATAGGATCGCTCTATGTCCATCACTATTTTTGTTTTCACACTATTCAATAAAGTGTCATTATCATATTACCACTTTGTTTCCCAATTTTCTTAGCATATTTTGATTCCCTCTCTAATTTTTGTTCGGATCTGATGTGCTGCATGATAGCTTCCTTTTCTTTTCTTGTGCATCCCACGTTCAGCCTTTTTCTTCTCTCCTTTCTCTCTCCCTTCATGCAATTATGGAGGTAGGGGAAAAGAAACAGAAAGAGGGAGAATGAGCAAGGCAAAGCTCAAGGGATCGTTAGATTGTAAGAAAAATAGTAGGAGTACTAACTACCGAATTGAAGATGCGATAGTGGTTTGAGGACTCTCACATCTGCCTTACACTCTCTGAGTCTCCATGGAGCAATTGAGATTTTGGCTAAAAGGGACTCTCTCTTAACATCCTGGGTCTTCACTGTACATATATTATCCACTTTGGACACTGTAACATCCCGGCCATCCGTGTAGGAGCACAGTTCCGTCGCAACGTGCCAAATTAAGACACACTCGTCAAAATCTAATTTTGTACTCCAAGTTAGGGCAGAACTGCCGTAACCCTTAAGCGCGCGAGTGCAGAAGTGCTTGTGATCGGACTTTAGCTGGTTGTCCATGTGAAATTTCTCCCGGAGATTTCCATGAATACATTTCTTCATGAAATCCGGTAGTTCTTTGTAATCTGTGTAATGGTACTTCTCTAGCTTCTGATGGACATGGATCAGCTTGAGGAATTTGTGGCAGGGTAGGATTTTCTCCTGAAGGCAAAAACTCAGAAGGCTGAATTGTCCCCTTGAATTTGACCATCTGGGCTGTTTAAACAATTGGAGAGGCTTGACCACCTGTGAGATCGAACTATCACATTTGCTCAGCCAAACATTGGTCCAATCTGAGGAAAGTAGCAACAATATGGAATACAACTCTAGGAGAATGACAAGAAAAAGCAAGATGAAAGTCAGGACGAGGTCGACGCTTTGGTAGTGAGACCTTTTACCAAAAGAGAAGCATGCCAATACAAAGAATGTTAGCGAAAAAGTGATGAGGCGGCAATACGAGGCCCATCAGGTATATAGCACATTGGCCTTTGTTCGAAGCAAATCGTACATGAATCCTGATGGATTTTTCTTTTTAGATGGGCCTGAGTTGGCCCGTCTACCCATGTTGGGTTCAAAAGGCCCGGCCCGTGAATTGAGGGCCCATGGAGGAAGTTATTTAAAAATAAAAGAAAAATCAGAGAGGCGGTTAATTAGGGCGCGCGTGGAAACACTTCTTTTTTTTTTGTTCCTTTAATGAAATAAAAAAAAGTGTTTACATTCCAGGAAACGATTTTGAAACAAAAGAACGTGTTTGGTAAGTGTAAAAAAAAACTTTTTGGAATAAAAAAAATGTAAAACACGTTTGGTAACTACGGTCAATTTATGTTCCTAGAATAGAAAAAAGAATGAAAACACGTTTCGTAAACGACAAAAAATTTTTGTTTCCAATTTTTTTTTAAAAAGCTTTTATTTAATAAAGTTTAAACTTAATATTGAATTCTCATTCCTATGAAATGCTCATTAATTTTATTTTGTTCATGGTGAGTGAAGACAAACATTTTATATGGGTGATCATATGGCATATTTCGTAAAAAAAAATTTGTAAGTAAAGTTTGTATCAAATTTTTTCAAGTACTTTTTAATTTTTTAGCTTTAAAGCATGAGTAAATGAGTGAGTTTGGACTAAATAACTTGATTTATAATGCGAGAAAAGAACCTAGAATAAGCTGGTAGGCGGAAACTCAAGTTACAAGGAAACAAATGATGATTAGAACTATGTTATAGAAAGATATCTCGAGACACCACATGCATTGTACGAGGAGGAAAAATTCCACCAAATAAGAAATTTTACCCATTGCCAAATAAGAAATTCGCAGAAAAAGATATCTACATTTTTTAATGAGTGCCATTGCCAAACTTTTAGTAAGAAAACATATCTAACAAACTAAAAGCTATTCGGTTTGTAAACAAAAAACATTTGAAGGTGCATAGTAAAGGCTGAAGCTATCAGAATTGAATGCAATTAACTAATTCATCCAATGCAAACAGAGTTTAATGTTTCATGTGCTCACATGTCACTTTCTAACTTTTTCTGCATCAGATGGAAAAAAGAGTGATGGTCCACACGGATTCCAGCTTCGTTAGATATGTCTTCTTATGAACAAGGTGATCAATAAGACAGATACGCCGCCACCAAGTCCTCTTGATAACCTGAGATGACGTCAATGCTCTTACAATTCTGTGCCATAATCTTTCTCTACACCTGATCTTGACTAAGGTTGCAGAGATAGACAACTAGAAAACAAAAAGCCCATGACACATGCAGGTCAATATGCTGGAGTCTTTTCATCTACAAGCTCAAGCAAAGTAAAAACAAACCCAAGTGGGCCGTTTGAATCAAGAATAAGGAATCCATATCCAGGAAACTATAAACCACTGAACTCATCAACATGAAATGCCTCCTAAAGCAGCAAATTTAAAGAAATAACATAAAATCCTTCGGAGCCATCTACAAAACCAGTAATAGTCAGTTATTAGACATAAGATGAATCAGTAAATAGTAATAATCTCTCTGCTGGTATGATGACATTTGATTAGAAATCTTTTCTCATTTTGTAGAACCAGACCCGTGCATATCGGCTCCACGTGTGCTCATTTGCTTGAAAAATTGTAGACCGCAGTTTCCACTAAATCATGATCAATAGTCTGGTACTCTCGGTGATAAGAAAGATCATAAGCAATTAAGTTTGGATTAAAATAAAATTTCAGCCCTGTAAAGGCAATTATACAACCCTAAGCATCAATCACCATGACATCTAAAACCTAAGGTGTTGCTAATACCCACAAAGAGACAACAAGTGCCCCGACAAAGAAGTATGTCAAAGAACGTCGATGAAAAGATAGTCCACGCATCTTCGGAGGCTTCTGCAACATACAAAGGATCGTATCTCTCATAGACCAGCTCCAGTAAACTGCAGCTTCCTGAACAGCACGCCAAGGAGCCAGAGACGACGATCGAATCGTCCTCGGATTAACAAGGTCGTGAAAGGAACAAACAGGGTCTAAGTAGCTAATCAATGTCATGGACTCAGATTGGAGATGATGCCAGTTAAATACCCATAAACTGTAGCCCGGCACATAACACTCCCGAGCATCGAATCCAATTTCCACAACACCTCCCAAAATCGATGCAAGATGCCGTGAACAATGCCCGACATCAATTTGGGATCCCGGTTCAACCCTTAAAGGCGGGTGCCATAACTCTCACCGTCGGGATGGATCGAGTCAAAGCCCACTCATCAACAAAGATCGAATGCTTAATACCAAACACAAACTCGACCAACGCATTCCGATTCGCTGAGCTTCTTCTCTTCCTCTACACTAAAACGTCCATCCCGGACACATTTCAGCTTCCTCCGCACGAATCAGTCCGGTTTCGAGACGAATACCCATCGAAACTTCAATTCCATACCCAAAAAGGAGGATTCTGACATTATACAACGAAGGAAGAACACGAACCAAGTCGCCTAATTCGCCTCCTGTCCGGCCACACTGCACTTCGACTGCAACCAAAACACGACAAAATCCCAAAAAAAAAAAAAACTTAAGAATAGATAATGTGCCATTGCGCCAATCAAGGAACACTGACCAGAGATGGCGAATCGAGCTCGGAGGGGAAGATTGTCGGCCAGCCGCCGTCGGTGGCTCATCGCCGGCCACGGAACGTGAAGCTCCCCCACACAAAAGCACGCTGGAGCAGAAAGCACGCTGGAGCAGGAATAGGGACTGAAGTGGAATTAAATAAGAGTTCGGGGGTTTGCCGCTCTCCCAGCTCGCTCGAGCAGCTCGCTGGAGGAGCGAGATGGCAGAGATGCTCTGCCGCTCGAGCTCGGCAGAGCAGCTCGAGCGACTAGTCGGTCGCCCAGATCTGCCGCAAATCTAGGTGACCTGAGTGACCAGAGCTGCTCTGCCGAGCGACCACAGCAACTCGAGCTCGGCAGAGCAGCTCGAGCGAGTAGCCGTCGCCCAGATCTGCCGCAGATCTGGGCGAGCAACGCTCGCTTGAGCCTCGAGCGAGCTGTCGCCGAAGCCCTCGTCGACCGGAGAAGGAGGAGCACTAGAAACGTACCTGGATTCGGAAGCTTCAGCCGTTGCGTCGGCGGAGTGAGGAGTCGCTGGAGAGTCAGCCGAGTGGGAGGCGCCGGAGAGAAGGGAGACACGCCGGAAAATGGAGAGGACGAACGACGGAGAAGGGGACGAAGGACAAATGAACATGAACAAACGAAGGAGAAGGGCGGAACGAACGAACAAAGTGTTTCCGAAGTTTCCGGTTTTGTTTTTTTGTTCTTTTCATTTTTATTCCTTTTGGGCGTCCAAGAAGTGTTTCTCAAGGCCAGAAACAAGAATTTGTTGTTTCTTTTTTTTGTTTCTATTTTGTTCCGGGAACAAAAAAAACAAAAAAAGAACAGAAACGCAACCAAACGCGTTTATGTTCTTTTTTTGTTCCCGGGAACAAAATCCGTACAGAAGTGTTCCAGAAACACTTCTTTGGAGCGTTTCCATGCACGCCCTTAGATATTGAAGGGTTACGTATTCTGAAAGAATTAAGGGAGATTACGTTCTCTTGCTCTCTGACTGACGTTCGCTCTCTGACGCACGTCCTCTCTCAGAAGAACTTACGTCCTTTCAGACCGCTCTCTCCTGAAGAACAGTTTATCCTCTGAAGAACGGCGTGGTTTATCCCTCTTTGATTTGCAACATCGGGGTTTAGTCTGTGGAAACAAGGTACGTTCGTTTATGTGACATGCCTTAGGATCGGTGATTTATGAATTTCTTGGGCTTCGCTTCTGCTACGTTTGTGATTGATTTTGTGTCGAATCATCGTTTTGGGAATCCGTTTCCCGAATCTCAACCCAACATTGGTATCAGAGCCTCTTAATCATGTTTCCCGATTACTATTTACGTTGATTGATTGTTTTTTGGTTAAACATCATTGTTAATCATTTTAGAGAAAGATAAGCCTCGACGCCGTACTGTTTCCCCTGTTTTTGGTTTATCCGTAGATCGAATTGCGATTCTGATTGTTTAGGGTTGAAGTGCTCAGCGATACGAGAATTTCAAGTGGTCACTCGAAGCCACCAGACGCGCCATCACACACGGCCAAAGAGCTCGGCCCCATCAGCGTGTGCAACGCACGCGCCGAGACAGTTCCTAGGCGCGTGCAAGGCACGCGCCGGCTGACGTCACCGTGACATCGGCCGGCAGTTGCCCACGCATGCGCAGGGCACGTGCCGGTCGGTCGGCTCGACCGGCCTCATCAGTCCGACCCGACCCGACACGTTTGACCTGATGACCCGTTGACCGACCCGTTGACTTGACCCGATCATGCGTTGAACGTTGACCCGAAAAAAAAAAAGAAAAAAAAATCTTTTTTAAGTATGTCTATGTGGGTTATAAGTAATTCATTGTTTATTCTGCATTTGTTGCATGAATCATGGAAAATTATGTATTTTGCATTATGGATTATAAGTGATCCATTTTTTTGGTTCTGCATTTGTTGCAGGAACTATGATGAGTTATGCACGGATACCTGCATTCTCGAGAACGGACGAAGGAATTGCAAGACTTAAAAGGCTGATGACAGAGTTAGCTAATTATCGGTGGCATGACGGTGATTTAGTATCACATGTGGTCAGGGTCAATCAGATGATACAGGAAATCATCTGGGATGGTTATCTTATGCTGGATTTTGAAAATGTGCCGGCTTTGATGAACACTCTTCCACCTCAATGGCAAGTAGTGTTAGATCGGCTATGGGAGGTCAACATGATCCCAAGTTATAGGAGGCTAGTGGTATCTTTTGTTAGAGAGTACTATAGGATTGAGTTGACCAAAACTTCGACCCTTAGATTGAGCGCCACATGGCGCAGAGTGAATGCGCCTTGGAGGCGACATGAAAGCTCTCCAAAAATTTTTTCATGGTTGGCAAATATGCCTTCAAATTTCTCATATATTTTGATTGATAGATTAGAAGAGACATTCCCTATTTATTTATTAGATTAGTTTGAGATGTTTTTGATGTAAATATCTCTATGTTGATATTTTTCTTTGTATATATTGCTTAGTGTAATGGATAGTTGTATTATGTGAAAGCATTATTATTCTATTGGATGTCAAATATTATTTGCTTTCTATTACTGTTGACTGCTGTGGGTAGTTCATAGAAGTTTTTGTAACTTTATAGAATTTATTTTGCATAAGACAATTATATTAATAATAATTTTGAGTTAGGATTTTTGGAGAATGATTGGAAACATAGTGACCTTTTGATTCTAAAACCTTACTTGAAATTGTTCATTGATATGATGGGTCTGTGCAAAATCGATGCATAAATGATAGGCATTAATTATTCGTGCATATATGTCTGATGTGTTTAGATCGATGGTTTCAACAACTAAGAATGTAATTGCTAATATGAACGGCAACAATTGTGAAATATTGAATATGAAGATTCAATATGTGCTGGAAAAGCAAGAAGCACTAGAAGCTCTTGACCATGTTATGGAAGATCTTGAGGATGCTGTGCGCCACCTTGAGCTAGTAGAGGACTGTCTAACGGCATTTGAGTCGAAAATAGACATTTGCAATGCTGGTTCTAGCTCAGAAAGGGCTTTGAGCTCTAAGCGCAAGCGTATTGATTCGTTCAATATGTGGGAATACAAAAGATCAAGTCCTTATTACAAGAAATCAAGAGTTGACCAACACAAGAGAGGAAAATGTCCTCAAGTGAAGAAAATGTCAATGGTGAGGTGTTACAATTGTGACAAGAAAGGTCACTATGCTCGCAACTATTGTGAGCCGAAAAAGGTAAACACCTCTTGTACATTTGAGAACTTTGCTTATGTGTCAAGTTCTGTATTATTGGCTGAATCCAATCCTTTGTGGACTGTAGATTCATGAGCGACAGACTATATAGTGAAGGATAAAGAATCCTTCGTGGAATTCCGACGATACCAACTGGAACTAAGTGGATCTATGTGGGAAATAACTCCAGAGCTGAAGTTAAAGGGATTGGCACCTGCCAATTGAACATGCGTGGTGGACGCACCTTGATGTTCTATATGCTCCGGAGATTCGTCGAAATTTAAGTGTCTGTTTTGGTGTTGGTTAAGCTTGGTTTTAGTGTGAACTTCTATAATAGAGGTGTAGATTTGTATTTGGATACGAACTACTATGGTTGTGTTAATTTTCTGGATGGTTTTATTGTACTAGATGTTGACTGTGGTGATGTCAATATTTGTTATTCCCTTGTTTCACGTCTTCTACTTTATATGACAATAATGTGATTATGTGGTATGCTAGACTTGATCATATTGGCCAACAACATATGAATAGACTAGCCAAAGAGGACTTGTTGGACAACATTGAAAAAGTCGATTTGCCTATATGTGAGCATTGCCAGGTAGGGAAAACGACAAGGAAACCATTTGGAAAAGGTAAAAGAGCTGAATTTCCTCTGCATTTAATCCATTCTAACGTCTATGGTTCAATGAATGTGAGAAGAAGGCATGGGGCTGTTTATTTCATCACTTTTATAGATGATTATACTCGATTCGGATATGTCTATTTGATTTCTCATAAATCTGAAGCAATAAGTTGTTTCAAAAGGTTTATAAACTTGATAGAAAATCAATTAGACAAGAAAATAAAAGCATTAAGATCCAATCGAGGTCGAGAATATTTATTTGATGAGTTCAGAAAATTATGTGATGAAAGAGGAATAGAAAGACAGTTGTCTATTCCATATACTCCTCAACAAAATGGTGTTGCGGAAAGAAGAAACAGAACCCTACTGGAAATGGTTAGGTCCATGATGGCGCATACTAACTTACCTATCATTTTTTTGAGTGATGCATTGTTAACTGCCGCCTATATACTTAACCGGGTGCCTTCCAAATCAATAACTTCTACTCCATATGAGTTATGGAAAGGTAGAAAACCGGACTTAAGTTTTCTTAAGCCATGGGGTTGTGCTGCCTATACTCATGAGTCCTCTCACAAATTTGGGAAATTGGGTCCCAAAGAAAAGAAAGTATTTTCATAAGATACTCCGAACACTCAAAAGGGTATGTGTTCATAGGTGAGCAGGAAAGTGGGAGTATAATTGAATTTGAATCACGAGATGTCACATTCTTAGAGGATGAATTTCCTAAGAATGGCGTAATAGGGGAAGATTACTCCCTATTTGTAATCTTGGATTAAGATAATGATATTGGTGGAGTTCGTCCAAGTGGGAGTAATATGAGAAGTGATGAATTGAATTCAGCTCATTCTCAATTATAACCACATGATGAGACGACATCATCATTATCTAATCCAAGTGGGAGCATAATGGGGAATGATGTGCAAAGTGTACAATCTCCTATACGGTGAACAAGTCGCCAAAGTATTTCCCGTCAATGTTTTGACATTGAAGGGGAAACTTTTATGATTACTCCGCAAGATGAGGATGAGCCAAGAAATATTAATGAGGCTCTGAATTGCCCTAATAAGGAAAAATGGATTCATGCAATGGAAGAGGAAATGGAGTCAATGAAGTCAAACCATGTTTGGGAACTGGTTGATCTTCTAAAAGGACGCAAAGCTATTGGGAACAAGTTGGGTTCTCAAAATAAAGCGAAAGGCTGATGGCTCAATAGAAAGGCATAAGGCTCACCTTGTGGCGAAGGGGTATAATTAATAGGAATGAATTGATTATGAAGAAACATTTTCTCCTGTAGTGAGATTTACCTCGATTCGCATTATTCTGGCAATAGTGGCTAGTATAGATTACATCATATGGATGTAAAGACTGCTTTCCTCAATGGAGAATTAGAGGAAGAAATATATATGGAACAACCTGCTGGTTTCATTACAGAAGGCCAAGAAGGAAAGGTATGTCGACTTTTGAGATCGATATACGGCCTTAAGCAGTTGTCAAGACAATGGTATATACGTTTTTTTCATAATGCCATAATGACATATGATTTTACAATGATTGATGAGGATCATTGCATATATATCAAAAGATCCAAAGATCAATTTGTGATCATATCATTATATGTTGATGATATACTAATTGCTGGAAGCAATATGGAGTTTGTTAATACTGTCAATAGTTGGTTGTCTTCCAACTTTGAGATGAAGGATATGAGTGAGGTTGCATACATTCTTGGAGTTAAGATTTCAAGAGATTGTTCGAAGAGATTGTTGTCTCTTTCGCAAGAAACATATATAAATAAGGTTCTTGAACGATTTCGTATGCAAGATTGTAAACCCATAGACACTCCTATTGCAAAAGGTGAAGGATTGAGTCATAGACTGTGTCCAAGGACTCCACAAGAGAAGGAACAAACGAAATATGTTCCTTATGCTAGTGCTGTTGGGAGCTTGATATACACTATGATGTGTACAAGACTTGGCATATGTTTTGCAGTTGGAATGGTGAGTAGATACCAATCCAATCCAGTCCAAAGACAATGGAAAGCCGTTAAGAGAATACTGAGGTATCTAAAGGGGACTGTTGATTATACGATGAGTTATAAAGGAAAGGATCTGCGACTCTAAGGCTATTCGGATATTGATTGGGGAGGAGATTTAGATAAAAGAAAATCTACCTCTGGGTTTGTTTTTTTACCGAATAATTGCACCATATGTTGGAGCAATAAGAAATAAAAGTGTATAGCCTTGTCCACGATGGAAGCTGAGTTCGTGGCATTATCAGCAGCAGTATAAGAAGATGTTTGGTTTAAGAGATTATTGGATCATTTAGGTGTTATTGGAAGTGCTGTAGATTCGTTAGTGGTTAACTGTGATAGCCAAGCAGCAAAAGCGTACACCAAAGATCCAAAATATCATGGCAAGACCAAACATATAGATACCAAGTATAATTTTGTCAAAGATATGATTGCATGAAAAGATGTGAACTTACAGTACATATTACGCATAGAATGGTAGCAGATCCTATGATAAACCTAATACCTAGAGATGTGCTTTGTGGCCATATGAAATCTCTAGGATTGCGTAGAGTCTGATGTACTGGATTGTAATTTCCCTGAAGTGTTCACATATGATGAATTTGTGTTTTTCATCATTAATGCCTATGAATCTTTGTTTGATCTTTATGTATCTTAATACTCAGTGCATTACTTTAAGTTAAGAAAGTATGTCGGACAGATATATGATTAGCCCACTCATACGGGTAATCGCCTCTATTTACTGTATGATAAATAGAGATGAGACTATTTTTAAGCTTATTATCTAGGTGATAATCGAGAGCTCAAGCTTAAAATACGTATGTCGCCTTAACTGGGTGTTAAGATGAGGACATAATATTTATTATGTCCGAAAGTAAAATACTCACATATTTTACTTTATCTGTCTATGATGTCAGATGTGAGTTCTGATGAATTTTGTGAATGAGTAGATACGTGAACTCAAGTTAGACATTGGGTATGTCTGAACTATCATCTGTACGGTATTGAAGGTGTAGACATACGCTCCATGGGAAAGGAGTTAATACCGTAATACGTATTTCATACTACGTCTGCATGAGACGACCAATAAAAGTGGCAAAAGTTTGATCTCAACTTTTATGTCGTGTGAGACTCTTGAGGAAAAGAGTTCATCAATTTTTTAGTCCCCTCATGACTCTTACTTATTCTCAAGATTTCTATTTAGTGTTTGCTATCTTAGGATGTTGCCAATGGTCATGAGTTGATTCGATCTAATGGGACATTTCTAGAAAAGTAAGCTAAACTGAAATTGAGAGTTTGAAGGAAAGATGAAGATCGAATTTGGAGAATCACATTGTAGTTTTGTATACACCGGTTAACCAATTATGACTGTCTTTGGGATAATCATAATTGTGAATACAATAAATATATCATTGTTTGAAAGAGATCAAGAAAGATATAAATGTGATCGATCGATCTAGGGTACTGCATACTAAATCTACTCAGAGTGTGATACCCATTATGAGCTGCTATATATTCCTAATAGATGTATGGCAACGAGCTCTCAAAGTATGCTGGTCGCACGGACTATTCACCAGTATGAATGTTGCAGTGAGGAAAAGAGGATTCTGTTCGGCCCACCATTCTGTACTTAGTCATCGGTTCGAAATTTCCCGCTCACTTCCAGCCAACACACATTTTGTAGTGCAGCCAGTTCTACCTCCATGTCACTAGGAAAAGAATAAAGAAGATGAAAGAGAAAACAATGGTCAGAATTGACACCTTTTCATCGTAAGTTCATTGGTTCATTAGCTTATTAAACAACAGTCGTGATGTTTACAATAGTTATAATAAGAAGTAATGATACGCGTACTAAGAATTTAATGAGAAATTTTTACTAAATGATGTGGCAGCCCATGTGGCATATGCCATCTCATCAAGAATGTGTACCATTAAGCAATAATACGAAGGAAAAGGGAAAGAAAATACAATTCTGCCAAGTTTAAGGAAGCTGAAAAATTTGCCAAACTTCACTTTACTCCGGTAGAAGTAAAACTGAAGGTGACTACGTATGAGTAACTTGCATCAAATGAATGTATCTTCTGTACAGATACAGTATAATTAGGAAACATTGTCTAAATTATTGGGATAGAGGGATCCCATATAAGGAGGATAAATACTTCCACGCGTTCCAAGCATGAACTATACCTTCTTCATAGAGATATATGAAAGCAATCGAGCTTATATTGAAAATTTATATGTCAAATATGAGCTAAACGAAATAGGTTGTCTTTATTTTCTATTTGAGATAAGAAAGGTATATGATATTATTGTTGATGTCAGGATAACTCAAATAAATATTAATTTGCTTGAGGATTTCTCTTAAATAACTGCTCACTATTGCAAATGTTAGAACGTATAAATATTAAAAGCTGCTGTAAGCTACTATACTTTGGAGGTGTTACCTAAAATAGACTTAATTTAATACATGTATTCCCAAATATGTATAAATCTCATCACTTCACAATATAGTTACAACACAAGACAGCTACAATGCATCCGTAGTTATAACAAATAGGCACGTGGTCCGGGTCACAATTGAGATAAACAAAAATTACCATAAATAACCCATATGATAAACTTTTCTTTTTCAAGAAAGGAAATGATCTCAATTTTCCTCGGATTCCAAGGCCAATATTATTAAATGGAAACCGCCTAAACTGTTTTAATCTTCTAGTTTATTGTGCACATTTACATACGTACATACATACATACATACAGACATACATACGTACATACATACATACATATTTTAGATAGGAGGAGTATAATGATTTTAGGGGAAGGATAACTAAATCGTACCCTAAAGATGACGTACCTTGTCTCTCGAAATGTGATCCATTTCCAATAGTCCGTACTTTCGCCCCAAGCAATCGTTAGATCTCGTGCAAGCACCATGAAGCAGTTCTTGTTTGACTTTTTGTCAACCCAATATTTCTACAAGAGCAAAATTCAGAACAACTTAAGAACATGCCAACAATCGTCCGATTCTTAGATATAGATACCCCACTTCGATGGATCAAGGAGCTGGGTTGTACACCAAGTCAAATCGGACCTATTTTATAACCAAATTGAATATCAATGTAATATGCATCAATACAAAAGTTCTAGTAATTTAACAAAAACTCATAGGACGTCAAATTATATTACCATGTGTTACAAAATAATAAAGAAAAACCACCAAAGCAATGTAAGCAAATGCACTTGCCTTTTTCTTGTTATGCAAAAGAACGCCATTGTAGAGCTGCTCACACACCTCCTTGGAAAAAAGGGTCGATTGGTTCATCTGCATCTTTCAAAATGGCCACGTAATTGTGCGGTGGTCGTCTCGCCATTGCGTTTTTTTTTTTTTTTTTTTTTTACGTGGGAACAAAATGGCGCCGCAATCGGGCGTCTGGGGACGCTCAGCCTGGCCCGATGACCCGGCTCCACAACCCGACTCCCCGGTGAACCCTACCCGACCCGGCTCCGATTCGCAACCCGACCTCCGCCGCCCCCGAAATTTGTGGAATCCCTACCCGGTTCCCGATCCGGGTCCGACCCGACAACCCAGGGTCACGACCCGGAAAATCGGGAACCCTAGGGTTTTCCGAATTGTGGTGCCGAGGAGGGAGAGGACCGAGGTGCAGCGGCGACGACGACGGCAACAGCAGCGATGGCTGGGCTACAGAGAGGGAAAGGACGACGGTGACAACAACAGCGATAGCCTGCTACCTGGCGACGGCGCGACGAGGGCGGCGATGGCGATGGTACCCACGTGGACCTCCTCCAGCTTCTCTCTCTCTCTACTTCCTCCTCCGGCGAAGCTCAGATCCGCAGTCGTGAGTCCTCGGACCCCCTTGAAGTCTCTCAGTGGGGTGTCCAAGGGCTGCGACTCGATCCGCCTCTCTCTCTGCAGGTTCACTCGTCGGCGGCCTCCCACGATGTCTCTCAGTGGAAGGTTGTTTAAGCTCACGACCTGCCTCCTCTCTCGCTCGCTCTTTGATTCCTCCCCCGAAGTCTCTCAATGGGAAGATCTCGGAGCTCGCTCTTCGATTTCCGCCTTGCTCGCTCTTTGAGCTCCCCGAAGTCTCTCGGGAACCCCTCTGAGTTTGTTGGCTCGTGTGTGCTTCGAGGATGGAAGTGCTCCGCTATTTATAGGTGATGAGGTCCGATCGATGGAGAGGCTCGGCCACCGGTCTTTGGCTTGCCGACCGGACCTCCATAGCCGAACCGGCGTCCCATCCGCCACTTGTTCGCCAGCTGCCCCCCGCCCCCACGCGCGTTGCTGTCCATCCGTCCATCCGGCGTCTCGCCCTCTGCACGTGTGTTGTAGAGCGGATGAAGGAGGAAGAAGACCGAAGAGGGCCAGGCTAGAGGAGGAGGAAAATGGGCCTTTTTTTGTTTGCTTATTATCCGAAAAAGATAAAATAAAATAAAGTAAAATAAAGTAAAACCTAATTAATTAAAAGGAAAATTTAGGCATCAACAGCTGCTCCTCTTTGAATGTGAGCTCGCAGAGGTTGCATTCAAAGACAAACTGATGCCTAAATTTTATCTATACATGCGTGGTAGATTATATTTTATTTGGGACCTATTATTTTATGCAAAAAGAGCAATATAACATTACATATACTAAGACAGATAAGAAGATACATGTAGTTACTTACCGAGAGTGAGTGAGATAGGGTGTGTGTTGGAGAAATCTTTCCAGAATATTTTGAAACTGACAAAACGTTTCTATCAGTCTAGTCTGGATAATTGCAGACCTTCTGTTTAGAGTCTGAAGACTTTCAGATCACCAGACTCAGCACTCAAGACTCAAGACTCAAGACTATTCTCATTGACAGTTTTTCTAATCTAGTGACGAAGACAATCCAGAGCCAAAGTATTTGGTTGAGGATTTAGTTCTATCCTCTGGAGAAGATCTCTTGGCTGGATAATCATAACGGATTCTTTCATTCGTAATCAAGATCGTTTGAAGATCCGATGGTCGACGAAGTATTCTTGGAATGTTCTATTCTTGGAAACCAAGATCCTGATTATATGGGCAAATAGGATTGATGGGCTATCGTCAGGTTCCTTTAATAACTCGAATGATCTTCTTGATTGATTCCGTCCAACGGGTAGATTGGAGGAATTCCTTTGGTAAGTGCCAACGGGTATGATGGCATAAAGGAGTATAAAAAGAAGATGTTCTAGTTGCTTTAGAAAATGATCGATAGAAAAATTCCAGAGTCTGAAGCACCTTAATTATTAGTCGATACATTTTGAGCGAAGTAGTATACACAAAGAGTGTCTATACTTAGTGATACCTTGAGCTAGTGTGGTAGATCATCTACACCGAGAAATCAAAGAAGAACAACGCTGTAACATCTCTTTGTTCATAGTGGAATCCAGCCAATAGGCCGGTGCGAAAGAGTGGACGTAGGCTTGAAATAAGCCGAACCACTATAAACTAAACCAATTCTCTCTTCCTTTCTCTCGCCTTACCTTGATTATTGTTTGTCTCAAATCTATCAACTGTCTAGTATTGTGCAATTATCGAGAAAAATCCTTTATATACCTATTCAGCCCCCTCTAGGTACTTATTCTAGCTATATCAATTGGTATTAGAGCTCGTGTACTCACTTTATTTGAAGTGTTTTACTTCAGAGTAAAAGATCCATGGCTAGTATGCTAGCACTAGGGCTGGTGGAAGGGCGAAGCAATACCAGACCACCCAACTTTGATGGAAAGGATTACAACATCTAGAAGAACAAAATGAAAGCCTTCCTACGATCAAAGGATCCTCTGGAATGGGACGTTGTAGAAAAATGAATTACTCCTACAAATGCATCGCCGAAAGAGGGAAAGAAACTGTTGAAACCAAATGGAATGACTCGAAAGAAATAATCAAGAGACAAGCACTCGATGCAAAAGCAATTTACTCTTTATATTGTGCTTTGTCACCAACGAATATAATGAATATCTTCTTGTGTTACAACAAAAGAAGTATGGGATCGATTGCATATCACCTATGAAGGAACAGATCGAGTGAAGGAAACCAGAATTAACATTCTCCTCGGTCAATATGAAGCCTTCAAAATGAAACCAGGAGAATCTATAACTAACATGTTTAACCGTTTTACAGATATTGTCAATTGTCTTGAGAATCAAGGACAAAAAATTTCTGATCCCATGAAGGTAAACAAGCTACTGCATGGACTCTCCAAGGATTGGAATCACATAAAGACTTCAATAAGAGAGACGCAAAGAATTATGCCACTATCTCGTCGATGAGTGATTGGAACTCTTCGATCTTATGAAGTGGAACGAATTAATGAAGACGAAGATCCAAAAGGTAAGAAATCCATTGCATTAAAATCAAATGATGATTTTGATGATACGTGGTCTCAAGATGATATGGACGATGAGGAGCTTGCTCTCATGATAAGAAGATTCGAAAACCGAATAGAAAAGGAAGAAGGTTCTACTCAAAGAAACTAAGTTTTCAAAGACAAAGAGACCAAGTCTGTTGATGATGAGGAACCAAACAAAGATGTAGTCTGCTTTGAATGTAAGAAAAAGGGACACATCGTACCCAACTAACCGTCCTTTTCTCAAAGAAGAAGAGAGGAAAAGCTGAAAAGTTTCAAAAAGCTCTCAAAGCCGAAACCCAGGTGATACGAGTGTGAAGAAAGTGATAATGAGTATGCCAACCTATGTCTGATGGCACAATCAGACTTAGACTCAAACTCTGGATCAGACTCAAACAGTGAATTTGAGGTAAGTGATTTTAAAATTCCTGTCAAAGTTTCTAAATATATTGATGAACTGTGTTTTAGTCTTAAGACTTCTCTCAAAAGAATTTCCGAACTTAAAAAGGAAAACTCAGCTCTAAAACAAAAGGAAAACGTTTTAGAAGAAAGAGTTAAAAGTTTAGACTTGAATGTTTCCACTCTTAAAGAAAATGAAGATAATCTTTTGAAAGAAAATGCCCTTTTAAAAACTGACTTATCAAATATTTCAAAGAAATTTTCGTAGGGTCCGAAAAACTTGAAAAATTCTTTCACTCAAAGACCTTACTTCAATAAGTCCGGTCTAGGTATGACAGCGAAACAATTCCCTTGATTGATTTTCCTAAAGTAAAAGAAAGAATTAAGAAAAGACCGTCGAGAGAGGCTTACAAAAATCATTTCAAGAAAGTTTTTGTAAAGTCTGTAGGTCGAAATGCTCTCAGGTGTTCAAAGTGCAACAGTCCGGATCACTTTGAAAAAGAGTGTCCTATGGTTTGGAAACCTAATAAGAAAGTATGGGCTGATACTGTTTATCTTACTAACACCGAAGGACCCAAGAAAATTTGGGTACCAAAGAAAGTTTGAGACTCTCTTTTAAATGCAAGTCTCCGTCAAGAAAAAAATAAAGTGATATCTTGACAATGGATGCTCAAGACACATGACAGAGACTCAAATTGCTTCATAAAGCTTGTTCAAGTAAATGGTGGAAAAGTTTCATTTGGAGGAAACAAACAAAGGAAGTATTGTGGGATTTGGAACTCGTGAAAATTGGAAATCTCACAATAAGTAATGTTTCCCTAGTGGAAGGACTCAATTACAATCTTCTCAGCATTAGTCAACTGTGTGATACTGGCTTTAAGATCTTCTTTCAAGAAGGAATATGTTCTGGAACCAGTAAAGACTCTACTCAGTCTTTCATGTGTCGAAGGCATGGAAACATCTATCTCTTGGATGTAAAACCGGATGAATCGCAATGCTTAATCTCAATTCAAGACGAAGCAAGCTTATGGCACAGAAAACTTGGTCACATCAATATGAAGCAATTAGCCAAAATCTCTACAAAGCAGCTTGTTCGAGATCTACCCAAATTACCATACCAAAAGACTAATCCATGCACTCCATGTATTCTGGGAAAGCAGGTAAGAAATTCATTTAAGCCAATAAATCATGTCTCCACTAATCATGTACTACAGTTGCTGCATATGGATCTCTCCGGACCAACCAAAACCCAAAGCATTGGAGGTAAGAAATATTGCCTAGTAATTGTGGATGATTACTCCCGCTTTACTTGGGTATATTTCCTTGCAAGTAAGTCCGAAACCTTCTCGTATTTTGAAAAAATTGCTAAAAATGTTCAAAATGAAAAAGGATGTGTTATCTCAAGTATAAGAACAGATCATGGAGGTGAATTTGAAAATCAAGATTTTACAAAATTTTATGATGAATCTGGCTTTAAGCATGTGTTCTCCTCTCCATATACTCCTCAAAGCAAAATGGAGTTGTGGAAAGAAAGAATAGATCTCTTCAAGAAATGGCTAGAACTCTTTTAATTGAAAGTAAGATTTCTTCACGATTTTGGGCTGAAGTCAAGTTTCAACAAAGATGCTATATCATCAATAGAGTCTTCTTAAGACCTATTCTAGAGAAAACCCTTTATGAGTTATTCAAAGGTAAGAAGCCTATTGTTTCATACTTTAATGTGTTCGGTTGCAAATGCTTTATATTGAAAAATGCTAAAGATCGAGTTGGTAAGTTTGAAGAAAGATCAGATGAAGGCATCTTCCTTGGATATTCTACATCAAGCAAAGCCTACGAGTCTATAACAAGAAGAGCCGATCCGTGGAGGAGTCAATGAATGTCAAATTTCAAGACTCTACGCAAGATGAATCCAGTTAGACTCATCATGAAGAGTCCGAACTCCGCTCCGCACCCCTCCAAAGCTTACAACTCAAGAAGCATCTCGGACTGGGAAGACCAAAGATCAAGCTGTTCGTGAAGATTCAAATAAAGAAAGAAATCATCAACCGAGACAAATCAACCTCAGAATCGGAAGCATAAGTCCAGTTATCCCAAAGATCTCATTATCGGCGCAATTAATGAAGGAATTCGCACCAGATCCAAAAGGCGTGAAGAGTCTAGTGCTGTGGCTCTCATTTCTGAAATTGAACCAAAGAGCATAGAAGAAGCTTTATCTGATGAAAGTTGGATTGGAGCTATGCAAGAAGAGCTCGGAGCAGTTTCAACATCAATGATGTCCGGAACCGACATCTAAACCAAAAGGTAAAACTGTCATTGGAGCTAAATGGGTGTTCAGGAACAAGATGAATGAGAAAGGAAAAGTCGTACGAAACAAAGCAAGACTCGTGGCCAAGGGATATACGCAAGAAGAAGGAATAGACTATGATAAGACTTACGCACCAGTAGCAAGGGTTTGAAGACCCAAAGAAGCCAGACTCAGTCTTCAGACTAAAAAAGGCCTTGTATGGTTTAAAGCAAGCACCTTGAGCTTGGTACGACAGACTAAGTAAGTTCTTAATACAGAATGGTTTTGTCAAAGGTAAAGTAGATACTACTCTATTTATCAAAAAGGAAAACAAAAGCTTTTTACTTGTTCAAATATATGTGGATGATATTATTTTTGGATCCTCTAATGAAATTATGTGCAAGAAATTTTCTAAGTCTATGCAGGATGAGTTTGAAATGAGTATGATGGGAGAATTAACATTCTTTCTTGGACTCCAAATAAAACAATTGAAGGAAGGTACTTTTATTCATCAAGAAAAATATGCTAATGATCTTGTCAAAAAGTTTGGATTGGAAAAGTGCAAAAAGACCGACATACCGATGTCAAGTTCTTTGAAGATAGACAAAGATGAAGAAGGGAAGAAAGTTGATCAAAAGCTGTATAGGAGCATCATTGGTTCACTTCTTTATCTTACGCTTTCTAGACGACATTTTGTTGAGTGTTTGCATATGTGCTAGGTTTCAATCAGATCCTAGAGAATCTCATCTCAGTGCTACGAAACGTATTATTAAATACGTTGCTTCATCTTCAAGCATCGGTCTTTGGTATCCTAAGAAGGGAGACTTTAATCTTCCGGGATATTCGAGACGCGATCCGGCCGGTTGCGAGTTGACGAAAGAGCACTTCGGGAACCCGCCGCTTGCTTGGAAGGGGACGTGTCTTGGTTTTCAAGGAAACAAAGCACTGTGGCTCTCTCAACAACAAAAGCAGAGTATGTAGCTCTTGGAAGTTGCTGTTCGCAAATTCTATGGATAAAACAATAGCTACAAGACTTTGGAATTGAAGACTCATGCACAGAGATTAGATGTGACAACACCAAATAAGCAATCAATCTCACTAAAAATCCAATCCTTCACTCAAGAGCAAAGCATATAGAGATTCGACATCATTTCATTAGAGATCATGTTCAAAATGGAGAAATCTCAATTCAATTTGTTGATTCAAAGAGCCAACTAGCGGATATATTCACAAAGCCTTTGGAGAAAAATCAGTTCGATTTTATCCGTTCCAGACTCAACATTTTGAAACTTGAGGAAGTTAAAGTCTAGAGACTCTCCAACCCTCAGACTCAGACGTTTATGGCTATAGACTGTAAGTTGCTATTATATTCAATCTCGAAAAGGTACGATCTTTAGTTCAGTTAATTTATAATTTCCGTGAAAATCGGAATCTTGTCTTTTCAAAAAGATTAACCTTTATTTGGCGATATCGATTTCAAAAGAAGCGTCTCGTTCATTTTCCTTTGTGCCGATTGGTTTTTCCTTTTAAACCGAGTTATATATATACGGTTTTCTCGATTAAACTTCAAAACCCTAAAAAGGCATTCTCCTCCCAATCCTGTCTCTACTTCGTGTTCATCTTCGAGAAAGTCATCATCTTTTCTTGGGAAAGCGAGTAAAGGAATCTTTCAATGACAAGGAAGGATGTCTTCTTCGAGAAAGTCTTCAAGAATCGCGAACAGGGGACCACAGAGAATGAGGGAGGGGCCTACCCATTTCGATCTCATCGAAGAGGAAGATTTATCGAGTCAGCAACAGAGCCCGATTCACTCTCCACCACATCACTCTCCACCACATCACTCTTCACCATCTACCCCACAAGGTGCGGGTCAACAACCACAGGAAGAAATAATCGAGGACGCAGACCCTGTAAGAGTCCAAAAACCCTCTTTTATTTACAAGCTCTATCGTGCGATGAAAAGCATTGGGACTCCGCTGAACTACGTAGATGAATTCCTTAAAAATAAGAATTATGGGAATGAGTATATCTTTTTGCGACGAATGGAGGATTTGGGAATTGCTCCCAAAGGAAAGGCTGAGGAAGCACTTGCGAACATTCCAAGTGACCCTTGTGTATCGGGACTGAATCCGACTGACGGGAATGATAATGATAAAATGTTCCTTGAATTTCAACCTAGAATAGGTGTTGCTGCGAAGGTAAAGGGAAAAAGGATGGATTTGTTTAAATCGAAGGAACAGGAAAATCTGTTTTTCAGACTGTTGAAACGAGGGGTGATAAACCCTAGGAGTGTTGATTTCGATTTCTTGGATGCCATCAATGTGAACTTAAGGGAGAAGTTCAATCTGCCTCAACTTGAGCAATTTTGCTCCGATACCACGACGGTTATGCGCAATTGACAAAGATACTTCTATTCGAATCTTAGCTTTTTAGATGCGAATAGAATATCCTTCAGTGTTCGAGACCAAGACTATGTGGTAGATGTGGACATGTTGGCAGATATAATTGGAGTTGAAAGAGGACGCTATCAACCAATCAAAGTGTCGATTGCTCGTACCACACTTGGTACTGGAGCTTGTCAAAGATAGGGATACAGAGGGAAGAATTACCTACTCAAGAATGAGTGCCATCAACATTTTGCTTCACAAAATTGTGATCAACCATGTCGAGCCAAAGTCTACATCCAAGACGACGTGTCTAACTCCGAGGCGAAATTGATGTACGCGATCAATTCGGGGAAGAAGTTCTCTCTTCCTCACACCATTCTCTTTCACATGTACGAGCAATGGTGAAGGACAAGGGCCAATTGCCTTACCCGGAGTCTTGTGACCAAGATCTTCGAGACACTTGAACATTGAACCTCCACATACTCTTTGTGTTCGACCATGCGACAAAATGGTGGTGGGTTTGAAAATGGTGACAAAAATGCGTCTGAAAGAGCTTAATAAGGCAATGGAGAAGTTCAAAGTGAAGACTCCAGCATCTTCTGTATCAAAGAGAAAAGGGAAAAAGCCCATGGATGCTCCATCCAAACAAAAAAGAACTCTTATCTTGGAGGATGAAGATGAAGAGGAAGATCTCACTATCTCTGCATTGAAAAGGACCAGACGTTCTGTACCTGAATCAATAGAACGACAGATGAAAGAAAAAGAAGCAGAGGAAAAAGAACAGAGAGAATAAGAGGGACAAGCAAAGAACAGAGAAGCAGAGGAGCAACAAGAGAAAGAAAAAGAAGACAAAGAGAAAGAAGCTGAAGAAGAAGCAGTAAAAGAAAAGTCTGCAGATGAAGCCGGAGAGAAAGGGAATCAAGACGCTGAAGAGCATGACCATCACTCTTCCCCAATTGAGGTCCTAGAGACAGGGGGAGATGGCGAGCAAGGAAGGACTACACCACATGCCGAAGGTGTGAGTTGCTCACCAAAGCAAATCCGAAGATTTTCAGGCTTCTCAAATGCCCGAGGAAGGACATGATACGTCCACACCAAATCTGCTCGATTACACCGAAGTTCCATCGTCTGACTTCACTCCATCCAAGAGAGCAAATGCGAGCACACAGACAGACAATACAGCAGATTTTCGTTGTATCCTTGATGTTCTTCTGGAAATGCAGGGTCAAATTTATGCTCTGGACTATGAACTTCAAGTCCTGAAGAATGCTGGACAAGCATCTTTTGTTACCCTGGCGAATCAAATGAAAGACCTCGCCCTTCAAATTCAAGCCAATGCCAAAGGAGAAGAGGTGGCTCATCTACGAGAAGACTTGAAGAGGCTGGAAGGCATCGTACAGTCGATGGGAGATTTCCGGTTGTGCGCATTCCCAAGCGAGACTTGACTCTTTTCTCACCTTTTTAATGATGACAAAAAGGGGGAGAATTGCAATTTGAACTCTTTAAACTTTGACTTAAAATTTCTTTTGTGTGTTTGAATGTTTGTTTTTGAGTATGACTTGGGTGTGAACTTGAATTTGACTGACTTGGGTGTGGATTTTGATGCTTAACTGTTTGCATTTATATCAAGTGTTGTTGTATGGTTCTACTCATGAAAGACTAACTGATTTTCTGTGGATGCAGAGTCTGGTTGATTTTACTAATCTTTATGAGATAGCCATATTGCTTGAGTAATGTTTTGCAGGTCAAAGTTGTTCAAATCTACAGGAAAGTTTTGTCACCATCAAAAAGGGGAAGATTGTTGGAGAAATCTTTCCAGAATATTTTGAAGCTGACAAAACATTTCTATCGATCTAGTCCGGATAATTGCGGACCTTCGTTTAGAGTCCGAAGACTTTCGATCACCGACTCAAGCACTCAAGACTCAAGACTCAAGACTATTCTCATTGACAGTTTTTCTAATCCAGTGATGAAGACAATCCAGAGCCAAAGTATTTGGTTGAGGATTTAGTTCTATCCTCTGGAGAAGATCTCTTGGCTGGATAATCATAACGGATTCTTTCATTCGTAATCAAGATCATTTGAAGATCCGATGGTCGATGAAGTATTCTTGGAAGGTTCTATTCTTGGAAACCAAGATCCTGATTGTATAGGCGAACATGATTGATGGGCTATCGTCAGGTTCCTTTAATAGCTCGAATGATCTTCTTGATTGATTCCGTCCAACGGGTAGATTGGAGGAATTCCTTTGGTAAGTGCCAACGGGTATGATGGCATAAAGGAGTATAAAAGAAAGACGTTCTAGTTGCTTTAGAAAATGATCGATAGAAAAATTCCAGAGTCTGAAGCACCTTGATTATTAGTCGATACATTTTGAGCGAAGTTGTATACACAAAGAGTGTCCATACTTAGTGATACCTTGAGCTAGTGTGGTAGATCATCTACACCGAGAAATTAAGGAAGAACAACGCTGTAACATCTCTTTGTTCATAGTGGAATCCAACCAATAGGCTGTCAGTGCAGAAGAGAGGACATAGGCTTGAAATAAGCCGAACCACTATAAACCGCGTGTTCAATTCTCTCTTCCCTTCTCTCAGTCTTACCTTGATTATTGTTTGTCTCAAATCTATCAACTGTCTAGTATTGTGCAATTATTGAGAAAAATCCTTTATATACCTATTCACCCCCCTCTAGGTACTTATTCTAGCTATATCAGTGTGAACCCCGAGTTTAGCAAGTATCAAGGCGTCATCTTACCTGGTGATATGAGGAAGTTGCTTTGCCAGGGCTCGAACCGTTCTTCGGTCACCTGTTAAAACAATCAATGATTTGTCTAGGACCTGAACATTTCTTTGGTCGCCTTGACGAAAAATTGCTCCTCTAGGACCCGAACCATTCTTTAGTCGCCTTGACGGGAGATGCACCAACCTTTCTCAGGGCATCTCATTTATGGGTGCCTGATTTGTATCGAGAACACCAGTTGGTACCCGACCTTTCTCGGGAGATGCACCGACTTTTCTCAGGGCATCTGTTTTGTGGGGGTGTCTGACCACTGTCAAAGACAACAGCTGGTACCCGACTTTTCTCGGGAGGATGCGCCGACCTTTCTCAGGGCATTGATTCTGAAAGATACCTGGACATTCACAAGCATATCAAAGAGTACATGGATATTCATAAGTACTAACCTGAAGGATATTTGGGCCTTTGCAGGAGTCAAAATGGGTATGTGGCTAACCATAGGCATTGAATGGGTACTTGGATGATCACAAGTATGAATTCTTGTGGGATACTTGGACATTCACAAGTATCGAAAGGGTACTTGATAATTGAAAATATTTAGAACATACCTTGGATATTTGTGAAGGTGTCCCACCTCCTAGCAATTGGGAAATATCGATGGCGTACCTGGAATATTCGTGAAGGTCTCTCACCTCTTGGTAGTGGGAATATCGAGGATGGGTCTCGCATATTCGTGAAGGTCTCTCACCTCCTGGTAGTTGGAATATCGAGGACGTACCTTGTGTTGGAGAAATCTTCTTGAAATGTTTTGAAGCTGACAAAACGTTTCCATCAGTCTAGTCTGAAGGTTTGCAGACTCTACTGTTTAAAGTCTGAAGACCTCCGGACAGCCAGACTCAAGATTCAAAGTTTATCCTCATTGACAGTTTCTAATCCGTTGAAGAAAGGCTATCCAGAACTTGATGTTTTATTAATGATATGACCTTATTGACTGGAGAAGATCTCTTGGCTAGATATGACATAACAGAATCATTTTAATTGATCGAGATTGATTCGAAGATTAAGGATCCGATGATTGGCGAAATATTCGTGGAAGATTTTACTTATGGAAACCGAGATCCTGATTGTATGGGCGAACAAGATTGATGGGCTATCGACATGTTCCTTTAATAGCTCGAATGATCTTCCTAATTGATTCCGTCCAACGGGTAGATTGGAGGAATTCCTTTGGTAAGTGCCAACGGGTATGATGGTGTAAAGGAGTATATAAGGAAGACGTTCTAAGTTGTTCAGGGTGTGCGTGATAGAAGAATTCAAAAGTCTGAAGCTCCTTGTTGTTTAGTCCATTCCTTTGAGCGAAATCTTGTACGCAAAAGAGAGTTTATATTTGTGAGAAATCTTGAGGAAGTGTGGTAGAACATCTACACTGTGAAATCAAGGAAAAGCTGTGCTGTAACATCTCTTTTGTTCATAGTGGAATCCAGCCGATAGGCTGTCAGTGCGAAAGAGTGGACGTAGGCTTGGGATAAGCTGAACCATTATAAATCTTGTGTTTAATCTTCTCTTCCCTTCTCTTTACTTTACTTTGATCATATTTCATTTTGTTAACCAAAAGAGAACTCCCTTTCTATCGTTTGCCTAGTATCGCTTCCGTATCTCAAGAAATTGTTTTTACACCTATTCACCCCCCTTTAGGTGTTTATACTAGCTACATCAATTGGTATCAGAGCCTGTGTACTCACTTTGTTTGAAGTGTTTTACTTCAGAGTTAAAGATCCATGGCTAGTATGTTGGCTCCGGGGTAGAAGGGCAAAGCAATACCGCACCACCTTACTTTGATGGAAAGGATTACAACATATGGAAAAACAAGATGAAGGCGTTCCTAAGATCAAAGGATCCTCCGGAATGGGATGTTGTAGAAAAAGGAATCATTCCTAAACCGCACTTTGTCTCGAAAGAGGAAAAGATACTTTGTGGAGTCTAGTCAAATGACTCAGGAAGAGATAATCAAGAGACAAGGTCTTGATGCAAAAGCAATTTATTCTTTATATTGTGCTTTATCTCCTACTGAATATAAGAGAATATCTTCTTGTGTTATAGCTAAAGAAGTCTGGGATATATTACATATTACCTATGAAGGAACCGATCGAGTGAAAGAGACTAGAATCAACATTCTCCTCGGTCAATACGAAGCCTTCAGAATGAAATCGAGAGAATTTATAACTGACATGTTTAGTCGTTTTACAGATATCGTGAATGGTCTTGAAAATCAAGATCAACCAATTTCTGATCCCATGAAGGTAAACAAGCTACTGCGTGGACTCTCCAAGGATTGGAATCACATAAAGACCTCAATCAGAGAGACCCAAAGAATCATGCCACTATCTGTTGATGAGTTGGTTGGAACTTTTCAATCTTATGAAGTGGAACGAATCAATGAAGACGAAGACCCTAAAGGTAAGAAATCCATTGCATTAAAATCCAATGATGATTCTAATGTTGCAGATTCTGAAGACGATATGGACGATGAGGAGCTTGCTCTCATGATAAGAAGATTCAGAAAGCTGAACAGAAAAGGAACAAGGTTCAATCCAAGGAAACAAAGTTTTCAAAAGCAACAGACTAAATCTGTTGAGGATGATGAATCAAACAAAGATGTAGTCTGCTTTGAATGTAAGAAAAAGGGACACATCAGACCCAACTATCATCTTTTGAGGAAGAAGAAAGGAAGAGCTGAAAAGTATCGAAAGGCTCTTAAAGCAAAAACCTGGAGTGATACAGAGTGTGAAGAAAGTGATGATGATTATGCCAACATATGTCTGATGGCACAATCGGATTCAGATTCAAACTCCGAGACAGACTTAGATTCAGACAGTGAATTTGAGATGAGTAACTTCAAAATCCCTATTAAAGTTTCTAAATACATTGATGAGTTGTGTTTTAGTCTTAAGACTTCTCTTAAAAAGATTTCCGAACTCAAAAGGAAAATTCTGCCTTAAAACAACAAGAAAATGTTTTGAAAGAAAAGGTGAAATGTTTAGATATGAATGTTTCTTCTCTTAGAGATAATGAAGATAATCTTTCAAAAGAAAATACATTCTTGAAAAATGATATCTCAAATATTTCCAAAAGATTTTCTATAGAATCTCGAGAAACTAGAAAAATACTTTCTTTCAAAGACCTTATTTCAATAAATCTGGTTTGGGAATGACTCGCCGAAACCATTCATTTAATTGATTTTCCTAAAGTGAATGAAAGAATCAAACAAAGACCCACAAGAAATGCTTACAAAAATCATTTTAAAAGGACCTTTGTAAAACTAGTAGGTCGCAATGCTCTCAGATGTTCAAAGTGCAATAGTGCATATCATTTTGAAAAAGAATGTCCTATGGTTTGAAAACCTGTCAATAAAGTATGGGCAAAAACCGCATATCATACTAACACGAATGGACCCAAGAAAAGATGGGTACCAAAGAAAGTTTGAGTTTCTTTTTTAAATGCAGGTTACTATCAAGAAAAATGTAAAATGGTATCTGGATAGTGGATGCTCAAGACATATGACAAGAGATTCAAATTGTTTCATAAAACTTGTTCAAGTAAATGGTGGAAAAGTCTCATTTGGAGGAAACAGCAAAGGAAAAATTGTGGGATTGGAACTGTGAAGATTGGAAACCTCACAATAAGCAATGTTTCTTTAATTGAAGGACTCAACTACAATCTGTTCAATGTCAGTCAGCTGTGTGATACCGGTTTCAAAATCTACTTTCAAGAGGAAATATGTTCAGGAACTAGTAAAGACTCTACTCAATCATTCATGGGTCGAATACATGGAAATATCTACCTCTTGGATGTGAAACCAGATGAATCGCAATGTTTAATTTCAATACAAGATGAAGCAAGCTTATGGCACAGAAAGCTTGGGCACATCAATATGAAGCAGATAGCCAAAATTTCAACAAAGAAACTTGTTCGTGGTCTACCCAATTTATCATACCAAAAGTCTGACCTATGTACACCATGCATATTTGGAAAACAGGTAAGAAATTCCTTTAAACCAATAAATCAAGTTTCCACTAACCGTGTATTGCAGCTTCTGCATATGGATCTCTTTGGACCAACCAGAACACAGATATTGGAGGTAAGAAATATTGCCTAGTAATCGTGCATGACTACTCACGATTTACTTGGGTATATTTCTTGACAAGTAAGTCTAAAACTTTCTCGTACTTTGAAAAATTTGCTAAAAAGGTTCAGAATGAGAAAGGATATGTTATTTCAAGTATAAAAACACATCATGGAGGAGAATTTGAAAATCAAGATTTCACAAAATATTGTGATGAATCTGGTTTTCAGCATTTGTTCTCATCTCCATATACTCCAGAGCAAAATGGAGTTATGGAAAGAAAGAATAGATCGCTTCAAGAAATGGCTAGAACTCTCTTAATTGAAAGCAACATCTCTTCACGTTTTTGGGCTGAAGCAGTCTCTACAGCATGTTGCATTATTAATAGAGTTTTTCTAAGGCCTATTCTAGAAAAAAAAACCCCTATGAATTATTCAAAGAAAAGAAGCCTATTGTTTCATATTTTCATGTGTTTGGATGCAAATGTTTTATATTGAAAAATGCAAATGATCGAATTGGCAAGTTTGAAGAAAAATCAGATGAAGGCATCTTCCTTGGATATTCAACCTCAAGCAAAGCCTATAGAGTCTATAACAAAAAGAGTCAATCTGTGGAGGAATCAATGAATGTCAAATTCCAAGATTCTATGCAAAATGAATCTATTCAGACTCATCTTGAAGAGCCTGAACCTGCTCCAGACTCTACAAAGTCTAAATTTCAAGAAGTAGCTCGACTTTGAAGGACCAAAGAACAAGTGACTCGTTGAAGATTCAAGTGAAGGAAGTGACCATCAATCGACAAATTAACCAAAGAATCGGAAGCATAAGTCTAGTCATCCCAAAGATCTTATTATTGGCGACATTAATGAAGGAATTCGCACAAGATCTAAAAGGCGCGAAGAGTCTAGTGCTATGGCTCTTATTTCTGAAATAGAACCCAAAAGCATAGATGAAGCTTTATCTGATGAAAGCTGGATTGAAGCCATGCAAGAAGAGCTCAGGCAATTCAGTATCAATGATGTCAGGAATTGACTCCTAAACCAAAAGGTAAATCATTATTGGAGCTAAATGGGTTTTCGAAACAAGATGGACGAGAAAGGCAAGGTTGTAAGAAATAAAGCAAGACTCGTGGCCAAGGGATACACGCAAGAAGAAGGGATAGACTATGACGAGACTTACGCACCAGTAGCAAGGTTAGAAGCAATTCATTTATTACTTGCATTTGCTTGTCATAAAAATTTCAGGTTATTCCAAATGGATGTCAAAAGTGCTTTCCTAAATGGATTCATCCATGAGGAAGTCTATGTGGAACAACCACCAGGTTTGAAGACCCAAGGAAACAAAACTCGTATTCGACTCAAAAAGGCCTTATATGGCTTAAAACAAGCACCTCGAGCTTGGTACGACAGTGAGTAAGTTTTTAATTCAAAACGGTTTTGTGAAAGGTAAAGTAGACACTACTCTGTTTATCAAAAGAGAAAGCAAAAGTTTTGTGCTAGTTCAAATATATGTCGATGATATTATATTCGGATCTCCTAATGAAATTCTGTGCAAGAAATTCTCTAAGACTATGTAGGATGAATTTGAAATGAGCATGATGGGTGAGTTAACCTTCTTTCTTGGGCTTCAACTAAAACAACTGAAGGAAGGAACTTTTATTCATCAAGAAAAATATGCTAATGATCTCGTCAAAAGTTTGGTCTGAACAATTGCAAGAAGGCTGAAATACCAATGTCAAGTTCCTTGAATATAGACAAAGATGAAGGAGGAAAGAAAGTCGATCAGAAGCTATAAAGGAGTACCATTGGCTCACTTCTTTATCTTACTGCTTCTAGACCTGACATTTTGTTTAGTGTTTGCATTTGTGCCAGATTTCAAGCAGACCCTAAAGAATCTCATTTAAATGCTGCAAAGCGTATTATCAAATACATTGCTTCAACTTCAAGCATCGGCCTTTGGTATCCTAAAAGGGGAGATTTTACTCTTCTTGGATATTCAGACACAGACCTAGCCGGTTGCAGAGTTGATAGAAAAAGCACCTCGGGTACCTGTCAACTACTTGGAGGCAGGACAGTATCTTGGTTTTCAAGGAAGCAAAGTACAGTAGCTCTCTCTATAGCAGAAGCAGAGTATGTAGCTCTTGGAAGTTGCTGTTCACAAATTCTATGGATAAAACAACAGCTAAGAGACTTTGGAATTGAAGATTCATGCACGGAGATTAACTGCGACAACACCAGTGCAATCAATCTTACCAAATATCCAATTCTTCACTCAAGAGCAAAGCATATAGAGATTCGACATCACTTCATTAGAGATCATGTTCAAAATGGAAAAGTTTCGATTCAGTATGTTGATTCAAAGAACCAACTGGCGGATATATTCACAAAGCCTTTGGAGAAAAATCAATTTGAAATTATTCGTTCCAGACTCAACATTTTGAGATTTGAAAAAGTTAAAGTCTAGAGACTCTCAGACTCAGGCAAACAAGACCTTGACTGTAAGTTATTCTCTCTCTCGAATCTCATCTTGAAAAGGTACGATCATCAACCGTGTTTTATTATTGATATCTTTAATCGACGTAATTATTGCAACGTTTCCTTTTGAAAAAGAAGTTATTTTGAAATGACTATTTTCTCGGAAAAAAAGGTAGTTATTTTTTGAAAAGGCATCTTTTCACCTTCCTTTATGATGTTCCGTATGCTCCCTTTTTAACCGATTATGCACTGTTGCTTCTTCTTCGCTTTACTCTCCAAAAACCCTAAAAAGCACCGATCTTCCATTCTTGTTTTCTTCTCTTGCCTAATCTTCGAAAAAGTTGTCATCTTTCTTGGGAAAGTCAAGTAAGGAATCTTTCAAAGAGTGAGAAAGATGTCGTCTTCAAGAAAGTCTTTGAGGATCGCAAGCAGGGGACCACGGCGAATGAGTGAGGGGCCTACTCACTTCAATCTTACCGAGGAAGAAGTGTCTCCAAATCAGCAACAGAGCCCACAACATTCTCAGCAGCGTCATTCTCCACCAACTAGTCCACAAAATGTTGGTCATCAACAAGAGGAAGAAATCATTGAAGACGCAGATCCTGTAAGAGTTCAAAGGCCCTCTTTTATTTATAAGTTTTATCGTGCTTTAAAAGGGACTGGTACTCCATTGAACTACGTCGATGATTTTCTTAAGAACAAAGGATATGGGAATGAATATATCTTTTTGCGGAAAATGGAAAGTTTGGGAATTGCTCGTAAAGGGGTGGCAGAAGAAACCCTTGCAAATATCCCAAGTGATCCTCGTGATTGGGGATTTAATCCGATAGATGGGAATGATGATGACAAATTGTATAGCCAATTTCAACCGAGAATGGGTATTGCAGCGGAAAATCGAGGAAAAAGGGGAGAGTTGTTTAAATCGAAGGAACAGAAGGATCTATACTCAAAATTGCTGAAGCGTGGGGTGATAAACCCTAGGAGTGTGGATTTTGATTTCCTTGATGCTGTAAATGTCAACTTGAGAGAAAAGTTTAGTTTTCTTCAACTTGAGCAGTTCTGTTCTAACACCACAGAAGCTTATGCTGAATTAACTGCTTATTTCTATTCGAATCTTAGTTTCCTAGATGCGAATAGATTCTCTTTCAGTGTCAAAGATCAAGACTTTGTAGTGGATATGGATATGCTGACAGATGTGTTAGGGGTTGAGAGAGGAAGATATCAACCGATCAAAGTTTCTATTGCTCGTGCTACATTGGAACTTGTTAAGGACAGGAGAACAGAGGAAAAGATTTCCTACCTAAGGATGAGTGCGTTCAACATTCTGCTTCACAAGATTGTGATCAATTGCCTCAGACCGAAATCAACTTCCAAGACTGATGTTTCAAGCTCGGAGGCAAAGCTGATGTATGCCATCATCACTGGGAAAAAGTTTTCTCTTCCTCACACTGTTATGTTCCACATGTATAAAGCAGTGGTGAAGGACAGAGGTCAACTTCCTTATCCAAGTCTTGTGACGAAGTTATTCAGACATTTGAACATTTAGCATCCATAAATTCTTTGTGCTCGATCATGTGATCATATGGTGGTAGGGCTAAAAATGGTGACTAAAATGCGTCTGAAAGAGCTAAGCAAGGCGTTGGAGAAATTTAAGGAGAAGACTCTTGTAAAGTCTCATCAAATCTCTTCTGCATCAAAAAGAAAAGGGAATGAGCCCATGGTTGCTCCACCCAAGAAAAGAAGAGCTCTCATCGTGGAAGATGAAGATAATGACGACCTTACCATTTTTGCCATAGCTTTGAAGAAGCTAAGTCGTATTGTTCCAGAGTCAATGGAACAACATGAGACAGAATGAGAGGAAAGAGAAGGACAAGAGAAAGAAGAAGAAGAGAAAGAAGGAGAAAGAGAAGTTGGCGAAAAAGAAGCAGAGGAGGAAAGACTTGAAGAAGAAGAAGAGAGAATGAATCAAGATGAATGAGAGCCTGAAAAACACTCTTCTCTACCTGAAGGCATAGAAACAGGGGGAGATAATGAGAAAAGAGGGATGTCAGCTACTACCAATGAGGGAGTCAGCCGCTCTTCAACCGACCCAGAAGACATTCATGCCTCTCATTTTCCTGAAGAAGAACATGATGCTTCATAGCCAAATCTGCGTGATTATACCGATATGCCTTCGTCTGCAGATCGTGCCGAAGCCCATCTGCATCGACGGCTCGAGAGATTTTCGCGAGAATTATGGATATTCTCTTAGAGATGTGCGGTCAAATTTATGCTCGGGATGCGAGATTCAAAACTTGCGAGAATGCGGTCAAGTTTCTTCGGTTCCTTGAAAGATCGAGATCCAAGCCCTCTCTCGTTCGATTCGGGCTAATGCTAAGGGTGAGGAGGTTGCACAATCGAAGGAAGACTTGAAAAGGCCGGAAGGGATCGTTCAGTCCATGGGAGATTTCCAGCTTGTCCGCGTTCTCAAGCAATCTTGACTCTATTCCATTTTCATCTCAACATTTTTAATGCTAACAAAAAGGGGGAGAAGCGTAAGATTTGAATTAAACTTTGAATTTTTAATCGTTTGGATTGTTTGATTTGGATTGATGTTTGACTTTATTTTTGTGTCTGGATTTGAATTTGGATTTGACTGCTATTGACTGCTATTGATATCTTATGGATGGCTTTATCATATTCAAGATTAACCTATTTTCTGTGGTTGCAGATTCTAGTGTTATTCATTTAGCTATTTATCTTTATAAGATATGTATATTTGTTTGAGAAATGTTTTGCAGGTCAAAGTTATCCAAATCTGCAGGAAAGTTTTGTCACCATCAAAAATGGGGAGATTGTTGGAGAAATCTTCTTGAAATGTTTTGAAGCTGACAAAACTTTTCCATCAGTCTAGTCTGAAGGTTTGTAGACTCTATTGTTTAAAGTCTGAAGACCTCCGGACAGCCAAACTCAAGATTCAAAGTATATCCTCATTGACAGTTTCTAATCCGTTGAAGAAAGGCTATCCAGAACTGGATGTTTTATTAAGGATATGACCTTATCGACTGGAGAAGATCTCTTGACTGGATATGACATAATGGAATCCTTTTAATTGATCGAGATTGATTCGAAGATTAAGGATCCGATGATTGGCGAAATATTCGTGGAAGGTTCTACTTATGGAAACCGAGATCCTGATTGTATGGGCGAACAGGATTGATGGGCTATCGACATGTTCCTTTAATAGCTCGAATGATCTTCCTAATTGATTCCGTCCAACGGGTAGATTGGAGGAATTCCTTTGGTAAGTGCCAACGGGTATGATGGCGTAAAGGAGTATATAAGGAAGACGTTCTAAGTTGTTCAGGGTGTGCGCGATAAAAGAATTCAAAAGTCTGAAGCTCCTTGTTGTTTAGTCAATTCCTTTGAGCAAAATCTTGTACGCAAAAGAGAGTTTATATTTGTGAGAAACCTTGAGGAAGTGTGGTAGAACATCTACACTGTGGAATCAAGGAAAAGCTGTGCTGTAACATCTCTTTTATTCATAGTGGAATCCAGCCGATAGGTTGTCAATGCGGAAGAGTGGATGTAGGCTTGGGATAAGCCGAACCACTATAAACCTTGTGTTTAATCTTCTCTTCCCTTCTCTTTACTTTACTTTGATCGTATTTCATTTTGTTAACCAAAAGAGAACTCCCTTTCTATCATTTGCCTAGTATCGCTTCCGTATCTCAAGAAATTATTTTTACACCTATTCACCCCCTCTCTAGGTGTTTATACTAGCTACATCACCTTGAATATTCATGAAGGTCTCTCACCTCCTAGTAATTGGGAATATTGAGGACGTGCCTCACATATTCATGAAGGTCTCTCACCTCCTGGTAAAGGGGAATATCGAGGACATACCTGGGATATTCGTGAAGGTCTCTCACCTCTTGGTAATTGGGAATATCGAGGACGTACCTGAGATATTCGTGAAGGTCTCTCACCTTCTAGTAATTGGAATATCGAGGACATACCTTGGATATTCATGAAGGTCTCTCACCTCCTGGTAATTGGGAATATCAAGGGCGTACCTGAGATATTCGTGAAGGTCTCTTACCTCCTGGTATGGGGAATATTGAGGACGTGCCCCAAATATTCATGGAGGTCTCTCACCTCCTAGTAATGGGAATATCGAGGACGTACCTTGGATATTCATGAAGGTCTCTCACCTCCTGGTATTATAAACTTGAATGTGGTATGAGGCTTACCTGGATTACCGCAGGCACTTAAAAGGGCTAGAACACCTGGGTAGCCGCAGGTGTATAAAGTACTGAAATACTTGGATGAACACAAGTATTTAATGATATGATTTGGGACCACTTAGACAGGTCCATGTGTTTTGATGATAAGAGAGCATACCTAGGTAATCGCAGGTACACAACACAGTGGAGTACTTGAATAGCTACTAGTATTCAATGATACAATTTTGAGGACAACTCGGATAGGTTGAGTGTCACAGAAATGGAGTATCCAAACAGTGGTTGGTACTCAAAGACAAGAGAATACTTGGACAGTTGCAAATATCAATACTCTGGGGACAACTTGAACATGTTGAGTGTCGATAAGAGGGAGTACCCAGCAATTGGTGGGTACTTAAAGACAATGGGATACTTAAACAGTTATAGGCACCCAAACTCAAGGGACGACTTGAACAGGTTGAGTGTCAAGATGAGAGTACCTAGACAGTGGTAGGTACTTTAAGACAAATGGGGACGGGGATATGCTTACTTGGCAATATCTTTGACCTATAAGAGTATGTCTGTTATTTGCACAATATGCACACATGTATATGCTGTAAATTCATGAATTTAAATGTGATCTATGCACAACAATTTTGTTAGTTTTACATCATCTGAGTTTCACTGGGGAAGATTTTGAAAGACAACCTTTATTCAGAATGTAGATGTCTTGAGCATGCTAGATGAGGGACTTTCAGTTTGAAAGGACTTTTCGCTCACTCTCATGGAAAAGGCTATCCTAACCATTGATGCAGGATTTATAAAGACCACACTATCTCACTGTCATCATGTCAACAGGGGTCCGAGTATTCTTGCAAGTGGTACGACTTTACCAATGTGAGAGGTCTTTGTTGAAATTGTGATGAAGACTTGGTCAACGGCTCATCAAATGGGACCGTCGAGGTCAAGGCTTATGAACGAAGTGCCACACGATCATCTCCAGGTTTGCAAGTCAAGAATCCTACGAAAAGAGATAGAGGCCCCGTTTGGTTCGGCTTTTGGGAAATGCCATTTGGAGAATGCAAATATCTTTGAGGGAAAGGGGCTTTCGGAAATGTTAGACCGTTTGGTAAATTTTAGCATTGAAATGCAACTTAGCATAAATGCCGTTTGGTAAACTTTGCATTTGTAATTAGCTTTTGATATTTTTTATTTTCTTTAAAATTTGAAATCAAATTCCGGCGGCCGGCCAACCGCCGGCCACCGCCGGACGGCCGATCCGCCGTCGCCGGACCACTGAATCGCCGCCGGAGGTCGCGGAGGCCGATCCGCCGTCCGCGGCCGATCCCAGCCTCAAGACCGCCAGAATCGCCGCCGGACGGCCGATCGGCCTCGCGCGACCCGCGACGCCGCCCGAGGTCGGGCGACCTCGGCCGGCGTCGCGCTGGTCGCTGACCGCCAGATCCGCCGCCGAACGGCCAGATCCGGCCTCGCCTGTCGCCCAGCTCACGCGAGACCCGGGCGACGCCGGCCGAGGTCCGCGCGACCTCAGGCGGCGTCGCCTGGTCGCGCGAGACCAGTAACGCCGGCCGAGGTCCGCGCGACCTCGGGCGGCGTCGCCGGGTCTCGCGCGACCAGGCGACGCCGGCCGAGGTCCGCGCGACCTCAGGCCACCTCGCCTGGTCTCGCGCGACCAAGCGGCGCCGGCCGAGGTCCGCGCGACCTCAGGCCACCTCGCCTGAGGTTGTGCGACCTCAGGCGAGGCTTCTCGGCGGCCAGATCGCGGCTCAGCGCCGCCTTTGGCAAAGAAGAAGACGGCGAAGAAGAAGGCGAACGGCGGAGAAGACGATGAACAAAGTGATGCGATGAACAAGTACAATCACATCTCCGGAATGCCGAATGCTCAAAGCCGGTCCCCCCCAGCATTCGGCTTTCAGCATTTAAAATGCCCACATTTCGCAAATGGGCATTCAAAAGCCATTGCCAAACACCTAAAATTTTCCCCAAGGGGCTTTGGGGGCCCAAAGCCCCTTGGGAATGCCCAACCAAACGCCCCCAGAGTAATCTTGCTCGTATTTCTTCGAGCGATGCTTATATACGCATGAAATCCTACATTAATTGAAGTGCCCTAGTCTGAAGAGACTTTTACAATGAGAATGTAACGTAGACTTGGCTCACATGTAAGAGGGTGAGAGTTCATGACTGTCTCGACATTTATCACTGGTCTTTCTTCTCACTGTTAGATAGAGGTTCTATAGACCACAATGGCAACTTTTTCTTGGCTGTATTTTTGACTGGGGGGCATTGGCCTTGCTTTTACCAGGTACACTGCTTTTTCATGCCCTTATTTTTTATTCCAGTTTTTCATTTATGGGCATTGAACTTGCTTTTACCAAGTACACTACCTTTTTATGCCCCTGTTTTTCATTCTTGTCGTTAGAGGAACTAGCCTAGGCAAGTTCAATCATGACACTGTTGTTAGACTCTTAAGTCTTCATCTTCAGCTAGCGCTCTAGGCTATGCTGCTTAAATGCAGTAACTTCTATTTTGCCTCCATGTGATGGTGAAATTACAGACTCAATTGGGTTGTACAATGAATACAAGTGTAGAAAGAATTGCTCTTCGTCATTCTGGGGCACTTAAATTAACGCGAGTGTTCATATGCAATAAAGACACCCGAAGATTGATGCAAGTGTGAGCAAGAAAATTTCTATCTCTCTTCTTACCTTGTGATGCTGCTTTGCCTCCGCTCTGCCCCAATGTGGGGTGGTTCTTTATGGGGGTATGAGAGAAGCTTCACCAGTGTATGGGGCTCAATGGGGGGAGCAATGGAATGCATCTCATTATTTTGGTTATCGTACCATTCGTGAGAGAACTCTTTACCCTGCAGCCATGGAATCTTCTGCACTCATCTCACAAGTGTATAGATGGGGGCGATTGTGTGTAGGATATGGCTTGCCTTTCATCATTCTGACGCGCCTCATCCAGCATGCTCGATTAATCTTGTATTCTTCACTTAGCTGTCTATTCTAATAATTCTCAATGGAATCAGTGATTTAGAGGCAGACAAAATCATCATGCAAAATTCATTTGGAAAAAGGCATGCGATTTTTTAAATGTGATGGAGTTTGTACTCTCAGAACAAATGAATGGTTTTGGCTCAAAAAGACATTGTTGGTAGCTTTGAGGGTCAACAGAATAGTATTGTTAAGTTTTGAACATCAAAAGGGTTATTCACAAAGGGGTGTTGATGGTTGTCCCTATTGGTTAGGGACATGACATATGAAAGATCAACCAGGGATTGAGAATCTGATTAGGAATTTTTGCTCTTGCCTTTTGCAGAAGAGAAGCTGTGGAAATAGCTCAACCAATAGGGCCAAGATCATAAGTGACTTGAGGCCTGAAGGGTCTCTATCATTTGCTTTGATGATACTTTGTTTGGGAAAACTTATCAAAGTCTGACATGCCTTTCATTGATTTGTTTTTCGCATCTTTGACGGTTAGGTGATCCTGTAAAAGACAAGAGAGAGCGTGTTAGTCACGAAATTTTTTTTAGAAGTCTAACAACTGGAAGCGATACAACATTACCCTTCGCTGGTTTGCAAACGATTAAGTGGACCTGGAGTACAAGGAGGACATGAAGTCTCGTGTCTTCCACTTCGTCAGGTCAATTATTCTCCTTAATTGGCTTATGGACGACACGTCCATTTACACGAAGTCAAGTGAATTCGATGTAGGTCATTTCCGTATACTAGCTTGGCCAATATTGATTTGTCAAACCTAACCATTGAGTTTGGTTCTTGAGTTGTAATGCTCCCTGTCAAATAGGGAAAATACGTCAAAAGCGGGTTCAGATAGTGAGAGTATTGGAAACGATACCAAATTACCCTTTTCCCAAAGTTTGTATTGCTAGCTCCTAATAATATTTAAATGTCAATGATAGCTTCTTTATCTTGGCATTGTTCAATGTTTCCTTCAATTGGCCTTCCTCGTTTGTGACCATGTATGCATAATTGCTGGTCGTTAATTCATCTTCAACGCCTTCCTTTTGTGGAATTTCTCCTTATGTCTTTAACTATAGCATCATTGGACAAAAATCATGTACCTCAAGCTTCTATGGAATCTGGGATAAAAAATCTCAAACTTTCTGATGGCAATTACTCCTTGGAAGAATATGTGTCTGGAGTGAAGCTTCTAGATTCCAAAGTCATTGTCCGGGGTGTGGGGCTATAGATTGCCTTGACTATCCGGATTTTCTCCCCGTTGACGTATTCACTTTAAAGGAAGAGAAGGAACTTCTTCCTTATGCTTCTGGGCTCGTCGAAGTTGAAACTGTAACATCTAGCTGTATGTGCGTATCGTGCGACAAGATAGTCCTTTGGCTTAGGATGGAGTTAGGCAGGAGTGAAGCATGTCATGGATGCTTCGATTTCAACTGTATGCCTGTACCTATTACGTCTCACCTTTTATATCCTGTAAATAGAAGAGAGGGGTTGCCATTCTCAATATTATGTTAAGGGAATAAGACTTACCCTTTTTTGAAACGGGATGCTCCTTTCTGTTTGCCCCCGCTTTCTTGAAAATGTGTTCTCGAGTTTGGTCTGTTCACACGATGTGCTAGTTTCAAATACCTTTTGTCACACTAAATCAAAGGGGATGATGTTCTGAAACATAAAGTGAGAGGGTTAGAAAGATAAACGTGCTTAAATTTATCATCGTGTTTTGACAAAAGCTTTTGGGTGATGAAATATTTTTTATTTTCAAAATACGTCTTTGGGGGAGAAAAAGCCCGAGGAAGCCCAACCCTCAGTATTCTCCTTGGATGATATTTTCTTTTCATTGTTGGATAATATCACTAGGCTGGTTTGGAATACCACCTCATACTCTCAAAACAAAATATTAAAACTATACATTAGATTACTGGAATAGAAAATACAACAGTAGCACACTAGACAGGATGAGAAACATGAGATTATAAAAACAAGTAAAGCCCATGAAAACTCCTGTGTAAAGGAGTGCTTTGATAGTGTTGGTTCTGAAATCAAGCGCCTTTGAGTTCCTCACCTCCAGTAGACTCGAAGTATTTGCATGAGAGGACCACTTCATTGAAGCTATGGAAGTGCAACTCATGCAACCAACAACGATGCTTGCGAGGTAAAGCCCCTATGAATAGCTTTATCATTTCTTCTTCAGCCAGTTGAGGGTAAGTTTGCATCATAAAAGCCTCCCACCTCCTCGCATATGCTCGAAAATCCTCTATTGGTCTTTTTCTGAAGTGAAGCAAGTTCTTACAAGGCACTTCAGTCCCAATCTGGCTTTGATACTGAAGCAGGAATGCAGAAGACAGCTCATTCCAATCTCTCATGAGATAGATATCTGCTATGATGAACCATTGTAATGCAGACCCCGTAAGACTTTCTTGGAAGGCTTGAGTTGTGAATGACATCGGGCCATAGTACCGACTCATTTCAGCATGGAGGTACTACAAGTGGGTCACGGGGAAAATTGTGCCGTTATACTTGCAGAGATTGGGTATCCACATTTCTATGGGGGTCATGATCCTACCAGGGCAAGACAAGCCTGGTATGTCTTGATTAGGCCACTGGTTTTCCCACTGCATATTCGTTGTAGTGGTGAATTTTTCTATTTCAGGGAAGTTAGACTCTACCGAAATTATCTCATTGCTTTCTTCTAAGTTAAAATTTCCAAATGAGGATGAAGTATTGAAGCTATTCTCATGGTCAGAGGACGAGCTTAGTACTTCATTAGGATCATAGCGGATAAAGACATATGCTTCCTCTTTTGATGGGCCTTCATCCCCGGGTGAGAGTAGGAAACAGTTATACGATGAATCATCAGTTTCATTGTCAAAATAACGCTGGAAGTCCTTAGGATTGTATTCTAGGGGATGGTAGACTTCAAAGCTGTATTCTTGGGAATGCTCGAAGCTTTGGTGCGGTGGCTCGTCGGCAGATGCTAAATTGATCTGCTTAGGCTTTCTTTTCTTGGCTTCTGATCCAGACCTTTTGAGTAAGGCCTTTCGTTTTGCCAGCTCGATTAGAGTTTCACTGTCTGATTCACTTTCCAGGTTGATAGGGTTTGATATTCTTTGGACCCTAACTCTTGGAGTAAGTTTGGGGAGTTGTCCAGTCGTGCCCCACTCTTGAACAGGCTCCGTGTCTTTGATTTCGTACAAAGGCTCCTTGCCTTTCCTAGTGGAAAATTTTCCAGTAACAGGATGTTACTCAGCTGCCCATTTATTATGCAAGGCTTCACTAACATGCTCTTCTCCTATCTCAGCGACTAATGGCTCCTCGTGCTCCGCGATCATCGGCTCTTCATAGGGCAAGGTGATGTTAGAGGTGATGTCAATATTATACTCTTGGTAAAAAATATGAATTAGTTCCCTCCAGGTTTTAAGGGGACTAATATTCCTGACAATGTACCATCGCAAGGCAGGGCCAGTCAAGCTCGATTGGTATGATTGAATCATCCTTCGAACCGGGTAGGCCTCGCAAGTAGGTCTTTGGGCGGGAGGTATCAACATACCTTTCGCATTCAGGTGCTTTAAGTTTTTCAAGGATTTCAATGCCGGCGTAATTGGACAGGTCCATGGGATTCTGCTCCTGCAGTTGGCTTAACTTGTTCATGATCATTTCAAACTGTCTATGGTACTGTCTATTTTCTGGCAAATTTGCGGGTGTCATGATGGTGTTTAAGGCAACTACAGAGTTGGGCTCAGCTTGAGTAGATTTCATTTGTCTTGAGAGTTGTCGAAGGACAATGGATATCTGTCATACGCCGTTTACAATGTTAATGATGCGATTTTGTACATTATTCTGATCGGGCTTTATTGCATGAGGCCATTCGCGGGTGATTGGTGGCCGGCAATTCATAATTACTTGTCGTTGCGAAAACAATGAATGAGCACGAAAGTAAACAAAGATTGACCCATAGCAATGGCCTAACTACTTTTTTATTTATCAAAAGATGATTTTATAGACCGCAGACTTTTGACATCTAAAACTTGAAATTGAAATGACAAAATGAAATACTAGATATTAAACAAAAGTCCCTAAACAACGGGACAAAACTTTCACGATATTAACACTAAAGGGCACATGATTGCTATTTTATATGCAACGGGGGGCCTTGTTCTTGCAAGGATGCCTGCTTCCTTGAACTAGCTCTGAGATATGTATCCAGTCTATTCCCAAATCCCTTTGCATAAGCTCTGCTTGCTCATGCTAGCTGCTCTCGTTGATTGAGTGAGGGACTGATGGCTTCCATTTTGTCGGGATACGATGGTTGTGGATGTAGGACGTGGAGGCGTGGTGGGCTTTTTCTTCTCCCTTAAGTCCTTCAGGTACCACGATCCTTTTGTGATGGCACCTGCTCCATGCTTCCTCGATAATGTCAATCTCGAACTGTATTCAAAACTTTGATGGGTGAAAAGGAGTGGAGGGACCCTCTTCTTGAAAGATGGCGGGATCTCTTGAAGGGCTCCATACTGTTGTGCCACCTTATATGGAAAATAGGAAATGGCACCGGTGAGGTTGAGTAACGGAATTGGATAGCGGCGCTTGAAAGCAAAGTGAGCTCTCTTTTCATAGAACCAACCAGCACACCATTGGAATGCCTCAAGAGCCGGGTCTCTTAGTAAGTTTATTCAATTTAAACAGCTTTGATTGGGAATGTATAGTCATAAAACCATAAATTTTTGTAATAGATTTCGAAATCATTCATTTCAAACGATCGCATGAAGTCTCGGAATTCACTTAGGTGAGAAAAGAACCAGATTTGTAAAATTTCCGGAGAGGCCCGCATGATTTTTTCTGTGTTTTCTTTAAAACAATTAAAAGACAAAAATGTTTCAGTTAAAATCATATTGACATAATTTTGCCCCCTCGAGATCTGATCAACTATCCATACCATCTTAGGACTTATGACATTTCTTTGATGAGGGAAAATGATGAACCCAAAAAAGGTCAGGAGGAAAATCTCGCTTTTTTGGATCATAGGCTGATTTTGAAAACAGGCATTCATGAATTCTAATGGGCAGGTATTATGGTTGTTTTCAAGAATTTACCTCATAACGTGGATTTCAGTTCCTAAAAGTCGTGCTAACCCACCCAACAGGATAATGCCTGTTGATGGCCTAACAAGCTTTTTCTCGAGAGGCATTCCAGTGATGATGTTGTATTCTTCCAGAGTTGGGGTTAGCTCAAACCCACCAAACATAAAAGTAGTCATCTTCGGGCACTAGAAATGTGCCATGGCCTGTATGACTTCGAGACGAACAATGATTTGAATCAACGATAGGAGATGACCGACTTTGGCTTTCACGCACTCTTGAGCGAACTGATCCAATTGACCCCACCATCTGAAGAGTTCCGCTTTGGGAGCAGGAATGAACTGGATATCGTCTTTCCCAATCGCATATATACTGAGACTTTGAAAAGCTTATCCTAAATCGCATATAGACTGAGACTTTGAAAAGCTTACCCACGCAGACCTCCTCCAGCTTCTCTCTCTCTCTACTTCCTCCTCCGGTGAAGCTCAAATCCATGGCCGCGAGTCCTCAGACCCCCCTGAAGTCTCTCAATGGGGTGTCCAAGGGCTGCGACTCAATTCGCCTCTCTCTCTGCAAGGTCGCTTGCCGGCAGCCTCCCCCGATGTCTCTCGGTGGGAGGTTGTTTAAGCTCACGACCCGCCTCCTCTCTCGCTTGCTCTTCGATTCCTCCCCCGAAGTCTCTCAATGGGAAGATCTCGGAGCTCGCTCTTCGATTTCCACCTTGCTCGCTCTTTGAGCTCCCCGAAGTCACTCGGGAACCCCTCTGAGTTTGCTGGCTCATGTGTGCTTCGATGACGGAAGTGCTCCGCTATTTATAGGCGAGGAGGTCCAATCGATGGAGAGGCTCGGTTGCCAGTCTTTGGCTTGCCGACTGGACCTCTGTGGCCGAACCGGTGTCCCATCCGCCACCTGTCCGCCAGCTACCCCCCGCACGCGCGTTGCCATCCATCCGTTCATCCGGTGTCGCGCCCTCCGCGCGTGTGTTGTAGAGCGGATGAAGGAGGAAGAAGACCGAAGAGGGCCTGGCTGGAGGAGGAAAATGGGCCGTTTTTTTGTTTGCATATTATCTAAAAAAGATAAAATAAAATAAAGTAAAATAAAGTAAAACCTAATTAATTAAAAGGAAAATTTAGGCGTCAACATCCATCCACAATGGGCCTAGACTATTATTGATGTGGACATCGAGTCATATCGAGGAGGAGGTGCTAGGGACCCATTGTCTATTCCTACTGGTTCGATTACTCGAGCGCGGGCCAAACAATTCAAGCAAGCTTTGTTGGCGTCATGGTTCGTGATCTTTGGCGTGAAGATGACCTTGGATCAAATCTTGAAGAATCTTGGAAATCTTGGTGCAATTTAATTATCTTGTCACCAAATAATTGACCAAGTCAATTTATATATATATATATTCTTGTTTAAGAATATTCTAAAATAGGAATATTTTAGAATATATCGCATTAGATTTTTAGGGTTGGTTTTTAGGGTTTGTGTGGCAGCCTATATAAAGGATTTGCCAAATTTCTTTGAGGACGGAGATATTTTTATTTTTGGAGGAAAAGAATTGAGAGGTTCTCTTTTTACTTGTTCTTTTGAGGACTTGACCTAATCAAGATTCTCTTCGACTTATCGAGCGAGATAGCGAATTCTTTCGCTCGTGGCGTCTATAACGTTGGTTGGTTGACACGTGTTCGTCAACAGTCACGTTCATACCGAGGTTGCCAATCACAGGTTTGATTGGAGGTCGAGGTTTGCAATTCGCACCATCCGGGCCTTTGTAGAACGATCCTTCCGCAACGATTCACATCGCTTTGGTATCGAGCCGATTCTACAAGGTCTATTTATCTTTAATTTTCTGTTGATATTCAGCAATTTGAGATTTATTGAGTTAGGGTTTCGGTTCTAGTTAATTTAGGGATCCGATTGCTTTTGTGCTTCCATATGTAGTTATTTGCTGTTAGTTTTAAATTTTCTTTTCTAGCATCTTAAATTGTATCTCGAGTTCGTCAAAAAAAAAAAAAAAAAAAAAAAAAAAGTGAAAAAAAAAAAAGAAGAGAAAGAAAACGCACAAAAAAAAGTGTGCAAGAGAAAAAAAAAAAAAAAACAGATTCGGCAAAAAAAAAAAAAAAATTAGCCGAACAAAAAAAAAAATCAAGAAGGCGACTCGTTTGTTAGTAGACCAAATTGAAACAAAATCGGTAGTGATTTGCGTTTCAATTGGAATTTCGAAAGTTGTACTTGTTGGTTTGAAATTGTTACTTGCTGAAACAAAATCAATAGTGATCTAATCTTGTTTGATTAGTTTGATTGATTGTCGTGAGGGGGTTGAGAGACAGGTTTTGAGTCCAATAAAGAGCTTGAAAAAAAAAGAGAATACGAGAGGAAAAAGGCAAGAGTGTGTAAGCTTAATTGAGGGTGAAAAAAAGCCTAAACTTGAGTTAAACACGAGGGGAGTGACAAACACTTTGAGAGAAACACGTGAGGGAGTGATTGGTGAGGATTTTTTTGCGACTAACGTTTACTTGCAGGTCTAAAATATGTCGCACGAAGAAAGTGTGAATCAAAAGGAGATTGGCTCCATACGAAGGGATGAAGCGCTCATGGAAAGCATCCAGCAATTGAAGGCCGTAGTGGAGGAGCTTAGTGGCCGAATGATGGAGAATGACATGAGGGTTGATGGTGACCGAGAGCTACCCGGGAAGGCCACAACATCAGCGAGATGCCTCTAGAACACAACATAGAAGGCAACGACAATATGATGATGATGAGGCCGACATGGAGGATGATCGAGATGCTCGATTTGAAAGGTGGAATGGAGGCCGAAGGTTTAGACACCGAGGAGATGATGAACTTGGCAACATCAAGATGAAGATTCCTTCCTTCCAAGGGAAGAATGATCCCGATGCATATCTAGAGTGGGAGAAACGCATGGAGATGGTATTTGATTGCCAACGATACTCGAGCTCAAAAAGGTAAAAATTGCAGCTGTTGAATTTACTGATTATGCTATAATTTGGTGGGATCAACTTGTGACTAGTAGGAGGCGCAATGGTGAAAGACCGATAGAGACGTGGGATGAGATGAAAGCGGTGATGAGAAGGCGTTTTGTACCTAGTCATTACCACCGAGATTTGTTTCAAAAGTTACAAAATCTCACACAAGGCAATAAGAGCGTGGAAGAGTATCACAAGGAGATGGAGATTGCCATGATCCGTGCTAATGTGATGGAGGATCGTGAGGCCACAATGTCAAGATTTTTGAGTGGTTTGAGTCGAGACATAGCAAGGGTGATAGAGCTGCAACACTATGTTGAATTGGAGGAATTGGTGGACAAAGCCATCAAAGTTGAGCGGCAATTGAAGTTGGACCGAAATCACAAGAGTGGAGGAGGTTCAAGTCAGAATTGGAGATCCAATTGGAAGAGAGATGAGAAGCCAAATTGGAGAGGAAACAACACCAAAACCGAAACCTTAAAGGAGAAGGAGAGGGACGGTAAAGTTGGAACGAATCCGGTTTCAGTAAAACCGAAAATCCTAACACTAGAACTCGTGAAATTAAATGTTTTAAGTGTTTGGGCAGGGGTCATATGGCGAATCAATGCCCTAATAGGAGGGTGATGATCATGACTGGACATGGTGTTATTGAGTCCGAAAGTGAAAGGGAAGAAGATGATGATGAGATGCCACCATTAGAGGATTGTAGTGATGCGAAGTGGCTATAAAAGGAGACTTATTGGTGGTTAGGCGTTCTCTCGAGTGTGCAAGTAAAGGAGGAGGAGCATCACCAACAAAGAGATAATTTGTTTCATACAAGATGTGTGGTGAATGGTAAGATTTGTAGTATGATAATTGATGGAGGTAGTTGTGCGAATGTGGCAAGTTGTATTATGGTGGATAAGTTGGGTTTGAAGACAACAAAGCACCCTATGCCTTATAGACTTCAATGGTTAAATGATAGTGGTGAGGTGAAAGTATTGAAGCAAGTTCGAATTCCATTTGAGATAGGGAGATACAAGGACGAGGTAGAGTGTGATGTTGTACCTATGCAAGCGGGTCATATCTTGCTTGGAAGACCATGGCAATATGATCGAAAGGTACATCATAATGGATATACTAATCGTTATTCATTGGTGAAGAATCAAAAGACTTATACCTTGGTACCAATGACACCTAGTGAGGTGTATCAAGATCAATTAAAGTTACAACGAGAAGCCGAGAGAGAGAGAAAATGTGAGAAATCTGAGGGCTTGCGTGGTGTGTCTGAGACGCAAGGAAAAGGAGAGGCCGAGAGAAAGATTGTGGTAAAAACTGAGGGAAAAGAAGAGAGGAAAGAAAAGAGGCAAAATAATTTTTATGCAAAATCAAGTGAAGTGAGGAGAGCCTTAGTTCTAGATCGACCAATACTTGTACTTGTATACAAGGAGGTTTTGTTTTCTACTAACGATCTTGACCCAAGTTTGCCTAGTCCTATTGTGTCTTTATTGCAGGAATTTGAAGATGTCTTTCCTGATGAACTTCCTGGAGGGATACCACCTATTCGAGGCATAGAACATCAAATTGACTTGATTCCTGGTGCGCCATTACCTAATCGACCCGCATATCGAAGCAATCCCGAGGAGACAAAGGAACTTCAGCGACAAGTTAGTGAATTATTGGAACGAGGGCATGTGAGAGAGAGTCTTAGCCCATGCGCCGTCCCTGTTTTGTTAGTGCCAAAGAAGGATGGAACTTGGCGAATGTGTGTCGATTGCCGAGCAATCAATAATATTACGGTAAAGTATCGACATCCTATTCCTAGGTTAGATGACATGTTGGATGAGTTGCATGGTTCTTGCGTTTTCACTAAGATTGATTTGAAAAGTGGCTATCATCAAATTAGGATGAAAGAAGGTGATGAATGGAAAACTGCATTTAAGACCAAGTATGGATTATATGAGTGGTTAGTAATGCCATTTGGATTAACTAATGCACCGAGCACGTTTATGCGACTTATGAATCATGTTTTGCGTGCTTTTATTGGTCGATTTGTGGTTGTCTATTTCGATGACATCTTGATTTATAGCCGAAGTCCGATGACCATATTGAGCATGTGCGAGCTGTCTTGCAGTTTTAAGGGCCGAGCAATTATATGCTAATCTAAAGAAGTGCTCTTTTTGTTACCAACAAATTAGTATTTCTAGGATTTGTTGTTAGTGCTAATGGTATACAGTTGATGAAGAAAAGGTTAAAGCAATCCGTGAATGGCCAACGCCTAAGACCATAGGAGAGGTGCGTAGCTTTCATGGATTGGCGAGTTTTTATCGACGATTTGTGAGAAATTTCAGCACCATTGCCGCACCTTTAACTGAGGTTATCAAGAAGCACGTGGGTTTCACGTGGGGAGAAGAGCAAGAGAAAGCCTTTAATCTATTAAAAGATAAGTTAACTAATGCTCCTTTGTTATCTTTGCCGAATTTCAGTGCTACTTTTGAGATAGAGTGCGATGCTTCGTACAGGAATTGGAGCCGTGTTGATGCAAGGAGGGCGTCCCATAGCTTATTTCAGCGAAAAATTGAGTGGAGCAACATTGAATTATCCTACCTATGATAAGGAGATGTATGCTTTAGTGCGAGCTTTAGAGACTTGGCAACATTATTTATGGCCAAAGGAGTTTGTGATCCACACCGACCATGAGACCTTGAAGTACTTGAAAAGACAGCAAAAGTTGAATAAAAGACATGCCAAATGGATGGAGTTCATTGAGACTTTTCCATATGTGATCAAGTACAAGAAAGGTAAGGAAAATGTGGTAGCCGATGCGCTTTCTCGAAGGTATGCGATTCTAACTATTTTAGAAGCAAAGTGTCTAGGTTTTGAGCATATCAAGGGCTTATATATTGAAGATGATGACTTTGGGAGAGTCTATGAAGCATGTGAACACGCTGCATTTGATAAATTTTATAGGCATGAAGGTTATCTTTTTCGTGAAAACAAACTATGTTTGCCTAAGTGTTCTTTGCGTGAATTGTTGGTGCGAGAAGCGCATAGTGGTGGTTTAATGGGGCATTTTGGCATTAATAAGACTTATGAAGTGTTGTATGAACATTTTTATTGGCCACATATGAAGAGAGATGTCACACGTGTTTGTGAGAGATGCATTGCTTGTAAGCAATCGAAGTCTACAACTAAACCGCATGGCTTGTATACACCATTACCTATTCCAACGCATCCTTGGATTGATATTTCTATGGATTTTGTGTTAGGATTGCCTAGGTCTAAGTATGGTAGAGATTCTATTTATGTGGTTGTTGATCGGTTTTCAAAGATGGCTCATTTTATACCTTGTCATAAAACTGATGATGCATCTCATATTGCTAATTTGTTCTTTAAGGAGGTTGTACGTTTGCATGGCATGCCTAGATCGATTGTTTCAGATCGAGATTCTAAATTTCTTAGCTACTTTTGGAAAACATTGTGGAAAAACTAGGAACACGATTGTTATTTTCTACTACTTGTCATCCACAGACCGATGGTCAAACCGAGGTAGTTAATAGAACTTTAGGGGTATTGTTGCGTGCTATTATTAAAAATAACATAAAATCTTGGGAAGATTGTCTGCCACATGTTGAATTTGCATATAATAGGAGCATGCATTCTGCTACTAAATTTACACCATTTGAGGTTGTCTATGGTTTTAATCCATTAACTCCGTTAGATTTAACCCCTTTACCTGTTGATAAGCGTGTGGATTTAGATGGAGCAAAGAAAGCTGAATTTGTCAAGTCGTTGCATGAGAAGACGCGCACAAATATTGAGCGCAAGACTGAGCAATATGTAAGGCAAGCTAACAAAGGGCGCAAGGAAGTGGTGTTTGAACCTGGCGATTGGGTTTGGGTTCATATGCGCAAAGAGAGATTTCCCGAGCAGCGACATTCTAAGTTATTACCGCGAGGGGATGGACCATTCATGGTTTTGGAAAGAGTTAACAATAATGCTTACAAGCTTGATCTTCCAGGTAAGTATGACGTTAGTGCCACATTTAATGTTTCGACTTGACTCTTTTTGATGCTAGTGATGATTTGAGGACAAATCCTTTGCACGGGGAGGGAATGATGTGGACATCGAGTCATATCGAGGAGGAGGTGCTAGGGACCCATTGTCTATTCCTACTTTGGTTCGATTACTCGAGCGCGGGCCAAACAATTCAAGCAAGCTGTTGGCGTCATGGTTCGTGATCTTTGGCGTGAAGATGACCTTGGATCAAATCTTGAAGAATCTTGGAAATCTTGGTGCAATTTAATTATCTTGTCACCAAATAATTGACCAAGTCAATTTATATATATATATATATATATATATATATATTCTTGTTTAAGAATATTCTAAAATAGGAATATTTTAGAATATATCGCATTAGATTTTTAGGGTTGGTTTTTAGGGTTTGTGTGGCAGCCTATATAAAGGATTTGCCAAATTTCTTTGAGGACGGAGATATTTTTATTTTTTGAGGAAAAGAATTGAGAGGTTCTCTTTTTACTGTTCTTTTGAGGACTTGACCTAATCAAGATTCTCTTCGACTTATCGAGCGAGATAGCGAATTCTTTCGCTCGTGGCGTCTATAACGTTGGTTGGTTGACACGTGTTCGTCAACAGGTCACGTTCATACCGAGGTTGCCAATCACAGTTTGATTGGAGGTCGAGGTTTGCAATTCGCACCATCCGGGCCTTTGTAGAACGATCCTTCCGCAACGATTCACATCAGTTTGATATATATATATAAATTGACTTGGTCAATTATTTGGTGACAAGATAATTAAATTGCACCAAGATTTCCAAGATTCTTCAAGATTTGATCCAAGGTCATCTTCACGCCAAAGATCACGAACCATGACGCCAACAACATTGCTTGCTTGAATTGTTTGGCCCGCGCTCGAGTAATCGAACCAGAAGGAATAGACAATGGGTCCCTAGCACCTCCTCCTCGATATGACTCGATGTCCACATCAATTATAGATGAAGAGAATATTTGTTTTTAGGGGCTTTTTTTGTCTTTTCTATTAGATTTCCTTTTAAGTTAAAAGTGATACATTTATATTAGCGATGGAAAAAACCCTAGTCGTCAAGACGCTGAAAAAGGAAATAGAGAAGCAAGAAAAAGAGAGAAGAAAAAAGTCAGTTTTTTTTCTTGATGAATGTTCTCAATCTCTTTGTGCCATGATTTTAAGAGAATATCGTCGTTGTATTCCAACTTTTTCGAAGCCTAGTGGATTCGCAGAGTGCCTCTGCGCGGAGATGTAGCTTAGGTTCGGGTGAACTTCGATAACAAATTTTCCGGCGTGTTCATCTGATTCTGTTATTTTATTACTATATTCTATTTGGTGAATTGTTTGTGAGTGTTATTTTTCTGGAATCGACGTGCGATTTCGTAACACAGACATCCTGGCCCTACGTCGGAAAACAGGATCTATAGGTCTCACCGGTGTCCGGCAGCCCAGACAACTTCTTGCCCAGGTGGCCGCCTGGTTGCCTGGTTTGTCCAAGCGCCATGGGTGCCCTCTTCTCGCATCCTCCAGTCATCCATCTTCAATTCCGAGCCCCAACAAACACTACCAGTGTCCCGAAAACAGCAAACTCATGTTGCTTCCAAATCCAATCCAACCAACTTTGAGCCATAATCGACAAATTTCTCCTTGGGCTACTCACTTGCTGCAGACGCTGACCAAGTTTGAATAGTATTGGAACTTGGCCCATGGAATAGGATTCGACAACATGCTCCACTAATTTGTTTGTCATGTAAACTTTCTCGATGGATGCGGTATCTTGTGACCCCGTATCACGTAAAAATGATACCTAACATGAATGTGCTTCGTTTACTCATGATACATGTGATTTTTAGATCAAAATATATTGCCTCTAATTGTTGCGATAAATGACACTCTTTTTCTATCTAAATCCTAGATCACTGGGCAAAACTTTAAGCCAAATAATTTCCTTAATTACCTCAGTTGAGGTCATATATTTTGCTTTAGTTATCGACGAGGAATGCACAGCCCGTAAAACCGGACACAAACCATCCGTCCATCCAAGTCACCTATAAAATCTGAATCCACATAACCTGTTATATCTCTTGATGCTCATATCTTCCCAAAAGTCAAATTGACGTCAGTTGTCCCTCTAAGAAATCTCATCATTCATCTCACCATTTCCTAATGTTTCTTTCTAGTATTACTTATACACCAGCTCACAACAATAACAACCTCTGTAATATATGATCCACTGCAAATCATATCATACACCATTCTACCTACAACACTAAATGATAAGCACACCAAAAGTATCAAAAGTCTCATACGGCGCTCATTTTAGCATCAAAAGTTCTTTCAGGTCCCTTAAATGTCACTATAAAAAAAAAATTATTACTTATGTGTCAACTCTAATTTGGGTTGTCGGAAGTCCGATGTGCCTCGCCGGCATGCTCAAGTAGCATATGTAGCCCAAAACGACGTTGTCTACATGTTTGCCCGATAATATAAACCTTAAAACATAACTTATAAGGAAATTCCCAAATTGAAAACCTAAATCAACCACAACCCCAAACTGAAACCCTATGTGATTTGCCCCCGGTATAGATGGACAACTCGATGGACCCAAGCAGATTTCAACTCCGAAGTTCTTTTGTCATCTTTATTCCATACCTACATTGTTTGATTTTCTTCATCTACAAAATTGTGCCGTACGTTTCAATTCTAAGTTTCATTCTACATCACGTTAGGAATTAAGAACTCAATTATGCAAATGGAGAGTAAGAGCATGAAGAGCGGCTCTTTTCATTTCGACGACAGCACGAAGGAGGAGCTGAATAGTTGCCTCCCAGCCTAAGCCCTAATTTTACCATTCGAGCCCTAGTTTTTCAAGTCAATTGAGTGAATGAGAGAGGATGACAAACTTGATTGAGCGAGAGTGATGGAGACAACACGCAAGCGACGACTGATGGTGATTGAGCGATGACTACGATGAGCGAGCAACAACAATGAGAGGGAGTGTTAGTACGAATTGAGCGAACGAGAAAAGAACTTAGGAGCGTTTTACACAACCCAGCCACGACGGATTGTGCAACATCGTTTCATCTATTCACGTGGATTGGTTTCTTTCTTTTTTCTTCTTAAAAAAAAAGAGCCACCTCACATAAATCTTTTCATTATAAAAGCCCTGTAGTTATTTTGGCCGGAGGCACTTAACTGATCGTTTTTCTCCAATTTAGCACTTAAGTGAGCCGGCGAAAACTTTTGGCATTATAGTACTGTACAAAACTTCTAACACTTGTAGCGTCATTATACCCTAGACTAGCATAAGGAACGCTTGACTTATATTCCTAATCATATTTTAACTATAGTGCAAGATCAGTTGAAAAGCTTAAAGTGCACAACTAGCAAGGTTTTCACTGGTTTGACATCTACATGCTAAACCTCCTCAGCACTTTACGAATGCGGTCACCCTAGGATAGTCGAAGCGTCACTACAGACCTATCCTCTGAATCTCCATATTGAGTAATCATTCTCACTGCACCTTAGTCTTTCGTGTTGAGCTCAATACTTAGTTTCCATTTCAGCTTATTAATGTCGGACACCTTCTTAATTGCTATCAACATATTAACAACATACAAAAGCAAGTACATGAGCTATCATCCTCTAACTTTTTATGATACATGCAATTATCATGCGCACTCCTCCTATGGTGTTCACCTATCATAAAGGAGTCAAAACGTTTATGCCCTATTGCCTAGGAAAAGATCCTTTAGATATTCATCTCCTTATTCCTTAAAAATCTAATTGAGATTCTACCATTTGTGAAAGTGTAATCTATTTGATAAATCAACACTAATGCAAATCTTTATCTTTCTGTTATCTCATCAATGATGAAGGTTTACATCCGTGGATAGTTTTGTCATCATAAAAGAGGGGGAGATTGCTTGAGAAACATCTCAAAGAATTTCTGATGATCCAAAAATTGTCTTTAATATAATATTTATTAAGATATTTGCGATATTCATGACAAACAAAGTGACATCCGGGAAGGGAAAGTTCAAGAATCAATTTTGTTCGTAAACAACCCCAACAGACTTAAAGGTTAGCTGGTGACAATATTTGTGTCAAAGATGGAGATATCATGCCATTGGGGTTACTGTAAAATGACCATTTGAGGATGTTTCATGAGGAAATCCAATATAGCCACTGTCGACTAGAGATACATAGTATAAGAACCTTAGAGAGCTTAAAAATACGCTATTAGAGCCGTTAACGATGGGACAGCAGCAGAACCTCTTTTGAGATAGCTCGGAAATGTTCACACAAAAGGATTGTATGGGTAGTATCGTCTCTAGACAGCAACACCATCAAATTGCTAATAGCTATCTGCTTCTCTAGAACATCTCTTAATAGGAAGATTGAAGATGTTTATATAAAGAAAAGATCTGGAAGGTCGAATGTTAGGCACTAAACGCATATAATCCATATTTGCTCCATAATTTAAGTTTATTAAAACAATCTACTGGACGTGTCTTATTTTTTGTCGACTTTGAACTCGAATTATTATGTTTCTTCTTGAGGACCCCTTTGCACACCATGATCTTTTACTCTTTGGGAGGTACTGCCAAATGTTATGTCTGATTCGGCTGAAAGGAATTCATCTCCTCTCCCGTAGCACCAATCCACTGCTAAGCTTATGTTTAGATACCACCTCTCAATATGAAAACGAGTCCTTAGTTTCCTTTGCGATAGACAAGGCAAAAGCAACACTATCAGATTTAACACAATTTACATAACAATTTGCTTAATGAAAAATGATTTCATAATCGATAACAATTTATATCTAAACATTTTGATAGATGATGAAAATATATTAATAAAGACAAGATCAATTTTTAGGATGGTAGACTAAATTTATTAGGACAGTAATTAATTTGGACTCCGGACCATTCATGATCAATAATTCTTGATAAAGCTGTTATACAAGCTCTTACGAGATTGTTTATTTGGTCGATTGAGTTGAGAATACACCAGTTTCTCGCCTTCAAAATGGGTCATTGGAATGTATGGCTTTTGTCTCGATTTCTTGTGCTTGATTACTAGAGACAATAGAGTTGATCGTGTAAAGGTCTTGTAGATGTAGCAAGATTTTGAGCTAACGCCGTGGAATATGTGTATCCGAACAAACAACATAAGCAACTACTAGTGTTTTTTAAGATCATTGATTACTTTATTAAACTGGTTCGGGTGATCCTAGACTGACGTTTCCCCAATCATCTTGAATGTGAATAAGCATTGGATAAGAATCTTCAAGAGAGATTTCTACATACACGGCGATTTCAAGTTTTGCCCAATTTGCAGTGACACCCGTTTCATCTGCCACTTCTACCAAAGCATCTTCTCCTAATTTCAGCATAATAATACTCCTAGCCTTTTTCGAAACTATCGGCTTTTCTTCCGCTTTCATATCCCATGGAAATTGATCATTACCCTCCAACGAGAAATTCAAATCCAGTGTCTCCAATAATAGGCGCATCTTAAAGCGCCGCGGGTTAAAGTTATTCCCCCCGTTAGTAAATTTCTCCAATTTGGATTTCGTAAAAGCCATAACGATAATTGCAAAACGGCCAAATTTCTAGAATAACTAATCAACAGTAACTTATGCTCTGACACCAATTTGTTATGATGAATGTGAAGCTTGAACAAATGATAAGATTCGAGCAAGAAATAAACTGCAGAAACTAAAATCCGAACACGATAATTTACATGGTGTGGTGATGTGCTCATTCCATGGATCGACTAGATGGTTTCGCTATGATTGGTAAAGAGAAGATTACAAAACACTCACTCATATGTGCATTTTAATCCTAGATAACACCTGCACCCACAAGAAACAATCACAAAAAAAGGTGATTTTTTTCACACTCTGAACTCTCTTGGACCAAACCATTAAAAAAAAAAAAAATCTCCTGGATGATGGCTCTTAAAAGCTCTCTAAGTTTCTAATGAGTTTTGTTTCTAGACATAACAATTAAAACTTAAAACACACTTCTAGATTGGGTCTGCGTCGGGGAACACTTCTAGGCCGGGTGCCTGACTTGTCCGGACGACAGGCGGGGCCGTCTTCTCGCGTTCTCCGGTTGTCTGGCACTGTTTCTGAGCCCCCACAGACACGCCGAGTATCCCGAAAACATCAGACTCACATCGACTTCAAATCAAACAGATTAATTTCAAGACGTGATCAATAACTATGATTTGTTATAAATGAAGTCGTCTTCCCTCCCTCACCTCCTTTCTGTAATTAAAAGTTGATGAAGACTGAACTTGGATGAAAATTTTCATACAAGGAAACTAAAACTGGTGACTGACTATTAACTCGTTTCACACGACATTCACTTGCTCAACACTCACGTGAAACCGTACATGTCCATCAATCACGAGTTTGAACTTTGCATATTACCACATGATCACACAGAAACGACTACGACTGTACTATCGCAGAATCAGCTTAGCTATGGCGTGGCCTTGCGTCATCTGGAAGTGATCGGTTAAGCCAAAGTGAGCCATCATGAGCCAGACATGAGTGATAAGCTCTCCTCCTCGCCTGAGCTGCCGAGCATGACAGTCTCCTCGGCACTGACTCGCTGCACAAGCTAACATCTCCACCCAGACCTTGGAAATCATCTCCCACTTTTGAGAAGTATCATACTTCTTGTTCAACCCCAAGGCGAGCCGGCACCCATCGAATAATACAGACTTGCTCCTTCCTCCTTTGACTTTGGCGGGCAGTACTTCGGTGTTCACTTCGAGCAACATCCTGCAGGCTTTTTGGCGAGCTTCATTTTCAACTGATGTTTCTTGGTTTCTCCAGAAAAAGTGCGAAATCCTGTTGCAGGTATCTCCGCGGGGGGCAATGCCCACGTTTTTTAGGCGACAAGAGTAGCTTTTCTTTGAAAAACTTGTCGGCCTCTGCAAAAGTATCGCGAAGCCGGATCTGGCCTATCCCACTGGGCAACATACAAGGATACATGATGAGGAGATAGACCATGTAACGAGACAGCAGCCTGCTCTTCAAGAAACCTGAGTAGCTTTCTTTGTCTCGGTCATCCGTGTAGGAGCACAGTTCCGTCGCAATGTGCCAAATTAAGACACACTCATCAAAATCTAACTCTGTACTCCAAGTCAGGTCAGAACAGCCATAATCTTTAAGCACGCGAGTGCAGAAGTGCTTGTGATCGTACTTTAGCTGGTTGTCCTTGTGAAATTTCTCCTGGAGATTTCCGTGAATAAAATCCTTCAAGATATCCGGTAGTTCTTGGTAATCTGTGTAATGGTACTTCTCTAGCTTCTCATGGACATGGATCAGCCTGAGGAATTTGTGGCAGGGTAGGATTTTCTCCTTAAGGCAAAAACTCAGAAGGCTGAATTGTCCCATTGAATTTGACCATCTGGGCTGTTTAAACAATTGGAGAGGCTTGACCACCCGTGAGATCGAACCATCACATTTGCTCAGCCAAACATTGGTCCAATCTGAGGAAAGTAGCAACAATATGGAATACAACTCTAGGAGAATGACAAGAACAAGCAAGATGAAAGTCAGGACGAGGTCAACTCTTTGGCAGTGAGACTTTTCACCAAAAGAGAAGCATGCCAATACAAAGAATGTTAGCAAAAAAGTGATGAGGCGGCGATATGAGGCCCATCGGGTATATAGCACATTGGCCTTTGTGTGACGCAGATCGTACATGAATCCGAGCTCAATCTCCACTATCTCAAAAGCACTTTTGCATGATCTGTCCTTGAACACCGATAAACTCGCGTCTTTATCATCAAAGCTGAGAATGAGATCCACAAATAGGCGCTTGAATATCTTAAGCAAGCAAAGTGCTTGGACCAACTCTTCATTACCACTGGGTTGGTTTTCGTTGACCGAGAGATCCTCAGGTACCTGAACCTCAACTATTTCATCCGCTGTCGCATGGAAACCTTCAGCCTGCTTCAGAGTATATTCCTCCATAAAACGTGGATAATTGGGGCTAGGATCAGGGGGATCGAGCATGGATTCTTTGAGTTTACTGCTACTTGCTAGCCAAAGGGCCCATACCCTCTCCCCGAACTTGATCAGCCCGGCCACAATCATCAGGAAGGCTAAACCGGACAGATACGAAAGTGCCCATGCCATGAAGTAGATGTATATTGTCACTGCGGTTTGGACCATTAGTCCCAGCAGGTGCCTCAGCCACAGTTCATTGTCTTCCAAGGAATAAGCCGTGATCGTGTCTGGCCCACCTAGGAGCAAGAGAAGAGCTGGAGCCCAGAAAGCAATGAGCTTGCTGTTCACATCCAGGGAATGGGATTCTTTACTGGTGTCACCAAGCTTGCTCGAGATTATGCCAAGCGCGATACCCGCGATCGAGTCTGCTGATATATAGGCGCACCAGACAGCTATCCTGATGGAGAGTTTACGGGTGAACTTGCGGCGACCTCCTAGGAAGATGAGTAATACTTGCAGGGCAAGGCTCAACAGAACCATCAGCCTAAGGTCCCAGTCATTCCAGAAGTTCCTGAGTTTGGAAACTATATGATCCACCTCCATGAACCTTGTCGGTCTTCGTCTGGAAGTATAGGATCAGCGTAACAGCATGGGCAGTGAGCTTGGTCAAGATGAATTGCGAAGACAAAATGTTCGGCACCTACTTTTCGTGAGGCTTTCAACGCGGTCGATTTGGGTAATGCCGTAGAAGAAGAGTTGTGCGATATCGACTTTAATGGGTCTTCGTCCACACATGCTCCTGTATGTAGCCGACGTGATAATCTTAGATCCTTGGTGACGTCTCTCATTCACCTAAGCACATGCCAGACTTCATCTCCGTCAATGAAGATATAATAATAAAATTGATCTGATGGACTTAATTCAATGAGCAAGTAACGTTGACGGATGGAATTGACGCTATGAAACCCTCCTATTCAGTATGGAAGGTGAAGAACAAGAGGTGCATCTAGCTCACCTCAATAACACAAGACAATCAAATTGACAATCACCTACTCACGGACATACTCATGCAAATGCTGTTCCCCACTAGAGCTATCAATCCTTTTATGCCTAAAGAACATCCATAGTCGTGAGGGAATTCACAACGTACATTCAACTACATAAACTAAGTTCTCAAAGTCATGGGAATGATCAAAACTAACCCACCACAACACAAGATTCATCGACACAAGTGTTTTCAAGGTTCTATTAATGCATAGAATGCTTCCTCGACACTCTTGATTTGTACATGCCCCAGGCTTGTGCTTTCAGGAAAGGTAGATTTTTCCACTCAAACAACACCGAATCGCACACAAAACATGTACGACGGGACACAGACTTACTTATGGCTAAAAGCTCAAATCTTTAAGCTACACCAACTGAATTTCGAGCGAAATGGAACCCAACGCAACGCCAAACGCATTCATTTCCATCACACGGCTCATTACATCAGCACAAGCGCAAAATTTTAAGAAATGCTCCGACACAACTCCAAGAATCATAGCTCAAGCCCTAAATTTTCCTCAAGGTCCACCGTTACTCGGCCGATATTCAAGACTACAGATCAGCTCCGAACTCTCATCAGTTACAGCTGAAGAGAAAGAAACTGACCGTAGAGGCGGTTCCTAACGGAGGACTGATCAGAATGCGGAGCCTGCGGCGAGATTGGCCGGGCGAAGACGATCGCCATCTCCTTCTCCTCCACCTTCGTCTGCTTCGTCTGCTTCGTCTGCTTCAAGAGATAAAGCGTTTGATAGTTTCAGACTTTTAGTGGGCTTTTCAGGTGGAGGCCTATAAGCTTTTCGACCTCCGTTGTTCAGAAAATTACGAGGATGTGCCACTGGATGACGAGGAGTTGTATGATCTAATCGACGAGGGCCTACCCATCCCGAGAAAATATTGGGTGGATTTTATACTCCACAAGCGGAAAGTATAATCATTCAGAAAATAACATGTGGGTCCACGTGTAAATGGGGTTAGAGATTTAAAATTCACTTGGTGCGCTCCTCTGCTCTCTCTCCTTTAGACCTGGCCCACCACTCTACACACGCTGACGCTCTCTCTCCTATGCTGGAACTGCTCTCCTCTGTAGACAAGAGGGTTTTTGGTCACAGGTTCTTTCTTTGTGCATCTCTCTCTACCCTCGCTCTCTCTCCCCAATGAACTCCCTCTCTCTTTGCCCTCGCTTTTTCCGACCGGCGAACCACCGCGAGTGACCGACAAACCTGGAGGATATTGGCGAGACGACGGTGAGCAACCGACCGGCGTGCGACCTCCCTCTCTCTCTCTACCCTCCCTCTTTTCGATCGACCGGCGTGCGACCTCCCCTCTCTCTCTGTGCCCTCCGGCATGCGACCTCCGTCTTTCCGACCGACCGGCGTGCGACCTCCCTCTCTCTCTGCCCTCCCTCTTTCCGACTGGCAAACCACCACACCACCCCTCTGGCTCCGCTTCCGACCCCAACTCGTCCGTCCCTTACTCTTTCTTTCTCCTTGCGTCTCTGTCTACCCTCCCTCTCTTCGACAGCAAACCACCGCATGACTGCCGAACCACTGCGCCCTCGCCCCCCTCCGGCTCGAGATCCGGCACTAATATCATGATTTAATAAATATGACAATTTATATAACACATTTTCTTTTAATTGGAGAGTAAATCTATATGGTGATGTATGGATATACATCAAATAAAATTTGCCATAAACTCTAGCGGAAATTCTACCGAAATGTGGATGTTTATTTTGTTATAGTTTTTTGCATATCAGTTCTTTCGCGAAAATTTAGGTCAACAACCATATTTGAACTAATATATTTATGGTGTATTTGTTTAGTGGAAAATAAGTAACTCGAAGAACATTTTTCAAAAAATAGTCGTTTGCGTCGCCTGTAAACATAAATGAATAGAAAATTTTTCATGGTGCACTAAAATAGTTAGATACAGATTGTTATCGATAAATAATTATTTTTGAAAAAGTATTTTTAATTAATTCATTTTTCGCGAAATGAATGTACCCTAAATATAATGCCAAATTCGTGCAATGCATGAGCATCTTGTTCGTTTGTTCTATTTATTGATGAACAAATAAAGGACGACCGATGACGTTTGATTATTGGATATCATAGGCGTTCTTCGTCGAAATGGCCGGGCAAAGCCTTACGATCCACCTTTCTTGTATCCCCGATCGCCGGAGCTCCTCTTCCTCTCGTGGAAGAAACAAGAGAGGAAAAAGAGCCCCCTCTCAAAGCTTTGACACCCATTTCCATTTCTTGATTCTCGCTTCTCATCTGCTTGTGAGAGAGAGGGGCTTTGACACCCATTTCCATTTCTTGATTCTGCTTCTCATCTCGCTTGTGTGTGTGTGAGAGAGAGAGAGAGAGAGGGAATCTGTCATGGCTTCGAAGTAGCCGCTTTCTTGCTCAAAGAGAAGCTGCAGGGATCTCGTAGCCGACCAAACCATAATCTACCCAAAACGAAGGGCGAATCGGCACGCCATCAACAATCTGCGCAGCTCTTGACCTCCCTAAAAGACACAAAGCGAGAGGACCAAGTAAGCGAGAGGACCAAACTATTGTCTACCATCTACAAGGTGCGAGAGGACACCATTGACACCTATCTTCTGAGAAGAGCCCAGCAGAGGCTCAAGGACCTGGTTCCTCTGTGGAGCCAGAAGAAAGTGAGCAAAGGGTTGAAGAAGTTCAACAGCGAGTTCATGGACTTGCTCTGATACCGTGAGAAGATGTTGCATTCATACAGAAGATTCAACAATGTCGAAGCTTCTGTTATAGAAGAATTGAAGAACACAGAAATAAGAAAGTATAGATGTAGGGATTGAGATTGATCAATGAAAATCTCTCGTATATACTCTTCGTATTTGATCTCAATGTGCTTCAAGATCTTTACATCAATTGAAAGAAAAGCTCTCTCGTATTCATATCTATCTCTTACTCTCTCTCTAGCTTCTATGCAAGAATCGGAAGAATGAAATTCTCAAGAAGACTTCCTTCTCTCTCTTACTCCTCTGTTTCTCATTACGAAGCTTTATATGGAAGGAGAAGACTATTAACCGAAACAACTAACTTCTATTTTACTTTTTGTAACTAACCACCGACTTCATGTATCTTCATAATCCGCATCCGTGATCCTTGTTTATCCTCTTTGACTGCTTTTCCATCGTTGATCTTCAACTTCATTACTCTTGATCTTGACCATTCATTTCTATTGATTTTCTTCTTGTTTTATCAGCCTTCGCAGGATCCTCTGTTTTAATATGAGCACTTGTTTCAGCAGCACCATCTGTAGTCTCTGCTCTCTCAGCACCATCTGCTCTCTGGGGATATATGTTCTTAACATTCCCCCTCAAATTGGGAATGGATGCAAGTCCCAATTTGGTGCGGAGTTGGCAATGTGTAAAGTGTGAGAGGGATTTGGTGAAAATGTCGGCAACTTGGGAATTGCTTTGGGGACATACCGAACGGTGAGTGATCCTAAAGAGACTTTTTCTCTAACAAAGTGAAAGTCAATTTCAATATGCTTTGTTCGAGCATGCAATATAGGATTAGCAGTGAGAGCTATAGCTGATTTATTGTCACAAAAGAGATGGGTAGGGGAGTGAAGAGCACAGCCTATGTCTCGTAAGACAAAGCCGATCCAAGTGAGTTCTCGCGGATGTGGAAGCAAGTGCACGGTACTCGGCTTACGTAGAGGATCTCGCGACGTGGATCGCTTCTTGGCTCCCCAAGAGATAAGATTGGAACCAATGTAAGTACAAAATCCTGTAGTTGATCTCCGTGTTTCTGTACACCCTGCCCAATCTGCATCTGAAAAACCATATAAATGCAATGAACTCTGTGAGTGAACGAATAAACCAAGATTGATGGTGCCTTTGATATATCTTAGTACCCTTTTAAGTCGAGCAAGATCTGCCACAGTTGGTGTCTGTAATTTCTGACACAGTATGTTGGTAGCATAGGCTATGTCAGGACGAGTTAAAGTTAGATATTGAAGGGCACCTACTAAGCTACGGTATTCAGTAGGATTGGTCAGAGTAACAGAGTCTTGTTGCATAATGATCTGTTTTAAAGACAGAGGAGTGGCAATTGGTTTACTTTCAGACATGTATGCTCGATGAAGAAGATCACTGGCATATTTTGTTTGACACAGAAACAAATGATCCGAATTTTGCTTGACTTCGATACCAAGAAAATAATGCAGAGGTGCAAGATCTTTCATGTGAAATTTGAGGCTAAGAGACTGAATAAAAGTAGACAGCATTTGGGAAGAACTACCGGTTAGAACAATGTCATCGACATATAAAAGTAGAAGAATAGTATGCTGTTGTTGATGATATATGAATAGAGAGGGATCTGTCGAACTACAGAGGAATCCATATTCGAGTAGAAAGTTACTGAATTTATCAAACCATGCTCGAGGGGCTTGTCGAAGACCATAGAGTGATTTCTTGAGTGAACACACATGATAAGGATTCTGTGAATCTTGAAATCCAGGAGGCTGTTCCATGTAAACTGTTTCATTAAGAGTACCATGTAAAAAGGCGTTTTTAACATCCAGTTGATGTATAGGCCACTGTCTCATTTTTGCTATAGACAGAACAATTCGATTGTGGCATGCTTGATTACTGGACTAAAAGTCTCAGTGAAATCGATGCCTTCTTCTTGATGGAATCCCTTAGCAACTAAACGTGCTTTCAACCTTTCAAGACTACCATCAGATGCAAGTTTTGTTTTGAAGACCCACTTGCAGCCTATTATATTCATATGATCAGCTCGAGGGACCAAATCCCAAGTTTTATTTTGATATAATGCCTCCATTTCTTCGTCATTGCTTTACGCCGGCCTTCATGTGCTAATGCTTTGATTTAATTGTTTTTGGTTCGGGACGGGACTTTATATACAAAGCAAGACATGCATACACGGATTCGGTTTGACAATTCCAGTTTTGATCGTGTCTGCATTGAATGATTAGAGGTAATCCTTTGAGTTTCATGAGGAGTGACTTGCTCAGATCTACTGGTCGTAGTATTGGATTGTGTTGTGTTAGTACTGTCTGTGTCTTGATTCTGTTCTGGTGAAGTTTCTGCACCATATGTATCCATTGTGGAAGTGTCCTGTCTTGATTGATCAGCATAAGGAATAAAGGACTGTTGAGGACTCTGAGGGTTGATGACAATATTGTTCTTATCAAGTTGCTGATGAGCTGTATGAGGATCATTATAGAGTACATTAGAGACTGCTTCTCTATTTGCCGAGTCCATTAACCGAACTTCTTTTACCCATGTCGATATAATGTTGTGAGAGATGCATACTTTGTCAAGCACCATTTAGTGAATGGGAAGAACTTCTCATCAAACTTTACATTTCTACTGATATAGATTCGACCTGTTGAAGGCACTAGACATCTGTAGCCTTTATGATGATCACTATAACCAATGAATACACAGTGAGGGATCTTGGATCAAACTTATACCGAGCATAGGGTCGCAAACATGGATAACAAGCACAACCAAATACTCTGAGATGATCATAGGTTGGCTCTTGATGATATAGTTTCCTATGTGGTGATTGCATGTCCAATTTTGGTGTTGGAAGAATATTGATAACATAATTGGCTGTAGTAAATGCATCAACTCAATACTTCAGTGGAATTCTGCCATGATATAACATGGCAAGACCTAATTCAACAATATGCCGATGTTTCCTCTCGGATATCCCGTTCTGTGCTGGTGTATAAGGACAAGAGAGATTTTGTTTTATTCCACGCTTTTTGCAAGTGAGCTTTAAACTTGTAGCTGATAAATTCTCCTCCTCCATCACACCGAAAGACTTTGATCTTTGATTCAAACCGATTTTCTACTTGCTTTTGAAACATAACAAAGATCTTATAGAAGTCTCGATTTCAACTTTAATGGATATATCCAGCTGTATCGAGAGAAATTATCCACAAACGAGAACATAGTATTTGAAACTTTGAAATGAATTCACGGTGATGGCCCCCATATATCACAAAGGATTTTCGTAAGGGCATGTTTGTGACAGATTCAGAGGATGGAAAAGGTAAAGCTGCATTCTTAGCATTTTGACAACTACTACAAACACTCAACATCTTATTGCTACACTGAATGTGTTTTTGGTTCTGTAAATGCTTCAAAATATTCAGATTGGTGTGAGCTAGTCTTTGATGCCATGTGTCTTCTTCTACTGCCCTGTGTCTTTGTGCTAGAAGGGCTTGTGTTGCTTGTAAATTCACTTGATATAATCCTTTAGTTTTCCTTCCGAGCAGCAAGGTTGTGTTGGTCCAATTATCCTTTACATATACACCAAATTTGTCAAAGACAAATGAGCATGGATAATCGTTTGTTAATTTGGATACTGATAACAGATTTTTCTTTATGTCAGGGACAATTAGAACATCATTCAAAGGCAATAGGCTTTCTTCAGTATGCAACAATGTGTTACCAGTATGTGTAATCGACAAGTGTGATCCATCACCAATCATGACAGTATCAAGTCCTGTATATTCAGAGGAGTTTTGAAGCATACCAGGATTAGCTGAAATGTGTGCAGTTGCACCGGTATCAGGATACCACTCGCTACCTTTGGTATCTTCAAGATGTATGGCTCGCTAAGGCCGTTGGTATTTCTTCACTGATACGAATTGTCAAATCTGTACCGGCGGTGCGAGCATCATGGCCAGGTTTCTTGCAAATTTGACACTCTAATTTTATATTGTTAACTGGTTTCTCATCTTGCTCATTCTTGGAAAAAGTTAGATTTGAAGGATAGGATTTTATTTCTTGGTATCTCTGTGATGGACCAGCATAGGGACGAAATCCAGAGGTGAAACCAGTTTCAGAAGAATTGTAATAAGGTTTAGTCCTCTCGATTCTCTTGCATATAGCCGATATTGCTAAACTCCGTAACCCGAGTTGTCTCCGTATCTCGAATCCACGACCTCTCGTTGTTAAAAGATCGTCCTCTTCCATAACTGCGGTTTCCTCGTAATTACCTCGTTGAGCAACAAAGCTTGAATTTTGAGAAATGTATCCTCTATCGCAGTTTCTTTGAACTGATCTTGAGGATATCTTTGCCCAAAGTAAGCCATATTGGGATTAAATTGTGTTCTAGAGTAGTTCTGCAGTCTTGACTCGAACCTTTCTAGTTGTGCAATTACTTCATCATACTCCGGTTGAGGCTTTAAACAGTATATTGTTGTTCGAAAATTTTCATACTCAGCTCCTAATCCTTCCAGTACACCAAATAGTTTGGTTATATCATCTACTTTGGTTTCCCGATAGCATTTAACGATCACATATTGTCTTGTATTCTCGAAGATAGACTAGCGGATCTCGATCATGTTTTTGACAACCTTGAAGTTTCCCCCTCAATTCAAACTCTCTTGCTGCTGATTTTTGTGTGAATCGATTCAAGAGTGTCTCGCCACACTTCATAAGATGTTTCTAAGCCAATTATCAAGCCTAGTATATTCTCGATTCTGAGCACCACTTATCCATGAGGATACTAGCTGATCTGTTTTTATCCATCGGTATATTCGGATTTATAACCTCGCCAACACTTCCAACTATATTCTGCAGCATTCGAGTAGGTGGTGTAACATCACCATTAACAAAGCCAAAGAGTTCTTGGCTTTTCGAAACCTACGGATCCGAGCTTGCCATAAAAGAAAGTTGTCTTCGGCAAGTTTTATGGTGACAAAGTTCGAAATATTCACATGTATAGGGAAAGGATACTTCGATGCTCTTATTGCCATTGCTATACTCTTTCAATTATGGATGAATCAAGGTAGCAACTTTGTCTATGAAAAGCTAACTGAGTTACCGTGATACAGTAATCTGTATGGCTTCAGATTCTTCTTGCTCGATCAATCAGTTAGCTACTGAGTGAATCCTTCTGGCTGAGGTGATCGACTTGCTCTGATACCATGAGAAGATGTTGCATTCATACAGAAGATTCAACAATGTCGAAGCTTCGTTATAGAAGAATTGAAGAACACGAAATAAGAAAGTATAGATGTAGGGATTGAGATTGATCAATGAAAATCTCTCGTATATACTCTTCGTATTTGATCTCAATGTGCTTCAAGATCTTTACATCAATTGAAAGAAAAGCTCTCTGTATTCATATCTATCTCTTACTCTCTCTCTAGCTTCTATGCAATAACTGGAAGAATGAAATTCTCAAGAAGACTTCCTTCTCTCTCTTACTCCTCTGTTTCTCATTACGAAGCTTTATATGGAAGGAGAAGACTATTAACCGAAACAACTAACTTCTATTTTACTTTTTGTAACTAACCACCGACTTCATGTATCTTCATAATCCGCATCCGTGATCCTTGTTTATCCTCTTTGATCTTTTCCATCGTTGATCTTCAACTTCATTACTCTTGATCTTGACCATTCATTTCTATTGATTTTCTTCTTGTTTTATCAGCCTTCGCAGATCCTCTGTTTTAATATGAGCACTTGTTTCAGCAGCACCATCTGTAGTCTCTGCTCTCTCAGCACCATCTGCTCTCTGGGGATATATGTTCTTAACAATACGGTACTCAATTACGAACGGAACTGCATTGGACCAATATGTATTGGTCATTTTTTATCTGCTTCACCAAAATGCACACATGATTTCATAGGGTAGATGCAAGATTCGCCCATCATCTCGATGTGCCCGCAAAGTCCAAAACCGTAAAATGAGATTTCACTCCCAATTTTAATTGGCCTTACATTCTTGAGAGATTTTTGTTCACCTAAATTCAATGGTTTGGATTTTGCATTAACTATTGGTACGACTAATACGGATGAATGAACAAACAAGTAAGAAATAAATTGTAGAACTTAAACTTAGAACATGAAAAATCCACATGGTTTCTAGGTATGGCTATCTAAGGAGGAGAGATCAATGAGAAGGTTCCACTGTAATCAGCAAACAGAAATATTACAATTGCTTGTCATACTAATCCACGAGTATCTCCGCAAGAAAGGAGCTTTCTCACTCTCCTCTTAAAAGCTCTCTAGATTTCTCACAATATGGGTAATAAAATAAAAGTATAAACTACAGTTCAAAACGCATTTGGATCAAGTCCCCGATGGGCGTGGGTGTCCGTCCACAATGGGCCCAGACATCCTGGCCCTACGTCGGAAAACAGGATCTATAGGTCTCACGGGTGTCCGGCAGCCCAGACAACTTCTTGCCCAGGTGGCCGCGTGGTTGCCTGGTTTGTACGAGCGCCATGGGTGCCCTCTTCTCGCATCCTCCAGTCGTCCATCTTCAATTCCGAGCCCCAACAAACACTTCCAGTGTCCCGAAAACAGCAAACTCATGTTGCTTCCAAATCCAATCCAATCAACTTTGAGCCATAATCGACGAATTTCTCCTTGGGCTACTCACCTGCTGCAGACGCTGACCAAGTTTGAATAGTATTGGAACTTGGCCAATGGAATAGGATTCGACAACATGCTCCACTAATTTGTTTGTCATGTAAACTTTCTCGATGGATGCGGTATCTTGTGACCCCGTATCACGTAAAAATGATACGTAAAAATGATACCTGACATGAATGTGTTTTGTTTACTCATGATACATGTGATTTTTAGATCAAAATATATTGCCTCTAATTGTTGCGATAAATGAAACTCTTTTTCTATCTAAATCCTAGATCACTGGGCAAAACTCTAAGCCAAAAAATTTCCTTAATTGCCTCGGTTGAGGTCATATATTTTGCTTTAGTTATCGACGAGGAATGCACAACCCGTAAAACCGGACACAAAACTTGTCAAGGACTTCCGTCCATCCAAGTCACCTGTAAAATCTGAATCCACATAACCTGTTATATCTCTTGGTGCTCATATCTTCCCAAAAGTCAAATTGACGTCAATTGTCCCTCTAAGAAATCTCATCATTCATCTCACCATTTCCTTACGTTTCTGTGTAGTATTACTTATACACCAGCTCACAACAATAACAACCTCGGTAATATATGATCCACTGCAAATCATATTAGACACCATTCTACCTACAACACTAAGAGATAAGCACACCAAAAGTATCAAAAATCTCATAAGGCACTCCTTTCAGCATCAAAAGTTCTTTCAGGTCACTTAAATGTCACTATAAAAAAAAAAAAATTATTACTTATGTGTCAACTCTAATTTGGGTTGTTGGAAATCTGATGTGGCTCACCGGCATGCTCAAGTAGCATATGTAGCCCAAACCGACGTTGTCTACATGTTTGCCCAATAATATAAACCTTAAAACATAACTTACAAGGAAATTCCCAAATTGAAAACCTAAATCAACCACAACCCCGAACTGAAACCCTATGTGATTTGCCCCCGGTATAGATGGACAACTCGATGGACCCAAGCAGATTTCAACTCCGAAGTTCTTTTGTCATCTTTATTCCATACCTACATTGTTTGATTTTCTTCATCTACAAAATTGTGCCGTACGTTTCAATTCTAAGTTTCATTCTACATCACGTTAGGAATTAAGAACTCAATTATGCAAATGGAGAGTAAGAGCATGAAGAGCGGCTCATTTCATTTCGACGACAGCACGAAGGAGGAGCTGAATAGTTGCCTCCCAGCCTAAGCCCTAATTTTACCATTCGAGCCCTAGTTTTTCAAGTCAATTGAGTGAATGAGAGAGGATGACAAACTTGATTGAGCGAGAGTGATGGAGACAACACGCAAGCGACGACTGATGGTGATTGAGCGATGACTACGATGAGTGAGCAACAACAATGAGAGGGAGTGTTAGTACGAATTGAGCGAACGAGAAAAGAACTTAGGAGCGTTTTACACAACCCAGCCACGACGGATTGTGCAACATCGTTTCATCTATTCACGTGGATTGGTTTCTTTCTTTTTTCTTCTTAAAAAAAAAAGAGCCACCTCACATAAATCTTTTCATTATAAAAGCCCTGTAGTTATTTTGGCCTGAGGCACTTAACTGATCGTTTTTCTCCAATTTAGCACTTAAGTGAACTGGCGAAAACTTTTGGCACTGTAGTACTGTATGAAACTTCTAACACTTGTAGCGTCTTTATACCCTAGACTAGCATAAGGAACGCGTGACCTATATTCCTAATCATATTTTAACTATAGTGCAAGATCAGTTGAAAAGCTTAAAGTGCACAACTAGCAAGGTTTTCACTGGTTTGACATCTACATGCTAAACCTCCTCAGCACTTTACGAATGCGATCACCCTAGGATAGTCGAAGCGTCACTACAGACCTATCCTCTGAATCTCCATATTGAGTAATCATTCTCACTGCACCTTAGTCTTTCGTGTTGAGCTCAATACTTAGTTTCCATTTCAGCTTATTAATGTCGGACACCTTCTTAATTGCTATCAACATATTAACAACATACAAAAGCAAGTACATGAGCTATCATCCTCTAACTTTTTATGATACATGCAATTATCATGCGCACTCCTCCTATGGTGTTCACCTATCATAAAGGAGTCAAAACGTTTATGCCCTATTGCCTAGGAAAAGATCCTTTAGATATCCATCTCCTTATTCCTTAAAAATCTAATTGAGATTCTACCATTTGCGAAAGTGTAATCTATTTGATAAATCAACACTAATGCAAATCTTTATCTTTCTGTTATCTCACCAGTGATGAAGGTTTACATCCGTGGACAGTTCTGTCATCATAAAAGAGGGGGAGATTGCTTGAGAAACATCTCAAAGAATTTTTGATGATCCCAAAATTGTCTTTAATATAATATTTACTAAGATATTTGCAGATATTCATGACAAACAAAGTGACATCCGGGAAGGGAAAGTTCAAGAATCTATTTTGTTCGTAAACAACCCCAATAGACTTAAGGTTAGCTGATGACAATATTTGTGTCAAAGATGGAGATATCACGCCATTGGGGTTACTGTAAAATGACCATTTGAGGATGTTTCATGAGGAAATCCAATATAGCCACTGTCGACTAGAGATACATAGTATAAGAACCTTAGAGAGCTAAAAATACGCTATTAGAGCCGTTAACGATGGGACAGCAGCAGAACCTCTTTTGAGATAGCTCGGAAATGTTCACACAAAAGGATTGTTTGGTTAGTATCGTCTCTAGACAGCAACACCATCAAATTGCTAATAGCTATCTGCTTCTCTAGAACATCTCTTAATAGGAGGATTGAAGATGCTTATATAAAGAAAAGATCTGGAAGGTCGAATGTTAGGCACTAAACGCATATAATCCATAATTTGCTCCATAATTTAAGTTTATTAAAACAATCTATTCACCCCTCTAGGTTGTATTGTTAGCCCTAACATTATTTGCACACCCCCAGTGTGAACCCCCAATCTACTGGACGTGTCTTATTTTTTGTTGACTTTGAACTCGAATTATCATGTTTCTTCTTGAGGACCCTTTTGCACACCATGATCTTTTACTCTTTGGGAGGTACTGCCAAATGTTATGTCTGATTCGGCTGAAAGGAATTCATCTCCTCTCCCGTAGCACCAATCCACTGCTAAGCTTATGTTTAGATACCACCTCTCAATATGAAAACGAGTCCTTAGTTTCCTTTGCGATAGACAAGGCAAAAGCAACACTATCAGATTTAACACAATTTACATAACAATTTGCTTAATGAAAAATGATTTCATAATTGATAACAATTTATATCTAAACATTTTGATAGATGATGAAAATATATTAATAAAGACAAGATCAATTTTTAGGATGGTATACTAAATTTATTAGGACAGTAATTAATTTGGTCTCCGGACCATTCATGATCAATAATTCTTGATAAAGCTGTTATACAAGCTCTTACGAGATTGTTTATTTGGTCGATTGAGTTGAGAATACACCAGTTTCTCGCCTTCAAAATGGGTCATTGGAATGTATGGCTTTTGTCTCGATTTCTTGTGCTTGATTACTAGAGACAATAGAGTTGATCGTGTAAAGGTCTTGTAGATGTAGCAAGATTTTGAGCTAACGCCGTGGAATATGTGTATCCGAACAAACAACATAAGCAACTACTAGTGTTTTTTTTTCTTCTCTGGCTGCAAGACTTTCTGCTCATATGATTTTATCATCAACTTCTTTCGGAGAAGGCGTGTATTTGAAGTCAACGATACCACATATGCTGAAGATGCCTTGATATCGATCACCATAGCTGCTAACTTCATCATGGTTCTAAATGGCCAGGTAGGAGACGCAAGTCCTTGCATCTCGTGGGGTAGGCGCCTGGAACGGTATCAATCAACATTGGATCTACAGAGTCAAGGTCTTGCAGCTTAGCATGTATTGGCTTTACGACATCATAGTCCGACAAAAAACATAAAAACTAAACCAACAATAGAATATTCCAGCAAGTCAAAAGAGAGATACTCCTTTTATTCAAATTTCATACACTGTAGACTACTTTCTTCCTAGTCGAATTGCTCGACATGAATATGAGAATATGATCTTATATGCAGTTTCAGCATGTGTGGTATCGTTGACTTCAAATACATGCCTCCTCTGACAAAAGGAAGAGGTGATGATTGGTCTTGACAGTTAGGGCAACACCGACCGGGCGGACTCCATCCACCTCCGGAGCTTCTCGAACGCCCCGGCATCGCCCCCTCCGCATCCGCTCGGCCCGAGCAATGGCTCCAGTTGCTCCTGCACGACGGCGCCGTTGATCGACGAGGACCTCGGCGGCGAGGGGCGGGGCCGGGGCCGCTGCCGCCGCGGGGCGCAGGAGGCGGCGACGCGGAGGCGAGCGGGAGGGCCAGGGAGGCGAGCGGCGGTGAGGCGGGCGTGGGGGAGGGAAGCGGAGAGGAGGAGGCAGGGCGGCGGTTGCGTGTGGTGGGGGAGGAGGCTGGGCCCGGCCATGGTGGAGGGAAATGGCGGTGGAGGAGCGAGAGAGAGAGAGAGAGAGAGAGAGAGGCGGCTTTGGTTTTTAGAGGAGAGAGAGCCTCGCAGCCATTCGGTACTGCGTGGCAAGAAAACGGAATGATTTTTGAGTAGCGACGGCGGTCGGGATTTACTTGGCGCTCCAAAAAAAAATAATAATTTCAAAAATAATTTTCACAAAATAATTATATGTCACTTGAAATAATTCAGTAAAGAAAAATGTTTTTTAAGTCGCTTGAAATAATTTATGAAAGAAATATGTTTTTGTTGTAGATAGTAATTATTTCCTAAATATTCTCGTAAATGACGAGATTATTTTTCGTTAGCTTATTTTATAAGCGATACAATAAAAAATTTATAGAAAGAGAAAGAAAGGGGGAGGAGCAGGAGGGATAGAAAAGAGAGGGTGCAGTTGGGTTGCCATATAATCTCGACGACCAATATGAACATGATGAGGGTCATCGGATCATGGCTTAAGCACAACAAGGGCAAGTGACTCGTGGTTGATGTTGATGTATACCTCCACATGCATATAATAATCTCAATGATCAATGTGAACAAAGAAAATAGTTAAAGGGCTTGGTCCGCCGAAATGAAACAATCGTCTGCCCGCTTCAACGTTCAGCAAAGATTCAGAGGTCATTAACTCTGTCGCGACCAAATTTTTAGGAGGTTTGGACCCCTAGGTTTGGCTAATGGATTGTTAAGCTTGGACTTAACTCGGGCTCTCCCAAGCCCATACCAATTCGCGACTTTAGGTTCAAGTTCTTAACATGTAGTTGATTTTAACTAGGAGTCGCCACTAATCTATTTTTGGTGGGTCGATTAGAAACCCTAGTAAAGTAATACTCCTACGAACCAGAGACTAATGGTATGGGAACTTGGTTACGTTAGATTTCTCTAACACCCTTTCGGTACCTTTCTTTTTATTTTGAAAAATATTTGGCAAACAATTTGGATTGATTTTAAATCTATTTCCCTAACATGTGAGGTGTTCATGCAGGTGCGCAAACCACCAATTTAACACCCAAGAAAGCAATTAAATGATGCAGAACTTATCTCAAAGTAACAAAAGCATATGCAATGCAGTGTTAAATTAAAATCCACATCAACAATCCTAGATATGGTTTCTAATTAACACGCAATTTCTTTCTTTTTGTTTTCACTTATTAAACGAGACTATAATCCATATGCAATGCAATGCTTTTAATCTAATATGAAATGATATGGCATGGCAATATGTCCTAAACATATGAATAAAATTTTTATGATCTCTTAATGAACATGCAATTGTTAAATATGCAATTTAAATTAACCAAAATGACTTAATTCTAATGACGTGCAATACAATGCAATGACGTACAAAATTATTTCGACTAAAATGACATGCGACATATAATTTAATATGCGAGCTATATGTTACGCGACATTCATTAAATGACCTAATCTAATGACGGTCAATTTTTAATTAGAAATGAACCTAACAATAATCACTAAATGACATGCATTTCATGAACCTAATTCTATATGACATGCAAATGACATTTTTTATTTTAATAATGCAATCTATCTTAGAAATTGCAACTAATTTATCCTAAGACAAATTTTATGAAATTTGAAATGATCTAAGCTAGATTAAGATTCTATCTAATTTAAACTAGGGATTAAGTCATATTAAATCCTAATTTAAACTAAGACATTATCTAAATCTAAAATGCAATTTATCTAAAAAAGATGATCTAAATTTAAAATGAAACATGCAATTCTAATCTAATATGCACAATGATTTTTTTGTGTTTTTATATTAATTTCGAAATTAAAACTAATACATAACTAACATGCAATTCAAATAAAAACTAACAATCTAAATGAATGCACTTTCTTTTTGGATTTTTTTATTTAAAAATTCATAATAAGATTGCAATTCTAACATGCAAGATAACAAAAACAAACCTAATCCTTATTCGGATTTCTCTTTGATTTTCTTATTTAAAAATTCGAAATCGATTGCGATTTTAACTCTAAGACTAAGAATATTCTAAAACATACTTAACCCTAATTTGAATTTTTTTGATATTTTCTCTTATAAAAATAAAATTGATCCAAACACACGACATCAAATCAAGCAAGACAATATTGATATCCAAAATTGGCGAACCATATCTCGCGCATGAGATCGGGTTGACCAATTTTAAAATTAAATCGCGAATCAAATCTCGAGCTTGAGATTGGATTGTCGATTTTTATAAGGGATTGCGAGTCGGATTTCGGGCGCGAAAATCGGACTATCAATCCTTCACTTGAGGAGCACTTTCATGTTGGAATATCAATAATATATTAAGGAACAATTCCACTAAAACATAATATTAAAGAAAAGGTAAAATAAAAGAAAAGAAAGACCACCTAATCAGATTTTCCTTTTGTTTCTTTTTTTTTTTTCTTCCTTCCTTTCCACGCACAGCTGTGGATCTCCAAGGGGAGCCGGCTGATCAGTCCGGCAAAGGGGATTCGGCAAGGGCGGCTGCAGGCGACGCGGGGACGTGGAGCGCGCTACTGGGCGTCACGAACGGGGCACCTAGTCGTCGAGTCACCGATCTGCTGCTCGTAAAGATTCGAGCAACAGGGGGAGCGGAGCGATGGCGAGATCGGGTACGTCTGGGGCTCCGGGTGCGGGAGTCGCGGATCGAGCAGGACCAGCGTTGGGCGAATCAGCGTCGGCTGAAGCTCCGAGCAGCAGGGCACATGGATTCGGCGGTAGCGTCGAATCGCGAGGTTGAAGCCGAGGTTGGGCGAGGGGGCTCGTGGGCTTCTGAGCCAACGCGCAGGGACGGAGGCGATTCGGCAGCAGGGCTGGGTGTCGATGCGGCGTTCGACGAGCAGGAACGTCGGGTCTCGGCGCGGCGGAAGAGAGGCGCAGCAGTGCGGTGGTGGATTGCGCGGTGATGCGGAGGCTTGGCAGCTGTAGGGGCGTCAGAGATGGAGGCGCTGTAGGCACGTCGGGCTCTCGAAGCAGCCACACGGGTGCGGTGAACGACGGTAGTCGCGTGGTGAGGCGGAGGAGCTCCGGGTAGTCACGGATGGAGCAGCAACGCGGGGGCAGCAAACGCGGGGGTCAAATCACCCCCTTTTTTTGCTTTTCCGCTTCTCCTCTGTCTCTTCCTGTCACTCTCCTTTTCACTTCTCACTTTTTTCACTTTTTGCTTTTTTTCCTCTTCCTTGATCAAAAGAAAACCTAGCAAAAAGCCCCTTCTCTCTCTTTCTTTTTCTGAATTTTTTTCTCCCCCCAAAGGAACTCCTCGTACACGGTTGCTTTTATAGGGGGTAAAAGATAAGCTTTCGATTTCTCCTTCAAATCTACATCCGCCATACATTTTCACCAACCGATCACTATTGATAAAAATTCGAGATTATGATAAATATTTTCTTGAAATCCAAATCTCGCAAAAGATAAATCGCAATATTTTTTCACACATGTGCCCTATCCAAAAGATTCATATCCCTAAAAATTTCAAAATTTTTATTTTTCACGAGATAATTAAAAAACATGGGCTTGGGCCAACCAGCTCGCTTCGTGGGCTTAGTCCAACTAATTTGAACCCGTTCGCACTAGTCCAATAAATAAAATGCCAATAACAAAATAAATGCCAATATAAATCTATATGCTATGCAATTAATAAAATTAACCCCTAATTTCCTATGCAATAAATAAATAAACTAAATCGTCAAAATTTAGGTGTCAACAAACTCTTTAACTATTGTGATTATATGATCTATCTTTTATATGATAAGTAAAATGGGTACGTTTTTATTTAGTTTGTCGAAAATAGTACAATAAAAATGAAGTTTTTTTAATGGCCAGAATAAAAATGAAATTTTTTTTCGGTCGAATAATAAAAATATATTTTTTGGATCGAATACAAAATTAAGTTGAGTTGCCAAAGCTGCCTTACATTGGCGTTAAGCTAAGTTGCGGAGTTGCGTCATTGAATGGACATTAGCATTATCTGCATTCTCCCAATACGGTAATCAATTATGTGCGGAACTGCATGAATACATCTTGGTCATTTTTTTATCTGCTTCACCAACATGCACACATAATTTCACATGGTAAATGCAAGATTCACCCATTGGACATCTGATGCACCCGCAAAGTGCAGAATAGTAGAATGTGACGTAGGCTGACATTTGCGAGCAAAATCGGGTTCTCTCAAGCAAGTCCTGCTCATGCGTTCGGCCAACCGATTCTGCTGCGGTATTCCAAGTACCACGCTGTATTGTCAATTCCGTTTGCTCGCCAAAGGTCATCAAACACACAGAACAAAACTCTAGCCTATTTTCAGTTCTTAGCCTATTGATTTTCTTGCTTGTTTGATTTTTTTATTAAGATTTTCAATTGCAAAAAAATAAAAATAAAAGACTCGTACACATAGAACAAAACTCTTACGTATTTTCGGATCTAAGCCGCTTAATTTTCTCGCTCGTTTGATTTTTTTATCAAGATTTAAAATTGCTTGAAAAAGGTAAAAGACTCATTCTTATGTTTCTGATAATAAATCCAGGCTTTTCAGCTAATGTCAACAATAAAGATTAACTCATACCTAGCACGTCATTTCGGCTGCACCCAAGAAGTCCCCACAAATCTCAATGAATGTTGTCTGCTGTACCCTGGGTCCCGTGGACTACTGAGCCGAACCGCATGTTCAGTTGCTGGCGACATACTCGCAACCGGCTAGCTTCTCATCTATGTAGCCCGGACACTCTCCGAAAGCTTTCGCGTCGTGTCCGACACGCCGTATACATGTCCCGACACTCGGTCAACGAGTGTCGAAAAATCCGACACGTGATCAACTCTTTCCGACACGCTCCCATACGCGAGTTCAGAATTCGGACATGCGATTCTGACACGCACATGGTTAATTTTAAAAATTTCTAATATTTGAGGGGTCAAAATATAAATATACACAAAAGAAGTAATAAAATTCTTACCAAAAAAAAAAAGAAGTAATAAAATTGCTATAAATATACACGCACGGGTCATTTTTTTTTTTCAGTTTTGTTTTTTAAAAATCGTTTTAGTTTTTTTAAAAGTCTTTTACTATGAAAGAAGTAATCAAAAATGCTATATATGATAAATAAATAAATTTAAAAATATCATTTCAGCATTTTTCTTTATACAATGTTTTTTTCCTCTAAGTTTTATGTATTATTGTAACAAATTAAAATAATGAATGCTATTATTTAATATTTTTCGTGTAAATTAATTATAGGCTATTTTTATCATTATTTATTTATGTATTTATATATAAAAATATATTTAATATATAATGTATCGGAACGTGTCGAAATTCTCTATTTTTAAGAAATGACGTGTCGGCGGGTCGTGTCGTGTCGTGTCGTGTTGCGTGTCAGCGTGTCGCAGTGTCAGTCTTGCGTACCTTCTCACTCAGAATATTCAGACCCCTCAATTTTCTTTTCCACCTATCCATCTTTTTGATCGGCCAACCACAGCTTCACTCTTCCGTGTTTCATTCAACTATGACACTTTATGACCGCGAGGACACCTCTAGCAGCCTTCAAAGTCACACTCGGAACTCTCTTGGACCAAACCATTAAAAATAAATAAAAATCTCCTGGATGAAGGCTGTTAAAAGCTCTCTAAGTTTCTAATGAGTTTTGTATCTAGACATAACAATTAAAACTTAAAACACTTCTAGATTGGGTCTGTGTCGGGGACCACTTCTAGGCCGGGTGCCTGACTTGTCCGGACGACAGGCGGGGCCGTCTTCTCACGTTCTCCGGTTGTCTGGCACTGTTTCTGAGCCCCCACAGACATGCCGAGTATCCCGAAAACATCAGACTCACATCAACTTCAAATCAAACAGATTAATTTTGAAGACGTGATCAATAACTATGATTTGTTATAAATGAAGTCGTCTTCCCTCCCTCACCTCCTTTCTGTAATTAAAAGTTGATGAAGATTGAACTTGGATGAAAATTTTCATACAAGCGAAACTAAAACTCCATGATCGACTATTAACTCGTTTCAAACGACATTCACTACTAAACACTCGCGCGAAACCGTACATGTCCATCAATCACGAGTTTGAACTTTGCATATTACCACATGATCACACAAAAACGACTACGACTGTACTATCGCATAATCAGCTTAGCTATGGCGTGGCCTTGCGTCATCTGGAAGTGATCGGTTAAGCCAAAGTGAGCCATCACGAGCCAGACATGAGTGATAAAGTGTTTGATAGTTTCAGACTTTTAGTGGGCTTTTCAGGTGGGGGCCTATAAGCTTTTCGACCTCCGTTGTTCAGAAAATTACAAGGATGTGCCACTGGATGACGAGGAGTTGTCTGATCTGATGGACAAGGGCTTACCCATCCCGAAAAAATATTGGGTGGGTTTTACGCTCCACAAGCGGAGAGTTAACCATTCAGAAAACAACATGTGGGTCCACGTCTAAATGGGGTTAGAGATTTAAAATTCACTTGGTGCGCTCCTCTGCTCTCTCTCCTGTAGACCTGGCCCACCACTCTGCACACGCTGATGCTCTCTCTCCTATGCTCGAACTGCTCTCCTCTGCAAATGAGAGGGTTTTTGGTCACAGGTTCTTTCTTTGTGCATCTCTCTCTCTACCCTTGCTCTCTCTCCCCGATGAACTCCCTCTCTCTTTGCCCTCGCTTTTTCCGACCAGCAAACCACCACGAGCGACCGACAAGACGACCACGAGCAACCGACCGGCGTGCGACCTCCCTCTCTCTCTCTACCCTCCCTCATTTCGATTGACCGGCGTGCGACCTCCCCTCTCTCTCTGTGCCCTCCAGCGTGCGACCTCCGTCTTTCCGATTGACGAGCGTGCGACCTCCCTCTCTCTCTCTGCCCTCCCTCTTTCCGACTGGTGAACCACCACACCGTCCCTCTGGCTCTGCTTCCAACCCCGACTCGTCCGTCCCTTACTCTTTCTCTCTCCTCGCGTCTCTGTCTACCCTCCCTCTCTTCGACAGCAAACCATCGCATGACTGGCGAACCACCGCGCCCTCGCCCCCTCCGGCTCAAGATCCGGCACCGATATCATGATTTAATAAATGACAATTTATATATCGCATTTTCTTTTAATTGGAGAGTAAATCTATATGGTGATGTATGGATATACATCAAATAAAATTTGCCATAAACTCTAGTGGAAATTCTACCGAAATGTGGATGTTTATTTTGTTATAGTTTTTTGCATATAAGTTCTTTGGCGAAAATTTAGGTCAACAACCATATTTGAACTAATATATTTATGGTGTATTTGTTTAGCGGAAAATAAGTAACTCTGAGAACATTTTTCGAAAAATAATTGTTTGCGTCGCCTGTAGACATAAATGAATAGAAAATTTTTCATGGTGCACTAAAATGGTTAGATATAGATTGTTATCGATAAATAATTATTTTTGAAAAAGTATTTTTAATTAACTCATTTTTCGCGAAATGAATATACCCTAAATATAATGCCAAATTCGTGCAATGCATGAGCATCTTGTTCGTTTGTTATATTTATTGATGAACAAATAAAGGACGACCGATGACGTTTGATTATTGGATATCATAGGCGTTCTTCGTCGAAATGGCCGGGCAAAGCCTTACGATCCACCTTTCTTGTATCCCCGATCGCCGGAGCTCCTCTTCCTCTGTGGAAGAAACAAGAGAGGAAAAAGAGCCCCCTCTCAAAGCTTTGACACCCATTTCCATTTCTTGATTTTGCTTCTCATCTGCTTGTGAGAGAGAGGCGGCTTTGACACCCATTTCCATTTCTTGATTCTGCTTCTCATCTGCTTGTGTGAGAGAGAGAGAGAGAGGGAATCTGTCATGGCTTCTGAAGTAGCTGCTTTCTTGCTCAAAGAGAAGCTGCAGGATCTCAGAGCTGACCAAACCATAATCTACCCAAAACTGAAGGGCAGAATCAGCACTGCCATCAACAATCTGCAGCAGCTCTTGACCTCCCTAAAAGACACAGCAGAGGACCAAGTAAGCGAGAGGACCAAACTATTGTCTACCATCTACAGTGCAGAGGACACCATTGACACCTATCTTCTGAGAAGAGCCCAGCAGAGGCTCAAGGACCTGGTTCCTCTGTGGAGCCAGAAGAAAGTGAGCAAAGGGTTGAAGAAGTTCAACGGCGAGTTCATGGACTTGCCCTTTTTCTCTCTTCGCTCAAGAAAGATCAGCCTCAACCTCAACCACTTCAAAGCAAAGTTATCGGAAATGTTGGCACTGCCACCTCTCGTGAAGGAGGAAGCACCCACCGTTGGGAAAAGATCTCTCATCTTCTTGACTTGGAATCAGAGGCTGTGGTTCAGAAGCAGGACATGGAAGAGCTTGTGAAGGACTTGATTCAGGAAGAACAAGAATTCAGGGTTCATCCTGTGGTTGGCTCGGGAGGCTCAGGCAAGACCACCATGGTGAGATTGGTTTATGACAGGGCCGACATCAAGCGGCACTTCGAGTGCCGTGCCTGGGTCTGCGTGTCCAGGGACTTCAAGTTCAGAGATGTGGTGGTTGGCCTGATAGAGCAGGTCTCCATAACCCGGTTGAGTGGGATAGACCACATGGGGGATGACATCTTGGCTGAGATGCTTCTCAAGGCTTTGATGGAGAAGAGGTATTTGATTGTGTTGGATGATGTTTTGAAAGTTAAGGATTGGCACAAGCTGACGATCTCCTTACCGGATTCGCAAAACGGAAGCAGAGTGGTTGTCACCACTCGTTATGATGAAGTAGCTGAATTGGCTGATCTGTGGGGCAATCCATTGCGACTGCACCAGATACGCGATGCGGAAAGATGGGAATTGTTAAAGAAGCAAGTCGGTAAATGCGAGGCGGAATTGGGTGAATTCGAGGACAGGATCATGGCAAAGTGCCACTATTCACCTCTGGACATAGTTTTAATGGGTGGGGTTTTATCAAGCACAGAGTCCAGTGAATGGCCTAAAATAATTGCCAAACTTCCATCTCCCCATGAAGGCCGGTCGACATCGTTGGACATCGTGTCTTTGAGCTTCCACGAGTTGCCTCCACGATTGAAGGTATGCTTTTTGTATCTCGGTCTCTTTCCGAAAGCATTAGAGGTCCCAGTTCGGAGATTGTTGTGGCTGTGGCTGTCGGAGGGTTTCTTGAGTCCAACGCCTGCTGAGCGAAAAATGAAGCTTGAACCTGAAGATCTAGCTGACATATGCTTCGAAATCCTAGTCCGGCGGAAGTTGATTGAAGTAACAAAATGGAAGTTAGATGGGACCCCGAAAACGTGTCGCATGTTGGGCGTCATGCACGATTTCTTCTCTCCAAAATCAGTCGGTTCAGGTCTTTTCTACATTCATGATAATGAAACTGAACTTCCTAAAAGTTACAAGATTCGACGTTTTGTGGAGTACTTGGAAAGTGAGAAGATATCGGATGACTCCGTCGATGAAAATCTACGTTCTTTTGTGTCTTTCAACAACAAAGTCAGAGGTAAGGCCAACAGAGACATCGGTACATTTTTCAAATCCTTGGTCGGCAAAAAGGGGTTTGCATTGCTAAAGGTCCTCGATCTGGAGGGTGTCTACAAACCTATGCTATCTGAGATAGTGGGCAAATTGCTTCTTTTGAGGTTTCTAGGCTTGAGATCGACAGTACTGGATTCAATCCCCTCAGCTGTCGGAAGGCTGCCGTGCCTAGAGACTCTGGATCTGAAGCACACTAACGTGACCGCCTTACCCAACTCAATTTGGAAGGCCAAGTACCTCAGGCATCTGTACATGAACGAGGTTCACATTGACGCGTTCTTCCAGAAGCTGACTAAAAGTTGTTTAAGCAATCTTCAGACACTGAGGGGGCTGTATGTAAGTAATGAAAAAGTCGTGACCAACGGTTTGGATAGGCTGGTTAACCTCAGGAAATTGGGACTGACGTGTCATAAGAAGTCAGTGAAGGCTGCGATAAATTGGGTTCTGCTACTGCCTAATCTTCACTCTCTGAAGTTGAGGTCAATTGATGAGTTTGGTAAGCCATCGAACATTGAGTTAGTGTCCCTGGAGAAACAGACCAAGCTCTGCAACTTATACTTGCTCGGGAAGCTAGTGAATCCAGTAAGCCTGAGTGGGGTACTCCCATCGTGCCTCAGGAAACTTACATTGTCGATGTTGGCACTGGACGAAGATCCCATGCCAGTGCTGGGCAAGTTGCCTGAGCTAAGCATCCTCAGATTCTTTGCTGATTCATATTTGGGAAGTGAAATGACTTGTGATGTCGGGGGATTTCCGAAACTCAGGGTGTTGAAGCTGTGGATGCTTGACCGACTGAGGATCTGGACAGTGAAGGAGGGGACGATGCCCATCGTACAAGAAGTAGAAATTAGAGGGTGTGATCAATTGAGGATTGATGGAATCGAGCACTTGCAGAGCTTGAAGGAGCTTATCCTGACTAGTATGCCAGAGGAATTCACAGAAACAATCAAAAGAGGAATAGAAAGAAAATTGTACATCAAAGTAAATAGTTGGAAGCTTTCTCGTCATCAGGTAGGTCTTTGTTGCCCTCATGTTCAATTTTATCTCTATTTTACGCTTTGGAACTCAGATTCTTGTCACTGTTATATCTGGTTAAACGGTTGAACTACAATGAAAGTGTCATGGAGATTTGGCTATTGCTGCTTCTCTTAGTTTGTTAGTCCTAGCTTTCATCATGTATCCACAATCTTGTAGCTCAGTAGTTGATCTCTCCCTAGACCGAATTAGATGATTTCATCCAGAGTTTGCTCTGATCTGTCTTATAAATTTAAGTCGTGCTCATGGCGTTGAATTGTTTTTGCGAGTGTCAAGTTATTTTGCATTGATATGTACTTACTTTTCTGTGCTTGACCTTTGTAGGCAAATTAGGTGCACGGTGAAGATGAAGATGATGATGAGGATGACAGCAAACTAGGTTAAAGAAGAAGAGGACGGTGAAGAAGAGATGGAGATGGATAAGAAGATGACAAAACGTGTTGACCAAAGGTGAACGGAACAAAGTTGAGTTTGTTGTTTGAATCTGTTTTGTTGTTTTTTAAAGGCTTTTCCTTGTAAAATTTACATGTCTTATTTTCTATTCTTTTTTTCTTCTCTTGAAAGTTTCACGTTCCTAACGGCAAGAGTATGGTGTGAGTGCCGAGTGTGCCATGGTGAGTTTGAGAGTGTGCGTTTGTTAGTGAATTATATAGAGTGAACTCAATTGAGTGTGTGTCATTGTACTTCAGATTATCATTGTAATAAAATTTGAGTTGCAAATATACAAGGATCATCCATCAAAACACCGAATCTGAGCATGACGGCAACTTTCTGAAATGTCATCATAATTGTTTAATATTCAAGCCATGACCAAGACTCAAGTGTGAACAAAAAGGAAAAATGGAAGGCAGTCCATGGGGAAGAGAAAATAGGATCGCTCTATGTCCATCACTATTTTTGTTTTCACACTATTCAATAAAGTGTCATTATCATATTACCACTTTGTTTCCCAATTTTCTTAGCATATTTTGATTCCCTCTCTAATTTTTGTTCGGATCTGATGTGCTGCATGATAGCTTCCTTTTCTTTTCTTGTGCATCCCACGTTCAGCCTTTTCTTCTCTCCTTTCTCTCTCCCTTCATGCAATTATGGAGGTAGGGGAAAAGAAACAGAAAGAGGGAGAATGAGCAAGGCAAAGCTCAAGGGATCGTTAGATTGTAAGAAAAATAGTACGAGTACTAACTACCGAATTGAAGATGCGATAGTGGTTTGAGGACTCTCCCATCTGCCTTACACTCTCTGAGTCTCTATGGAGCAATTGAGATTTTGGCTAAAAAGGACTCTCTCTTAACATCCCGGGTCTCCACTGTACATATATTGTCCACTTTGGACACTGTAACATCCCGGCCATCCGTGTAGGAGCACAGTTCCGTCGCAACGTGCCAAATTAAGACACACTCGTCAAAATCTAATTCTGTACTCCAAGTCAGGGCAGAAATGCCGTAACCCTTAAGCGCACGAGTGCAGAAGTGCTTGTGATCAGACTTTAGCTGGTTGTCCATGTGAAATTTCTCCCGGAGATTTCCATGAATACATTTCTTCATGAAATCCTGTAGTTCTTCGTAATCTGTGTAATGGTACTTCTCTAGCTTCTGATGGACATGGATCAGCTTGCGGAATTTGTGGCAGGGTAGGATTTTCTCCTGAAGGCAAAAACTCAGAAGGCTGAATTGTCCCCTTGAATTTGACCATCTGGGCTGTTTAAACAATTGGAGAGGCTTGACCACCTGTGAGATCGAACTATCACATTTGCTCAGCCAAACATGGGTCCAATCTGAGGAAAGTAGCAACAATATGGAATACAACTCTAGGAGAATGACAAGAAAAAGCAAGATGAAAGTCAGGACGAGGTCGACGCTTTGGTAGTGAGACCTTTTACCAAAAGAGAAGCATGCCAATACAAAGAATGTTAGCGAAAAAGTGATGAGGCGGCAATACGAGGCCCATCGGGTATATAGCACATTGGCCTTTGTTCGAAGCAAATCGTACATGAATCCGAGCTCAATCTCCACTATCTCAAAAGCACTTTTGTATGATCTGTCCTTGATCACCGATAAACTCGCGTCTTTATCGTCAAAGCTGAGAATGAGATCCACAAATAGGCGCTTGAATATCTTAAGCAAGCGATGCGTTTGGACCAACTCTTCATTACCACAGTGTTGGTTTTCGTTGGCCGAGAGATCCTCAGGTACCTGAACCTCAACTATTTCATCCGCTGTCACGTGGAAACCTTCGGCCTGCTTCAGAGTATATTCCTCCATAAAACGTGGATAGTTGGGGCTAGGATCAGGGGATCAAGCATGGATTCTTTAAGTTTACTGCTACTTGTAAGAGTTTTTCTAATGTAAACTATATTAATTGATATTGTAATTTATTATTTTTACAGTTACCGTAAAACAAGGTTGGTCTAAGGTGAGATAGAAGTTTTCTTAATTAATCTAATATGAGCTGGCTAGTGTAGACCGAGTTGAGCCTGGCCCGTAATGAGAGGGACTGGTTGGAAACTCTATAAATAGTGCTCAAGTCTCTCCTCTAACCCTAATTCTCACATGTATCCTCACCTAAGGGGCGTTTACCTAACGCTACATGTGAGGGGGCCGCCTCATTGTGCCAGTGATATGGAGGGCAATAGAGGAGAAGGACTCGATATGTGGATCCCCTTGATATGTGGGTAATCCCTTTTCTGCTTCCGCTTTATATTCGATGGATCCCAAATAGGTACGTTAATCTTTCTACGTATGTTCTTGTTCTGGTTATGGAGATCTTGGGGTTGCGCAATTTACGTCCAACACTATTTGCTAGCCAAAGGACCCATACCCTCTCCCCGAACTTGATCAGCCTAGCCACGATCATCAGGAAGGCTAAACCAGACAGATACGAAAGTGCCCATGCCATGAAGTAGATGTATATTGTCACTGCGGTTTGGACCATTAGCCCCAGCAGGTGCCTCAGCCATAGTTCATTGTCTTCCAAGGAGGAAGCCGTGATCGTGTCTGGCCCACCCAGGAGCAAGAGAAGAGCTGGAGCCCAGAAAGCAATGAGCTTGCTGTTCGCATCGAGGGAATGGGATTCTTTATTGGTGTCACCAAGCTTGCTCGAGAGTATGCCAAGCGCGACGCCCGCGATCGAGTTTGCTGATATATAGGCACACCAGACAGCTGCCCTGATGGAGAGTTTACGGATGAACTTGCGGCGACCTCCTAGGATGATGAGTAATACTTGCAGGGCAAGGCTCAACAGAACCATCAGCCTAAGGTCCCAGTCATTCCAGAAGGTCCTGAGCTTGGAAACTATATGATCCACTTCCATGATCCTTCTCAGTCTTCGTCTGGAAGTATAAGATCAGCGTAACGACATGGGCAGTGAGCTTGTGTGCTTGGAGAGGAGGGTGGAAACAAAGTAGCATAAGTTGAACCAAGACTAAGGTTAGAGACCCAGTGACATTATTCTGGTCGTTCAAATAAAGATCTATACGATGACTTCGTGCGTTGTGCACCACAACTTGCACCGCAAGTTGTGGTGTCCTAACGAAGGAGCGATAGAATAACATAAACTTAATTCCCCACTTCTCAAGAGCTAATGCGTTCTTTATTTTATTTATTTTCTTTTTGTTTAAATAAGAAAATGAAAGTAAGTGAAGGAGAATATCTACGTGTGGCTATTCATACGTACGCGGGGCGTTAAAATATGTTCTCTTTCCCGTGGGAACACTTTGAAATCGTCAAGATGAATCATGAAGACAAAATGTTCGGCAACTACTCTTCATGAGGCTTTCAACGTGGTTGATATGGGTAATGACGTAGAAGAAGAGTTGTGCGATATTGACTTTAATGGGTCTTCGTCCACACATGCTCCTGTATGTAGCCGACGTGATAATCTTAGATTATTGGTGATAGGGGTGTGCAAAATACCCGGGAACTGCCCGAACTACCTGGAACCGGACCGGAACCGCCTGGTTCCATGGGCGGATCTGCCTGCCCGCCCACCCGGACCGGACCGGTTCCCTTTTAATATTAAAAAAAAAAATTACCAAAACAAACCTAGGTCTCACCGTCTCATCTCACTTCTCTTTGTCTTCGACTCTTCGATTTCTACAGCTGCCTCTCTCTCTCTCTCTCTCTCTCTCTCTCTCTCTCTCTCTCTCTCTCTCTCTCTCAAAATAACCATATGCTAGCGTGTTCCCCTAATATTCTGTATTGAATCCAGCCTCGTGGCATCTGTTGGGAATTCTGTTTTGTGGCAATTGTTTTTGCTGTAGGATGAATACAAAGCTGAATATTGGGGAATTCTTATACTTTTTGGTTGTTTAGTTTATTTATTAATATAATGAAGGTGATGTATTCAATAAAGTCTTGTTTAGTTGCACTTCCTTTGTTTTCCTGTGTTTGGATGTTGCCTCATTTCATCTCCTTTGATTTGTCTGTGCGACTTGTGATATTTTGCCGAACCTGATGAGGGATATATCCAGTTCATAGCATTAAGAGAGACCCATTTTTCCTGAATACTTACTACTCTCTTTGCTTCTATATCAACTTATGTACATCCATTCCTTCCTTGGTTGCATTTATAGTTGCAATAAATGAATTTTTGTTCCACGTACTTAAATTTGTTTTTTTTCTTTGGTTTGCTTTGAAGTCACGTAGTCGTTCTATGTTGAAAACTAAAATTGTTTCGCGTCAAGATCGGTTCCATGGATCCACCCGAGAACCGGACCAGACTGGTGGTCCGGTTCCTGGGTGGATCCATGCAACAAACGGGTGGATCCCGGTTCCAATTTTTCGGAACCGGTCCCTAGCGAGCGGTTCTCAGTTCTAGGTCGGGAACCGCCCACCCGGACAATGCACACCCGTAATTGGTGACATCTCTGATTCACCGAAGCACATGCTAGTCTTCATCTCCGCCAATGAAGATACAATAATAAATTCAAAAAAAAATTTATTATTAAAAATTATTCGCATCAGTGCCGATCGCACTGTGTAGGACGGCCGACATCCACGTGAGCGATTTTTGATTAAAATTGGCCGAATAAACTTAATTGACAAATCTTGAAAAATTGATTATTCACGAGATAACTAATCTATCAAGTGAAGCCGTTAAAGAATCTAAACGCGATAGACTTGAGAATTCGATCAAAAATCGACTACTCGATCGTGCTAATCTGCAAGGGTCAATACGGCATTGTTAAAATTAGGGGTGTGCAACCGGATCGGGTAAACCCGGTTCCCGGATCGGCCCACCCGGAAAAGAGGGTCGGGAACCGGTTCCCGTTGAAACCGGTCCGGGAACCGGTTCCCAAAAGTCAGAACGGTTTGAACCGGTTCCGAGGGATTACCCACCCAGGAACCGGATTGACTGGACCGGTTCGAGAACCGGTTGTACGCCTTCTTATCGACCTTGCGGCTTCACTCGTTGCTGGTGTTGCGAGGAGCCAAGCGGTGGTGCTGGTGCAGTGGCGGCTTCATAGGGGCAAGGGCGACTGCGACGGAGCTTCGGGCAATCAGAGGTGTCAGGTCATCGCGGCCACAGCAGGGGCGACAAGTGGCGATGCGAGCTCGTGGGTGAGGGGGCTTTGGCGGTGCCGCGGTGGTGCGGCCGCGGCGACGTAGGCGCAGTGGTCGGCAGCTATGGCGTGCGGAGGGAGCCCGTGAAGAAGATGAACAGTGCACTGTTCCGTTTCTCTTTTTTTTTTTTTTTCTCCCTGCTAGCTTGTCATGCCTCTCTCACGTCCCTCTCTATGCTGCCCACATCTCCTTTGCCTCCTGACATTGACCTTGACTCTCAAGCTTTTCCTCCCCTTTTTTTTTTTGTGTTTCTTTTTTCCAAGGAACAAAGAAGGCTCCCTACCAAGTGATCCCAAAAAAATACTCCAGTGGAGTCACCAAACTATCATGACCTAATCTCAAATGAACCACCTAAAGTTTGGTTAATACATACAAAATGAGGTAAAAATTTACTTATTAATTACGCTTAATATTTCAATATAAATTAGAAGAATTATGTTGTTTTCTCACGTATTAAAATAAAATTCGAAGTCGTATAGATGAGCGGTTGCAAAAAAGGTTCCAATATAAACAGGGTTATCCCTGAAATCGGACCGGAAAAACAGGGTGGGTCGGGTACAAGATCCAATACAAATAGAGTCGGGTACATGGTCCAAAAAAGGGGAACCGGTTATAACAGGGTTGAGTACAGGGTCCAGGTCTGGAACCTACCCACCCTGAACCCGATCACCCCTAGTTAAAATCGATTAGAGACCGGAGATAGGTCGGTTCGACAGAGGCATGCAATTAAGTGTGGGTGATTCCACTTAATTGCGAAAATGATGTCGAATGGCACTAAACCGATTTTTTTTGTCGTTTCTGTACCCTGTGCCCGTATTTGAAATCTCGAGATTTTTACAACAACCGAAAGTTGCCTATGAGTCAAAGATGCACAATGTGGATCGAAAATAATCGACCACGAGTCAAATGCGCTAAAAATTCCTAAAAGCTACCCGGTAGGTTAGGTCACGCTAAAATCATATATATTTGAAATTAACCACGAAATTGAACTTGATTTCAGAAATTGAAAGTTCTGTCGTGTCACAATTTATTTTAGGAATTGAGTGTAGACTTCCTCCTTGGCATTTTGGCCATTGAATTGGATTGAATTTGAGTGAAATTGAAGAGGAGCACACAAAATTCGTAGGCCATGAGGGGTTGCAACATTTCAGCATCATCCTTGGCTTCTTGGAGAAGATTAGTGAGGGAAAATGGGGTGTGGATGAGGCTGAAGCTAGTGGGGGCAGCCACTTGAGTGTTAGAGATATTTGTGTTGACTTAGGAGGCCTTTGTTCCCCTTCAACCAATAGAACTTCTTCTTCTTCTTTCTTGCTTCCTTAGCTTCGATTGTTGCTATCTTAGAGCCCAAGAACCAGAGAAACCAGCTAGCACTCCCCTTGCAAACCGAAGCCCCTCACCGCCGCTTGCACCGCTCGCCGAAGCCACTGCTGTCGCCGATCCGCATGCCCACGAGCGCCCAAGCCCGCGCGTCCAGGTCGCCGGTTCCATGACTGCTCGCCGTCCACCAAGCCCTTAGCCAGCCCATATTAGACTAATTAAGAAACTTTCTATTTCACTTTAGACCAACCCTGTTTTACGGTAACCGTAAAAATAGTAAATTACAATATCAATTAATTTAGTCCACATTAGGAAAACTCTTACTTTCTCCCACTTGGACTATATAAATTGAAATCGTACCGTATGTGCACACATTTGGTCCAAAGATAATTCTTAATAATCAATCCTATCCCATAAAGTCTTAAACACCGAATCATGGCGGTAACTGCATGTATACACACAGAACCTTCCATGGTCACGAATGTTCTCAACTTTATTTATATGGATTCAATATGGTAGTGTGTCAAATGGATAACATCTCTCATAGAGAGATCCCATTTGTCAGTCACCATTCTCTTACCTTAGGTGTCACAAAAACTTGTGCCACTAGAAAATGCTTTATGGTTCCAATGAACCCACATATGTCTTGTCCTTATGGTTAACCTTTCTTTATGTATCACAAGACATATGCACAAGGCTAATAACCGGATGCCCGGATACCCCTAGTCTTCACTCAAGGTTTATACAATTTCTTGAGACTTTATCAATATGTATTCAACATAATAACAACACATTCAATAGTAGAAGATGACATAGAACTTTCCTTACTACACTTACTGCTAACATAAATATGTATTTTGTTATTGATTGCATATCATCAGAACAGCCAGCAAAATTTACATCTAAATACCCTACTAACTGTAAGAATTGAACATGTCTGTAAATTAGCATATAATCTTTTGTCTTCTTTAAGTACCTTAAAACCTTCTTGACAGCAACCCAGTGATCATGTCATAGATTTGACCAATATCTGCCTAGAGTCCCGTCACAAAGACAACATTTAGTCTAATGCAAATTCCAGCATATATTATACTTTTAAGTGCACTGACATAAGGTACTCCCTTTAATTAGATTTTCTCAATATCTAAATAAGGACAATGTGATAGATTCAGTCCATCACCCTTAACAACAGGAGCAATTCCTGGCTTGCAATGATGTATATTGAATATTTCCAAAATACGATCAGCAAATGTCCTCCAAGAAAATCTAATATAAAATCCAATATATATGACAAGAACAATTCTTACAGACCTTAGTGCAAAAGATGCCTCAAGGTCACTACTTGTAAACAAAAATCATGTACATAGAGTATGAGAAAAAATAAATTTCCTCCCACTGACCTTGCAGTATATTGAATTATTAACGACACTATGAAACTTTAATAATATTGTCTGGAAACTTGCTTAAGACCATGAATTAGAACTTTTCAGTCTACACACAAGTTTACTTAAATCTGCTGCAAAATCATCCAATTGCACAATATAGATTTTGTATCTATTTGGCGTAACTCCATATATAAATAAATAAATAAACAAACAAACAAATAAATAAATAAATAAACTATTAATGCCACATTCACTCGAAAGAATCTTTTAAAGAAATAATTATTTCTTCACTATAAACAATCCACCCTCTTTCGTAGTTAAAACTTTAGTTACCAATTTAGCTTTAAATTCCACAATCTTTCTTTGAAATTCTTTTTAGTTTTGTACGCCAATTTGCAACTAATAAACTTGTGATCTTTAGACAAGTCGGTAAGTTTCCAAACATGTTTCATAGATTGTATATCGCTTTTTATGGCATCTAATCACATACTTAATTGAGAACAAGAAACGACATTTATATAAGTTGCTAAAACAACCATGTAGTGAATATTGTAATCATGCTCTCATAAATAGACTATATAGTCTAATGGAATAACTGATCATCTTTCCCTAACAAATCTCCTTAATAAAACTGCCACCACTTCATTCTGCACTTGAGAGGTTTAAGAAATTTCATTATAAACTATATCAAGAATAGTACCTTGAACCTCAACAAGTTGAGTCTATGATATAGGAGATTCCATAATTATCTGTATAGGTAAAGACAAAAACATAGTAACCTCCATCATACTATTATCTTTAATAGTCTGAGAGCAGCCATCCTCTACAATTACGTCAATCTTTAGAAACTTTAGAGTATGTGATTCCATAATTCTTGTACCTTCTTTAGGGTCATAAAATCAATACCCCTTTAACAATCTAGATAAGATACAAAATAATTCCGAGTGGATCTGAATTCCAACGCACTTAATATTGGATTAGATAACCTCACTTTTGCATAACACCTCTAAATTTCATATGATTCAAGTAATTTATATCCAGTCTATAACTAAAAAGAAGTTTATGAAACAACTTTGATAAGAGACACATTTTGTATATGAAAAGATTCCTTTCATAATATCAGCCCACAAAAGACCAGATAAATTAGTCTTACTAATCATACTTATCACCATGTTCAATATGGTACATTTATGCCTTTCGGCCAAATCTTTTTGTCAGGATTTTCAGGTATAGTAATTAAATTACCACCCCAGAATCTACCAAGTATTTGACAAATGACCCTTTAAGCTATTTCGCATTGTCATACTTGCCAAAATACTCATAGCCACTGTTAAGCCTGACAACCTTTTAAGATTAATTGTAATTGTTTTATTCTTTATTTTGGTTATTTTCCTTAAATAGAAAACTTTCAAAAACAACATTTTAATCATATACGAGATATATATGTCATTAGGACTTAACACAATCTTTGCAGATATGTCATAATTTCAATATCAGATAAGATATAATTTCAAGCAACTAAGGCTTCCATCATCTTATAAGCGGTGCGGTATGCGAGATGCAAACCTCTTTTCAAGTGTTCCGTAATGGAACACTTCATGGACAGTAAGCAAATTCAATTGCTTTTTTTCAAGCAACAAATTATATGTCCATAACTCAAAATTTGAAGCAGTAAAAACCTCAATAATAATGAAGTTATTAATTACAGAAAATGTGACTGAAAAATAAGCAATAAATATAATTAGCATCATATGAGCACCGTGTAACTTGACGTACACTTACACATCCAGAGAGTTACATGCATAATCATATAATCACCTTTGGGTAGAATACATAACATGCAGTTGTACACTCCCCACATGATAGCGGTTATGAGAATATATTTTAATTTTTCGTGAATTCATCACCTTTATGTATATGAATCACTAGAATCAATTACTCCTCCACCACATTATCATGTATCCCTCCATGAACTAATACACAATCACCTCTTTTGGGAGTATGACTACGCATTAGACCAGGAGACATCACAATCATTATATGAGACCGAAATTTCTCAAACCCAATCAAGCATGCCACTTTGGCGGTCACCACTCAATTGAATCATTGAAATTCTCTCATACCAGGGATATAAACTTTACTCCTCACATACACCATATACATGTGATTTTAACTTTAGTGATAGGGGCAGTATATCACCAAAATCACATATCATGCTAATTACATTACTTTATTTATTAATAAAAATCTTTATTTATACATATATATATATAGCAAACCTGAAAGACAGATTCTAATGAGATCACTGATCACAGTAACACAAGAAAATTATCATAGAAGCAAGCATCTTGTGCAACCCGATTACTAATTACTAAAACAACATTAAAAGAATGCCGATCCAAAGGATCCCTCACAAGTTAACATCAATAGCAATACAGGGTACTCTAGATTGACAAGCTTGATAACTAATCAACTATTGCTCATGAGTTTCATACGGCAAAACATGATTCCAAGGCCAACAATTGATTTATTAGGCAATTTTAAGTAACAAATTATCATTACATTAACCAGTGGCCTATAATATTAAGTCAAAAAACATAACCAAATATCTAAAATTTAACAGTAGATATTATTGCTCTGCGTAAATGTTGTCATACTCTTTAGCCATAAAAAGATATTCAACTTGATAGACATTAATAAGTGACCAGATGAGTTCATGTACAATATGCAGTAACTTAATTAACATGCATTACCCACATTTAGCAGATGTGTTAATCAGTACAATCAATTTGGTCATGAGTTCTTAAGACGCCCATCATTCAAAAATTACCAGTGTGTCAAAGAGTATGCTTGAGTAACAAAAGTTTCATAACATTTACCGTTTTTCATCAGCTCAATACATAGCTCAAATACTATCCCATACTGATTATATCTTATTAAGCCAGCTTTAGTTCACAATAAAGTTTAATTTTTATTTATGAATCACACCATTATAATATTTATGTGATAACATACCTGTAACCCAACACTTATATTTCCAATTTCACATAAAATATAAGCAAAATACGCAAAAATACACTAAAAATACACGTATTTAAGGTTCCGTATATATTTTTACATCCATAAAATTATCAAACATGTAAAATAAATACACCATAACGTAGAGGACGGCCATACGAATCCAACGCCACCAGCCACGCGCCGAACGGAGCCTCCACAGGCCCGCACGCGCCGCCTGAGTGTGCGGCGCGTGGATCACACGCGCGGCGCATGTTCGACGCGCAGGAGGCGCGTGGCCGCGCGTGGTGGCGCGTGCAGCCTCCTCCGGCGACGCGCTGCCCACGGTTTTCTTCGTCTCGTCGAGCCAGTCCGAATATATAATTTAATTTAATTTTTATTGAACAAAAAGTCTCGAAAATCACAAATTATGGCAAGATCCGTACAAATTATGGCTAATCCGTACAAATTAGGGCAAAATTAATTGTGTTCAAGTTCTAAGGTTATGAAGGCTCTGATACCACATGTTAGATGCAAATTGCGCAACCCCAAGATCTCCATAACCAGAACAAGAACATGCATAATTGAGTAGAAAGATTAACACACCTGGATCCATCGAACATAAAGTGGAAGCAGAAAAAGGGATTACCCACATATAAAGGGGATCCACGCATCAAGTCATTCTCCTCTATTGCCCTCTGTATCACTGGCTCAATGAGGCGGCCCCTCTCACGTGTAGCGTTAGGTAAACGCCCCTTAGGTGAGGATACGTGATGTGGACATCGAGTCATATCGAGGAGGAGGTGCTAGGGACCCATTGTCTATTCCTACTGGTTCGATTACTCGAGCGCGGGCCAAACAATTCAAGCAAGCTGTTGGCGTCATGGTTCGTGATCTTTGGCGTGAAGATGACCTTGGATCAAATCTTGAAGAATCTTGGAAATCTTGGTGCAATTTAATTATCTTGTCACCAAATAATTGACCAAGTCAATTTATATATATATATATTCTTGTTTAAGAATATTCTAAAATAGGAATATTTTAGAATATATCGCATTAGATTTTTAGGGTTGGTTTTTAGGGTTTGTGTGGCAGCCTATATAAAGGATTTGCCAAATTTCTTTGAGGACAGAGATATTTTATTTTTTTGGAGGAAAAGAATTGAGAGGTTCTCTTTTTACTGTTCTTTTGAGGACTTGACCTAATCAAGATTCTCTTCGACTTATCGAGCGAGATAGCGAATTCTTTCGCTCGTGGCGTCTATAACGTTGGTTGGTTGACACGTGTTCGTCAACGGGTCACGTTCATACCGAGGTTGCCAATCACAGGTTTGATTGGAGGTCGAGGTTTGCAATTCGCACCATCTGGGCCTTTGTAGAACGATCCTTCCGCAACGATTCACATCAGTTTGGATTCAGAGCCAGATTCTACAAGGTCTATTTATCTTTAATTTTCTGTTGATATTCAGCAATTTGAGATTTATTGAGTTAGGGTTTCGGTTCTAGTTAATTTAGGGATCCGATTGCTTTTGTGCTTCCATATGTAGTTATTTGCTGTTAGTTTTAAATTTTCTTTTCTAGCATCTTAAATTGTATCTGAGTTCGTCAAAAAAAAAAAAAAAAAAAAAAAAAGTGAAAAAAAAAAAAAGAAGAGAAAGAAAACGCACAAAAAAAAAAGTGTGCAAGAGAAAAAAAAAAAAACAGATTCGGCAAAAAAAAAAAAAAAATTAGCCGAACAAAAAAAAAAAAAATCAAGAAGGCGACTCGTTTGTTAGTAGACCAAATTGAAACAAAATCAGTAGTGATTTGCGTTTCAATTGGAATTTCGAAAGTTGTACTTGTTGGTTTGAAATTGTTACTTGCTGAAACAAAATCAATAGTGATCTAATCTTGTTTGATTAGTTTGATTGATTGTCGTGAGGGGGTTGAGAGACAGGTTTTGAGTCCAATAAAGAGCTTGAAAAAAAGAGAATACGAGAGGAAAAAGGCAAGAGTGTGTAAGCTTAATTGAGGGTGAAAAAAAGCCTAAACTTGAGTTAAACACGAGGGGAGTGACAAACACTTTGAGAGAAACACGTGAGGGAGTGATTGGTGAGGATTTTTTGCGACTAACGTTTACTTGCAGGTCTAAAATATGTCGCACGAAGAAAGTGTGAATCAAAAGGAGATTGGCTCCATACGAAGGGATGAAGCGCTCATGGAAAGCATCCAGCAATTGAAGGCCGTAGTGGAGGAGCTTAGTGGCCGAATGATGGAGAATGACATGAGGGTTGATGGTGACCGAGAGCTACCCCGGGGAAGGCCACAACATCAGCGAGATGCCTCTAGAACACAACATAGAAGGCAACGACAATATGATGATGATGAGGCCGACATGGAGGATGATCGAGATGCTCGATTTGAAAGGTGGAATGGAGGCCGAAGGTTTAGACACCGAGGAGATGATGAACTTGGCAACATCAAGATGAAGATTCCTTCCTTCCAAGGGAAGAATGATCCCGATGCATATCTAGAGTGGGAGAAACGCATGGAGATGGTATTTGATTGCCAACGATACTCGAGCTCAAAAGGTAAAAATTGCAGCTGTTGAATTTACTGATTATGCTATAATTTGGTGGGATCAACTTGTGACTAGTAGGAGGCGCAATGGTGAAAGACCGATAGAGACGTGGGATGAGATGAAAGCGGTGATGAGAAGGCGTTTTGTACCTAGTCATTACCACCGAGATTTGTTTCAAAAGTTACAAAATCTCACACAAGGCAATAAGAGCGTGGAAGAGTATCACAAGGAGATGGAGATTGCCATGATCCGTGCTAATGTGATGGAGGATCGTGAGGCCACAATGTCAAGATTTTTGAGTGGTTTGAGTCGAGACATAGCAAGGGTGGTAGAGCTGCAACACTATGTTGAATTGGAGGAATTGGTGGACAAAGCCATCAAAGTTGAGCGGCAATTGAAGTTGGACCGAAATCACAAGAGTGGAGGAGGTTCAAGTCAGAATTGGAGATCCAATTGGAAGAGAGATGAGAAGCCAAATTGGAGAGGAAACAACACCAAAACCGAAACCTCAAAGGAGAAGGAGAGGGACGGTAAAGTTGGAACGAATCCGGTTTCAGTAAAACCGAAAATCCTAACACTAGAACTCGTGAAATTAAATGTTTTAAGTGTTTGGGCAGGGGTCATATGGCGAATCAATGCCCTAATAGGAGGGTGATGATCATGACTGGCCATGGTGTTATTGAGTCCGAAAGTGAAAGGGAAGAAGAAGATGATGAGATGCCACCATTAGAGGATTGTAGTGATGCAGAAGTGGCTATAAAAGGAGACTTATTGGTGGTTAGGCGTTCTCGAGTGTGCAAGTAAAGGAGGAGGAGCATCACCAACAAAGAGATAATTTGTTTCATACAAGATGTGTGGTGAATGGTAAGATTTGTAGTATGATAATTGATGGAGGTAGTTGTGCGAATGTGGCAAGTTGTATTATGGTGGATAAGTTGGGTTTGAAGACAACAAAGCACCCTATGCCTTATAGACTTCAATGGTTAAATGATAGTGGTGAGGTGAAAGTATTGAAGCAAGTTCGAATTCCATTTGAGATAGGGAGATACAAGGACGAGGTAGAGTGTGATGTTGTACCTATGCAAGCGGGTCATATCTTGCTTGGAAGACCATGGCAATATGATCGAAAGGTACATCATAATGGATATACTAATCGTTATTCATTGGTGAAGAATCAAAAGACTTATACCTTGGTACCAATGACACCTAGTGAGGTGTATCAAGATCAATTAAAGTTACAACGAGAAGCCGAGAGAGAGAGAAAAGGTGAGAAATCCGAGGGCTTGCGTGGTGTGTCTGAGACGCAAGGAAAAGGAGAGGCCGAGAGAAGAATTGTGGTAAAAACGAGGGAAAAGAAGAGAGGAAAGAAAAGAGGCAAAATAATTTTTATGCAAAATCAAGTGAAGTGAGGAGAGCCTTAGTTCTAGATCGACCGATGCTTGTACTTGTGTACAAGGAGGTTTTGTTTTCTACTAACGATCTTGACCCAAGTTTGCCTAGTCCTATTGTGTCTTTATTGCAGGAATTTGAAGATGTTTTTCCTGATGAACTTCCTGGAGAGATACCACCGATTCGAGGCATAGAACATCAAATTGACTTGATTCCTGGTGCGCCATTACCTAATCGACCCGCATATCGAAGTAATCCCGAGGAGACAAAGGAACTTCAGCGGCAAGTTAGCGAACTTTTGGAACGAGGGTATGTGAGAGAGAGTCTTAGCCCGTGCGCCGTCCCCGTTTTGTTAGTGCCAAAGAAGGATGGAACTTGGCGAATGTGTGTCGATTGCCGAGCAATCAATAATATTACGGTAAAGTATCGACATCCTATTCCTAGGTTAGATGACATGTTGGATGAGTTGCATGGTTCTTGCGTTTTCACTAAGATTGATTTGAAAAGTGGCTATCATCAAATTAGGATGAAAGAAGGTGATGAATGGAAAACTGCATTTAAGACCAAGTATGGATTATATGAGTGGTTAGTAATGCCATTTGGATTAACTAATGCACCGAGCACGTTTATGCGACTTATGAATCATGTTTTGCGTGCTTTTATTGGTCGATTTGTGGTTGTCTATTTCGATGACATCTTGATTTATAGCCGAAGTCCGTATGACCATATTGAGCATGTGCGAGCTGTCTTGCAGGTTTTAAGGGCCGAGCAATTATATGCTAATCTAAAGAAGTGCTCTTTTGTTACCAACAAATTAGTATTTCTAGGATTTGTTGTTAGTGCTAATGGTATACAGTTGATGAAGAAAAGGTTAAAGCAATCCGTGAATGGCCAACGCCTAAGACCATAGGAGAGGTGCGTAGCTTTCATGGATTGGCGAGTTTTTATCGACGATTTGTGAGAAATTTCAGCACCATTGCCGCACCTTTAACTGAGGTTATCAAGAAGCACGTGGGTTTCACGTGGGGAGAAGAGCAAGAGAAAGCCTTTAATCTGTTAAAAGATAAGTTAACTAATGCTCCTTTGTTATCTTTGCCGAATTTCAGTGCTACTTTTGAGATAGAGTGCGATGCTTCCTGGTACAGAATTGGAGCCGTGTTGATGCAAGGAGGGCGTCCCATAGCTTATTTCAGCGAAAAATTGAGTGGAGCAACATTGAATTATCCTACCTATGATAAGGAGATGTATGCTTTAGTGCGAGCTTTGGAGACTTGGCAACATTATTTATGGCCAAAGGAGTTTGTGATCCACACCGACCATGAGACCTTGAAGTACTTGAAAAGACAGCAAAAGTTGAATAAAAGACATGCCAAATGGATGGAGTTCATTGAGACTTTTCCATATGTGATCAAGTACAAGAAAGGTAAGGAAAATGTGGTAGCCGATGCACTTTCTCGAAGGTATGCGATTCTAACTATTTTAGAAGCAAAGTGTCTAGGTTTTGAGCATATTAAGGGCTTATATATTGATGATGATGACTTTGGGAGAGTCTATGAAGCATGTGAATACGCTGCATTTGATAAATTTTATAGGCATGAAGGTTATCTTTTTCGTGAAAACAAACTATGTTTGCCTAAGTGTTCTTTGCGTGAATTGTTGGTGCGAGAAGCGCATAGTGGTGGTTTAATGGGGCATTTTGGCATTAATAAGACTTATGAAGTGTTGTATGAACATTTTTATTGGCCACATATGAAGAGAGATGTCACACGTGTTTGTGAGAGATGCATTGCTTGTAAGCAATCGAAGTCTACAACTAAACCGCATGGCTTGTATACACCATTACCTATTCCAACGCATCCTTGGATTGATATTTCTATGGATTTTGTGTTAGGATTGCCTAGGTCTAAGTATGGTAGAGATTCTATTTATGTGGTTGTTGATCGGTTTTCAAAGATGGCTCATTTTATACCTTGTCATAAAACTGATGATGCATCCCATATTGCTAATTTGTTCTTTAAGGAGGTTGTACGTTTGCATGGCATGCCTAGATCGATTGTTTCAGATCGAGATTCTAAATCTTAGCTACTTTTGGAAAACATTGTGGAAAAAACTAGGAACACGGTTGTTATTTTCTACTACTTGTCATCCACAAACCGATGGTCAAACCGAGGTAGTTAATAGAACTTTAGGGACATTGTTGCGTGCTATTATTAAAAAGAACATAAAATCTTGGGAAGATTGTCTGCCACATGTTGAATTTGCATATAATAGGAGCATGCATTCTGCTACTAAATTTACACCATTTGAGGTTGTCTATGGTTTTAATCCTTTAACTCCGTTAGATTTAACCCCTTTACCTGTTGATAAGCGTGTGGATTTAGATGGAGCAAAGAAAGCTGAATTTGTCAAGTCGTTGCATGAGAAGACACGCACAAATATTGAGCGCAAGACTGAGCAATATGCAAGGCAAGCTAACAAAGGGCGCAAGGAAGTGGTGTTTGAACCTCGGCGATTGGGTTTGGGTTCATATGCGCAAAGAGAGATTTCCTGAGCAGCGACATTCTAAGTTATTACCGCGAGGGGATGGACCATTCATGGTTTTGGAAAGAGTTAACAATAATGCTTACAAGCTTGATCTTCCGGGTAAGTATGACGTTAGTGCCACATTTAATGTTTCGACTTGACTCTTTTTGATGCCGTGATGATTTGAGGACAAATCCTTTGCACGGGGAGGGAATGATGTGGACATCGAGTCATATCGAGGAGGAGGTGCTAGGGACCCATTGTCTATTCCTACCGGTTCGATTACTCGAGCGCGGGCCAAACAATTCAAGCAAGTGTTGGCGTCATGGTTCGTGATCTTTGGCGTGAAGATGACCTTGGATCAAATCTTGAAGAATCTTGGAAATCTTGGTGCAATTTAATTATCTTGTCACCAAATAATTGACCAAGTCAATTTATATATATATATATTCTTGTTTAAGAATATTCTAAAATAGGAATATTTTAGAATATATCGCATTAGATTTTTAGGGTTGGTTTTTAGGGTTTGTGTGGCAGCCTATATAAAGGATTTGCCAAATTTCTTTGAGGACAGAGATATTTTATTTTTTTGGGAGGAAAAGAATTGAGAGGTTCTCTTTTTACTGTTCTTTTGAGGACTTGACCTAATCAAGATTCTCTTCGACTTATCGAGCGAGATAGCGAATTCTTTCGCTCGTGGCGTCTATAACGTTGGTTGGTTGACACGTGTTCGTCAACAGTCACGTTCATACCGAGGTTGCCAATCACAGGTTTGATTGGAGGTCGAGGTTTGCAATTCGCACCATCTGGGCCTTTGTAGAACGATCCTTCCGCAACGATTCACATCAGTTTATTTTATAATATTCTTAAACAAGAATATATATATATATAAATTGACTTGGTCAATTATTTGGTGACAAGATAATTAAATTGCACCAAGATTTCCAAGATTCTTCAAGATTTGATCCAAGGTCATCTTCACGCCAAAGATCACGAACCATGACGCCAACAAACTTGCTTGAATTGTTTGGCCCGCGCCGAGTAATCGAACCAGTAGGAATAGACAATGGGTCCCTAGCACCTCCTCCTCGATATGACTCGATGTCCACATCAATACGTGTGAGAATTAGGATTAGAGGAGAGGCTTGAACACTATTTATAGAGTTTCCAGCCAGTCCCCCTCATTACAGGCCAAGCTCAACTCGGCCCACACTAGCCATCTCATATTAGACTAATTAAAAAATCTTCTATCTCACTTTAGACCAACCATGTTTTACGGTAACCGTAAAATCAGTAAATTACAATATCAATTAATTTAGTTCACATTAGGAAAACTCTTACACTACGAACTTGAGGACTCGAGCTCTGCATTTTAGCTCTGTGGAGAACATATGTTGCCAGTAAGGTATAGGATGAAACCACTTCAATAACTTCTACAAAGTACTTGAGATGAAAATTCCGGTACCCTTAATTACGAAAAGAAATGTTGAGGCGGTAGAGAATAGTTGTGGGATACTCAATTCGAATGGTATAGTTATTGGAACAAAATAGAACCATTTAAATTTAACATAAAAGTCGCGACCATCAGAGAACTAAGGTGTGACCCTTTGAAATAAATCAATTATTCATATTTAATGTAGGATTTGCATTTCAGTCTCTATGAGCCAAAACTTTCCCGAACATAATTTTTGCGCCTCCTTAATTAAAAGCTGATTTAAGATACTGCCTCATCCTAACCATTTACCAACTTGTGATACTTACAAGATTAACAATTATTTTAACAATCTACCAACATTATTCTCATGGTTAACAATGTCTTTGAAATTACTAACTGATATTTGAAATTACCAACCTTAGTTTTGCTAACATACCAACATTCTTCACATTAATATACCACCCATGTCAGTCACTTACCAACATTATATCTTGTTATGTTTTCAAAAGTACCAGCATTTCTTAACACTTCCAAGATTACTTATTACTTTGATAATCTACGCCAATTATTTTTTTAGTTTTATCAGCTCCTTTAAAGTCCTTTTTTTTTTTTTTCGAAATTAGCAGTCTTAATATGACTAATGTACATTCTTTTTTATGTGACAAATGATGGTTTGTCAGTCAAATTAAAGTTGGCAATTTCGAATAAAAGTTAGTAATTGTTGGCTACACATTGGTAGATTAATAAAACATCTGATCATCTTGAAAGTGTATAAACAAGTTATTGGTACTTTTCAAAACCTAGCAAGATTTTTTTTTTTAAAAAAAGGAAATTGGTAAGTGACTAAAGTAAGTTGGCATGATAATGTGATGAATGTTGGTACATCGATCAAATTAAGGTTGACAATTTTGAATAAAAGTGAATAAATTCAAAGGTGTTAGTAAGTCAAAAGGATACATGTTGATATATTATTGAAATAATCATGAGAGTTTAAAGAAACGTTGGTATTTTTCAAATTAAAGCAAGATAAAATAAAGTTGACATCTTAATTAAATCAAAGGTTTTCTTTTATAACAAGAGCATTCGAACCTTACGACTAAATTACTTTACTTGGATATACATAAACTGTATGTTAGCGTATGGCACATGTAGATATGAACATGATTAATAAATCAAGGTAGAATCAGTATCCTTCTGAACCAATTTTCCTTTCACTCCGTTGGTCTTGAGAGCCTCCTCTTAAAAGTCAGAAATGAAGATTGGCAGGAAGAGACAAAATTCATCTTTTCAGATAAATTAAAGGTTTTTTCTATAACATGGGACTCTAAACCTTGCGATGCTCTATTCATGTGCATCAAATAAACCTCCACTCATAAAGAGTCACGCATGGCCCCAAGGTTAATATGAGTGGATGATATGCCACTCAGCCAACCCTTGAGGATTAAATAAAGGTTTCAAGCTATCATTTCGAGATAAAGATAAATTAAAAAAAAACAAGAACTAACGTGCCTTACAACATGAGCAACAAGAATGTACGCAGACTTATTGGTACCTACAAACATATGTGAGTCATGGCAACTGTTGTACTTTAGCTAGTTAGCTAGTACGTCCATGATGGGGTGCGATTGGACCGCACCAATTGGCTTTGATATGCTACGATGGAAAGGCACAAATGGAGGGGTACGAAGGGAGACGTATATAAACCTCCCGAACACAACCATTGATAAGGTTGGCTATTCATTCGCACCACATTTCCTCTCCATTTCCATTGAAAGTGATCGAAGGCGTTCCGTTTCAATTTTGCAAGAACAATCGGCATTTACGCTGTGGAAATCGGGTGTTTTCCTCGTGATTGCATCCAGACTAACGTGAGGAAGTACTGTTCGTGATAAATTCGCAATTCAACGTTCGTTCTAGGGCCATTTGCTGTTTGCGCATAGGAATCAGGTAAGTCGTCTTCCGCCGACTTGAAATCCAACATTGGTATCAGAGCCCGATCGTGATTTCTGCCTTGTTTTTCATCGAGTTTTCTTGATTACCATTTGATATTGAGATCATGAGAACGTATTCTACACTGTTTGGATCTCTAATAGTCGGAATTGCCCCATGAAAAACTCGAAATTGAACCGGAGCGAAGAACAGGTTCGGGGTCGCGTGATCCGTGAGGTTTTCACCGTTTTTCGTAATAATTTTTTTGTCAAAATTAATTTCTGAATATACAAGGTGAAAGAGCTCGTCGAGACGAGTCCGGGATGGGTTGAGCGCCGCCGAGAGACGCCGGACGCGCCCACACGCGCGGCCGGCCGCTGCGCGTGGGCGCCACGCGCCTGAAGCGCTGGCCAAGCCAGCGCGTGCGCCACACGTGCCGGTCGGCGAACCGGCGCGTGCGCGACGCGCGCCAGCCGGTGAACCGGCGCGTGTGACGTCACGGTGACGTCACCCAACGGTCGATAACCGCCGGGATGACGTCATCAACGACGTCACCGCCGGAGACAGTTGGCCGGCTGGTCACCGGCCGGCGACCCGACCCGACCGGAGATCCGACCCGACCCGAGATCCAACCCGACTCGTTGACCCGACCCGACCCGTTGACCGGTCAACGGTCGGACCGGTCAACCGGTCCGACGGTCAAACCGGTCGGACCGGTCACCGGTTGGACCGGTCTGACCGGTCGGACCGGCCAGGAGCCGTTTGGCTCGCTGGCGCGTGCGCCACACGCGCCGCACACTCAGGGGCGCGTGGGGGCGTGTGTGAGCTCGGATTGGAGCGTGGTTGGTCTCGTTTGGTTCGTATGAGTGTCCTCTACACAGTGGTTTAATTATTTTATACTTTTGAATTTTATAAATGTATGAAAATGCTTTGGGAACCCTATGTACGCGTATTTTTGGGGTTTTAATGCAGTTTATTCATTTGTAGCTTGTATTTTCTTATGATTAGGGAAATACAAAGTAGCTAGCTTGTGTGCAAATGATGTTATATATGCTGTGTAAAGCTTGGTTCAATGACATGATGTGTATATTTTAATATACTTGCATTTTTCTAGTTGCTAGAAAATAAGAACAAAGGGTAGGAAATCCATTATATGTTGAATTGCAATTTTGATTATAATTGAAGCATGATTGTTGTTTATACACGTTGGTTATTGCTATGCTATGTTCTTGTGTTAAGGAAAATGTAGAAATTACATAAGTTTATGTAATTATTTTTCCTAGTGGGAGTTCGTAGGTTGGTAGAAATGAAAGGAGTTCTCACCTAGAACTTAAAAATTTGCGCAAATTAAACTAAGTAATGATAATAGAACAATTGTACGTAGAAGTTGATTGGGAACATAGTGAACTTTTGCTTTTGTGTCTTTTGTTGAATTATCATTAATTTAGTTTGTCTTTGCTGCAAATTAAATATGTGTGTTATTCTGTAAAGTGTGCTAGTATTAATTCTGCGTTTATTATGTCAATGTGTTATAGCAATTGATTATGGCTTCGGCATCCAAGACCATTGTGGCGGCGTCAATAAGGGTGAGAAGCTGAACGGTGACAATTATGATATTTGGCACCGAAAGGTTCAAGACATCCTTGAGGAGCAAGAGGTTTTGGAAACCCTCAACCATACCATGGATGAACCTGAGCGTGGAACTTCAGCTCAACACAGGAGAGATCTGGAAGCTTATCAAGCTTGGAAAAAAAAATAGCATTGCTCGCATCACGTTGCTGAGCTGTATGCAAGATGATCTCATGTGTGAGTTTGAGAGTTATGACGAAGCTCAAGCTATGTGGGTTGCCTTGAAAGATAAGTTTGGGGGTACATCCGCCACTAAGCCGAGGAGACTCACCATCAAGTTTGACACCTTCCGAAAGCGCCCAAATGTAATGATGAGGCAGCATCTTCGGGAGATGTCAAACATGATCCGTGAGTTGAAGTCGGCTAGTCACTCCCTTACTGATGAACAGCAAGTTCAGGCTGTTATAAGGTCTCTTCCTGATAATTGGGAGCATATGAAGATCAATATGACACATAATGAGAACATCGTCACTTTTGATGATATAGCGCGTCATTTGGAATTAGAGGATGAGCGCCTAGAGGCTGCCAGATCCTCTACCCATGCTTATGTTGCTGAATCGAGTTCGCACAAGGCTTCGGGCTTAAAGCGCAAGAGGAATCTTTAGTTCAACAACAAAGGGAAGATGACTGATCAGGGACCCAAGAGAGCTAAGACCTTCCGACGCAAGAAGCGTGGTGGGAAGAAGGACAAGGCCAAGATGGAGTGCCACAATTGTGGCAAGTTGGGTCACTTTGCTCGTGAATGCACTGAGCCGAAAAAGGTACCCTATTACTCCATTACTTTGAGTAATGTTTTTGTTTCTAGTACTTGTAATGCTTGCTGAATCTTATCCAATGTGGACTCGTAGACTCGGGAGCAACGAACCATGTAGCTAGAGACCGAGAAGCATTTGTGGAGTATCGTCGGATACCGCCTGGAAGAAGATGGATATATGTTGGGAATAACTCAAGAGTTGAAGTGAAGGGTATCGGCACGTGTAAATTAATCTTACATGGTAGTCGAAACCTGTTCCTGCATGATGTCCTTTATGCTCCAGATATTCGACGAAGCTTGGTCTCTGTAGTTGTTCTTCTTAGCTTATGTTATGTATTGAATTTCCATGGTGATTGTGTTGACATTTTGCATGGAACGGTTTATTATGGTTCAGGTCATGTATTGAATGGTTTTATGGTGTTAGACATTGACTATGATCAGTACAATGTTAATGTCGATGGTTGTTTTTCTTTAATTGCGTCTTCAAATAACGTTGAGATTGATGCAAATACTTGGCATGCTAGATTAGGTCACATTGGATTGCAAAGAATGCAAAGATTAGCTAGAGAAAGCCTTTTGGGGTCACTCACTAATGTTAGTCTATCCATATGTGAACATTGTCTGGCGAGAAAAACAACTAGAAAACCATTCGGTAAAGGGACTAGAGCTGAATTTCCATTGCATCTCATACATTCTGACATTTGTGGTCCTTTGAATGTGAGGGCGAGGCATGGAGCCTCATATTTCATCACTTTCATAGATGACTTCACACGTTTCGGTTATGTCTTTCGATCTCCCATAAGTCGAAGCATTAGACTGCTTTAGACGATATATAGCGATGGTAGAGAATCGCTTAAACAAGACAATAAAGGCATTGAGAACCGATCGTGGACGTGAGTATCTATCGGAGCAATTCAAGGCTCTTTGTGATGAAAAGGGAATTGTACGACAATTGATTATTCCTGGTACTCCACAACAAAATGGGGTAGCTGAGAGAAGGAATAGAACCCTATTGGAAATGGTTAGGTCTATGATGGCGCAAGCAAATTTACTTGTCTCCTATTGGGGAGATGCATTATTGACTGCTGCCTATATACTTAACCGTGTGCCCTCAAAATCGGTTACTTCCACCCCTTATGAATTATGGATTGGTAGGAAACCAGACTTGAGTAGTCTGCGTCCATGGGGATGTGCAGCTTATGTTCATGATTCTTCCCATAAACATGGCAAATTAGGTCCTAGAGGGAAGAAATGTATCTTTATAAGATATTCCGAACACTCCAAAGGGTACGTGTTCGTAGGTGAACAAGCTGATGGGAGTGTGACCGAAATGGAGTCAAGAGATGTCACGTTCTTGGAGAACAATTTTCCTAATAGAGGTGAGATTGATAAGGACTTCCAATTATATGAGATGGAAGATCTAGATAACACACCTACTGATGTAGTAGAGGGAAATGAAGATTTACCTCAACACACAAGACCTAGTGGGAGTGTTGCATCGCCTAATGAATTGAATTCAAGAGAAATTCAATTGCGTAAAAGTAATCGTAAAAGTATTCCCCGTCGTCGTTTTGAGATTGAAGGGGAAGCATTTATGATTGCTCGTAATGACGATGCCGAGCCTAAGACTGTTCAACAGGCTCTCTCATCCTCTGACAAGGAAGAATGGAGAAAAGCTTTGGAAGATGAGATGGAGTCAATGAGGGCAAACCATGTTTGGGACTTGATTGATCTACCACCCAATCGTAAGGCCATTGGAAATAAATGGGTCTTTAAGATTAAGCGAAGGGCGGATGGATCCATTGAAAAGTATAAGGCTCGCCTTGTGGCGAAAGGTTATACTCAACAAGAGGGTATAGACTATGAGGAAACTTTTTCGCCGCTTGTAAGGTTTGCCTCAATACGCCTTATTTTAGCCATCGTTGCACATTTGGACCTTGAATTACATCAAATGGATGTAAAGACGGCATTTCTCAATGGAGAATTAGATGAGGAAATCTATATGAAACAACCAATAGGATTCATAGCTAAAGGTCAAGAGCATAAAGTTTGCAAGCTTCATCGCTCAATATATGGCCTTAAGCAATCATCTAGACAAAGGGTATCTTCGTTTTCATCGAGCAATAATAACATTTGGTTTCACGATGATCGAAGAAGATCACTGTGTATATGTCAAGCGGTCCAAAGATAAGTTTGTGATTTTATCACTTTATGTGGACGATATTCTCGTTGGCTGGAAATGACAAGGTTTTGGTAATCACCATAAAAGAATGGTTGTCCTCCAATTTTGAGATGAAGGACATGGGAGAAGCTGCTTATATATTAGGAGTTAAGATCGAAAGAGATCGATCAAGGAAACTCCTTACTTTATCACAAGAGTCTTACATTATGAAGATTCTTGAGCGTTTCAATATGCAGCATTGTAATCCCATTGATACCCCTGTCATGCAAGGTGAAGGCCTAAGTACTGAGATGTGTCCTAAGACTCCGTAAGAAATCAAAGTGATGGAAACTGCTCCTTACGCTAGTGCAATCGGAAGTTTAATGTATGCTATGATGTATACTCGACCCGACATATGCTATGCCGTGGGATTGGTGAGCCGATATCAATCAAATCCTGGTCAAGCACACTGGAAAGCAGTGAAGAGGATCCTGAGATACTTGAAGGGCACCGTAGACTATCGACTTTGTTACCAAGGGAATGATTTACGCCTATTAGGTTATTCGGATGCCGATTGGGGTGGAGACTGGATGAGCGTAAATCAACTTCTGGATATGCTTTCTTGCTCAATGGAGGTGCAATTTCTTGGAATAGCAAGAAACAGACATGCACGGCCTTGTCTACGATGGAAGCAGAATTTATTGCATGTTCTCGCCGCAAAGTGCAGAAGAAGCAAAGTATGGCTAAAACGTTTCTTTGAAAATTTAGCCACTGTCACTGAAGTTCCAAGAGCGGTGACAGTTTATTGTGATAGTCAAGCAGCCATTGCCTATGTGAAAGATCCCAAGTATCATGGAAGGACAAAGCACATCAACATAAAGAATAACTTCATTAGAGAAATTATAGCGCGAAAAGAAGTGACCCCGCAATACATTTCAACCAATAGAATGGTTGCTTTGATCCATTTACCAAGGCTATTCCTAGAGACATATTCTTGACCCATAGGATGTCTCTAGGATTACGTAGAATGTGATATATGTTATTGTAGAGGATCATTAGTTTATGTATTTGTGGACAAATGTATTGTACTTGTTTGTTTATTAATAATTTGATGTTTTATCAATAAGTACAAATCTACTATGAGACTAGCACAAACACACATATATTATTGAAAAGTATGTCAGCAGGCAATGATTGGCTCACTCACACGAGCAATCGCCTCAAGTGATGTAGTTAGCACGTTGAGATGAGACGTTATGTACAAATAAATGCTGAAGAGCAAGTTTGGTACATAAAATATGTCGCCTTGATTGGAGTCAAGATGAGGTCTGTGATTGAATCATAACAAGACCGAACATGATAGTCCCACAATCATGTATGCCTGAAAGATGCCGGATGCGAGTACTTAATTAGGTGCTATAGAAAGCAAGCTGATATAGCACTCGGGCTAAACATGAGTACGTAAGAAGCGCGTGACTATGTTTAGGCTAAGATCCGTATAGTGGATATGGTTAATAAATGACATACGCTCTTATAGAAAGAGAAATCCACTATAGCATGTAATTCGTACTACATGTGCATTGTACGACCAATAAGGGAAGATGAGTAAAATTATCCCTATTTACTCATCGTGTGAGCCCTTGAGGTAATTTGTATTTTACCTCAATTTTGTGCCCTATGTTACTTATGACTATGTTCTCGAAGTGAAATATCAATGTTGCTACTTTAGCATGTTACAGGCGGTCATGAATAGATATGGCTTATGGGACATGTCTAGGAAAGCAGTTGTTCTGAAATTGAGAGAGACATGAGTGCGAAGGAAGACTATTGTTGTTTTTCATCTACCGCGTGTATTTACTGGTCGACCAATTATATCGCCCTATGTGGTCGCGGATGTAATTGTAAATACATGATGTTTTAAGAATAGTCGAGTATAGCCTTTAAGGGATAGGTATACTTGGACTGATGTAACAAAATATGTCTGGGGCACTGTGAGATATCGATTGTTTATTTCTTTTCAGGGTTGTAGCCATTATGTTATCCCTAACAGGTGCATAATTTGAGCTCCCAAGTGCAGGTGTACTCACTGGTCGCACGGCTTATTTGTCGGTATGAATTGTTTTGTAAAATTGATAAATGTTGAATGCCTTATATTCTTAATAGAATGCTATCAAGCCCATCATGTCCGAGTGGGAGATGTTGTACTTTAGCTAGTTAGCTAGTACGTCCATGATGGGGTGCGATTGGACCGCACCAATTGGCTTTGATATGCTACGATGGAAAGGCACAAATGGAGGGGTACGAAGGGAGACGTATATAAACCTCCCGAACACAACCATTGATAAGGTTGGCTATTCATTCGCACCACATTTCCTCTCCATTTCCATTGAAAGTGATCGAAGGCGTTCCGTTTCAATTTTGCAAGAACAATCGGCATTTACGCTGTGGAAATCAGGTGTTTTCCTCGTGATTGCATCCAGACTAACGTGAGGAAGTACTGTTCGTGATAAATTTGCAATTCAACGTTCGTTCCAGGGCCATTTACTGTTTGCGCATAGGAATCAGGTAAGTCGTCTTCCGCCGACTTGAAATCCAACAGCAACAATACATTAAATGAAGCTGTTTTTCTTTTCCCTTGTAAACGCCAAATTATCATCTACGAACTTCAGTTCTTGGGTTGAAAAGCGACACCCTTGACGACGAGCCCCTGTTTCCAATTAGGGCTGCATTCGTATATACGAAATGTGATTTCTCCAATATTTTCGGACGACGTCGTGAATTCGCCCATCAATATGTTTGTCCACTTTCCTCGTGGTATATGCTGGAAACTTTCCGAGCATCCCGGACTCGACTTATCCGGAAAAGTAATATTGATGTTCACAGGAGCGCCCCAACCCTGACTTGACTCAGTCATTAATGCCACCAATGAGACTTCGTAGCGGGTATTCGGAGAGAGGATGATCGTTCGGAACTTCCCACTGATTTCCAGCCAGCTGACACCTCTCAGTTCAGCTACCTCAACATCCACATTACTGTGAAAATTGAAGTTCAATGTTAGGGGTAGGACTTTTGCAGAAGAAGAATCGCTAATGTGTGCATTCCCCCCATCAAATTAGATGATCAAATGAAAGAAAAGACAAATAGCTACACATGAGTTGCTTCAATAGATCGTACCGCAGATCGTATTTGCACATGAAGTGCACGCCAGATCAAAGGGACAATCATTTTGCAAGTGGAATAAAATAGCAAGGAATGAGATCCATGCATGAAATGAAATATTAAATGGGACTTGAAGAATGCAATATGGGTCTGTAATACTACATTAGAATGTCCAAGCTAGAAACTTGAATTGATGGTTAGAATGAGACTACGTGTATGTAAAGTTCATTTAAACCCATATAAAGCGATTCAAGAAATTTACTTTGGCAATCAATTTGGTTTGTCTTAGTTCATTTTAACCCTAGTGAAATGAGCTTTGGGTTCAACACTTCGCTAGTCATTATTCTCGTTGAAGTCACCTTTGTTAAGATGCACATATGAAGATTTTAGCGATGTCGAATCTCTAAAGGCATTATTGATGTGATAGGAATGATTATTGTATTGGTACCTAAAAGTGAGTTTAACTATGAATGTTGGTAAGTCTACACTTGGACCTCCTCCACTCTGTTGTCTCTACAATGAGGTATATTGGTCTTAGGACGCTTCCTTACAGCCTCAATGACCAAAAGGGTTTTCTACCGGCATACAGTGCAGCACAATAATTATCTTTTAAATGAACACCAAACAGACAAACTAAAATACTAATTACAGGCTGCATAACGCAAGGGACTGTATGTTTATCAACAGATCTCCTTATTCAATATTACAGAAATATATTAGAAACAATTACATGCTCAAATGGCTAGTTGGAATGGTATAAGAGCAAGAGAGGACCTCGTGAAAAGGTACTTGATAGTAGAAAACTGTTAATATGATTTGCATCTCAATCACCCATCTCAACTTCGCATTTCTTTTTAACAATGTAGAGAGTCACTTTATTTCTCTAAACTGGAAGGGTTAAAAGCTTCCCTCCTTGATCATCTCAAAATGGAAGATAGGTTCTATTTCTAAGAATACCTCGATCGGTCATACTTAAAATGTCATCTTTAATAATTAAGTATTAAGGAAACATGTGTCGAGATCCTATGTACAGCATGTATTGACGCTCACTAAAAGGATAGAAGAATGGTGTCCCTCTCAAAACTCTCCATCGTCGGTTAAAAGGGGGAAAATGATAATAGCTTTTATATAACAAACAATCTGTCATGACTAGTTAACTTCGCGCGCCTGCGAATTTTCTTATACATGTGCTTTGACCAATTACCAGAACTGAGAATCCATACTTTTCAGTTGGGGCTTGGGTACTTCGTATTTTGCAGAGGTTGTCCCCAGATGAACATAAATTAATCAAATAAAGCAACGAGGAGCTAAAAACAAACTCAAAGTTATTGCAGCCTATGACTTAAACGCGCACAAGAGGTGAATTTGCTTTATTTTGTCCAAGATATATAAAAATTGATAATAACGAGGAAATGAAATGTTTTCCTTTTCTTCTATTTAAGCAGAACTTTTCGAGAGAAATGGTAATATCTTTTTCCTTTTCTTTTTCTTTTCGATCATTGACTCTTACCCGGACTCTTTGACGGGCTTCCATTCCCAGTACCGGGGCTCGCGGCCCCATGCTATTTCAAACTCCCTCGCGAACGGTAAGAAGCAATTCTTGCTCAGACTCTTGTCGACCCAGTACTTCTGCAACCATGAAATTTCATATTCTTTTGTACAGTTTCAACACATATCAAATCTATTTACAAAGCTCTTTTTTCTTTCTCTTTTTGTTTTTTTTTTGTTTTTTTTGTTTTCAATGAAGGTAAGAAAATCGTGCGAGAGAGAGAGAGAGAGAGAGAGAGAGAGAGGGACTCACTCTCGAGAGGCTCTCTCTCTTTTCCTTGTGCAGAACCACTCCGTCGTAGAGCTGATCACAGAGCTTGTCGAGAGGGAAAATTTGAATGGGCACGACGGAATCTTTCACAATGGCCACGTAATTGTGCGGAGGTCTTGTTACTCTCGCCTTCCCTGTTTGCTCAAGCTTCTCTGAACCCTTCTCTTTGGCTTCTTCCTGGATCTTAGCTTCAGCTTCCATGTCAGGAGGTGGCTGATGTTGCTCCTCTTGAGGGTAGAGAGAGAGAGAGAGAGAGAGAGAGAGAGAGAGAGAGAGCCGCTTTAGGAGCCACTATCAAAAGTAATACTAGTAGATATTAGTAAGTGAAGCCATTTTTCTGCGTCTTTCAATGATAAATTTTCACACTTCGTCAAAACTTGGAATAAGCAGCATACCGTGGTGACATGATGTGGGCCTGAACACCATAATTTATATTCTTTTATTCTTTTGGCTAAACACCATCATTAGATATGATGGGTAGTTTTCAAAAGATGCCGGTAATTTTTAGGACTTGTGTATGGTTCCATTTTGGTTTGTTAATAACTTTCTAAAGCATAAATAAATCATGAACTCGTGAAATTAACCCTTAAAAATTTGGTAAGGTCTAATAATGACTTTCAAAATCGTATTATCTTTCATGATATTTTATAAAATACGTTCACATAACGATCTGTCCTCATGCAGAGTCACACATGCATCATAGAGAAGCCATAGTATCCGCCTTTTATTCCATAAGGTTGATATATAAGTTTAGAATTCTTTTATGAATCAATACCATAAAAAATTTTAGACCGACAACGCAAAAACAATTTAATCACACACTAATTTTCATCTTCATAAACAATATTAAACTGGTATCTCATGACACATTTATCCAAAATAATTTTTGTCTCGCCGAAAATTTCAAACTAATAACCTTAATCTAAATCTAGCTCAACAAATCCCAAATTGCTTACGAATAATAGATATGGGAGAAACATGGAGAATTACCAACAAAGTCCTAAACCTATTGAATTGTACCAATTCAATCATAAACTTTTTTTTTTTGGCTAATTTAATCCTAGACCTTTTACAATTATGTCAATTCAATCTATCTCGGTCAAAATTGGCCGGCCAACACCGACATGGATGATGGCCGTCCGACGAACGCCGACATAGCATTTTTAATTATTTTTTAATTATTATTTTTTTCGAATTTTTAAATATTTATTTGAATTTTTGAATTCTTTTTTTCCCCATCTTCTCCTTCCCCCGGCTGCTAGAGGTGAAGGTCGGCAAGGGCGAGTCCCTGCCGAGGTAGAGGACGAGCTGGTAGGGGCGGAGGCGACACTAGGCGGCGCAGGGGAGGAAGGCGAGGGAGTGGAGGAGGACGGCGGAGGCAGAGTCGATGGTGCGGTTAGAGGAGGTGAGGCAGTTGAGGAGGACATGCTCGACGGAGGTAGCGCTGGGCGGTGCAGGGGAGGAAGGCGAGGGAGTGGAGGAGGATGGCGGAGGCAAAGTCAATGGTGCGGTTGAAGGAGGCAAGGCGGTTGAGGGGGACGTGCTCGACGGAGGTGACGCCGGTGAGGGAGGCCTACTCGAGGGAGTAGTCCTCGATGCAGTTGAGGGCGACAACGAGGGGGAGGGACGAGGGGTCTTCCTAGTCGTTGCACAGCTTCAGCGACCTTCAAAAATGCCCTAAATCCTTTGATGCTAAACCTTAATCTCACCTCGCCCCCCGCCATCCGCCGCTGCAAACAATGGCCGGATCCTCTTCCCTCGTGGTGGTGCCCCACCAGGCCGACCCCTAGTCGTTGCCCTCAACTGCATCAAGGACTACTCCCTCGAGCGGGCCTCCCTCGCCAGCATCGCCTCTATTGAGCATGTCCCCCTCAGCTGCCTCGCCTCCTCCAACCGCACCATCGACTCCACCTCCGCCGTCCTCCTCCACTCCCTTGCCTTCCTCCCCTGCGCTGCCCAGCGCCGCCTCCACCCCTACCAGCTCGTCCTCTGCCTCGGCGAGGCCTCGTCCTCGCCAATGGTTGGCAAGGCTGACCTCGTCGGCCCTTGCCTCTAGCCGGCGCGAGACGGCCAAGGTAAGGAGAAGATGGGGAAAAAAAAAAAAAAAAAAAAAAGAATTCAAAAAATTCAAAAAAATACTTAAAAATTCGAAAATAAATAAAATAAATAATATTTAAAAATGCCACATCAATGTTCACCGAACGGCCGGTGTCCACATCGGCGCTAGGCGCCAATTTTGGCCGATGGACTAAATTGGCACAATTGTAAAAGGTTTAGAACTAAATTGGCTAAAAAAAAAAAAAAAAATTATAACCGAATTGACACAATTACAATAAGTTTAGGACTTTTTTGGTAATACTCTCGGGAGAAACGCATCTTGGATACTAGTATGAAATTCTTTGCAAGATAAAAATTAGTTGCTAATAAATTTGTTTTGAATAATAGTTTGGAATTTAAATGGTATTAACCATTCCTTTTTTCGGCATAAACAAACATTTATCTATCCATTTTAGGATGATTAGTTCTCGATTTGGTTTGGTCCCCCAATAATTGGGAATTGAACTAGAATGACTGATTCCCAATTTCTAAAACCATGGATTAGACGAGATGATCTGGTTCGGACTAATGGAACCGGTCATTTAGCAATTCCGCGTTTGAATTTCAGCATTCTAAAGGTAAATCTTTTCCCCAAAAAATGACCAAGAAATCCCCCCCCAAAATACTAAACTTGTTGCTATTTTAAAGAAATTAAAAAAATTAAAAAATATAGTCGGTCCAGTTTAGTTTGATTCCCCCTCCCAAAATTAGATCGAAAATCACCAATTTCTTTTTTATGGGCTAGGAACCGGACCAACACTCTCGAACCACCCAGAATCAACTCATCTAATCCGACAGTTCTCGATTTAGTTGGTCCAATATACACACCCCTATCCATGTGTGTCCATTTCTTTGAATTGCCCATTAAAGAAAAAAAGAGAATAAATGTTGATAGTGAAAAGAACAATAATTTTTTTAAAAAAAATTAAAAAGGAAAAAGAACAATGTTGTTTTATTTTCCTCTTTTTCTTTTCCTGGAAAATCCAAACTTTGCCAACAGATTGATCGCAGAGAGAGGGAGGTGGAAGGAGAAGCAGGGGAAGATGACGTACCACAAGTGGAGCCTGCTCACTGGTGCCGCCGCCATACTCGGTGGCATCGTGGCCACCGTCGTCGTGAGAAAGGTCGTTGCCAATTACGTCTTCGTCAGACACGTGTATTCAAATCTGTCTCCTCCTCCATTTCACTCTCCCTCCCTCTCTGTTCGATTTCCTATAGGCTTTGCTTGTTTCATGAGCTCGCCTTCTGCTTTCGACTTGCCCTTGCTACAAATTCTGGGTTTTTCACTTACTTGATATATTTTTCGGCCGATTGCATGTGTAGGTTGCATCAAATTCGGAACAATGATTGGATTATGTTAGATTTCTGGGCTTTTTGGAGAAACCCAAATAACCCAATCCGGATTGGGATCACCGCAGTTCCCCGGTCCACCGCAATCTGATAATTATGGAGACAAAGGCCCCCGGCCACCCGGGCTGCCTCGAGAAATTTGCATTCTTTGGGAGGCTCGAGCCCATGCCCACTCTTGTAGGGTGCAGTCCGGTGCTACTCCGATTGCCGGGTTTGCTGTGTTGGATGGAGTCATTCGTGGACCGTCGCATAAAGCTGAGTTGCGCTACAGATTGGTTTAGCTGCGGGCCGAGTAGCAGCATTGATGCCGCAACAGGTCCGTCATGGGCTGTCATTAGATTTGAATCTTCAGCAATTTCCGCACTTCCAGCTGCGGGCAATAACAACTCACCCCTCTTGTGGCATCGGCTATGCAGGCTCGCCACTGTAAACCCTGCTTAAGATATGGCGCCGCATCGTACAAGCTAGAGTACTGAAGGGATCTTGTTCGTCATGTCGTAGTGAAGCATATATATACATCACCAATGGTATGACAAATCGAACTGGAGGACTAACTTTTCGAATGTTTATCATATCATAAGATGAATCCATCGGAACATATAGAACACAAATCCTTCTATCCTCCAGAATCTTTCTCCAAGCACGTTTGTATCGGTGGGATCATCTGTTTGTGAGAGATTCTGGGCTGTACAAAATAGATTTGTGAGATCTACGATGTGTGGAATTTGCTTAAGACTCGAAGGGTAAGGGCCTCGACCATTTGGCTCGTCCTTCCCTCCAGCTACAATAAGTTTTCCATACCGTTGAATTAGTTTCCTTTCTTGTCACCTCTCATACCGTTGAATGGACAATTTTTCATCATAAGTTTATTCATTTATTAGCTTATTAAACAATAGTTATGAGCTTCGACCAAAAAAAAAAAAAACACAATTGTTATGATCTTTTGATAAAATATATATATAGTTTTTTTTGGTCAGTCCTACTCTATTCCTACTCTACACTCACTCGCAGACTTGTGCCCTGCCTCTTGCAGGGCGTGAGAGTCGCAACCCACGCTCAAACTTACGCGTCCCTAGCCCCATCCCCCCCGAGAAGGTGGGGATTTGAACCCCTCACCTCCCCCTTCCATGTTGGAAGGGTGGCCACTGGGGCGAACCCCCAGTGGTTATATATATAGTTAGGTAAATGAGAAGTTGTGATAATGAGTGATGCTACGTGTACTAAGAATTTACTAAGAAAATTTTGCTAATGTCATTGAGTATGTGTTTAATGAGTAATACACAAAGAAACAAGGAAAGAAAACACAAATTGATCAAGATTAGAAAAGTTTTCTTTTTAGTGTCTTTTTTACACAAAAAATGAATGATTTAAAAAATATTTTCCCAAAATAACCGCTTATATTGCTTATAAATGGTATTGCTTCTAAAAATAAATGAACAAAAAATATTTTCACCACCTAGAAAAATGTTTAGATTTATATTGTTGTCGCTAATAAAAATGTTTTTATTTGGCTAATTATTTCAAGCAATATGGGCGATCATTTTTAGGAAAAAAAATTCAAATCATTGATTTTTTATGAAACAAACAGAGTTTTTTACTTCCCATTTCTACCAAATTTAAGGAAACTAAATAACTTTCCAAGCTTCACTTTATTTTACTAGTAGAATTAAAGGTGGACTAAGTATGACTAACTCGTATCAAATGAATGTATCTTCTGTACACATATAGTATAATTGGGAAAATTGTCTAAATCATTAGGACAGAGGATGCCCATACACGAGTATAATTATTGAAATTAGTCCCTGTTGACACCTAATTTAGATTCAAAAGATTATAGGGAAATTTTAAAAAATAATTTTTGAATTCAAAATAATTCAACAGCTTGATTTTGGAGTTGCTAATTTGTTGAGCGGTTGAGTGAATATCTCACCTGCAAAAACGAATTGGAGTTTTTCTATAAATAGAGAGAAGGGAGCTTCGGTTCAAGGGGGCTTCCTTTCGTAAAAAAAATTGAAAAGTGAAAAGATAGAAAACAGAGGGGGGCTTCTCTTCATTGTTCGTCCAAAAAATAGCAAATTGAAGAGAAAAAAAAAAAAGAAGAAGTACAGTGGTAGAAAGTGAACGGGGGGAAGTCTTCGGTAGAGAGTGAGAGAGACAAGTGAGAGAAAGTGTCAGGTGAGAGAGAAAAGTAAGAAAAAGAAGAAAAAGGAAGGGAGAGAAGGAGCCATCCGTGGAGTCCTCGAGAGAAAGAAGAGAAACACAAAGCAAAGAAAAAAAAGAGTACAAAATGATGGGATGTTTACTGTTCATCCTTTTCCTCTAGAGTGATGGGATGTTTACTGTTTATCCTTTTCCTCTAGACTTCCTTTGCCACGTCCCTTTTGCTGCTCCTCGTCGTCGGCACACCAGCAGACGACTTTCTTCGCCGGCTCGACGCCTCTGCCCGCACCACCGCACTGCTCCCAAGCCTAAGCGACTTGCAACCTGAAGCCCCGCCGAGCCGCACTGCCGCGCCTCCCTCTCGCCGCGCCTGCACCATCGCCGATCCGCCTCACTCGCGACCACCTCACTCGAAGCCCCACCGGACGCCGAGCGACGCACGCCACAGCAACCGCCTGTCCGCCTTGCTCCGCCTCATCCCGACGCCGACCTGAAGCCCCGCCGAGCCGCAACCCGCTCCACTTGCGCCTGAGTCCGAGCACCTTTGCTGCTGTCCTCGCTGCACCTCCATTCTGCCCAAGGCCCTCCCCTGTTTTGTTACAGGTCTACCTCGCCGGACCTCCGACGAACAGCTCGACCCCTTGGTGAACCACCATTGCAGGCTACCACTTGCGCCGGCGCCACCCCTCGAGAAAGCCGTATCAGGAATAGGTAAAATTCTTGGTCTAAATTTAGTTCGAATGTTCGAACTCATAGTTTTTTTTATATATTCTAACTTGATTTGTTTTGATCATTAGGAAATCTATCATATTAAGTTATGATAATCGAAAATATTGAGCCGCGAGACGTCGGTTTAGATTTTTGATTATTTAGACTTTTCATGGTAAATTCTTGAATTGCTTGGCATTATTGATGCCCATTAAAATAATATGTTGTCGATTTACATTGATGGATTTTTCAATAGGACACATATTTTGGGGCATTATCGTTAGTTGCTTGCTACATATCATGCATCAAATGTCATATCTAGAATTTAGATATTTAGGTCCATATGCATTTCATATTTAAAGCTTCGCATTTTAGTTTTTTCTAAGATTCACGTAGAATTAGGATGATTTTCCTTTAATAAAACCAAAACAAAAAAAAAAAATGTTATTTAGGTTATATAGATTTCATAATATGCACATTACATGTTGCGTTTTAATTAGTGGGTTATAGATTAATGTTTTAACATTCTCATTATGTAGTATTTTCTTTAAAATATATATATATATATAAAAATATAAAAAATGCCAAAAGAATTAGCATTGCATCATTACGTTACTTTCTTTTAATAAAAATTACTAGGTCATTTCAAATAAAGAAAAAGAAAACACAAAAGTCTTTTACTTGGTTTTTTTTTTTTTTTTTTTTTTTTTTTTTTTTTTTTTTTTCGGTCCCTCTACTCTATTCCTACTCTACACTCACTTGCAGGACTTGTGCCCGCCGCTTGCGGGCGTGGGAGTCGCAACCCACTCTCAAACTTACGCGTCCCTACCCCCCATCCTCCTCCTGGGGATTTGACCTCACCTCCCCTTCCATGTTGGAAGGGTGGCCTAGTTCATAATTAATCCAATTTCATATCATCATTGCTTAATATAGGTTGCATATGTGTAAAAAAAAATCATTAAAAAAAAATCACAAAAAGAACGTGCATATAGAATTATTATGTCATTCATCCCATGTCATGAAAAACATGCATATTTAGGATTATATAAATTAAATTGCATACATATAGTGATAGTTTAAGTTATGCCATATGAATTGCATCTCACATATCATTAAAGTAAAATTCATGCATATCAAATTTAAATTAAGATTACATTTAATTATGTGTCATGTCATTTAGAAATCATGTTTAGAACATGCATTTTTATTAGCATTTTTATTTGAATGTTATTTTATTGATTGCGCACTCGCATGACCACAATTTGCATGTTAGTAGCTTAGGTTTAAATTAATCAACATTGCCTGCAAAATATTTTTAAAATTAAAATAAAATGTACCGAAAGGGCGTTAGACTAATCTAGCGTAACCATGTCCCCGAACCTATTGAATCTCTGGTTCGCAATAGTAAAGTATTCTCTCATACTTTACTTGGGTTTCTAACCGACCCTAATTGGTTAGTGGCAGCTCCAAATTGAGATTGCATGTTTAAATGAATTAATTTCTATCAAGTCGCGATTGATAAGACTTGGGAGGGTCCGTGCCAAGTTTTCAGACTTAGTAATCCATTAGCCCTTTCGAATAATTCACCTTCAAAAAAAATTCGGGAAGGTCGCGACAGTCCCCACTCGTTCCTAATATTAACTTTACCTTCTCCACAGAGATACGCTTATACTGAAAATTTATCTGTCACATCCGGGCTATAAGTTATCTTAATAAAATTTCTAATTGAGATGAGAAAAATATCTAACATAATTGCTGACGTAAGGATAACTCAAATAAATATTCTTGGAGGCTTTGGATTGTCGAAGGTTCTTGACATAGAAGGCGTGATCAAGCCCGTGCTTCCTGAGTCGATGCGTAATATGCTGCTTCTACGGTTCCTCGGCTTGAGGTCTTGCATTGGATAACTACCATGCCTGGAAACTTCAGATTTGAAGCACACTAATGTCACATCTATCCCCAGTTCCATTTGAAAGGCGAAGAACCTCCGGCATTTCTACATAAACGAGGTACACATTGACGCGGTCGTCCATAAACCATCGAAAGGGTCTCTGACCAACCTCCATACACCGAGGGGGCTTTACGTAGGTGACATAAAGGCCTTGGTCAACAGTGTTGCGATAGGGCGAGCGATCAAACAATAATATAAACAAAAGAAAATAAATAAGACATCAGATTTACGTGATTCAGTCGTAAAGATCTATGTCCACAGGGAGAGCAACAGCAAATTTCACTATAGATCAAGCGATACAAAGAGATTACACACTCAAGACACTTAAACACTCTCTCAGTATTTCCCAAATCCCAATTTAATCCAAACACAAGTTACGGCACAAAATTATCACACAAGCTCAAAACAAACGCTGAAAAAGAACTCCTTTTCTTGATCGTGCTTCAGCTTGAAGACATGCGGCTCCTCCTTTTCTCTCGTACGGGTGCAGCAGCAACACCCCGAGAAGAAGACCTCTTTCACGACTTCCTTCTGCGACTTCTACGTAGGGTTTCGGCCGGCAACCCAACCAACGAAAGAAGAAAGCAAAAAAAACCTAGTAAAAATTCTATTTTATACGTGGGTGTGCCCAAGGTCAAACCTTTGACCTTGGGCCCCACTACTTTCCTATTTTGGCTTCACGTGGAGACGAATGGTGCTGCAGAGGCTTCTTCACGCGTGCAGAGGAGAGGGCTTCTTCCTCTTACGTGCGTGCGTGCATCTTCTCGTGAATCCTTCGGCGGCTACCTTTCAATTTTATTCCCTCTTTTTGTAATTTCTTCGCGAGTCCACCGAATTTCGCGTTTTAGCAAACACTCAAACTCGAGTCATATTTTAACAAACAGACTAAATCGATTAGTGAACCTCCGGAAACTGGGACTCGCATACCACACAAACTCTTTGAAAGCAGTAGCTAAGTGGATCAAGCAGCTGCCTAATCTTCAATCATTGAAGCTGAGATCGATAGTCGAGTTTAATAAACCATCAAATCTCGAGGTGTATCTATGGCTCAACATTGCAACCTATGCAACTTCTATTAGCTTGGTTCGTTGCCTATCCCTGTCAGCCAGCTCTCCAGTGCTCCAATAATACCTCGGAAAACTCGCATTGTCCATGTTAAAACCGGTGGAAGATCCAACGCCAGTGCTGGGGCAGCTGCAAGACCTGAGCATCCTTAGGCTTTTTTATGATTCGTATGTGGGACCTCGGATGACACGTGTCAACGGCAGGTTCCATAAGTTACACATATTGGAACTGTGGATGCTTGACAAACTTGAGCACTGGACCGTGCAGCACAGGGCTATGCCTCTCATGCTGGAAAATATGGCTTCGAATTGGATTGAACAATGAAGTCGGATCGAATAATCAGGTCGAACTTTGAGGCGTGATATCACTTCCTTTAAGGATTTATTTGTCCCACAAAGTTGCTAATGGTCACCGGCAAATTTCCTCCAGGATACAACAAAATCTCAAATGAGAATACTAGATAGTAATTCTAGTATTTCTCTAAAGTCTCTCATAGGAAACAATTAAAAACAATTGCTGTAGTTTCTCTTGAAAGAAAATGAAAAAATGGGAGAAGATTATCGTTTGATCTCAAAACAAATGTACTAGTAGTGTGAAGATCCATCCAGAAGTGGAACGCTTATCTCCCACACTTGTAATCCAACTAGCATCAGTGTATCCTTCTAATACAGCCGGATAATTATTGTAGAACAATCCTAAATTTTTAGTTCTCTTAAGATAACCAAAAATTCTAGTAATAGCTAGGAGAGGTGAATGAACAATCTGGCTATCTTGATGATAACAGCAAGCTAGTTGCTTTGTGGGCACCATTGCTTCTGCTTCTCCTGGGCGGCCCTGACACCACCACTGCTTATTCCTTGGAAGACAATGCACTTTGGCTCAGACATCTTCTTGGCCTACTTGTTCAAGCAGGAGCAACAGCTTATGTTCTGTTCATGGCCTGGACAAGCTCTTCTCTGTCGGTTTTGTCACTTGTGATGATCTCGGTTGGGCTAATCAAGTATGGTGAGAGGACATGGGTCCAGTGGCTGGCAAGCAAGGATAAGCTCAGAGAATCTATGCTCGCCCCACCTGACCCCAGCCCTAACTACCCTAGATTCATGGCGGGGTATAGCCTAAAGCAGGCTGAGGGGTGCCACCCCTGATGAAGTAATTGAAGTTCAAGTCCACGCCAGTCATTATGAGACCGGCGTTGATGCCCAGGACACCCAACGTGGAACTACTGTCGAAGCCTATAAATTGCTTCAAATATTTAAGTGTCTCTTCGTCGATCTAATACTAAGTTACGATGACCGGGACTTGAGCCGGTCCAAATTCATGAGTATCTCATGGGAAAAAGCTTTTCAACTGATAGAGATCGAACTTGGGTTCATGTATGATATGCTCTACACGAAGGCCATGCTGTTGAATAGTGTTTGGGGATTCCGACGCCGACTTATTACTTTCTCCCTCACTCTCCTTGTGCTTGCATTCTTTTCTCTCGCTGAGAAGTACCCCAAATCCTCAACAGTCGACCTTTATATAACTTATGCATTGCTGGCCGTCATCATTATTTTCGAAATTTACTCCATCTTGATACTTCTGTCCTCGGACTGGACAGACGTGTGGTTGAGTGTGCATGACAAGAGCCATGCCCTTCACCGTGCTGTGACTTGTGTCCAGTTGCCCAAACAGCCCCGGTGGTTGAATTCCATTGATCAGTTCAGCTTGCTAGAGTTCTGCATCAATGAAAATCCCTTGGTCTGCCATGGAATTCTCGAGCGCTTAAACATCAATGAGAAGCTGGATAAGTATCACTACACGGCCTTTGAAAAAGTACAGCCCGAGCTTAAAAAAATGATCTTTGAACGCGTGAAGGTGAAGTATGATGATCGCATGAAGATGAAGTCTGATAAGCTTAAAATGCCCACGGATCCAGGCCAAATTGGCACAGTGCTCGATGGTTATAAACATAAAGATGAAATTTGGAGCACCGAGGCCGAGTTCGACCAAATTATCCTCACTTGGCACATTGCGACCGAACTTTGCTACTACTCCGATAATGTAAAAGAGTTCATCGATTACAGACTAAGCAAGCTCCTGTTACGGTACATGTTTTATCTCCTAGTCAGGTATCCTTCCACGTTGCCTAACGGAATCGGGCAAATCAGGATCCGGGAAACATTTGCCGAGGCCATAAAGTTCTTCGAAGAGCACCCCATTAAAGAGCAAGCCCATTCCAATCCCAAACATGGAGAGAGCCACGGTGCCTCCAGCAATGAGGTGGTCCGCAGGAGCCGGAAAGCTCTTAAATCAGCTTGCGATATGTTACTAAAAGTGAACACCGAGGTTCCTCCAACTAAGGTTAAGGGTGGTAGGAGCAAATCGGTGTTGTTTGACGGATGCCAGCTCGCGACAGCCCTAAATAAAGTGGACAGAATAAAGAAGTGGGAAATGATCCGGCATCTTTGGGTGGAGGTATTGTTGTACGCAGCAAGCCAAAGTAGAGGGGATTGCCACGCTGATCAGCTGAGGAGAGGAGGAGAGCTTCTCACTCATGTTTGGCTCCTGCTCGCGCATTTTGGACTGACCGATCACTTCAAGATGACCCAGGGCCGTGCAATAGCAAAGCTTATATTAAGATAGGAATCTTAAGGAGATCAGTATGCATCTTCTGATGTTGCGTGTTTACTTTTGAATGGAGTGTTGCATCACTTTGAGTGACCAAATCATCTTTGTAAATATTCTGGGGAGGCCTAATCCCGTTTAAAACCTGCATAAGTTTTCCTTGAGTTTTGGTCTACTGCCTCTTGAGGTATCTCATTTTTTGTCAAGTCAATTCGGAATAGTTTGGAATCTGATGCGGGGTTACTTGAAGAATGCCGGTTTACTACGAGTAATTTGTTAAAAAAAGTCTTTTAGGCAACAAAAAGCTTCCGACTTTTGCGCTAACCAGAAGTTTAAAGTGCCCAAATCTTCATAATTCTCTCCCGAAAACTTGAATTCTGAGAAAACTTTATCTCACGATGTACATTCTCTTGCTTATAAATGGCACTTTACATTTCCTACTTCATAATGAAAAGAATGCCTTATCGACTGAAAAAAAAAAAAAAAGAAGAACATGATGCGCATTACATGCGAAACAAACATATGAATAATCTCTCCCAACTATTTTAAAAATTTAAATGATTAGATGAATACATGATTTTTAATATTTAAACACTTTAACACTCTTCCTTTATGAACATAGCCTAGATTTTGGCCTAAGACTAAAGAGTGTAAATAAGAACCTAAAAAATCTGAACTTGGAATCTCCTGTTGTGCTTACTAAACTCTCTAAGTTTAAGTTGTTGAATAAAAATTGCGGTTTTTTATATTTAGATACCAGAACATATATTGCCTCATCTCATGGATAACAAAAGATACACTACGATCACGACGAGAAAACTACAAATGGGAAGAAGTGTGGCATTTGAACTCTTGATCATCACTGTCGTGTGTGTCAGAAAATCTCTTTTCTTTTTTTAAAAGAAGAGTTTCGAGGAATGAGATTCCTTTGATGGTTGCAATGATCATTAAATAGACGAGCCATTCAACTCTTGTTATCTCTTTTTCTTCCAATTTTCTAGTAGAATTGTACCCAAAGGCAATATAATTTTTCATTACATTCTTTTTGATTGAGCTAATTACATACAGTGACTCCATATTAGTTTTTTTTTTTCCTCTTTTTGTCAGCCAAATTGATTCAGGTCACCATTCCAATTAGACAAAGAAGTCTTCTTCATCAAGGACATTGGAATAGATATGTATGAATCTTACAACCTATCTTAACAGTGGATGAAATAGTGAGTGGGGGTGAGTTACATATCATGTCATGATGACCAAAATTAACATATTTTACATTGAAATTTCAAAACAAAAAATTAAGACAGAGAGAGCAATAGGTTGTGCAAATCGTATTATAGACTAAGATAGAACACTTCTTATGAATCAATTTATTGTCTTTGTTTAAATTTCACGGTCAACATGACTCATAGCTTGAGAATAACACAATTATACAAGAGATCGAATTGAATTGAAAGCTTGAATTTACTAATTAAGATCTTAGAATAATTTTATAAATCATGGAAATTTTATCTTCTTACCTCAGTCAACACGTTGGTGGAATTTGCAGAAAAGCTGCTTTAGTGAAGGGGAAAACGACAAATAGCCTGAAGTCTAGCTCTGAATTGGCCCCGCCAACATGAACCACGTTTCTCGTAAAAGCGAACCTCGGAATCCGAGCCGACCAAATTATCAAAGTTCGCAGACATGTGAATTGGCCCCCTGCAAGTCAATGCTTTGCTTTTCAGGTCAAGGTCAATGCCAGGCTTGCACAGACGGTCTTGTCAAGGACTCTTCAGTAAAAGAGGGGGAGGTAATGAACGTCTCAGGCCCACATTTTGGAATCCAAACGCTGCTTTTTTTCAATCGCATCTGATGGCTGGACAGGGGGTGGCGCTCAGTACATCTTTATCTCAAACTAAAGGAGCAAAGAAAGTTGCTCTTCTTTAGAGAATTAAAATCAAGAGCAATAGTGATTGAAATCCTACTTTAATTTTTCTAATGTTACTTGGTAGAAATCCGGTATGGCTGGTAAATGGAAAAAAGAAAAATCAATGGATCTTTTTAAGATTTCTTAACTAACTATTACTGCATAGTATGTCTAGGTTAATAAATTATATATTTAAGTATTGAGCTAATAATTACTGTTACTATTAGTGGGATAACTTTCTTTTTTATACTTAATAAAAAGAATAGTGACAAAAAAGCTATCTCGCGAGGTAATTATAAATTTTCATTCTATTCACTCTGCTATTTGTATGTCAGATCTTATCGTTCCAACATAATATTGAAGCTGTAGGAGGTTTTATCCAATGAAACCTTCTTTGCTAGCCAAAAAAAAAAAGACGAAATTTTTTTTCTGTGGTTGTACTCTATAAAAATCTCTTCTTGAGAAAATACTTTCATATAGGAATCAAGTATGGTACCATATTTGATACTATAGTTGGATGTGGGGGGTTTGTATCATTTCTTATACATTTCATAATTACCCTTCGAAATAATGTTAAAAAATCAGGCCATCTAGTGGATATCTTATGGCTACTAGGCACATCCATAAGTAACCATTGAAGTTCTCCTAGATTAGTTCTTTCTTTTCTCTTCAGATATAACCACTTACAATTATAGCGTGTGCTTCAATAGTAGTAACAAGAGACAATAACATAATTAAATGAAATTTCATTTAAGTTTCATCTCATATGCTATGTACCATTTCTCCAAATAACATATAATAATGAATTCAATTAAAGCAAATAATAGCATGGATAACAACGGGAGTTAATGGTAGCTACATTGACCAAGAAGAATAAAATTCAAGACAGTTATATCTTCCCAATATATAGGCTCTTCCCTCGATCATCATAATAGAACTGCATTTTAGTTTTCAAACCTCATCAAAATGGGCATTAAAGACTCAAAGGTCTTATCATTAGTTTTAGTTCTTTCATCCATATGACTCACTTACAGTGGCAAGTGGAGAGTATACTTACTTCACTATGAAACTAAGAAGCAATGTATCACCTTATCAAAGATTATTCCTATCTTTCAAGTAACATTAGGCCTAGAGAATGGAAAAGTTGGTAGAGAATATGAAGAACTTTAAGAGATAGTTCACTGTGATTTGGTTAAAATAATTCCTCGCCTTTTATAAATGAAGGCAAGCGCATAACAAGAATTATGTAAGGCCTTAAGTGGACAATACTTATGACCATTTTTCAGTAGTATATCCTAAGAATAGATTCCATTATACAAGTTAGATAGTTATAAAGTGACACTAGCACAATACGGTGGGAAGATTTCCACATATTATTGAAAATCATAAAGCACACATATTGAAAATCTGGTAAGATTCCTTTGCTTTTTGATTGGTTCACGCTATATCTTCATATTAGGGTGCATGTCTAATTAAAGTCCTTTATCTCCTATTCTCAAGAAACATATTATGTAGATAAGTTTCTTCACATTTTTGCCTAAAGTCCCAAGGATCTTGAGAGAAATAAATTATTTCTGGTTGATTACACTTGTACTCTTCTAGAAACCGGAAGATTAGTCTATGGTGGCTTAATGTGTTTTGAAAAATCCCACGGCATTTCTTCTTTCATATGCACCAAGGAAGAGGGATTTTTGAGCAGTTCGATTTCTTTCGCAAAGGATGCGCTAGACTTCTCTGTATTCTCCACTAATTCCCAGAAACTACACCAAAGGACTAGTACAAATTTGCCGGCGAAGTACGGCCCCTCTTATAAGCCATAATCTCAAGACACACAAGTGCCATAACTTTAAAATGGTACACTTGAGTGCCGCTTTGAAGTTAAATGAGACACTTAAGTGCCACTCCGGCGAAGATCCGGCCAAATGGCTTACGTGGCGACTTTCCGGTGAGTTTGGTCCAAAACGGCGTCGTTTTGCACGCTGACGTAACGGAGAAAACGCAAAAATGACGCCGTTTCATGTCTACGTGTAAATAATAATATAAAAATTAATTAAATTAGATTTAAAATATTCAAAAAAATTAAAAAATAAGAAAATTTTAAAAATTTTAAAAAATTAAGAAAAATTTTAAAAAATTAAGAAAAATTTTAAAAAAATTTAAAAAATTAAGAAAATTTTAAAAAAAATTATTATTAATTTTCTTAATTTTTTAAAATTTTTAAAATTTTTAAAATTTTCTTAATTTTTTAAAATTTTTAAAATTTTTAAAATTTTCTTAATTTTTTAAAATTTTCTTAATTTTTTAAAATTTTAAAATTTTTCTTAATTTTTTTAATTTTTCTTAATTTTTTAATTTTTCTTAATTTTTTAAAATTTTTAAAATTTTCTTAATTTTTTAAAATTTTTAAAATTTTCTTAATTTTTTAAAATTTTTTTGAATATTTTAAATCTAATTTAATTAATTTTTATATTATTATTTACACGTGTAGACGAAACGGCGTCGTTTTTGCGTTTTCTCCGCCACGTCGGCAAGCAAAACGACGCCGTTTTGGACCAAACTCGCCGGAAAATTGCCACATCACCATTTGGCCGGATTTTCACCAAAGTGGCACTTAAGTGTCCCATTTTACTTTCGATATTGGCACTTAAGTGTACCATTTTAAAGTTATGGCGACTTAAGTGTCCTCCTCCGCGCCAATGCTGGCACTCTGGTGTTCCAACCTCCAAATTTGCCACAAGACATGGACAACCTATTGACTTGCCAGTCCTCTAGTAAACAATTTACAATCTTTGTGAAAGAAAATGGTAGTGTGATCTTAAGGACTCGGACTCTGCATTGTAGTTTTGTGGAGAGAACATATTGCCAGTACTGTAAAGAATAAAAACAATTTAATACCCGAGAAAGTGCTCGAGGTGATAATTTCTAGAATCCTTCATTTAGAAAAGTAGTGGTGATGTGGTAGAGAATGGCCGTGTGAAACTTGTTTCCAATGATATGCTTATAAAACAAATACCGATAAGCAATCGATCACTCAAAGGAAATGGATAAGTCACCAATAAAATTACCAACAAAAAAACATTGCAAAGGTTATCAACAAGGGCCTTCATCAATCGGCAATGTTGATAGCCACCTATTATAAATTTTGCTAGGTGTTGGAACATGAAGACAAAAATGGATCAACATGAGTGCAAAAGATCATTTTTGTAATTACTTAACTGTAAGACATGTCTATGAAGTTATTTGTAGGTTCAAACTTGTAAGTAATTACCATTGGTGGGTCATAAATACCTATATTGTAACCTTTGTAAAAGTCTCATGATCATTCACAGAATATCTGTTATCTTTTCTTGCAAATTTATTTTCATACTTTACTTTCCTGCAAATTATCTTTCCAACACTTTAAATTTCCAGTAGTCACATTAAAATTCTTTAATTTCCTTTCCTATCCAAAATCAACAAAGTTTCCTTTCACAAATTTTATTATTCAATCCACCATGTCAAATATTAAAAGATTATTTACTTTTTCAGTGAAACAGTAAAACACAAGAATAAATGTTGGTAAATCGACAAAACAATTGATAAACTTTAAAGTATAAAAAATCTAGGTACTTTCTAAATCAACCAAGATAAACAATTGTTCATCAACTAAAATACATTGGTATCTTAATATGACGAATGTTGGTACATCGATCAAATTAAGGTCTGTAATTTCAATAAAAGTTAGTAACTTCAAAGGCATAGGTGAACTCTCCAACCAAATGCTCGTACATTATTTAAATAGTTGGTAATCTTGCAAGTATAAAGAAATGTTGATAGTTTTCAAAACCAAGCTAGATAAAATTCTTCCTAAATTATTAAAATTAATTGGTATCTTTACATGATGAATGTTGGTACATAAGTCAAATTAAAGTTGGTAATTCCTAATAAAAAGTAGCAACATCCATGGTGTTGGTAAGCCATAAAAAGAAATGTTAGTAGATTATTAAGATAGTAGGTAATATTTTGAGTATGAATAGATGTTAATATTTGTCAAAACTTGTTAGTAACTCAAGCGTGACCAGTTTAATAAGTTATTTGTCACTTGTCTATTGCCAATGGGATTCAACATTTACCAACATTGTCGATGATACACTAACATGGAATAAATTGCTTTTTAATTCCACAAAATGTCAAAATTGTCTCAATGACTTAACATAATATTGAAGTTTTTATTTATTTTTTAAAGAAAGAAAAGAGGAAACTATAGAGAAATAAACAAAATTGCAACATGACAACGTGAATCACGAGCACTTCTAGATAACTCATATGCATTGTACAATATTATGATGTGTCATTACAATCAACTACGAAAACATCGTCCTACACTGTGAAATTGATTATGACAAATCATCCTAACCGAGTATAAAAATAATTGTAATAAATTGATAATAAGGTACACAAACGTACCTTCTAAATTCAAGTGACACAATTATTAAAGCGTTCAAATCGGACGTACATATGACTTGGCCATCCAAATCTTGCTTTGCTTTTAGAAATGGTGTCAAGGCTTCTTTAGTAATGGGAAAGAGAGAATTTGCTATCATAAGGCCCACTTCTTAGAAATTAAAGGCTACCGACCAAAAAAAATAAAAATTAAAAGCTGCTTTTGGGATGCTTGGACAGTGATGGCACCAAACAATCTTCGTTCCCATCTATGGTCTCCAAGACAAAGTAAGTTGCTTTATTGTGGAGCGGAAAAGAGTTGGAAATCAGGCAAATTGTTCCAGAGGTTTTAGTTTAATCTTTCTTCCATTTTCCAAGCTCATGGAGATTTTTTTTTTTTTTTACTTATTATTAAAATTCTGGCAGTTTGTCAATGTACTTGTTACAGTTCAACTCAAAAAATTTCTCCGAAGAGGGGAGCTGGAATTAAGGTTAATTTATTTAATATTAAGTAAAGTTGGATGGTGGGGGTTAGTTTTTTAGATTAAGTAAACTTGAAAAACAAGAAAAACAGTATATATAGTATATAGTCTCAACAAGATGATTACATGTATCTTAATCAAGTATGAGGTGTGTAGATAAGAATATGATTAAGGGATAAGTGTTTCGGAAGTCCTAAAACTTGTCACAAAAATGCATTTTAGTCCTAAAACTTGCAAAAAGTGCAAATAAGTCCTAAAACTTGTCAAAATAATTCAATTGAGTCCTAAAGCTAACACCGTCGCATTTTCCGTTAAAAATGCCGACGTGGCACTTTAAATTATTGTTTATTTTCCAGCTGACTTTTTAAATTATTTTTATTCAATTTTTAAAAAATATATATATTTAAAAACTAAAATTCATTTTTTAAAACTATTAAAAAAGAAAAAAAAAAAAAGAAGGGCAGAGGAGGCGGCCGTCCATCGCTGGAGGGGCTGGCGACGGTTGCCGGCCGCCGCTCGACCAAGGCAAGGCCTCGCCGGCCCCAGGAGAGGGCCGGCGACCCTCGCCTAGTGCGAGCGAGCCCTCACGACCCTCGCTTGGCGCGGGCGAGGGCGCCCAGATCTGGGCACGCCGGCCCTTGCTTGGGGGCGGCGACCGTCGCCGCCCGAGCGAGGCCTCGCCGGGCCGCTGTTGCCGGGGGGCCGGCGAGGCTCGCCCGGATCTAGCCGGGCACAGAGACACGGAAGTCGCTTGGTTGCGGGCGGAGGTCGCCGACGAGGGGACTCGAAACAATGGTGACTGGCGGCCCGGCAACTAGCTCGGATCTGCTGGTGTCGAGCACGGGGAAGCACGGGAGCAGGCCACTCGCGCGGCCCTCATGCTTCGCAGCAACGCCCGGATCTAGGCGAGCCCCGCCGGCCCTAGCCGAGGGCCGCCGAGGCCTCGCCCGGGGCTAGCGACGGTCGTCGGCCCCCGGGCGAGGGCCGGCGTGCCCAAATCTAGGCGCCCTCACCCGCATCAGGCAAGGGTCGCCGACCCCCAAGCGAGGGCCGGCGTGCCCAGATCTGGGCGCCCTCGCCCACGTCAGGCGAGGGTCGCCGGCCCTCGCCTGGGGCCGGCGAGGCCTCGCCCTAGTCGGGTGGCGGCCAGTGACCGTCGCCGGCCCCTCCGGCGATGGGCGGCCGCCTCTTCTTCCCTTTTCTTTTTTTTTTTTTTTTTTAACAATTTTTAAAAATTGAATTTAGTTTTTAAATATAATTTTTTTAAAATTGAATAAAAAATTATTTTAAAAAACCAGCTAGAAAATAAAAATTTATTTAAAATACTACGTCGGCGCCACGTCGGCATTTTCCGTCAATAAAACTGACGGCGTCAATTTTAGGACTCAAATGAAACATTTTGACAAGTTTTATGACTTATTTGCACTTTTTGCAAGTTTTAGGACTTAAATGCATTTTCGCGACAAGTTTTAAAACTTCCACAGCACTTATCCCTATAATTAATAAGCTTAACATAGAATCGATATCCTTTTGAACCAACTTTCCTTCTATCCCTTTAGGGTGGAGAGCTTCCTCTAGAAACTCAGAAAAAAAGATTGATAGGGAGGGAATTCATCTTTTCACATAATCCAAGGATTTTTTCTTTTGGCAAATTAACATGAGTATCCGAGCCTTGCAACTCAATTTATGCTCACTGATACACACAGATAATCCATTCACATGTATTGACTAAGACTCCATCCATAAAACACCGGGCATAGCTCCCATGGTTAATATGAATGAATGATGCTGTAATTTAAACACATGATCTACTTAATCCAAATCAAGTGGTTAACCACTTAGCTACCCATTTTAGGGTCGAATAAACCAAAAGTTTCAAGCTATCCTTTGTTAAAAAAAAAAAAAAAAACCCATAAACTCAAGAATAACAAGAAATAACATGCCTCACAAGGTACAACGTGAGCAAGTGACAAGAATGTACACATAATTATTGGTACCCACGAGTCGCGCGGCTGTTTTCTACTTTTAACATAAGAAACGAATAGCCAAAGCCACCACACCTTCCAACTTCACTTTTTGGGTTGAAAAGCAACGCCTTTGACGACTAGCCCTTGCTTCCAATTATTATTACTGCATTCGGATATATGAAATGTGATTTCCCCAATATTTTCGGACGACGTCTTGAATTCGCCCATCAAAATATTTGTCCACCTTCCTCGGGGCATATGCTGCAAACTCTCCATGCGTCTCGGACTCGACTTATCAGGTAAAGTAATGTTGATGTTCACAGGAACGCCCCAACCCTGACTTGACTCAGTCATTGATGCCACCAACGAGACTTTATACTCGGTCTTCGGAGAGAGCACAATCGTTCGGAACTTCCACTGATTTCCAGTGAGCAAACACTTCTCAGTTCAGCTTCCTCCACATCCACACTGTGAAAATTGAAGTTCAATGTTTGGGGTTGGACTTTTGCAGAAGAGGAATCGCTAATGTGTGCATTCCCCCATCAAATTAGACGATGAAATGAAAGAAAAGACAAATAGATACATGTGAGTTGCTTCAATAGATCGTAGTGCAGATCATATTTGCATATGAAGTGCACGCCGGATCGAAGCGACAATTGTGTTGCAAGTAGAATAAAATAGTAAGGAATGAGATCCACGCACGAAACGAAATATTAAATGGGATCTGAAGAACACATAATGGGGCTCTAATACTACATTAGCATGTTCAAGCCAGAAACTTGAACCAATGGGTAGAAGGAGACTGTGTATGTAAAATTCATCATAACCTAGTATAAAGCGATTCAAGAAATTTACCTTAACAATTTATTTGGTTTTGCTATAGTCATTTTCACCTTGGTGAAATAAATTTTGGGTTTGACACTTAATTGGTCATCATTCACATTAAAGTTGCCTTTGTTAAGATGAACGTATTAAGATGTTAGCAATATAGAATCTCTAATGGCATAATTGATGTCTTAGGAGGAAAAATCATTATATCTACTCACTTCATTGATTTGACTGTTTAAACTTTGAAATGAAGTGAATTTAACTAGGAATGTTGATAAGTCTAGACTTGGAACTCCTTGACTCTATTGTCTCTACAATGAGATATATTGGTCTTAGGATGCTTCCTAACGATCTTCATAACTAATAGGGTTGTCTCCCTACATCCAGTGCAGTATCAAGCCAATCTTTTAAATGAACACAAAATGGAGAAACTAAAACACTAATTACTAATTGCATAACGAGAGGGATTGTGCGTTTGTCAACTGATCTCCTTATCATTCAACAAAATATGGAGAATGTATTAGTAACGCTTACATGCTTAAAAGGCTAGTTGGAAGGGAATAAGAGCAAGAGAGCTCTTGAAAAGGTACTTGATAGTTGAAATTGTTCATATAGTTTGCATCTCAGCCATCTCAAGTTGGCATATTTAATGAGGTGTAGAGTCACTCTATTACTCTAAACTGGAAGGGTTAAAATCTTGGCTTCTTGATCATCTCAAAATGGTGGATAGATTCTATGAGGGTACCTCCATCTGTCATGCTTAGAATGGCATCTCTAACAATTAAGCATTAAAGGAATATGTGTTGAGATTCTGAGGGTGTGGATTGACGCTCACTAAAAGGTATAATATCAGGATCCCTCTTGACACTCCATCATTGGTTAAAAGGCGAAAATGATAATAGCATGTATATGATAATGTCATAAGTAGTTAACTTCATGTGCCTGTAAATTTTCTTTTACAAGTGCATTGACCAATTACCAGAATTGAAACATCCATACTTTGCAATTAGAGTCTGTGTATTTCTTGTTTTGCATAGGTTGTGTACAAATGAGCATAAATTATACAAATGACGCAGGGAGGAGCAAAAAATGAACTACCAGTCATTGCAGCCTACGACCTGAACGCGCACACAAGAGGTAAACTCGCTTTATTTTGTCCAAGATAAATAAAATATGATAACAAAGAGGAAATCAATTTTTTTTGTCTTTTTCAGAAGATTTTTTCCATAATAAATGATGATATCATTTTCTTTGTTTTTTTTTTTTTTAAATATTCACTCTTACCCGGACTCTTTGACGGTCTTCCATTCCCAGTACTGGGGATCCTGGCCCCATGTTATTGCGAGCTCCCTCGCAAACAGCATGAAGCAATTCTTGTTCAGATCCCTGTCGACCCAGTATTTCTGCAAGGATGAAATTTCGTATTCATTTCTACATATCCCGCATATATCAAAGTCCATATAAAATCGTAGAGAGAGAGGCTCACTCTCTTCCCCCCTTGCAGAACCACTCCGTTGTAGAGCTGATCGCAGAGCTTGTCGAGAGAGGAAGTCTCAATGGGCACGACAGAATCTTTCACGATGGCCACGTAATTGTGTGGAGGTCTTCTTACTCTTGCCTCCACTGTTTGCTTATGCTTCTCCTGTGAGCCCATCTCTTTGGCTTCTTCCTGGATCTCAGATTCGGCTTCGGGTTCCATGTCAGGAGGTGGCCAATGTTGCTCCTGTTAAGGGTGGAGAGAGAGAGAGAGAGAGAGAGAGAGAGAGAGAGAGAGAGAGAGAGGAGCTACCCAGTTTTCTTTATCTCAAATTATATTGATGGAACCACTGTCAATACTTGTAAAAGTAATCATTCAAAAGTGAGGCCATTTCTACGTGCTTTTCAATAGAAAATTCTCTGGGTACCCCTCTTAATCAAGACTTGAAATATTCATAAACTAAGTTCACATAATGATCTGTACATATGCAAAGTCATGCATGCATTGAAGAGAAGCCATGATGTTTGCCTTCAATTCCACAATGTTAATATGTAAGTTCACAAATTCCTTTTTGGGAATAAACAAACCTTCATCCAATTATGTATACAACCCATTCCTTTCAATGGTTAAAAGAAAACACTAAATGTCTATGGTGAAAAGGGCCTTATGGGACCCAATGTGGATCCATGTGGGCTCATGTTCCACGCCTCTCCAATTTTCTTTTCTTTTTCAACTTTTCCTTTTCCGGTCCTTTTCCTGGAAAAGACAAGCTTTGTACAGAGATTGATCACAGGGGGAGGCAGGGAGGGAGGGAAAAGGAGAGGCGGAGGAACATGATATAACGCAAATGGAGTCTGCTCACTGGTCCCGCCGCCATCCTCGGCGGCATCGTGGCCACTGTGGTCGTCGCCAATTACATCTTCGTCAAACACACAAATCCAAATCTCTCTCTCTCTCTCCCGGCGTTTGATCTCTTATTGGTTTCTGCTTGTTTCGCTAGCTTGCCTTCTGCTTTCGACTTGCCCTCGTTAAAAATTTCCGTTTTTTCCACCTATTTGATAGATTTTTGGCGGATTGCTTCGGGTGGGTGAGAGTCCTTTTTTCCATTGTTCATTTGATTGGACTGTGTTAGAAATCTGGCCTTTTCAGAGTGGCCCAATAATCCATCAGATTTAGATCACAACATTAAAGTTACATTGGTTAAAGAAGAAAGAAGGTGCATCGGTTGAGATTCGAGCCAATGCCCTCTTTTTTCTTGGTGGGGTTTGCTGTGTTGAATGTAGTAATTCGTGGACAGTGATATGGAGCTCGTTGAATTAAGGACTGGTTTAGCTTTAGCTGCAGGCCGAGTGGCAGCATTGATTCTTCAACAGGTCCGTCATCGGTTGTTTTTCATTCTGGACCTTCACCAATTTCCTCACTTCTAGCTGCTGGCAATAACTATGTACTCCCCACCGTGAACCTTGATTAAGATTTAGCGCTGCCTTGTACAAGCTAGAGCACCGAAACGGTCCTATTCATTATGCCATAGTCTAATATATTTTCATCGTCAATAGTATAATAATTATGAGGTCGAATCAGATAGCCAACTTTTTGAATGTCTATCCTTGCATAAGATGAATCCACTGGAACATACGGAACCTAAATGCTTCTATCATCCAGAATCTTTCTCCAAGCAATGTTTTGTATTGGTGGGATCATCTGTTTGTGAGAGATTCTGGGCTGTCCAAAATAGATCTTTGAGGCCTGGGATGTTTAGAACTTACTTCTAAGACTCAAGGATGAGAAGGTTGACCATTGGGCTCATTCTTAGCTCCCGCTTGAATAAGTTTTCCATACCATTGAATTCGTTTTCTTTCTAGTCACCTCCCATAAGGTTACTATGTTGCGAGTACCTGGCTTTCAAAACCTAACCCCCGACTTTGTTTTCATCAACCAACATCCCCCAACTGAGTTTACATAGCAAACACGGCCATGGTTTTTGAGCTAGGAACTGGGTTTTGGCCATCTTAAATTAAAACTTCTCGTTGAAGCTAGTGTTTTTAAAACCGAACCAGAAGGTTTTAGCAACAGCTTTGGCTTGATTTCGATCAGTTCAACCTGGTATGGGACAGCAATCCGGCTCAATCTCTGATCTGATTTAAGCAACGAATGTGCTAAGTAAGCTATAGTTCAAATTAAGACACAAAACAGTCTTCAGACGGATCCTCAACTGCTTTTCTTCCAGAATACAGTCCTAGATCTTAGCATCTTTGTGTGTAAGAACTCCCTCGATCAGAATCAGCAATTTTGTTTTAGATCTCAACCATCCAATGTCCTGCAGCATTGTAACTTAGTTACATGACCAACAACATACCAAATAAAGCAAATAGAGGCATTATAAAGATCCAGTTATCATTTGTAGGTCATGGCAACAAGCAAAAATTGAATGAAAAAAGTCATCGTAAGATAGCTATTAAAACTATTTCTACGTTGGATGACACTACCTCACGCATCTCATTCATTCATAGAACACGATTCTTTTGATGAAACATTGCCCAGAAAAAATTTCAATGATTAATTACAAAATAATTTAAGATGGTATGGAGGTTCACCTTCCAACTCGAAGAAGCATCAAGAGTTGAATCAGCATAAGCTTTTAAGCTTGAACCCTCATCCTGCAAATTGCAGGCAAAGGAAAAGGGGAGCGCAAGTGAGAGAGAGGCGGTTCCTGACGGAGGACTGATCGGAATGCGGAGACTGCAGCGAGATTGGCTGGGCGAAGAAGCAAGAGCAGCGGATGATGATCGCCATCTCCTTCTCCTTCGTCTGCTTCAAGAGATAAACCGTTTGATAGTTTCATTCTTTCGGTGGGCTTTTTTGTGGGTGGACCTCTAAGGGTGCGTTTGATAACACTCCCGGAAATAGGTGTTTTTGTTCATTTGTTTCCGAGAATAGAAATAGAACAGAAACACGTTTAGTAAGTTTTTTATTCCGGGAACAAATCTAGAATAGAAATAAGAAAAAAAAAAAAAAGTTACTCCTTGTTCCTGGAATAACTTAAGAAACAATAATCAAGTTTTTTTTTACCTTTTCTTTTCTTCCTTTTCTTTTTTTTTCCTTTTCTTTTCTTCCTTTTTTTTTTTTTTTTTTTTTCTCTTCATCCCTTCTTCCCCTTGCTGACCAATATGAGGCCCGGCGACCTCGCCGAAGCCTCGCTAGCCCCTAGCGACGTTGCCCCAAGCTTGCCAACCACCGGCAAGCACCCCCCCGCCCCCTCGAGCCTCGCCGTGGCCGGGTGCTCGACCTTGCCATGCCTAGATCTAGTGAGGTTGAGCCTCGCCTTGGCCAAGCAAGGCCAAGACTCGCCCAACCACGGCAAGACTCGACCTCACCAATGATCGGGTGAGGTTGAGCCTTGCCCAACCACGGTGAGACTCGGGGTGACCTTGTTAGTGGCCAACAAGCCTCTCTTGAGGCCAACCTTGCCAGCCCTTCTCTGGCCCAGCTGGAGGAAGGAGAAGAAAAATAAAAAATAAAAAGATAAGAAAAAAAGAAAAAATGTAATAAAATTATTAATAAATTAAAAGAAAGTTTAAATCCTAAAAATAGATCGGGTCGTACTAAATGCATTTCTCTTCCTAAAACATAAATTTTGTATAGCTACCAAACGCATTCAAATGCTCTGAAACTGTTCCCAAGAACAAAAAAAAAAAAAATTATTACTGAAAAAAATTGGTCCTCAAAACAAAAACGTTACCAAACATACTCTAAATTTTTTTACCTCCGTTGCTCAAAAAAATTACGAGGATGTGCCACTGAATGACGGGGAGTTATCTAATGGACGAGGGCCTACGTCCTCATCCCTAGGCAGTCCAATCAGTGGAGAGGGAAATCGCTAGTCACCTTTTTTTTTTTTTTTAATTATATGCGGCTCAATTACTCTAATTATAAAAAGGGGGAAGGGGGGGTGGGAATTGTTGCCAAGATATATGATCAACACACTTCCTCACCAGAGAAATGGTGAAAATTCCAAAACACTATTTTTTAGGCTAAATTAACAAGAAGATAAATAGGTACATTGACAATAAGTTTAAACGATAACCTTAAAAAAAAAAAAGAAAGGACAAAAAATAGGTACATTGACAATAACTATTTATAGGACCCATTATCATGGTAATATCAATTTGATGTCACATACCAACCCAAGAGCAGGTAAATTTTGCTCGAGATTGAGTTATATAATTTTTCTCTCTCTAAAATTCAAGATTAATTGGTTATAAGCTCAGATCGATGGTTGTTTGTCATCTGATCTTAGTTCGGAGTAGCTTCCGTCGATGTTGCGAACAAACATATGCAGCTTGGTTAGATCTAAGCTACCGAACGCAAATTCTCGAGTTAATTGCACTTTCAGCTAGTCACGGAAAATGGTCTTAGAATCCTTAATTTTGTCCATTAGATGAAAGGACCAATCTCATACAATATCTATAGGCTTTAGGAGCTCGTGCCATAAATAATGTCACTTTTGAGTGTTGAAACTTTCAATTGACCACTTGAAAGTCATAACTTGTTAAAAACGTTCATTCAGATGGAGAAAATCTGACATGGCTAAACAATTGTGGAAAATGTTTTTAAAAAATTATGATACTCAAGTAATCGATTAAAAGTTTATATGACACTCAAGTGATTGAGAAAAAAATTATAATTTCCAAATAAATATCATACAAAAGTTATGACACTTGTGGTGTTTTCTTTTTCCAAAAAAAAATCAAATAAATGGAAATGCATTTGGACTTAATGAAAACAAAATGAGGCACTAAGACATTTTTAATCATCTGTTGACGTTGTGGCGATCCTTTTTAATATTTTCAATACCTTCTATTTAGCTAATATTACTATTCTAAAACATATTTTAACAGAAGCAACAAGTTCATGGTATAGTCCGCATCACACTCTAAAGTACATCTTATTCAAATGTTACTAGAGTTTTCATTAATTTCTCTTGCTTATTTTAAGTTAATATCAATTTTTTTCTCTAGGGATGTCCAAAAAATATGAGGTCTCTAGTGATTCACTATCGTGACATGAATACCTATAAAACATATTAATTATTGTGTGCACTTATATCATGATTTAATAAATATGAAAATTTATATATCACATTTTCTTTGTACCGGGGAATAAATCTATATGGTGAGGTATGGATACACATCAAATAAAATTTGCCATGAACTCTAGCGGAGAATTCCATTGATGTGGATATTTATTTTGTTATAATTTTTTGCATATTAGTTCTTTGGTGAAAATTTAGGTCGAGAACAACATTTAAAATAAATATGGGTGCATTCATTTTGCAAGAAAAAGAGAGATTTGGAAAATATTTTCTGAAAAATAATCGATTGTATTACTTAGAAAAATAAATATGTGGAAAATTTTTTCATCATACATGAAAATAGTCAAGCATAGATTGTTATTAATGATAAAAACAAATTTCGTTGACTAAATTTTCTAAATAATATAAATAATCATATTTTGAAAAATATTTTTCAAATCGCTTATTTTTTACGAAACGAACATTCCTAATAAATATAATTTCAAATTCGTGCAATGCATGAGCATCTTGTTTGTTTGTAATATTTATGCCTGAAGAACATCCATCCTCGTGTGGGAATTCACAACCAACATTCAAATGCGTCAACTAAGTTCTCAAAGTCATGGGAATGATCAAAACTAACCCACCATAACACGAGATTCTTCGACACAAGTGTTTTCAAGTCCTATTAATGCATAGAGTGCTTCCTCGACACTCTTGATATGTACAAGCCCCAGGCTTGTGCTTTCAGGACAGATTTATTTTTCCACTCAAACAACTCCAAATCGCACACAAAACATGTACAACAGGACATAGACTTACTTATGGCTAAAAAGCTCAAATCTTTAAGCAACACCAACTGAATTTCGAGCGAAATGGAACCCAACGCAACGCCAAACGCATTCATTTCCATCACACAGCTCATTACATCAGCACAAGCGCAAAATTTTTAAGGAATGCTCCGGAACAACTCCAAGAATCATAGCTCAAGCCCTAAATTTTCCTCAAGGTCCACTGTTACTCGGCCGATATTCAAGAGCAGGAGCTACAGATCAGCTCCGAACTCTCATCAGTTACAGCTGAAGAGAGAGAAACTGACCGGAGAGGCGGTTCCTAACGGAGGACTGATCGGAATGCGGAGCCTGCGGTGAGATTGGCCGGGCGAAGAAGCAAGAGCAGCGGATGACGATCGCCATCTCCTTCTCCTTCTCCTTCTCCTTCTCCTTCGTCTGCTTCGTCTGCTTCAAGAGATAAAGCGTTTGATAGTTTCAGACTTTCAGTGGGCTTTTTGTGTGCGGGCCTATAAGCTTTTTGACCTCCGTTGTTCAGTAAATTACGAGGACGTGCCACTGGATGAGTTATCTGATGGACGAGGGCCTACCTCCTCATCCCTGGCCGGTCCAATCAGTGGAGAGGGAAATCGCGAGTCACCTTTCTTTTTACTTCTTTTTTTTTTTTTTTTTATATGCGGCTCAATTAGTTTAATTAAAAAAAGGAAGGAAATGTTGCCAATGTATGTAATCATCCATATGATCAACATACACTTCGTCGAGAGAGAAATGGCGAAAATTCCAAAACACTATTTTTTCAGGCTAAATTAACAAGAAAATAAATTATAAGAATCATTAAATGGAAAGAACCATCGGTTTAAAACGCTAACCTAGAAAAAAGGACCAAAAGAGGTACATTGAGAATAACCATTTATAGGACTCATTACCACGGTAATATCAATTTGATGTCACATACCAACTTAAGATCTGGTAAATTTCACCTGAGATTGAGTTATATAAGTTATCTCTCTCTAAAATTCAAGATTATTTGGTCATAAACATATGGAGCTTGGTTATATTTAAGCCACCAACCGCAAACTCTCCGGTTGGTTGCACTTTCCGCTAGTCATGGGAAATGGTCCTAGGATCCTTAATTATATCCATTAGATGAAAGGACTAGTATCATACAATAGCTACAGGCTTTAGGAGCTTGTGCTATAAACAATGTTACTTGAATGTTGAAACTTTCAATTGACCACTTGAAAGCCATAACTTTTTAAAAAATGATAAGTTCATCAAAAGTCTAAAAACTCATTACAAAAGTGTAATTGAGTCATAAAACTTATAACAGTACAATCGAATCCTAAAACTTGTCAAATAGGTGCAATCAAGTCATAAAATTATCACCGTCAATTTATTTAACGGAAAATGCTATTTAGATTAATTTCTCGCTCCTAGTTGGCTTTTTTATTGTTTCTTTTTTAAATCTTATTTAAATCGATTAAACAACTACCAAAAAAAAAAAGCTAACATTTTATCTAAAAGAATAAAACCTTGAAAAAAAAAAGAAGAGAAAAGAAGGCCAGGCCAGGCCATGCTAGTGGGCACCACTGTTACTACCCATCGCTAGAGGGGCTAGCGCCAACATTTTATTTGACAAAACAAAACCTTGAAAAAAAAAAAAAAAAGATAAGAGAAGGATAGGGCAGGGTAGGCCATGCCGATAAGTGCCGCTGCCATTGCCGCCCATCGCCGAAAGGGTCAGTGGATGTCGCCAACCCTTGCCAACCCTCACCAGCCCTAGGAGAGAATAGGCAATGCTTGCCGCCCCAGACGAGACCTCGCCAACCCCATGTGAAGGCAGGCAACCCTCGTCAGCCCAAATAAGCGCTAGCGTCACCCAAATCTAAGTGCCTGAGCGCGAGTCCGAGCCTAGTTATGGTGGTCGGCCCTCACCTAGGTGAGGGTCGACCACCCTCGACCAGGGCCAGCGGAGGTCGTTGGCCCCTCCAACAATGAGTGGCATTGGTGACAGCGCCTACCGGCGTGGCATGCCCTACCCTACCCTTCTCTTCTCTTTCCCTCTTTTTTTTTCCCCAATTTTTTAATAAAATTTTAGCTTTTTTCAATTTTTAATCTAATTTAAATACGATATTAAAAAGAAAACAATAAAAAAATTCCAACTATGAGAGAAAAATTAATTTAAAATTGCCACGTTAGTATTTTCCATTAAATAAATTGACGGTGTTAACTTTATGATTTGATTGCACCTATTTCACAAGTTTTAGGATTTTATTACACTTTTTGCAAGTTTTATAACTTAATTGTACTTTTATAACAAGTTTTAGGATTTCTAATGAATTTATCCCTTTTAAAAATGTTCATTCAGGTGGAGAAAATCCAACATTGCCAACATCTTTAAAAAGTTATGATACTCAAGTAATCGATTAAAACATTATGTAACACTCAAATGATTGGGAAAAAAAATTATGATTCTCAAATGAGTGTCATATGAGAGTTATGCCCCTTGTGGTATTTTCTTTTTCCAAAAAAAAATTAAAAATCAGATAAATGGAAATGTGTATAGACTTAATGAAAACAAAATGAGGCACTAAGACATTTTTAATCGTTTGTTGACATTGTGACGATCCTTTTTAATATCTTCAATACCTTTTATTTAGCTAATATTACTATTCTAAAACATATTTTAACAGTAGCAACAAGTTCATAGTATAGTCCGCATCACACACTAAAGTACATCTTATTCAAATGATACTAGAATTTTAATTAATATCTCTTGCTTATTTTAAGTTGATATCAATTTTTTTCTCGAGAGATGTCAAAATATGGGGTCACTAGTGATTTGCTATTGTGACATGAATACCTATAAAACGCATTAAATATTGTATGTATTTATATGGTGATTTAATAAATATGACAATTTATATATCACATTATCTTTTTACTGGAGAATAAATCCATATGGTGAGGCATGGATACACATCAAATAAATTTTGCTTGGAACTCTAGTGGTGAATTATTTATTTTATTATAATTTTTTGCATATTAGTTCTTTTGTGAAAATTTAAGTCAGCGACGATATTTAAATTAAAAATATACATAGTGTGTTTGTTTCGCGGAAAATAAGTACTTTGAAAAATATTTTTGGAAAAATAATCGTTTGTATTGTTTACAAATATAAATGAATGGAAAATTTTTCATCACGCATTAAAATATTTAGGCATAAATTGTTATCGATAATAAAAAGCAATATAAATCATTATTTTTTGAAAAATATTTTTTTAAAATAACTTATTTTTTGCAAAATGAATGTACCCTAAATATTATTTCAAATTCGTGTAATGCCTGAGCATCTTGTCTGTCAGTAATATTTATGAACAAATAAAGGTAGACCGTGATTGGTGACGCCACGATACTCATTGGATAGCATAGGCCTTCTTGGTCAAAATAGCCGGGCAGAGTCTTCCGATCCACCTTTCTTCTTGTACTCCTGATCACCGGAGCTCCTTTTCCTCTGTGAAAGAAACAAGAGAGGAAAATGAGCCCCCTCTCCGAGCTCTGACACCCATTTCCATTTCTTGATTTTTCTACTCATCTGCTTGTGTGTGTGTGTGTGTGTGTGTGTGTGTGTGAGAGAGAGAGACAGAGAGAGAGGGAGGGAGGGAGGGAATCTGTCATGGCTACTGAAGTGGCTGCTTTCTTGCTTAAAGAGAAGCTGCAGAATCTCAGAGCTGACCAAACCATAATCTACCCCAAACTGAAGGGCAAAATCAGCACTGCCATCAACAATCTGCAACAGCTCTTGACCTCCTTAAAAGACACAGCAGAGGACCAAGTAAGCGAGAAGACCAAACTCTTGTCTACCATCTACAGTGCAGAGGACACCATTGACACCTACCTCCTGAAAAGAGCCCAGCAGAGGGTCAATCAGTGGAGCCAGAAGGAAGTGAGCAAAGGGTTGAAGAAGTTCAACGGTGAGCTCATGCGCATGCCCTTTTTCTCTTCACCCAAGAAAGATCATCCTCAACCTCAACCACCTCAAAGCGAAGTCGTGGGAAAGGTTGGCAGTGCCACCTCTCCTGAAGGAGGAAGCACCCGCCGTTGGGAACGGATCTCTCATCTTCTTGACATGGAATCAGAGGCTGTGGTTCAGAAGCAGCACATGGAAGAGCTTGTGAAGGACTTGATTCCTCTGCCTCAGGAAGAACAAGAATTGAGGGTTCTTCCTGTGGTTGGCCCGGGAGGCTCAGGCAAGACGACGATGGTAAGATTGATTTGTGACAGGGTCGACGTCAAGCAGCACTTCGAGTGCCGCGCCTGGGTCTGCGTGCCCAGGGACTTCAAGTTCAGAGATGTGGTGGTTGACCTGATAAAGCAGGTCTCCATAACCCAGTCGAGTGAGATAGACCATATGGGGGATGACATCTTGGCTGAGATGCTTTTCAAGGCTCTGATGGAGAAGAGGTATTTGATTGTGTTGGATGATGTTTGGAAAGTTGAGGATTGGCACAAGCTGACGATCTCCTTACCAGATTTGCAAAACGGAAGCAGAGTGATTGTCACCACCACTCTTTATGATAAAGTAGCTGTATTGGCTGATCCATGGGGCAATCCGTTACAGCTGCACCGGATATGCGATTTCGAAAGATGGGAATTGTTGAAGAAGCAAGTTGGTAAACGTGAGGCGGAATTGGGCAAATTTAAGGGCGAGATCATGGCAAAGTGCCATTATCCTCTGGACATAGTTATAACGGGTGGGATTTTATCAACCACAGAGTCTAGTGAATGGCCTAGAATAATTGCCAAGCTTCCTTCTCCTGGTGAAGGCCGGTTGACATCGTTGGACATCGTGTCTTTGAGCTTCCATGAGTTGCCACCACAGTTGAAGGTATGCTTTTTGTATCTAGGTCTCTTTCCCAGAGCATTAGAGGTCCCAGTTCGGAGATTGTTGTGGTTGTGGCTTTCAGAAGGTTTCTTCAGTCCATCGCCTGCCGAGCAAAAAATGGAGCTTGAACCTGAAGATCTAGGCGACATGTGCTTCGAATTGCTGGTCCGGCGGAAATTGATTGAAGTAACAAAATGGAACTTGGATGGAACCCCCAAAACGTGTTGCATGTCGGGCGTCATCCATGATATCTTCTCTCCACAATCAGTGGGTTCAGGTCTTTATTACATTCATGATAATAAAAGCGAACCTCCTAAAGGTTACAATATTCGACGGCTCGTGGAGTATTTGGAAATTGAGAAGGTTTCCAACAATTACGTCGATGAAAATCTACGGTCTTTTGTGGTTTTCAACAACAAACGCAGAGGTAAGGCCAACAGAGAAATCGGTACATTTTTGAAGGCCTTGGTCCATAAAAAGGGGTTTGCATTGCTAAAGGTCCTTGATCTGGAGGGAGTCTACAAACCTATGCTTTCCGAGGTAGTAGGCAATTTGCTTCTTTTAAGGTTTCTAGGCTTGAGATCGACAGTACTAGATTCAATCCCATCGGCTGTCGGAGAGCTACCGTGCCTAGAAACTCTGGATCTGAAGCACACTAGCGTGACCACCTTACCCGACTCGATTTGGAAGGCGAAGAACCTCAGGCATCTGTACCTGAACGAGGTTCACATTGACGCATTCTTCCAGAAGCTGACTAAAGGGTCTCTAAGCAGTCTGCAGACACTCAGGGGGCTGCATGTAGGTAATGAAAAGGTCGTGACCAGAGGTTTGGATAGACTGGTTAACCTCAGGAAATTGGGAGTGATGTGTCATGAAAAGTCAGTGAAGGCTGTGTTAAATTGGGTTCGGCTACTACCTAATCTTCACTCTCTGAAGTTGAGGTCAATTGATGAATTCGGTAAGTCATTGAAAATTGAGTTAGTGTCCCTGGAGAAACAGACCAAGCTCTGCAACTTATACTTGCTCGGGAAACTAGTGAATCCAGTGAATCCAGTAAGCCTGAGCGGGGTACTCCCATCATGCCTCAGGAAACTTACATTGTCGATGTTGGCACTGGGCGAAGATCCCATGCCAGTGCTGGGCAAGTTGCCTGAGCTAAGCATCCTCAGACTCTTTGCTGATTCATATTTGGGAAGTGAAATGACTTGTGATGACGGGGGATTTCCAAAACTCAGGGTGTTGAAGCTGTGGATGCTCAACCGACTGAGGATCTGGACAGTGAAGGAGGGGACAATGCCCATCTTACAAGAAGTAGAAATTAGAGGGTGTGATCAATTGAGCATTGATGGAATCGAGCACTTGCAGAGCTTGAAGGAGCTTATCCTGACTAGTATGCCAGAGAGTTTCACAGAAAAAATCAGAGGAATAGAAGGAATAGAAAGAAAAGTGTACATTAAAGTAAATCGTTGGAAGCTTTCTCGTCATCAGGTAGGTCTTTGTTGCCCTCATGTTCAATTTTATCTCTATTTTTTCGCTTTGGAACTCAGATTCTTGTCACTGTTCCATCTGGTTAAACAGTTGAACTGCAATGAAAGTGTCATGGGGATTTGGCTATTGCTGCTTCTCTTAGTTTGTTAATCCTAGCTTTCATCATGTATCCACAATCTTGTGGCTCAGTAGTTGATCCCTCCCTAGATCGAATTAGATGATTTCGTCCAGAGTTTGCTCTGATCTGTCTTATAAATTTAAGTCGTGCTCATGGCGTTGAATTTTTTTTTGCGAGTGTCAAGTTATTTTGCATTGATATGTACTCACTTTTCTGTGCTTGACCTTTGTAGGCAAATTAGGTGCACGCTGAAGATGAAGATGATGATGAGGATGACAGCAAACTAGGTCGAAGAAGAAGAGGACAGTGAAGAAGAGATGGAGATGGATAAGAAGATGACGACAAAACGTGTTGATCAGAGGTGAACGGAACAAAGTTGAGTTTGTTGTTCGAATCTGTTTCGTTGTTTTTAAAGGCTTTTCCATGTAAAATTTGCATGTCTTCTTTTTTTTTTTTCTCTCTCTTGAAAGTTTCACGTTCATAACGGCAAGAGTATGGTGTGAGCGCCGAGTGTGCCATGGTGAGTTTGAGAGTGTGAGTTTGTTAGTGAATTATATAGAGTGAACTCAATTGAGTGTGTGTCATTGTACTTCAGATTATTATTGTAATAAAATTTGAGTTACAAATATACAAGGATCATCCATCAAAACACCGAATCTTAGCATGACGGCAACTTTCTGAATTGTCATCATAATTGTTTAATATTCAAGCCATGACCAAGACTCAAGTGTGAAACAAAAAGGGGAAATGGAAGGCAGTCCATGGGGAAGAGAAAATAGGATCGCTCTATGTCCATCACTATTTTTTATTTCACACTCTTCAATAAAGTGCCATTATTATATTACCCCTTTGTTTCCCAATTTTTTAGCATATTTTGATTCCCTCTCTAATTTTTGTTCGGATCTAATGTGCTGCGTGATTGCTTCTTTTTCTTTTCTTGTGCGTCCCACGTTCAGCCTTTTTCTTCTCTCCTTTCTCTCTCCCTTCATGCAATTATGGAGGTAGGGGAAAAGAAACAGAAAGAGGGAGAATGAGCAAGGCAAAGCTCAAGGGATCATTAGATTGTAAGAAAAACAGTAGGAGTATTAACTACCGAATTGAAGCTGCGATAGTGGTTTAAGGACTCTCACATCTGCCTTACACTCTCTGAGTCTCCATGGAGCAATTGAGATTTTGGCTAAAAGGGACTCTCTCTCTCTCTCTCTCTCTCTCTCTCTCTCTCTCTTAAGCAATGGTCTCCAGTAGACATCCATGGGGCAGCTGGGACCCGTATTCCCTTTTTTGGCCTTTGAATAGTTGTGTTTTCTCCTGCTATTTTTCTTACGATCTACGATCCTTTGAGCTTTGCCTTGCTCCTATTCTCCCACACTTTCTGTTTCTTTTCCGCTACCTCCATAATTGCATGAAAGGAGAGAGAACAAGGAGAAGAAAAAGGGGGAAGGTGCAACCTGCAAGGAGAGAAAAGGAAGCAATCCAATACAAAAGGGATTTGACACAAAATAGAGAGAGAAAATCAGAAACATACTGAAAAGTCAAAAACAAAAGGGTAATATAGTGAAGACACTGTATTAGGGAGTATCTAAGAAAACTGGGGATGGAAATAAGCACAGCCCAAAAAAGGGAAAAGTACCAAAAAAGTCATAAACCTATTTCATTCGTACCAGTTTAATCTTAAACTTTTCAATTGGACTAATTCATTTCTAAACCTTTTAATATTAGTATCAATTCAGTCCATCCGGCCAATTTTGGACAACCAGCGTTGACATGGCAATTTTTATGTTTTTTTTTTTTGAATTTTTTTTGAATTTTTTTCTTTTTCCTTTTCTTTTCTCTTGTCTTCCTTGTAGCGGCTGGCGAGCCTCTGGGCGAGGGAGGGCCGCAAAGCCCTCGCTTGCCGCCGGCGAGGGTCGTAGCCCTCACCTAGCCTCTCCCAAGGCCGTCGGCGAGGCGACTTCTCTCAGATCTAGGCGAGGCTAGCCTCGCCCTAGCCTTGCTGCGGGCGAAGGCGGCCTCGCTCGCGGCCGGCAAGGCCATGGCGGCCCTCATGTTCAATTCCATCTATATGTTACGCTTTGGAACTCAAATTCTTGTCACTGTTCTATCTGGTTAAACAGTTGAACTGCAATGAAAGTGTCATGGTGATTTGGCTATTGCTACTTCTCTTATTTGTTAGTCCTAGCTTTCATCATGTATCCTTAATCTTGTAGCTTAGTAGTTGATCTCTCTCGAGACTGAATTATATGATTTCGTCCAGCATTTGCTCTGATCTGTCTTATAAATTTAAGTCGTGCTCATGGCATTGTATTGTTTTTGCGAGTGTCAGAGTTATTTTGTGCTTGACCTTTGTAGGCAAATTAGGTGCACACTGAAGATGAAGATGAAGATGATAATGAGGATGACAGAAAACTAGGTTGAAGAAGAAGAGGAAAGTGAAGAAGAGATGGAGATGGAGAAGAAGATGACAACAAAATGTGTTGATCAAAAGTGAACGGAACAAAGTTGAGTTTGTGGTTTGAATCTGTTCTATTGTTTTTAAAAGGCTTTTCCAAGTAAAATTTGCATGTCTTATTTTCTTTTCTTTTTTTTTTCTCATGAAAGTTTCGCATTCCTAATGGCAAGAGTGTGGATTGAGTGCCGAGTGACCTAAGCGTGCCGTGGTGAGTTTGAGAGTGAATTCTATAGAGTGTGCTGAATAAAGAGTGTGTCAATGTACTTGAGATTATTATTGTAATAAAATTTGAGTTACAAATATACAAGAATCATCCATTAAAATACTGAATCTTAGCATGACGGCAACTGTTTGAAATGTTATCATAATTGTTTACTATTCAAGCCATGGCCAAAACTCAAGCGTGAAACATAAAGAAAAATGGAAGGCAGTCCATGGGGAGGAGAAAATAGGGCGGCGCTCTTTCCATTACTAATTTTGCTTTCACACTCTTTAATGAAGCGTCATTATCATATTACCCCTTTGTTTCCCAATTTTTTAGCATATTTTTTATTCCCTCTCTTGTTTTTGTTCGGGTCTAAAGTGCTGCATGATTGCTTCCTTTTCTTCCCTTGTGCGTCCGACGTTCTGCCTTTTTCTTCTTTCCTTTCTCTCTCCCTTCTTGCAATTATGGATGTAGGGGAAAAGAAACAGAAAGAATAGGAGAATGAGCAAGGCAAAGCTCAAAGGGTCGTTAGATTTTAGGAAAAATAGCCGGAGTATAAGACCATGGACTAGCGAGATGGTCCAATTTGGTTTAATGAAATCGGTTACTTAGCAATTCTGCCTTTAAATTTCAGCATTCTGAAGGTAAATCTTTCCTCCAAAAATAGCACATAATGGACCAAGAAAATCTTTTTCCCAAAAATAAAATACTAAACTTGTCGCTATTTTTAAGAAAATAAAAAATATTAAAAAATATAGTCGGTCCGGTTTAGTATGATTCCGCCCCCCTCATGGAAGTGGATCGAAAATCACTAATTCATTTTTTATGGCACTGAGAACCGGACCAACACCCTTGGAAACCACCTAGAATCAGCTCATCTGGTTCGGTCCGACGATTCTCGATTCGGTTGGTCCAATATACTCACCCCTATTCATGTGTGTCCAATTCTTTGAATTGCCCATTAAAAAAAAAAAAGAATAAATGTTAATAGTGAAAAGAACAATAATTTTTAAAAATAAAAAATAAAAAATAAAATTTTTGTTTTATTTTCCTCTTTTCCTTTTCCTGGAAAATCAAGCTTTGTCAACAGATTGATCGCGGAGAGAGGGAGGTGGAAGGAGAAGCAGGGGAAGATGACATACTGCAAGTGGAGTCTTCTCACTGGTCCAGCCGCCATACTCGGTGGCATCGTGGCCACCGTGGTCGTCGCCAATTACATCTTCGTCAGAGACGTGAGTTCATATCTGTCTCCCTCCTTAATTCCATTCTCCCTCTCTGTTCGATTCCTTATCGGCTTCTGCTTGTTTCATGAGCTTGCCTTCTGCTTTCGACTTGCCTTTCTTACAAATTCTGGGTTTTTTCACTTACTTGATATATTTTTGGGGGATTGCATGTGTAGGTTGCATCAAATTCGGATCAATGATTGGATTATGTTAGATTTCTGGGCTTTCTGGAGCACCCAAGTAACCCATCCGGATCGGGACCTCAACAGTTCCCCGGTCCACCACAATCTGATAATTATGGAGACAAAAGCCCCCGGCCACCCGGGCTGCCTCAAGAAACTTGCATTCTTTGAGACTCGAGCCCAGCCCACTTTTGTAGGGTGCCGTCCGGTGCTACTCCGTTTGCCGGGTTTGCTGTGTTGGACGGAGTCATTCGTGGAATATAAAGCTGAATTGCATTACAGATTGGTTTAGCTGCGGGCCTGAGTCGCAGCATTGATGCTGGCCGTCGTGGGCTGTCATTCGACCTGAATCCTCACCAATTTCCTCACTTCCAGCTGCAGGCAATAACAGCCCACCCCTCTTGTTGCATCGGCTAATCAGGCTCGCCACTGCAAATCCTGCTTAAGATATGGCGCTGCCTCGTACAAGCTAGAGTACCGAAAGGATCTTGTTCGTTATGTCATAATGAAGTATATATAAATCACCAATGGTACAATAAATAGAATCAGAGGACCGCCTTTTCGAATGTTTATTCTAGCGTAAGATGAAACCACCCGAAAATACGGAACCCAGATGCTTCTATCATCCAGAATCTTTCTCCAAGCCTGTGTGTATTGGTGGGGTCATCTGTTTGTGAGAGATTCTGGGCTGTCGAAAATAGATCTTTTGAGATCTGCGATGTTTGGAATTTTTGCTTAAGACTCAAGGGGTAAGGGCCTTTGCCACTGGGCTCATCCTTCGCTCCAGCTACATTAAAATTAGTTTTCTATACCATTGAATTAGTTTCCTTTCTTGTCACCTCTCATACCGTTGAATGGACAATTTTTCATCATAAGTTTATTCATTTATTAGCTTATTAAACACTAGTTATGATCTTCGACCGAAAGAAAAAAACACGACTGTTATGATCTCTTGATAAAAAATAATGGTTACGGTAATGAGTAGTTATGATCATGAGTGATGCTACGTGTACTAAGAATTCACTAAGAAAATTTTACTAGATGATGTGGTAATTCATGTGGCTTATGCCATGTCATTGAGTATGTGTTTAATGAGCAATACACACACACACAAAAACAAGGAAAGACAATACAAATTGGGCAAGATTAGAAAAGATTTCTTTTTAGCATGTCTTTGTTATACAGAAAATAAATTATTTGAAAAATATTTTCCCAAAAATAACTGTTTGTATTGCTTACAAAATGAATAAAAAAATATTTTTACCATATATTGTTGTTACTAATGAAAATATCTTTATCTCGACTAATTATTTCAAGTAGTAGAGGCAATCATTTTTAAGAAAATATTTTTCAAATCATTGATTTTCTACAAAACAAATAGAGTCTTCTACTTTCCATTTCTACCAAGTTTATGAACAAAATTTATTTCTTTATTTCTATTTATTAACGTTCTTTACTTCTGTTTATGAACAAAATTTCTAGTTTTTTGGTCTAGGAACAAAAAAAAACGTAAACGCGTTTATTTGCGTTTTTGTTCCAAATCTATTTTTTTAAGTCCTGCGAACACATTTGAAACAAAAACAAAAAAAAAAAAAACATGTTTTTTGTTTTTAACAATTTTTAAGAACAAATTTTCTCTCTCCTCTCTTTTTCTTCTCTTTTTTTTTTTTCTTTTTTTTTCTTTTTTTTTTCTTTGGTCGGTCGCGCGCCCTCGGCCATGGTCGGCGGCCGGCCGTCGGGCCTAAGCCGCCTTGCCTTGGAGCATCGCCGCCCGGCGAGGCTCGGCCTCACCTTGGCTAGGCAAGCTCGAGCTCGCCCCCACCGCGAGGCTTGCCGCCTAGCGGTGGCCCGACGAGGCTCGGCCTCGGCCGGTGGTGGGGCGAGCTCGGGCTCACCGGATCTGGGCAAGCCCGAGCTCGCCCGGCCAAGGTGAGGCCGAGCCTTGCCCAACCACGGCAAGGCTCGGCCGAGCCGAGGGCCTAAGCAAGCCTCGTTGTGGTTGGGTGAGGCCGTCTCGCAAAAGAAGAAAAAAAAAAAAAAAAAAAAAAAGAAAATTAAGAAAAATAAAATAAAAATATTTAAAAATTAAAAGAAACAAAAAAATAACACAAATTTACCAAACGTGTTTTCGTTCATTTTTTATTTCCGAACAAGTTTACCAAACGCATTTTTTATTCAAAAATTATTCCCCGAAACAAAAACACTTTTTTCTATTTATATTTCCTAGAACAATTTTTAAACGAAATATTACCAAACGCGCCCTAAGGGGGCATTTGATAACATTTCGTTCCGAAAATAATTTTTTAACGAAATAGTTTTTTTTTTTTTTTTTTTTTTTCCTGAACAATTTCGAGTATAAGAACACGCTTAGTAAGTACAAAAAATTTATATTCCAGAACAGAATTGTGTTTAATAAACTTGTACAATTTTATTATTTCTTTAATTTTTCAATATTTTTATAATATTTTTCATTTTTTTCTCATTTCTTTTTTTTTTTTTCTTTTTCATTTTCTCTTTGGCCGGTCGTCAACCATGGTGATGGCCGGCGACCAACTGGGCGACATCCGGCGAGCTCGCCGAAGCCTTGCTAGGCCAAGGCGAGGCCCGCGAGGCTTGGCCTCGCCCAAGCGGCGTGATGACGAGGCCGACCTCACGCCGCCCGGGCAAGGCCAAGCCTCGTTGTGGCTGCATGAGGCTCAACCTCGGTTGTGGCTGGGCAAGGTTAGCCTCGCCCCGGCTGGGGAGGCCGAGCCTCACTGTGGCCGCGCAAGGCTCAGCCTTGCCAGGCCAAGGCGAGGTCGACCTCACCCAGTCACCGGCAAAGCTCGGCCTCGCTGGCAGTGCCTCACCGGTGGCTGGGCGAGGTCGGCCTCGCCAAATCTGCGCGAAGTTGGCGTCGCCCAGCCTAGGCGAGGCCGCACCTCGCATGGCCACGACAAGCCACGGCGAGGCTCAACCCGACGAGCCTCGCCATGGCTAGGCGTCTCCGAGGGGCCGGCGACGCTCTGGCGAGGTCATCGGCCCTTGTTTGGCCGATCGCCGACGCCAGCCATGGCCAAGGCCGGTGACCAGCAAAAGGAAGAAGAAGAAAAGGAAGACGAAGAAAAGAAAGAGAAGAAAAAAAAAGGAGAGAGAAAAATTGTTTCACTTGTTTTACAGAATTGTTCCAAGAACAATAAACAACTTTTTTCTACTTCTTGTAAAAAAATAGATATTTTGTTCCCGGAAATAAAAGAACAAAAATTTGTGTTCCGGAGAACAGAAACAAAAATAAACAAATATGCCCTAAATAACTTTCCAAGCTACACTTCATTTTACTAGTAGAATTAAAGGTGGACTATATATGATTAACTTGTATCAAATGAATGTATCTTCTGTACAATTCTAGTATAATTGGGAAAACCTGTCTAAATCCTTAGGACAGAGGGCGCCCATGGCACGAGGATAACTATTAAAATTAGTCCAAGTGTTCTTATTGTTAACTTTACCTTCTTCATAGAGATACGCTTATATTGAAATGAAAATTTATCTTTGTCACATCTAAGCTAAACTGCATAAGTTATTTAATAAAATTTCTATTTGAGATGAGAAAAATATCTGACATTATTGCTGACGTTAGGATAACTCAAATAGATATTCTTGGAGGCTTTGGATTGTCGAAGGTTCATGGCTTAGAAGGCGTGGACAAGCCCGTGCTTCCTGAGTCGATGCGTAATATGCTGCTTCTACGGTTCGTAGGCTTGAGGTCAAGGATTCAATCCCGTCTGCCATTGGATATCTACCATGCTTGGAAACCTTGGATCTGAAGCACACTAATGTCACCTCTATCCCAAGTTCCACTTGGAAGGCGAAGATGTATGAAATTTATTCATATAAATAACTAATCAATCAAGAACAACGAATCCATGTATGATTGTAAAACACCGATATTAATAAACACGGCAGAATTAAAGCGTACATGTTTGAGCTATTGCTTCACTTGGAAAAAAAGTAGATCACTCTGATGATCAGGAATCTATTAGAATGCAAATATTCATTTCTATGACCTATTTCAGTATAGCAGTTTTCAATGGGATTAAAGCAACTGATAAGTATAACCTATCATTTTATAGGCTAGAGAGATGAGCTAGCAAACCCTAATCAACAGCGTGTCAACTAGGCCCTTCCCATTACAGATTTCAATTAAACACAATTGCCTACACTTTACAGCTCAATTAGGCCCATTATCAATAGATGTAAATACCCAATTTAATCAGATCATTATAGAGTTCTACAAATATTGGAATATCTATTATCCCGATTATTTAAAATAGAAAATCAATTAATTAATGTAAGCCTATATTGTAGGAAATTTCCAACCGAAGAACCTCCGACATTTCTACATGAACGAGGTACCCATTGATGGTAAAGAGAGAGGTGTGATAAGTTTCTCTCGTTTTTGTCGACTCGCTCTCTACCATCCTGGGTAGTATTTTTCCTTTCCCTTTTTCCTCGGAACCCTAATTTCTCTGTTCCATCCAGTTCCTCCCAGCTGAATTTCCCATTCCCTCATTGCTTTGTCCTTCTTCAATTACTTTGCATTTCCTCCTCATCGCGCCGTACTCCCTCACCCAATCTTCCATCCGACTCATTCTACTTTCATTGCATGGCCCCGAATCTCCTCCATCAGACTTTCTCTTTCATCGGCCCTGCATGCAACTCTTTTGAGCTCAAATCTCCTTCATCAGAATGATCGATGTCCTGTGGTTAATGAGATAGCCTTGTCTTACCGTAAGCTTTGCTGATTTACTGTTGCCTCACCCATGGAACCTCCTGGCCAGAATCCACCTCCTCCCGAAGATGCACGACTGGCTGCTTTGTGCTCTCGTCTTGGACGCCTATGGGAAACACAGAGCATTGAAGTCTGTGATGAAGCGCCTTCGATTGACAAATTGGCCGAATGCAAACTCATCCTTGTCGGTAAGGTACTTACCCATAATTCCATCAATCTCCCAGCTTTCCAAAGTACTATGAGGCGAGCTTGGCGAGTCGACACTGTGGAAATTACTCAACCTGAAACTGACATATATGTTATGAAGTTCCGCACTGAACTGGAAAAACAGAGAATTCTTGATAATGGGCCATGGCATTTTGGAAATCACCTTGTTATTATCAAGCCTTGGATCCCTAATACCCCCCTGCACTGCTATGACTTCTCTACATGTACCTTTTGGGTCTAAATCTTTGGTCTCCCGTTAGAACGTTGCATAGAGGAAGTCATTCGCAGGGCTGTCCGCCATGTTGGTAGGGTTCAAGCAGTCAAAATTGATGGTAAAGACGGTACATCTCTTCGGTCTGTCCGTGCAAGGATTGATCTCAGTATTAATGAACCTCTTAAACCAGGCCAACTGCTGCGAGTTGCAGGAACAACTTTCTGGTTAGATTTTCGATACGAACGCCTCTCGCACTACTGTTATTCCTGCAGTCGACTTGGACATTATGCCATGGGGTGCCCTGAAATTCCCTATGATGAAGCCAATTTTGAGCACAGGGATAGTATGTATTTTGGTCAATGGCTCAGGGCCGAGATTAGGGAGCACAGCCCCTTCGGCATACCTTTTACGATTCTCCTCAATCCCGTCCCGAAACCGAAGAAATGGTTCCGAGACCCCTATAGGGCCTTCGACGAGCTTCCACCGGATCAACCCCCTGCTAACAAAGGTAAAGAAATTGTTCAGTTTCTGGAGGATGGCCCAGCCTTTACTACGGCCGAACCCCTCAATTGGCGTCCATTACCTGCCCAGTACTGTGCTGCTCCCACTCCCACACACCTGGCTCCTATCTCCAACCCTCCTGTTATGGCATCTGAAAGCTCAGAGTACTCCCCGACAACAAAAAAAGTAAGGACTAGTAAGCTGAGTACCAAGTCAGGCCCAATAAAAAAGGCCAAACGCTGTACTATGTTGAAAGAGGGACTTGATGAATCATACCTCTTGGAGACTCCAATCTTTCAAGCTGAAACCCCTAACAGTTGGGCTATGGTGGCTGGCCCTAATAAGCCACCCAAAGACAAATGAAGCTCGTCAGTTGGAATTGTCAGGGGTTGGGCAATCCCCTGACAATTCAAGCCCTTAGGGCGTTGGTGGCCGGGGAACAACCGGATATTCTATTCCTTATGGAAACTAAGAACAGAGAACAGGTACTCAGAAAGCTTCAGAAACAACTTACTTATCCAAATGGCCTTTTGGAACAGCCCTTAGGCATAGCGGGGGCCTTGCGGTGTTTTGGAAAGATCATATTTACCTCACACTTTGGATCAACAAACCCCGGACTATATTGATTTGTTTTGTGCGGAGGGGGAGAGTGGACCGATGATGCGCTTGACTTGTCTCGCATGCACCAGCCAGCTTTTTCAGCCACGGCAATCTTTATGGCGAGCCCTGACACTCATAAGTCAGTTTAACACTTTACCATGGTTATGCATTGGTGACTTCAACGAGGTTATGTATCCATGGGAAAAACAAGGTAAACAATCACCATCTACTCAGCGAATGCAGGTTTTTCATCAAATGTTAAACGAATGCCTACTTATGGACCTTGAAAGTAAAGGATGTTCTTTCACTTGGTGCAACAATAGAGTTGGGGATGCTTTAGTTAAAGAAAGATAAGATCGAGCTTTTTGTACTATGGATTGGCGCCTTACTTTTCCTGCAGCTAAAGTCTTTGCCCTCCCAGCCATTGGATCCGATCATAGTCCACTGCTGTTAACGACAACTGCCACTCCACCAAGGCAACGGAGAGGCTTCATCTTTGAGTCGTATTGGCTACAAGAGCCGGAGTGTCGTTCCGTAATATCAACTGCATGGCAAACTGCTCCTTCTCAGATTTTGGATATAACTAAGAAGATAACAAAGGTATCAGCAGCCCTTACCGGTTGAGTCGGTCCAAATTTAAGAACAACTACCGCCAACTCAATGCACTACAAGACACCAACTTCAGCTCCTGACAAACAAAACCACCTCTCATCAAGACCAATTGCGGATGAACGCATTAAAAACTCAAATTCAGCGCTTGTGGCAGCAAGAAGAACAATACTGGGCCATGCGATCCCGAGTTAAATGGCTCAAGTGGGGTGATAAAAATACCAAGTTTTTTCATGCTACTACTATTCATTCGAAGACGAAGACAGAACCGAATCGGCATGCTACTCAATACGAGATCAACAATGGGTCGAGATCGTCGGACATTACGGGATATGACACGGACTTTTTTTCAGAATTTATATTCAACGGTGGGTCACCGAAACTATGGGCCAATACTTGATCAATGTCCAAGAGTGGTCACCGATTCTATGAATGCCTCTCTTACAAACAAAGTAACTCCCGAGGAAGTTCGCCACGCTACCTTTCAATTAGGCGCCACCAAAGCACCCGGCCCCCGACGGATTAAATGGTCGGTTCTATCATGCGCACTTTGGGATATTCTACGAGGCGGACATTGTTAGATGCGTTCAACACTTCTTCCATTCGGGTGTGCTCAACCCAAACTCTTAATAAGACTTATCTCACTTTGATTCCAAAAGTCTCTCACCCCGAAACTTTGGACCAATACCGCCAATCACCTATGCAACTTTTCCTACAAAATCATTTCAAAGATCTTAGCTAATCGTTTGAAGCCGTTACTCTCGACCCTCATCTCAACAGAACAGAGTGCATTCATTAGTGGTCGCCAAATTCAGGATAACATTCTCTTAGTCCAGGAAGTCTTGCACCAACTTCGCATACGGAAACGCAAGCGTACATTTCAGGGTGTACTCAAAATTGACATGAAAAAAGCCTATGATCGGGTCGAGTGGGACTTTCTGCGAGATTATCTCTTGAAGATCGAGTTTCATGCAACCTGGGTTCACCTGGTTATGCAGTGTGTCACCACTGCTTCTATGAGTGTCAAGCTAAATGGTGAACCCCTCCCTCCGTTTCCAATGAAGAGGGGGCTCCGACAGGCGACCCTTTATCGCCATATTTGTTCATTTTGGTGGCGAACGCACTCTCAACTCTAATACACCAAGCTATGGAGATGGGTAACATTTCGGGCATTAGACTTAATCCCGTGTGCCCTTCCCTCTCTCACTTGTTTTTTGCTGATGACGCCATCTTTTTATCGAAGGGAAACTGCTAGAATGTCAGAATCTATCCAATATATTATCTCAATACTGCTGGGCATCGGGACAAGTGATTAATCGAAATAAATCTGGTGTTTTCTTTAGTCCTACTTGTCATACTGCTCTTCAGGAGTCTCTTGCTAGAGAACTTAGAGTTCCTGTGATGAAAAAGACTGGCAAATATCTCGGCATCCCATCGATTGGGGAAATCTAAAAGGAAATGTTTTCCTGGATCTTGTCAAAAGTTCACTCTAAACTTCATGGCTGGAAGGAAAAGTTATTTTCGAAGGGTGGGAAGGAAATCTTGATTAAAGCATGTCGTACAAGCTATTCCACAAATGCTATGTCGATTTTTAAAATACCTATATCACTTTGTGTAAGTCTATTGAACAAAAGGTGGCTAGCTTTTGGTGGCAATCTCGGGGCAATAAGTCGGTATTCATTGGCGGAATTGGGACTCTCTCAAAGTTCGAAAAGACTCGGGTGGTCTCGGTTTTAGGGATCTTATCTCTTTTAATAAAGCATTGTTGGCTAAACAAGCTTGGCGGCTATTTCAACAACCTACCTCTTTATGGAGTCGCATTCTTAAAGGGTTGTATTTCCCCTCCACTGACTTTGCACATGCGGACAGAGGTGCTCGGCCCTCTTGGGGATGGCAAAGCCTTTTGCTAGGCAGAGATTCTATAGCATCTAACTTACAGTGGTCAGTAGGCAATGGGCAGAACATTAACATCAGGGAGGACAAATGGCTGTCTACAGGCATTATTGGGGGACCAGCACCTAGGAATGAGCCTACTAAGGTCGCGGATTTCATCAATCCTGACCTTCAGACATGGAATATCCCTCTGCTTTCTAGAAGTTTTGATGCGCATCAAGTTGCTGAAATTCTAAAAATACAGCTCAATCTGCACTATACTGAAGACAAATTGATGTGGACCGGACGATTAAATGGTGTGTACACTGTCAAAAATGGGTATCACCGGATCAAAACAGCAGCAACAACAGTTCTTCAAAATCAGCCCTCCTCATCCTTTCAACCCCCAAAGCACCTTTGGGCTACTATATATGGCGAGATACCGGCTCCTCCAAAACTGCGTATCTTCTTATGGTCACTATGTCACAATGCTATAGCCACTGCTGCAAATCTCTACTATCGTCATATTATTGAAGATCCTATTTGTAAACTCTGTTGTGATAGTAGCCCCACCCCCGAAACCACTGAACATTTGCTTCTACATTGCCCATGGACAAAGAAAGTTTGGACTCATGCCCATCTACCGTATACTATTCAAATGCTCAACATCACGGATTTGATGCCCGGCTATTACATAATTTTGATCGGAGAGCAACTTACTGTTTTATGCGCAAATCACATATGTTCTATGGCACATATGGAAAGCCAGAACGACTTTCTCTTCCGCCGAAGACCCCGCACCCCGATCTCATCGTATCTTCCGCTCCGGCCCATGCCCAATCATATTATCGCATCGCCTTGCAAAGCAACAAAATTATCGAAGCCATACCAAGAAGATCTCCCGAGTCCGGAGAAACGAGATCATTTACCGGTGGATTTGACGCAGCTTCTTCTCATTCGGTTTCCGATCGGCTAGAAAGACCGTTCCTCGGCGTCCCTCTTTGGATCTGTCTTGGTGTCCTCCGCCTCCCGGTGTGCTTAAAATCAATATCGATGCATCCTTCCCCACGGTCATGGCCGATGCTTTGCGCCTCTCTTGTATTTGTCGCGACTCCTCCGGAAAGCCGTTTGATGGCGTGCTCACCGAACACCCTCTCGTTTCGCCCCGCACGCCGAAACCCAAGCTCTCATCTTTGGCCTTCGATACCTCATCACCACAAGAAGAAATCTACGCAACCTCCTTCCGGAATCGACTCTCTTGCTTTGTGGTTGAAGCAATTAACGACCAAGATCGCACACCATGGGAGTTCGGCGCTCTTTCGCCGGCTAGGGCTCGCTCCGCCTCTTCCCAACCCCGCGTATCCAACATTGCAGGTAGAGAAACTAACACGATTCTTGCCGACTGGCTGCAAAAGCCCAAGCCCAAAATCTTCTCCCAGCGAACTGGGTCACCTCACCCCCTCCCGCTTTGTTTGATCTCGTTATGTACGATATGGTGAACTGTTGTAACTCTTCTATTTCGTGAATGAAGTTTCCTGTTAACGACCAAAAAAAAAAAAAAAAAAAAAACAGACTAGATCGATTAGTGAACCTCCGGAAACTGGGACTCACATGCCCCACAAACTCTTTGAAAGCAGTAGCTAAGTGGATCAAGCAGCTGCCTAATCTACAATCACTGAAGCGGAGATCAATAGACGAGTTTGGTAAACCATCAAATCTCGAGGTGACATCCATGGCTCAACATTGCAACCTATGCCATTTGTATTAGCTTGGTTCGTTGCCTATCCCTGCTAGCCAGCTTTCCAAGGTGCTCCCATCATACCTCAGGAAACTCACATTGTCCATGTTCAAACTGGAGGAAGATCCAATGCCAGTGCTGGGGCAGCTGCAAGACCTGAGCATCCTTAGGCTTTTTGATGATTCGTACGTGGGACCTCGGATGCCACATGTCAGCAGCGGATTCCATAATTTACGCGTATTGAAACTGTGGATGCTTGACAAACTTGAGCACTGGACCGTGCAGGACAGGGCTATGCGTCTCCTTCAAGAACTAGAAAGCAGGCGATGTAACCAATTGGACAGGTCATATGGACTTCAGCATTTGTAGAGAAAGTCAGGAGGAGCAGTGGGAATGACATGTTTCGAAGTGAATAATTGGATATTCTCTCATTATCAGCAAAAATTCTCTTACCTTCGACTTTCAAATTGCTTACGCTTGACGTTAGAAAATTCTTAGTCATTGTCTGCATTTTTGTTCTTGGAGGTCTGCATTTCCCCCCTCTCAAGCCAAATGTAGATTCAAGAATCAGTTAGGAATGTAAAGGGTGCAGAGGTGAGGACACATGGAGTGCCATAACTTGGCACGCCGGGACACTTAAGTGCCATAACTTTAAAATGGTACACTTAAGTGCCATCATCGGAGTAAAATGGGACACTTAAGTGCCACTCCGCGAAAATCCGGCCAAATGGGCGACGTGGCAATTTTCCGGCGAGTTTAGTCCAAAACGGCGTCGTTTTGCACGGCGACGTGGCGGAGAAAACACAAAAATGACGCCGTTTCGTGTTTACGTGTAAATAATAATATAAAAATTAATTAAATTATAAAGTATTCAAAAAATTTTAAAAAAAAATAAGAAAAATTTAAAATTTTAAAAAATTAAGAAAAATTTAAAAGTTTTAAAAATTAAGAAAATTTAAAAAAAAAAGGGGGAGGGGGTTGAACGGGCGGGCCGAGGGCCGAGCCCTCGCCGCCGCCGCCTCCCGCCGTCTCCGGCGAGGGCCGCGACCCTCGCCCGGATCCGGGGGCGAGGGTCGCAGCCCTCGCCGTCGGTCAGCTGAGGGCCGGCGACCCCGGCCGACCCTCCCCCTTCGTCGCCGGCCCTTCCGGCGACGGCGGGGGAGGCGGCGGGGGCGAGGGCTCGGCCCTCAACCGCCCGTTCGACCTCCCCCTTCTTTTTTTTTTTTTTTTTTTTTAAATTTTTTAAATTTTTTTAAATTTTCTTATTTTTTAAAAAATTTTTAAAATTTTCTTTTTTTTTTTTTTTAATTTTTTTAATTTTTATGCGATTTGGAGCTCTCCGGCGAGCCACGTAGAAAAAAAAAATAAAAAAAAATATCACGTAAGATTTCCGGAAGGGTCGCCGGAGGTGGCACTTTAAGTGTCCCACTCGAAAAAAAAAAAAAGTGGCACTTAAGTGTGTCATTTTGAAGTTATGCGACTTAAGTGTCGGCGTCTTGCGAAAGTTATAAAGACTTGTGCTGGACTTCTGCCAAAGGGTGCACCTTTCAACATCATTTTCTACTGAATCATCAAGCTATACTCCAACCAATCTTCACGTGCGGAGTAAATCAATCATCAAGGACTCAACTGTTCAAGATGAAACTTAGTCTGCAGATATAAATGTCCATCTCTTGGCAGAAAAGCATGCTATATGAGGCCAAAAAGCTAAGTTTTCAGAGCGGTTCACTTCCGGGATGTGGTCCCATTTTATGAAGAATCTCCCTAACTGAGGAGATGTGTCAGAGTGGCAAGAGCCTTGTCTTAGTGCCAAGTGAGTTGAGTGTGCCTCGGCGAGTTTGAGAGTTTGCTCGTGATCCGTATAGAGTGAACTCAATTAAGAGTGTCATGTACCTGAGATTATTATTGTAATAAAATTTTAGTTACCAATCTACAAGAATCATCCATCAAGATACTGAGTCTTAGTATGATGGCAACTTTTTGAAATGTTATCACCACTGTTTAATATTGAAGCCATGACCAAAACTCAAGTGTGAAACAAAAAGGAAAATCGGAGGGCAGTCCACAAGGGGAAGGAAAATATACATCTGGTTTTCTGTGTTACTGCTGATCGATATTGCAATCACGATCTGAGCTTCTCTTTTTTCTCAAGCTCAAAATTGCTATGCTAATGCTAAGTAGTAGGACAGAAATATTATTGATCATAAGTGTATTGCAACATGCAAATTAGGGAAATACAAAATCCAACACTAGCGGGTGGGTTTTGTACGGCAAAATTATAATGGTGGGTCAGGCTCCAATTGTTCCACCACCTTATCTTGACTTAAGCAAAATTATAGTCGTGTTGCTTTCACTTTAGCATCCTTTTCAGATATTTATTGGTCTCTTCTCAGCATTTAATAAAATGACCTTCCGGCATTAACTAGCACAGGTCTGTTCCCCTCTTGCATTATTGTTGCTCTTCAGATTCTTGACTTCTGCCTCCCAACAATGTTCCTTCCTGCATAGGAAAATTACGATGGCATCCGTTTCTTGGTTCAGGGTTTTCCAGTTTAGGCTTCGAACGTCAACTGCTGTCTCGTCCTTTCAGGAAATAACCCTCCACTGGTCCAAGTAAAGCTACATTAGCTGGTGGGAATCCATAGGAAGGTAAGGTAACTGACTTTTTCCCTTTTATTTTTCCTCTGTTCAAAGTCAAGTAAGATGATGGATGAAAAAGGTTTGTGTCTCGGCTTGGCAAATACTTAAACTTGGGGAAGCTAAACACAGTTGAATGATCCAAACTTCTCGTCTTTTATGCATTTGCTTGTAATGTTCATCAGGTAGGAGCTTGCACTAATGGAGATAACAGAGGAGATAAAAACATCAAAGGCTCTGCTTGACGTAAATTTGAGGGAAATCTGGAAGAAGTGGGAGCTGAGAGCCATGGTTCTGTTCACACTTGGTGTCCAAATAGTCCTCCTCCTTCTGGGCAACAGAAGGAAGTCCAGCCCCACGGTTAGGCTCAGAGTCCTTGTTTGGTGTGCCTATTTGACTTCAGACTATGTAGCAACCGTCGCTCTCGGTGTCCTCTCGAGAAAGCTGGGAGAGGTGAATGAATCTGGCCATCTTGATGATAACAGCAAGCTAGTTGCTTTGTGGGCACCATTGCTTTTGCTTCTCCTGGGCGGCCCTGACACCATCACTGCTTATTCCTTGGAAGACAATGCACTTTGGCTCAGACATCTTCTTGCCCTGGGTGTTCAAGCAGGAGCAACAGCTTATGTTCTGTTCATGGCCTGGACAAGCTCTCCTCTGTCGGTTTTGTCACTTGTGATGATCTTGGTTGGGCTAATCAAGTATGGTGAGAGGACATGGGTCCGGTGGCTGGCAAGCAAAGATAAGCTCAGAGAATCTATGCTCAGTCCACCTGATCCCAGCCCTAACTACCCCAGATTCATGGCGGAGTATAGCCTAAAGCAGGATGAGGGGTACCACGTCACCCCTGATGAAGTAATTGAAGTTCAAGTCCCAGCCACTCCTTATGCGACAGGCGATCTGATAATTAAGGCCAATGAATTGCTTCAAATATTTAAGTGTCTCTTCATTGATCTGATACTAAGTTATGACGACCGGGACATGAGTCGGTCCATATTCAAGGGTATCTCATGGAATGACGCTTTTCAACTGATAGAGATCGAACTTGGGTTCATGTATGATTTGCTCTACACGAAGGCCATGCTTTTGTATAGTGTTTGGGGATTCCGACGCCGACTCATTACTTTCTCCCTCACTCTCCTTGTGCTTGCATTCTTTTCTCTCACTGAGAAGTACGCAAACTGCTCACCCGTCGACCTTTATATAACTTACGCATTGCTGGCCGTCATCATTATTTTCGAAATTTACTCCATCTTGATACTCCTGTCCTCGGACTGGACAGACGTGTGGTTGAGTAAGCATAACAAGAGCCGTGCCCTTCACCGTGCTGTGACTTGTGTCCAGTTGCCCAGACAGCCTCGGTGGTCGAATTCCATTGCTCAGTTCAGCTTGCTGGAGTTCTGCATCAATGAAAATCCCTTGGTCTGCCATGGAATTCTCAAGAGCTTAAACATCAATGAGAAGCTGGATAAGTATCACTACACGACCTCTGAAAATGTAGAGCCCAACCTTAAAATAAAGATCTTTGACCGTGTGAAGAAGTCCGAAAAACTTGAAATGCCCACGGATCCAGGCCAAATCGGCAGAGAACATACAGATGAAATTTGGGGCACCGAGGCAGAGTTCGACCAAATTATCCTCACTTTGCACATTGCGACCGAACTTTGCTTCTACTCGGATAAAGTAAGAGAGTCGGGGTTTGACAATTACAAACTAAGCAAGCTCCTTTCACGGTACATGCTTTATCTTTTAGTCAGGTATCCTTTCACGTTGCCTAACGGAATCGGGCAAATCAGGATCCGGGACACATTTGCCGAGGCCATAAAGTTCTTCGAAGAGCAAGCCCATTCCAAACCCAAACCTGAAGAGAGACGCGGTGCCTCCAGCGCGAACCGCAGAAGCCAAAAAGCTCTTGAGTTAGCTTGCAATATGTTGCTAAAAGTGAACACCGAGGTTCCACCGACTAAGGTTAAGGGTGGCAGGAGCAAATCGGTGTTGTTCGATGGATGCCGGCTCGTGAGGGTGCTAAATAAAAAGGGCAGCATAAAAAAGTGGGAGATTATCTGTAATCTTTGGGTGGATGTATTGTTGTACGCAGCAAGCCAAAGTCGAGGGGATTGCCACGCTGATCAGCTGAGGAGAGGAGGAGAGCTTCTCACTCATGTTTGGCTCCTGCTCGCGCATTTCGGGCTGACCGATCACTTCAAGATGACTCAAGGCCATGCAATAGCAAAGCTTATATTAATATAGGAATTTTACGAAGATGATTATGCATCTTCTGATGTTGTGTGTTTACTTTTGAATGGAGTGTTGCATCACTTTGAGTGACTAAATCATCTTTGTAGATTTTCTGGGGAGGCCTAATCCCGTTTAAATCCTGCATAAGTTTTCCATTAGTTTTGGTTTACTGCTTCTTGAGGTATCTCATTTTTTCTCAGGTCCATTAGGAACAGTTTGGAATCTGACGCGGGCTACTCGAATAATGTCAGTTTCCTACGAGTAATTTGTTCAAAAAAGTCTTTTAGGCAACAAAAAGCTTCCAACTTTTGCCCCAAGCATAAGTTTCTCGCGCCCAAATCTTCATAATTCTCTCCCAAAAACTTGAATGCTCACAGAACCTTAACTCACGATGTACATCCTCTTCTTGCTTATAAATGGCACATTACATTTTCCTACTTCATAACGAAAAGAATGCTTTATCGACCGGAAAAAAAAAAAAAAAAAAATAGTTGCACATTACATGCAAAATAGACATATGTATAATTCTTGCCAAACTATTTTAAAAATTTAAGCGGTTAGATGAAGGCATGTTTTAATATTTAAAAATTTTAACACTCTTCCTTTATGAAAATAGGCTAGATTTTGGCCTAAGATTAAAACGTGTAAATAAAAACCTAAAAAAAATCTGAATTTGGAATTCCATGCTTTTATATCATGTGGATATTTATAGAACTAGTGCAAACTAAACTCTCTAAAAAATTGCAGTTTTTTATATTTAGATACTAGAACATATAGTGCCACATCTCATAGATAACAAAAGACATAACTACAATTAGGACGAGAAAACTACAAATGGCAAGAAGTGTGGCATTTGATTCCTAAAAGAAGAGTTTCCAGGAATGGGATTCCTTTGAGAGTTGCAACGATCATTAAATAGACGAGCCATTTGAGCTATTGTTATCTCTTTTCTTCCAATATTGTAGTAGAATTGTACCCAAGCAAAGGAGTTTTCCATTACATTCTGTTTGATTGAGCTAATTCCACATAGTGACTTCATATCAGTTCATTTTTTTTTCCTTTTTGTCAGCCAAATTGATTCAGGTCATCACTCCTATTAGATGAAGAAGTCCTCTTCATCAAGGACACTAAGTGTGAAATAGATATATATGAATCTCGCAACCTATCTTAATAGTGGATGAAATAACAAGTGGTGAGTTACGTATCATGTCATGATGACCAAAATTAATATATTTTACATCAAAATTTCGCCAAAAGAAAAAAAGCTAGAGAGAGTAACAAGTTGTACAAATCATTCATAGGTTAAGGTAGACCACTTCTTATGAATCAATTTATTGTATTTGTTTAAATTTCACGGTCCACATGACTCGTACCTTGAAAATAACACAAATCTGCAAGAGATCAAATTGAATCGAAAGCTTGAATTTACTAAATAATATCATAGAATAAATTTAAAAAATGGGTCCAGCTTGCAAAATTTATCTTGTTACCTCGGTCGACACGATGGTGGAATTTTCAGAAAAGCTGCTTTAGTAAGAGGGAAAATGACAAGTGGCCTGAAGTATAGTTCAGTGTGTAACGTGAATGGGCCCCTGCAGCATGAATCACGTTTCTAATAAAAGCAAACCTCGGAAATCAAACCGACCAAACATTGACAATCAAAGCTGGCGCACATGTGAATAGGCCCCTGCGAGTCGTCGCTTTGCTTTTCAGGTCAAGGTCAATGTCAGGCTTGCACAGATGGTCTTGTCGAGGATTCTTTAGTAAAGAGAGGGAGATAATGAATGTCTCAGGCCCACATTTTGGAATCCAAACGCTGCTTTTGTCAATTGCATCTGATGGTTGGACAAGCAATGGCACTGAATGTATCTTTATCTCAAACTAAAGGATCAAAGAAAGTTGCTCTTCTTTAGAGAATTAAAATCAAGAGCAATAGTGATTGAAATTTTTCTAATGTTATTTGATTGAGATCAGGTATGGCTGGAAAAAAAAATATCAATGGATCTTTTTAAGTTTTCTTAACTACTACTGTATGGTATGTCTACATTAATAAACTATATATTTAAGTATTGAGCTGATAATTACTGTTACTATTAGTGGATAACTTTTTTTTTCTGATTAATACAAAGAATAGTGAGAAAAAAGCTATGATACTATAGTTGGATATGTGGGGTTTGTATCATTTCTTATACATTTCATAATTACCCTTTCAAAATAAAGTTCAAAATTCAGGCCACCTAGTGGATATCTTATGGTTACCAACCACATCCATAAGTAACCATTGAAGTTCTCCTAGATTGGTTCTTTCTTTTCTCTTTAGATATAACCACATATAATTATAGCACATGTTTCAATACTAGTGACGAGATACAATAACATGATTAAACGAAATTTCATCAAAGTTCCATCCTATATGCTATGTACCATTTCTCTAAATAACATATAATAATGAATTCAATTAAAGCAAATAGTAGCATGGATAACAACAGGAGTTAATGGTGGCTACAGTGACCAACAAGAATTAAATTCAAGACAAATATGTTATCCCAATGCATAGGCTCTTCCCTCAGCCATCATAATAGAACTGCATTTTAGTCTTCAAACCTCATCAAAATGAGCATTAAAGACTCAAAGGTCTCGGTATTAGTTTAGTTCTTTCATCCATATGACCCATTTAGAGTGGCAAGTGGAGAGTATACTTATTTCACTAAGAACTAAGAAGCAACGTATCACCTTATCAAAGATTTATTCCTATCCTTTAAGTGACATTAGGCCTAGAGAACAGAAAAGTTTACAAGAACATGATGGCAGAGAATATGAAGATTTTTAAGGGAAAGTTCACTGTGATTTGGTTGAAACAATTCCTCGCCTTTTATAAATGAAGGCAAGAGCATTACAGGAATTACATTAGACCTTAAGTGGCCGATACTAAGACCTTTTTTCAATAATACATCATAAGAATAGATTCCATTATATAAATCAGACAGTTATAAAGTGACAATGGCACAGAAGGTGGGATGATTTATGCATATTATTGGAAATCATAAAGCACGTATATTGACAATCTGGTCAGATTCCTTCGCTTCTTGACTGGTTCATGCTACAGGTTCATATTAGGGTGCACATCTGATTAGAGTCCTTGTCCGAGTCACTATTTATGCTACAAGTTTCTTCACATTTTTGTCTAAAGTCCCAAGGATCTTGAGAGAAATAAATTATTTATGGTTGATTACGCTTGTATTCTTCTAGAAACTGGAAGATTAGTCTTTGGTGGCCTAATGTGCTTTGAAATAATCCCACGGCATTTCTTCTTTCATATGCACCAAGGAAGAGGAAATTTGGAGTAGTTCAATTTCTTTTGCAAAGGATGCGTTGGACTTCTCTGTGTTCTCCACTAATATCTCAAAAATTGCGCCAAAGGACTAGTACAAATTTGCCACAAGACATGGACAACCTATTGACTTGCCGATCCTCTAGTGAACAATTTCCAATCTCTATGAAAGAAAATGGTAGTGTGATCTTAAGGACTCGAACTCTGCATTTTGGCTCTGTGGAGAACACATTGCCAGTACTATAAAGAATAAAACCACTTTAATACCCGGAAAAGTGCTCGAGGTGATCATTTCTGGAATCCTTCATTTAGAAAAGTAGTGGGGATGTGGTAGAGAATGGTTGAGTGAAACTTGTTTCCAATGATATACTTATAAAACAAATACCAATAGACAATACCTATTACATATTTTGTTAGGTGTTGGAACATGAAGACAAAGATGGATCAAGACGAGTGCAAAAGATCATGTTTGTAACTACTTAACTGTAAGATGTGTCTATGAAGCTATTTGTAGGTTCAAACTTGTAAGTAATTGCTATTGGTGAGTCATAAAAACCTACATTGTAATCTTTCTAAAAGTCTCCTAATCATTCATGGAATATCTGTTATATTTTCTTGCAAATTTATCTTTATACTTTACTTTCTTGCAAATTATCTTTCCAACACTTTAAATTTCCAATAGTCGCATTAAAATTCTTTAATTTCCTTCCTTGTCCAAAATCAACAAAGTTTCCTTTCACAACTTTTATTATTCAATCCACCATATCAAATATTAAAAGATTATTTGATTTTTCAGTGAAATAGTAAAACACAAGAATAAATGTTGGTAAATCGATAAAGCAGTCGGTGAACTTTAAAGTATAAAAAATCTAGGTACTTTCTAAATCAAGCAAGATAAAAAGTTGTTCATCGACTAAAATTAATTGGTATCTTAAAGTGATGAATGTTGGTTCTTCAGTCAAATTAAGGTTGTTAGGGAAATCCCTTATAATGTTTTGAAGATGATAAAATAAATCAAATGCTACTAACATGTTTGATGGTTAAGTAATAGACCATGCAGATAATAGAACATGTAAAGGATATTGTCAAAGTCTGAAGACGGCCAGAAGACTGAACGGAACATATGTCCAAAGTATGTTCTGAAAATTTCCAGGACTTACGTGTCAAAAGTCCGAAAACCGCGGACTTTAGTGTCAAAGTCTGCTCTACATCGTAAGTCTCGCTCACTCGACTAATTCCGGCATCGAACGTGAATGATGAACCGTAAGACGACTCTATCTTTGAAGCCGAACCGGAAGACGGACTCTATCTTTGAAGCTGAATTGGGTACAGACCTTAAAGCTAAATCTATTCAGAAGCAGAATATGTTCAGACCCAGATTGCAAAGTCTATCGTAACTCAGACTCAGATTGTAAAGTCTAAAGACTCTCAGACTTTACATCCAGATTCGATGAATCGTAACTCAAGCCCAATCATACAACGGCTAGTGATCCTTTGAATTCCACATCAAGATTGATTTGATTGATTCAATCTAATTGATTGACGATTGGATATTGAAGACAAGAACTTTCTATACGAAGAAGCTTTACTTATGGAAACCAAGATTTCGTTTGTATGGGCGATCGAAATCAATTTGGGATTTTACCTTTGTCACTCAACGACTACCAAATCTTCTAGATACAGAGAATGTCCAATGGGTATATTGGAAGACGATTCTCCGGGATGCTGTCCAACGGGTAGTTTGGAAGTGGAGGAATATTTAAGGAGATGAAGGACCGATGAGCAAGTAAGAGACGGAGCGTAGAATTTATAATTCCAAAGTCTGAGCGACTTTCGATCATATACTTGTCTCTTGAGAGCTTAAACGTTTGTAATCGTGAGAGAAATACCAAAAGAGTGACTTAGTGAGATAGTGTGATCTACTACTAAGTGTTTGCACTCGAAGTTGTAATCTCTTGTTGATTGCATAGTGGAATCCAAACCAAGAAGGTCATTAGCGTGGGAGGGTGGACGTAGACTTGGATTAAGTTCGAACCACTATAAATCTTGTGTTCTTATTCTCTTCCCTAACTCCTTTATTTTACTCGAAGTTTATTTTATTCCTCATATATTTGCCAAGGTTTATTTTATACACCTATTCGCCCCCTCTAGGTGTTCATACTAGCACTCTCAAAGGTTTGTAATTTTAATAAAAGTTAGTAACTTCAAAGGCATACGTGAACTCTCAAAATAAATGCTCTTACATTATTTAAATAGTTGGTAATCATGCAAGTATAAAGAAATGTTGATAGTTTGCAAAACCAAGCAAGATAAAATGTTGCTAAATTATTAAAATGAATTGGTATCTTAATATGATGAATGCTGGTACATAAGTCAAATTAAAGTTGGTAAGTCCTAATAAAAGGTAGTAACTACCATGGTGTTGGTAAGCCATAAAAAGTAATGTTGGTAGATTATTAAAATAGTAGGTAATCTTTTGAGTATGAACAATGTGTTATTATTTGTCCAAACTTGTCAGTAAGTAACTCAAGTGTGACTAATTTAATAAGTTATTTGTCACTTATCTATTATCAATGGGATTTAACATTTACCAACACTATCAATGATACACATACATGGAACTAGATCGCTTTTGAACTCCATGAAATGTCATAATTGTCTCAACAACTTAACATGATGTTGAACTTTTTATTTATTTTTTAAATAAAGAAAATAGGGAACTATAGAGAAACGAACAAGATTGCGATATGATAACGTGAATCACGAGCACTTCTGTGATAACCCATATGCATTGTATAATATTATGACGTGCCATCACAATTAATTACAAAAATGGCGTATCACATCGGGAAATTGATTTACAATCTTATTATAATCATTGTGATCGAGTGTTAAAACAATCGCAATAAATTGAGAATACGGTACGTTAACGTACCCTATAAATTCAAGTGGACCCAATCATTAAAGCGCTTAGGGCATTCAAATCGGACGTACGTATGACTTGGCCATCCAAGTCTTGCTTTGCTTTTAGGGATGGTGCCAAGGCTCCTTTAGTAATGGGAAAGAGAGAATTTGCTGTCATAAGGCCCACTTCTTAGCTACCGACAAATAAATAAATTAAAAGCTGCTTTTGGGTTGCTTGGACAATGATGGCACTGAACAATCTTCGTTCCCATCTCGAGGAAATTATGGTCCTGAGACAAAGTAAGTTGCTTTAATCGGGAGCAGAAAAAAGTTGGAAATCAGGTACATTGCTCCTAGAGGTTTTACTTTGATCTTTCTTTCATTTTCCAAGCTCAATGAGATTTTTTTTTGTTTATATACTTTATATTAAAATTCTGGCAGTTTTTCAATATACTTGTTATAGTTCAACTCTCAAAATTTTTCTTTGAAGAGGGGGGTTGGAATTAAGGTTAATTTATCTTATATTAAGTAAACTTGGAAGGTGCGGGTCATTTTTTTAGATTAAGTAAACTTGAAAGACAAGAAATACGGTATATATAATATTTCTCAACAAGATGACTGCACGAATCTTATTTTAGAATGGGGCGTGTAGATAAGAATATTAAGCCTAAGGTAGAATCAACATCCTTTTGAACCAACTTTCCTTTCATTCCTTTGGCGCTAAGAGCTTCCTCTAGAAACTCGGGAAACGAGTTTGGTAGGGAGTGAATTCATCTTCTCACATAATCAAAGGACATTTTTTTTTTGTTAAATTAACATGGGTATCTGAGCCTTGCAGCTCAACTTATCCTCATGAATACACACAAATCATCCATTCACATGTATCAAGTAAAACTTCACCCATAAAACGCTAGGCATAGCTTCCAAGGTTAATATGAACGAATTACAACGATCTATTTAATCCAAATCAAGTCCATCTAAGAAGCATCTTTTCATGTCGTGTTGGACACTTCGATGCATGTCCGATATTTGGTTAACACAACACCTAGTCAATTTTTCCAACACTCTCCAACACATGAGTCAGAATTCTGACATGTAAGTTCTGAATTTCTAACACGTGATTTTGATATATACAAGATCAATTTTAAAAAATTTCAATAAATGAAAGTTCAAAATGTAAATATGTAAATAAATAAATAAATAATACGTAGCCAAATAATAATAATAATAAATAAATAAATAAATAAATAAATAAATTGGAAAAGAAGAAAAATCTAACCTTCTGTTCACCCCCGAAGTTTATTTTTCTCTTCTCTTTTGACACTCTTTAACACACCAGTTGAAAATGTGGATTGCTTGTTTTTTTCCCTTATTATTGAAGTGGAGTTGAATTTGTTAAATTGAGACAATGAATGATATTAACAAATTGTGGATTAATATTTTTAATGTAAATTCATTATAGGCTATTTTTTATTATTTATTTATTTATGAATTTGAATCAAATTAATTTGATTTTATAAAAATAACTTATCATGTGTATTTGATTTTATAAAAATAACTTATCACATGTATATAATAATACACATTTAATATACAACATGTCTCAACGTGTCAGAATTCTTTATTTTTTTAGAAACGATATGTTACAATGTCGTGTCGTGTCGTGTCGTGTCGTGTCATGTCGTGTCGTGTCGCGTGTCATGTGTTGATGCTTGTGCTGCTTAACTATCCACTTTAGGGTTGAACAAACCAAAAGTTTCAAGCTATCTTTTGTTTAAAAAAAAAAAAAAAAAAAACCCATAAACTCAAGAAAAACAAGAAATAACATGCCTCACAAGTTACAGCGTGAGCAATTGACAAGAATGTACACATATTTATTGGTACCCACAAACATACACGAGTCGCGTGGCTGTTTTTTCCTTTTGAACATAAGAAATGAACAGCCGAAGCCACCACACCTTCCAACTTCAGTTTTTGGGTTGAAAAGCAACACCTTTGACGACTAGCCCCTGTTTCCAATTATTGCTGCACTCGGATATATGAAATGTGATTTCCCCAATATTTTCGGACGACGTCTTGAATTCGCCCATCAAAATGTTTGTCCACTTTCCTTGGGGCATATGCTGCAAACTCTCCATGCGGCCCAGACTCGACTTATCCGGTAAAGTAATGTTGATGTTCACAGGAATGCCCCAACCCTGACTTGACTCAGTCATTGATGCCACCAACGAGACTTTATACCAGGTCTTCGGAGAAAGCACAATCGTTCGGAACTTTCCACTGATTTCCAGCGAGCAAACACTTCTCAGTTCAGCTTCCTCAACATTCACACTGTGAAAATTTAAGTTCAATGTTTGGGGTTGGACTTTTGCAGAAGAGGAATCGCTAATGTGTGCATTTCCCCCATCAAATTAGACGATGAAATGAAAGAAAAGACAAATAGCTACATGTGAATTGCTTCAATAGATCGTAGTGCAGATCATATTTGCATATGAAGTGCACGCCGGATCGAAGCGACAATTGTGTTGCAAGTAGAATAAAATAGTAAGGAATGAGATCCACGCACGAAACGAAATATTAAATGGGATCTGAAGAACACATAATGGGGCTCTAATACTACATTAGCATGTTCAAGCCAGAAACTTGAACCAATGGGTAGAAGGAGACTGTGTACGTAAAATTCATCATAACCCAATATAAAGCAATTCAAGAAATTTACCTTAACAATTTATTTGGTTTTCCTATAGTCATTTTCACCTTAGTGAAATAAGTTTTGGGTTTGACACTTAGTTGGTCATCATTCCCATTGAAGTCGCCCTTGTCAAGATGCACGTATTAAGATGTTAGCAATATAGAATCTCTAATGGCATAATTGATGTCTTAGGAGGAATAATCATTATATCTACTCGGTTCATTGATTCGATTGCTTGAACTTTCAAACGAAGTGAGTTTAACTAGGAATGTTGATAAGTCTAGACTTGGAACTCCTTGACCCTGTTGTCTCTAGAATGAGATATATTGGTCTTATAGGGTTGTCTCCCTGCATCCAGTGCAGTACCAAGCTAATCTTCAAAATGAACACCAAATAGACAAACTAAAACACTAATTACTAATTGCACAACGGGAGGGACTGTGCGTTTATCAACTGATCTCCTTATCATTCAACAAAATATGGAGAATGTATTAGTAACGCTTAAATGCTTAAAAGGCTAGTTGGAAGGGAATAAGAGACATCATGAAAAGATACTTGACAATTGAAATTGTTCGTATAATTTGCATCTCAGCCATCTCAACTTGGCATTTTTAACGAGGTGTAGAGTCACTCTATTACTCTAGACTGGAAGGGTTAAAATCTTGGTTCCTTGATCATCTCAAAATGGTGGATAGATTCTAAAAGGGCACCTCAATCCGTCATGCTTAGAATGGCATCTCTAACAATTAAGCATTAAAGGAATATGTGTTGAGATTCTATTGAGGGTGTGGATTGGTGCTCACTAAAAGCTTAGACTATCGGGGTCCCTCTCGACACTCCATCACTGGCTAAAAGGCGAAAATGATAATAGCTTGTATATGATACTGTCATGAGTAGTTAACTTGATGTGCCTCTGAATTTTCTTTTACAAGTGCATTGACCAACTACCAGAACTGAAACATCCATACTTTTCAATTAGAGTCTATGTACTTCTTGTTTTGCACAGGTTGTGTACAGATGAGCATAAGTTATTCAAATGACGCAGGGAGGAGCTAAAACGAAGTACTAGTCATTGCAGCCGATGGCCTGAATGCGGACAAGAGGTGAACTCGCTTCATTTTGTCCAGGATAAATAAAATTCGATAACGGGAAGGAAATGATGATCTCATTTTCTTTGTTCTTTTTTCTTTTTTATCTCTCTTTTTTAAAAATAAAATAAATATTCACTCTTACCCGGACTCTTTGACGGTCTTCCATTCCCAGTACTGGGCCTCGTGGCCCCATGTTATTGCAAGCTCCCTCGCAAATACCATGAAGCAATTCTTGTTCAGATCCCTGTCGACCCAGTATTTCTGCAAGGATGAAATTTCGTATTCATTTCTACATTTCTAGCATATATCAAAGTCCATATAAAATCGTGAGACAGAGAGAGAGAGGCTCACTCTCTTCCCATCTTGCAGAATCACTCCATTATAGAGCTGATCGCAGAGCTTGTCGAGAGAGGAAGTTTCAATTTCCACGTCAGAATCTTTCACAATGGCCACGTAATTGTGTGGAGGTCTTCTTGCTCTTGCCTCCGCTGTTTGCTGATTCTTCTTCTGTGAGCCCATCTCTTTGGCTTCTTCCTGGATCTCAGCTTCGGCTTCGGGTTCCATGTCAGGAGGTGGCCAATGTTGCTCCTGTTAAGGGTGGAGAGAGAGAGAGAGAGAGAGAGAGAGAGAGGAGCTACCCAGTTTTCTTTATCTCAAATTATATTGTTCGAACCACTATTAATAGTTGTAAAAGTAATAATTCAAAAGTGAGGTCATTTTTCTGTGTTTTTAAATAGAAAATTTTCTTTGGGTACCCCTCTTCATCAAAACTTGAAATATTCATTAACTAAGTTCACATAATGATCTGTACTTATGCTCATTGAAGAGAAGCCATAATGTTTGCCTTCATTTCCACAAGGTTAATATATAAGTTCACAAATTTCTTTTTGGGAATAAAGAAACTTCATCCAATTATGTATGTAACCCATTTCTTTCAATTGTCAAAAGAAAACAATAAATGTTGATGGTGAAAAGGGCCTTACGGGAGCCCAATATGGATCCATGCGGCCCATGTTCCATGCCTCTCCAATTTTCTTTTCTTTTTCAACGTTCCCTTTTCCTGGAAAAGACAAGCTTTGTAGAGAGATTGATCGCAGAGGGAGGCAGGGAGGGAGGGAGAAGGCGAAGGGGAGGAAGATGATATACCGCAAGTGGAGTCTGCTCACTGGTCCCGCCGCCATCCTCGGCGGCATCGTGTCCACTGTGGTCGTCTCCAATTACATCATCGTCGAACACTTAAATCCAAATCTCTCTCTGTCTCTGTCTCTCCTTGTGTTTGATTTCTTATCGGTTTCTGCCTGTTTCGCTAGCTTGCCTTTTGCTTTCGACTTGCCCTCGTTACAAATTCCCGGTTTTTCCACCTACTTGATAGATTTTCTGCGGATTGCATGTGTTGGTTGCATCTAATTCGGGTGTGTTAGAAATCTGGCCTTTTTAGAGCGGCCCAATGATCCATCGGATTGGGATCACAACAGCAAAGTTGCATTGGTTGAGACTCGAGCCTATGCCCTCTTTTTCATGGTGGGGTTTGCTGTGTTGAATGTAGTGATTCGTGGACTGTGATATGGAGCTCGATTTCATTATGGACTGGTTTAGCTTTAGCTCCGGGCCAAGTAGCAGCACTGATTCTGCAACAGGTCCGTCATCGGCTGTTATTCGGTCTGGATCTTCACCAATTTCCTCACTTCTAGCTGCTGGCAATAACTATGTACTCACCAGTGTGAACCCTGATTAAGATTTAGAGCTGCCTTTTACAAGCTAGAGCACCGAAACGGTCCTTTTCATTATGCCATAGTCTAATATATTTTCATCGCCAATGGTATAATAAATATGAGGTTGAGTCAGATAACCAACTTTTCGAATGTTTATCCTAGCATAAGATGAATCCACTGGACCATATGGAGCCCAAATGCTTCTATCATCCAGAATCTTTCTCCAAGTAATGTGTGTATTGGTGGGATCATCTGTTTGTGAGAGATTCTGGGGTGTCCAAAATAGATCTTTGAGGCCTGGGATGTTTTGAATTTACCTTTAAGACTCGAGGGTAAGGGGGTTGATCATTGGGGTCATTCTCAGCTCCCGCTTGAATAAGTTTTCCATACCATCAAATTAGTTTTCTTTCTTGTCACCTCCCATAAGGTTACTCTGTTGCCAGTACCTGGCTGTCAAAAACCTTAACCCCGGACATTGTTTTCATCAACCAACATCCTCCAACTGAGTTTATGCAGCAAACACAGATGTGGTTTTAGAGCTAGGAACTGAGTTTTTCTCCTGAGTCTTGAGGGATGTTCCATCAGAACTTTCTAACCACAGCATCTATTGTACGACATACAGAAACTGGATGATGGAAACTTGACATGTCGTAAATCGGTGCTGCCTGAGCCACATATCTGATTAAGGTTCATCTAACGGCCCAGAGGTCGTAAGTCCATTTCATCATGAAAACTGAAACCATACATGTGCGATCTTGTTTGTTTAAACTAGACTAGTCTGAGCTCCTGAAACGATATTGCAGGCTTTGCATTTTCTTTCCAGTTACAGGTGTTGTCTTTGATAAAAACTTCTCTCTGACTTGACATGCAGTAACATAACATCCCCACATTTTTCTAGATTCTTTATGGTCTAAACTACACTGTTATCTTTCTGCATCTGTAGGATCCATTCCGCAAACAAGAGCAGAAGCAGACTGATGCACAACCATTGGCCAAGTGACCGTGGGGAGGTGAGCTTCACTCATTTCATTTTCTTCTACTGTGTTCCAAGCTTAGTTCTGGGGAAATGTACATGACTTGGGAACTTCTTACCAGATTCGGCGGACAATCTATTTGGTATGTCAATGTTCTTGAACCCTGTGTTTGAATAAAACGCTAAAATTAAATGGAAGATGGAACAATTGCACCGCTAGAATCAAAACAAGCAAACGTGTGAAAGAGTAACTCTAAGAAAATTCAGGGTTCACACCTTCAGGATGTGCTAACTTATGTCTAGCAATTGGAGCATTCATAATGGTGGCAGAAACGTTATAGCCCAATATAATAGTCGACAAACTAATTTTGCTCACATTAATGAGGACTCTCGGCCTAAACCTGCCAGAAATACATGTGTTGATAATTAACGAACAACATGATATGGTTGCTGCAGATTTTAATCTGACCAGCATTCATTAGGCATTACGCTATTCTGCCAAAGGCTTCCACGTTTTCTTTAAGTGCATACCGGTCTTCCGCTGCCCCTGCATAAAAAAGCATAGTACATTTTTTGAAGGGCTTGCCTAGCCAATTCTTGATGCTCATTTGCGTTGACAGGATCCTCGACCTTGTTTCCTGAATAAAAATTTAAGCTATATCAACTCAACAGCTTAACAATTTCTTCTATATGAGACTCCATGAATTTCAATTGTCAACAAAAAGGTGACCACAACAATAGCCCTAGAAATACTCTTCCCTTCATATATGGTCCTGGAATCAAGACGCTCTGATAAACAAAGATGGACGTAAGTAGTAAAATTATCATCCTACTTCAGAGTATGTCACTAGTCCATTGCCAACCCTTACTAAGAACAATGCACAATAACACATCACACAAATGACGGCATAATTGCAAGTTAAATGTGCCCACACGTATTCTCACGAAATCTTAACAGGAGAGTGAAAAGAATGGAACAGCGATCGTAATGCGCCACATCCCTCAACGTATTTATAGCTATAACTACAGAACACGAACACATCAAAACGGAGCAACGTCGAAGCCAAACGCAACTCATAAAATTAAGAACAGAATCGATTGTTTGTCGTATTCCGCCGAACAATTGTCCGAAAGGCAGACTCAACTCATTTTGCACATGAAACCATAATCAACTCCCTTGCCGTTCCTCTGAAGCACATATGACTCATAAAATCACACATAGCTGAACCTGAACCTACCAGTTCGATGTCCAAAACAAGTTTAGCCCAACCATCAGAATCTTTTTACAGCTAGCCCAACCACTCACATTGACCTTCGTCACAAACTCCTACATGACGGTACATAATCTTTCCGCTAGTCTCGACTGCATAAGGACAAAAGAGAAGAATCCGATCTTTCTGCATCGCAGACGCTCAGCCATGCGGATACAAAAAGAAAGTGCAGAGCAGGGGAGTTGCTCTGCGCACTCCAATCAAAGAACGGAGACGACCCAAATGGTACGATGTTTCGCAGGATAAGCAAAATGGAACCTTGGGTTTTCACACGATCGGACCAAAACCTCTGGTCGAAGGACGAAACGATGTAGGACAGTGACGAGCCACGCGAGGTAGTAGAGTAGACTGGACTCACTTCCAAGTTATGCGTGGCTTACTGTCGGGGATTACTGATTACTATCTATAATCACCTGACTTCCATATAGCGCATGCCTATACGATAACATGATTAAACGAAATTTCATTGAGGTTACATGCTAACTGCTATGTACCATTTCTCAAAATGACTTATAAAAATGAATTTGAGTAAAGCAAGAAATAGCATGATAACAACTAGGGTTAAGGGTGGCAAAAGTGACTAAGAAGAAGAAGATTCAAGACAGATATGTTATCCCAATACAGGGGCCCTTCCCTGTGCCATCCCAAAATAGGACTGCCTTTTAGTCTTCAAATCTCATCAAAATGGTCATAAAAAACTCAAAGGTCTCAGCATTAGCCGGGCATGATAAAAAGTTGTTAAATGACCAAAATTAGTCGCATCTCAATGTGATGAATGTAAATACATGCACCAAATTGAGTTTGCTAATTTCAAATGTCGGTAATTCCAAAGGCTTCCCAACAACCTGTAAGACCAAAAGGGTTCTCTCCTCGCACCCAACATAGTACAAAATTCATTTTTACAATGAACAACAAAATGACAAACTAAAATACTAATCGCTGCAGAACATGGGGGACTGTACGTTTATCAACCGATCTCCTTATCATTCAACAATATGGAGAATATATTAGAAACAATCACATGCTCGAAAGGCTAGTTGAAAGTGAACAAGAGCAAGAGACCTTGTGAAAAGGTACTTGACAGTTGAAATTATACATATGATTTGCATCTCAATCACCCATCTCAACTTCGCATTTTACTTTTCAACGTTGTGTAGAGTTGCTTTATTACTTTAAACTAAAGTATCTTGGCTCCTTCATCATCTCAGAATGGTGGAGAGATCTATTCTTGAGGGAACCTCAATCTGTCATGCTTAGAATGTCATCTTTAACAATTAAGCATCAAGGAAACGTGTCAAGATCCTATATACAATGTGGATTAGTGCTCACTAAAAAGATAGCAGATTGCTTTTCCTCTCAAAACACTCCATTACCAGCTAAAGGTGAAAGTGATAATAGCTTATATATGATGAGCAATCTTCACAAATAGTTAACTTCGCATGCCAGTGAATTTTCTTTTACAAGTGCATTGACCAATTATCAAAACTGTAACATCCTCATTTGTATACTTCATGTCTTGCACGGGTTGTGTACAGACGAACATAGATTAGTCAAGTGAAGCAGTGATCACTTAGCAGCTGTTCCATGATCGGGAACGACTCAGCAATAGATAAATTCAATTCAATTGAAGTCATAGATGCCGTTGACTTGAATGGAGCAAGACGTTTGTTGACTTGAATCATTTACAAGAGGAGCAATTTCATGGCATGATGTTGTGTAAAAAAGTTTTACGACATCGCTGTCTCTTAGTCCGAGACTCTCATTCTAATATTGCTCCATCAGTAAGCACGCAAAAACACAGTTTTACACTCAAAGAGTTTGTCGAAAAGGAGATCAAATTTGTTGGAAGTAAACGAAGAATTAGGTAGCCAGATTAGTGATTGCCTAGTAAAATAATTATCGGATTGTCGTTCTCTTGGGATATAAGGTTTGCATTTATCAAAATTGAATTGGATTATACTCGATTAAAATCAGGGCCATTTAAGCATTTAGTCATTTGGTTACTCATCTATCTATGTTAATCTAGATGAATATAATGTCAATAACAGAAAAGGGTCCATTATAAGATATTGAGGATACATTCATTATATTTTGAAATTTTTTAATTAGTTGGTGAATTTACCACAATGAAGACAATTAACTTATTTAGTTGTTCCGATATGGGTTAAAGAGATGGAAAGAGAAGATGAATGAGAGACGGAGAGAAGAGGTGGGTCAATGTACTAAATTTTACTTAGCCTTCTCGTGGGGAAGAACCGTTCCTTCACATCATTTAGAGGGGTGTTTGTGATGATACTAACTTGACAAAGTTGAATGGAAGGTATTAGACTCAGAAGACACAGATCAACGTCATGTCTTACAAGGATTTTAAGCTTCAAATTTAATGCCCGAAAGCAGCATTAAACATTAACATCTACTGATCAACCAAAAAAAATACCAGCTTTGACTATCATAAATCTCTACTGGCGCTCTGACTCGGCTCCAATTTTCTTATTGATGATGAAACATGACCACTATATACATAACATGGCAAACTACAACCGGTAATACAACAGGGGCATCACCTATTTGCCTATGCGAATCTTATCTTCATGGATGCTGCAGCATGAATTCAGAGAGAGGACTGAAGTCTCTCACAGTCTGTTATTACGTGGCCCCTCGTGATATCCTTTATGGTAGGACATCCAGAAAGTGCCATCGTAAGCTCGAGCTCATCCTTCAGCATCTCAGTGACCCTTCTAACTCCTGTTTCCCCTTTTGCCGCCAACCCGTATACTACAGGCCTTCCTATCTGTGGTAAAAAGACCACTATTAGGAGAATGTCAACAATTGCCATCGATGAGGTGTTTTGGTAATGTGAAAAGATGGTTTCTACTAACTTGGCACAATATTATTACCCAAATACCTCAAGGGTTTGGTACGATACCTCTTACTAATATAGCAGATAGTCCACATCAAGAAATATCAGGAATGTGCCAAACTAATTAAAAGATTGTACCAGTACTGCTTGCGCCCCAAGGGCCAACGCCTTGAAAATATCCGTTCCTCGCCGCACTCCTCCATCAACAAAAACAGGGACTTTCCCTTTGACTGCATGAACAACCTACAAACGAATATTTAATAAAACAAAATGCTGTTTGACAGAGATGACTTGATGCAGTACAAGCTTTTGTGCATTTGTAAAAATAGAGGGAAACAGAATACAAGCTTTATTTTCAGGGGGCAAAACCGGGTGTATTTACTCTTGTCCAGTGTTTACAAATGCTCCAAAATCTAGTATCTATTATTAAACCTGCTGAACAAAGGATTTCATTAAAATAGGCACCTCTTCCAGAACTGATATCGTTGCTGGAGTATAATCCAGCTGTCGAGCTCCATGATTCGAGACAACTATCCCAGCAGCTCCTGCTTCTACTGCCTTAATTGCTGCCATTGAGGGTATACAAGCTTGTTGATAAGGTTGTCAAGTGTGCAACAACCAATAGTAGTAATAACAGTTTGAGTATACTGAGAAGCAAATTAGTAAATTCCTATGGATGACTAAGATGCTTCAATCCAATATCAGAGAACAAAAGGTCTTAATAGCAGCGATGACAAAATGAAGACAGAAAACATCCCATTATCATCAAAATTCCTAACTCATACAACTTGCCCAACAGAATAACTATGGTGTTCAAACCACCAAACCAATTGAGGCATAATAATGTTTCCTTTCAAGATGAACTGAAGAATCTTCAAAGTTTAATGCTAGAGGTTCACCCTCTACAAACTAGATATAAAATCAAACCCCAAGTTATAACAAAATTCTCCTGCAACGGATTTTTTTTTTAGTTCTATGTTAAGCCTCAAACTGCTTTTCACACTATCCTGATTTTCAGTGTCAATTAAATCATACCTAACTGTTCGCTATAGTGTCAACATATTGTATAATATTGATGGAACTGTTTATACAGTGATGAACTCACAATGATCTGGTGCTCACTGTAGACCTCATACAAAATAAAACAACAGCACGCACGCAAATTTGTACTATTGAAAATACCTAATGAATTCCATCAAATCTAGCACAAATGAGAATACAAAAATTCATTTTCGCACAGTTGACAAGTTCTCAAGCTACAATTCTTGACTTTCCTTCTTTTTTTCCTAGTAAATGCAGTGATCCCTTTGCTCATGTATGCATATGTGGTTTTATCTATTAAGAGAATCAATGCCAAATTAGCTCAAAGATAGACAGTCTTGTCAGTTGCTAGTCATGGCCATGCTACCTGAAAATTGGTTGACAGATTGATTTGAAGCAAATAATGAAGTTCAAGGTAATATCTTCTCAACTCAGGGATGAGATTTAGGGGATCCTTGACGTACAGATTTTTCCAGGTCTTAAGCCATCTTAAAATAAAACTTCTCATTTAAGCTAGTGTTTTTAAAACCAAAAAAGAAGGTTTTAGCCACAGCTTTTGGCTGATTTCAATCAGTTCAACCTGGTATGGGAGAGCAATTTGGCTCAATCTCTGATCTGGTTTAGGCAACGAATGTGCTAAGTAACCTATAATTCAAATTAAGACACTAAACAGTCTTCAGACGAATCCTCAACTGCCTTTCTCTTAGAATAGAATCCTAGATCTTACCATCTTCGTGTGTAAGAATGCCCTTGATCAGAATCGGCAATTTTGTTATAGATCTCAACCATCCAATGTCCTGAAGCATTGTAACTTAATTACATGACCAACAACATACCAAATAAAGCAAATAAAGGCATTATAAAGATCCAGTTATCATTTGTAGGTAATGGCAACAAGAAAAAATTGAATGAAAAAGGTCATCATAAGATGGCTATTAAAACTATTTCTACGCTGGATGACACTACCCAACACGTCTCTTTCATTCAAAGAACACGATTCTTTTGATGAAACATCGCCCAGAATAAATTTCAAGGATTGATTACCAAGTAAATTTAAGATAGTATGGAGGTTCACCTTCCAACTCAAAGAAGCATCAAGAGTTAAATCAGCATAAGCTTTAAAGTTGGAACCCTCATCCTGCATATTTCAGGTAAAGGAAAAGGGAAGCGCAAGTGAGAGAGATGTTATGCCTAATTTCCGCATTTAACAATCTATAAAACTTTGAGATATCTCTCTAGAAGTTATTTAGGCAGCCAAAATGTCTTCATCGGTCAAGTATTGACCATACATTTTCTGTTCCCTGACGTTATCTGAATTGTTTGTTTCTTCACCCCAAGATACAACGGTAAACAATCATGTTTCCTAAGCAAATAAAAAACTCCTCCAGACACAGATATAATCAAATGGAACGGCTATTGATATAAGAGCAAAAATGAAAAAAATATTCTTTGCCCCAAGGGCAGCTTTGCATAAGAGAAGCACAGAGCTCATGGAATAAATCTCCACTAGGCTGAGCCTAATACCATTATATCCACAAACATCAACGCCATAGTGAGCATTTCTTTTTGTTTTACTACCTTGTTAATGTCAAAGAGAGTTACAGACTCCGAAAAAATAGAGCAACATAGAGCAGGGTATGAAGATAATGACACAAACAACCTTTACGCCATCAAAGGAGATTGGTCAGTGAGATATTAGGAACATAGACATCTCCCCATCTATTCATCTCCATTGAATAGGTAAAAATATATTGGTATTGTCGGATGCTCAAATAGAACAGAAATTGTTCACTCACAGAGACAACTTGAGTTGGGAGTAGACCTTCAAAATTCTTCAACTGAGGTTGTATCATTCTGTCATAGAAAGACAGAGAGAGTTTAACCGTACCCAAACTTTGTTATATGACCATGATATCCATGACCCAGGGGGTGGGGGAGCAAGAGAGGAGAGCATTTTACTTGTTCTTTAAGTCTGCCTCCCTTTTGCCAAGCCTGGGAACATCAACAGTAAGAACAATAGCTTTGTATCCACTTCTTTCAGCTCTTTGTACCATCTGAGCTGTAATATCCCGTCTCTTGTATACCTGCATAAGGAAATGTGTTGATTATTGAAATGAAATCTTAATGGAGAATGTACAAAGCCCAGAAAACTGGAGATTCTCAATCATATAGATACTTACATATATTTGAAAGAATCGAATGGCATCACAGCTGGATGCAACCTCTTCCACAGTGCACGTAGACGAATATGAAACAATCTAGAGTAAAAAGGTGAAATGAGTAAATTATAGCAGCAAAATCGAGATTAAAAATATTTGGTAATCTATTACCATGATGACATTACATGCAGCAGCTGCTCTTGCAGTTGCAACCTCTCCTGGAAGATGGGAAATTGCATCACTAAAATGAAATCAAGTGAATGTGCAAAAGAGTTCCTCCAAGAAAATTCAGGTTTCACACCTTCAGGATGTGCCAACTTATGCATAGAAGTAGGAGCAATCATAATGGGGGCAGATACGTTATAGCCCAATATGGTAGTCGACAAACTAATTTTGCTCACATCTATGAGGACTCTCGGCCTAAACCTGCCAAAAATACAAGAGTAGAGAATTAGCAAACAACATGATATGGTTGCTGCAGATTTCATCTGACCAGCATTCATTAGCCATTACATTATTCTGCGAAAGGCTTCGACGTTTTCTTTAAGTGTATACTGGTCTTCCGCTCCCCCCGCATAAAAGTCATAGTACATTTTTGGAAGGGCTTGCCTAGCCAATTCTTGATACTCATTCACATTGACAGGATCCTCAGCCATGTTTCCTGAATGCAAATTTTAAGTCTTGTTAACTCAACAGCTTCACAATGTCTCCTACATGCGACTCCACAAATTTCGATGGTCAACAAAAGGGTGACCACAACAATAGCCCTACGAATACTCTTTCCCTTCGTATATGGTCCTAGAATCAAGATGCAACTTATAAACATATGCAGATGTAAGTAGCAAATTCATATCATCTTATGTCAAAGTATGTCACCAGTCCATTGCATACCCTCACCAAGGATGAACCTACAAGAGATCTAAAACGATTTACCATATACTAACGGCATATTCGCAACGTGAAACATGCCCACACGAATTCACACTAAATCTAAACGGGAGAGTGAAAAGTATGGAATAGCGATCCTAGTGCACCCACATGCCTCGATGTATCTACAGCTATAACTACAGCACACAACATCAAAGCCACACGCAGCTCATAAATTCAGAAAAGAATCAAGTCTTCGTCATATTCTGCCAATAATCAACCCCAACTCATTTTGCACAAGTACCCCACTCACATCAACACGCTTGCCGGTTCCTCTGAAGCTCACATAACTCATAAAATCAAACGTAGCTGAGCCTGACGCCTACCAGCACACCACGACGATCTCCAAAACAAGTTTAGCCCAACCCAATTCAGAATCCAACTCTAGCCCAACCACTCACACAAAATCTTTGTCACACACTCCTACATGACGATCAACAAATTTTTCGCTAGACATGACTGGATGCCTTCAAAAACTGCGATCTTTCTGCATCGCAGACGCTCCGCTATACGGAGTCTCAAAAGGAAGTGCAAAATGGAACCTGGGTTTTCACACGATCGGAGCAAAATCGCTGCTTGAAGGACGAGACTCGATGTCAGGACAGTGATGAGCGATGCGCGGTAGGAGAAGACTGGACTGCGTCCAATGGAATGACAATGAAGGCTATAAAAAGACGACAACTCACGCACGCGTCGGTTAGTGTTGGGGAGTAACTGATTGCCAGTGGTCGCACCCAATAAGAAAGCTTGCCCATTATTGTTGTCTTTTTCCATTATTTTATTTTCCCAACTGTCTGCCGAGTAAGAAAACTTATGATATTCTTCTCTCCTTTTCTTTTCGTCTTTTTTTTTTTTTTTTTTTTTTTTTGGGCCAACACTACTTTCAACTTGTTATTTACTCCTACATCTATTATCACATTAACCAGATTATATATCTCTCGTGGATCCCGCCTTGATTTAAGATTGATATTTACTTTTTATTCTTCTTCTTCTTTTCAATTTTACTAATGGATAAAATTATCCACGTTCCTCTTAGATAACTTCTCTTTTTAAAGTAGCGGGTTCTTCCACTCCCATTACATTTCCTTCATATTTGTCTCCTTACAAACTTATTCTTTATTACTATAATTTGAACAAGTGCTAATCATATATGAAACTAAAGAAATGTTAGTTTTATCTGCAAATTGTTTACTTTATTTCTTTTTATTACCTTCATAACTGTGAATGTTGCAACTTGACTTTTCGTACAAATTTACAATGATTTACTCAAAAAACTGAATATTGAGATTGATGTAAGCATTATTTACGAGTTACTAATCTTTGAATGTATATTGCAATGTAGTAACTATGGAAGATATTATTGTTTTTTGCTTGAATCTATGTAATTGCAAATGGAGAAAATAGCAATCAATCGTCTCAACAAGTTCATTTAAAACTTTACTAGGTAATTTTTTAATGCAAGAGAATCTTTTGAGTAGTGTGTAGATGTATCTTCTTACGCGATGTTAGTAAAAATGACATAAATAATCCATAAACTTTAGCTCAGTATACAATGTGGTTTTAAGTTATTTAATGTAATTCTTAAACCTTAGCCCAATATATAATGTGGGCCCTTAACTTTTAATTTGCCAGTGTATTCCTTTACTTTTGGTAAATTAATGCTCAATTTAGTCCATAAACTATATGAAAATGATTAATATTATCCCTCATCTTGAATTAATGAAAAGAATACATTAAATATATTCATATAATTTAGGGATCGCATTGAACATGTGCCAAAAATTTAGAGACTATATTGAACAAATTAAAAGTTCATGGATCATATTGAATATTAAGTTAAAGTTATGGCACGTTTGGCAACTTGCCAAATAAAAAATAATTTATACTATTTTGTTTCTGGAAATATATTTTGGACAAAAATAATTTGATAATTTTTTTATCCTAGAAAACAAATTTATTTTCAAAAATAGATTTAGAATAAAATCAATGAGTAAAAGAAAATTGTTTCTTTGTTCCCGAAAACAATTCTAGAATCAAGACAACCCAAATTTCTTTTTCTTTTTTTTTTCTCTTCTTCTTTTCTTCTTGTTCTTCCTCCACCGCCGCTGCCACCACTGTCTGCCGCTGCCACCACTGTCCACCGCTGCTAGTCGCCAGCAATTGGTTGAACGACGTCGACAAGTTGGTTGGAGGCTCGCCCAAGCCTCTTCCGGCCACCGGCTAGCCCTCACCTGGCTAGGTGAGGCTCAACCTCGCCCAAATCGGCAAGGTGGCACTCGCCAAGCCATCGGCGAGGCTCAACCTCATAGAGCCACCGCGAGGTCGACCTCCCCTTGGCCGAGAGACAAACCCCACAGTGGCCTGATGAGGCTTGGCCAACGAGGCACAGCCTCGCCAAGGATTCGACGACCCTCCGGTAAGGTTGCTAGCCAAAGGTTGAAGAAGAAGAGAAAGAAAAGAACAAAAGAAAAAAAGGAGAAAGAAGAAAAAGTAATTAAATTATTAAATAATTAAAAGAAAATAGTTTGTATTAAAAAATTTTAGGACGGTGGCAGACGCAATTCTATTCCGGAATAAAAATTTTGGCCAGTTACCGAACACTTTCAAATGTTTAGAAATTATTCTTGGAAATAGAATCGAAAGAAATCATTTATGATCAAAAATTGTTCACAGGAACAGAATGATTACCAAACATATCTGTAGAGACCACATTAAATAAATTAAAAGTTCAAGAATCCTATTGCATATTAGATTAAAATTCAATGATTATTTATATCTTACCCCCTTCAGGTTATTTTGTCCTCATAAAAAAGTCAAAGAGAGACAAATATATTAATCCTAGTTGTGATATGGGAGGTAATTATTGTGATCAACATAACATTTCTATTGCACGTCAGAGAAGCATGACTAGATCTCATTTGATTGACCGTCCTTTGGAAGTGCTTTATTATAAAAAGAAGAATGGATCATGGTCACTCAAAATATTGAACGCATCACACAATAAATAATAATAATAAAATAGTTTATTAGATTCATTGAATAAAATGAAAATTGAGCAATCAAAAAACGCAAACTACAATGTAATTTTAGTTAAACGAAATGCGTATTGAAATTTAGGTGATATTAATTCAAGAGCTTAACAATGTCTCATATATGAGACTCCACGAATGTCAATTGTCAGCCAACAATAGCCCTACGAATACTCTTCCCTTCATCTATGGTCCTGGAATCAGGACGCGACTTATAGACAAATACAACAGTAAGTAGCGAAATCATATCATATTAATTCGAAGTATGTCACTAGTCCATTGCCAACCCTTACTAAGAACAATGCACAATAACACACCACACAAAAGACGGCATAATTGCAAGTTAAATGCACCCACGCGAATTCAAACGGAATCTAAACGGGAAAGTGAAAAAGTATGGAACGGCAACCGTAATGCACCACATCCCTCAATGTATTTAAAGCTATAACTACAGAACACAAACACATCAAAACGCAAGCAACATCAAAGACAAAAGAAGGTCGTAAAATTAAGTACAGAATCGAGTCTTTGGCATATTCCACCAAGCAGTCGTCCGAACATCTGCAAAGGCAGACTAACTCATTTTTTACATGGTAACATACTCAATCAACGCGCTCGCCATCCCTCTGAAGCATGCATGACTCATAAAAATTTCACATAGCTGAACCTGAACCTACCAGTACGATTGTCCAAAACAAGTTTAGCCCAACCAAATTCAGAATCTTACTACTAGCCTAACCACTCGCATAAACCTTCGTCACAAACTCCTACGTGACGATCAATAATCTTTTCGCTAGTCATGACTGCATAAGGACGACGACGACGACAACAACAAAAAAAGCGATCTTTCTGCCGCAGACGCGTAGCCATGCGGATGCTCAAAGAAAGTACAGAGCAGGGGAGTTGCTCTGCGCACTCGAATCTAAGAACAGAGACGACCCAAATGGTACGATATTTCGCAGGATAAGCAAAATGGAACCTTGCGTTTTCACACAATCGGACCAAAACCTCTGGTCGAAGGACGAAACGATGTATGACAGTGACGAGCAACGCGAGGTAGTAGTAGAGCGGGCTCACTTCAAAGGAATGATAATGAAGGCTACAAAAGACGGTAAGTCGTATGCGTCACTTACTGTCAGGATTACCGATTACTAGGGATCGCGTCCAATGAAAGGTTGCCCGCCACTATTCTCTCTTTTTTTTTTTGGGTCTTTTTTATTCTATAATCACCTGACATTATTATAGCACGTGCCTATATGATAACATGATTAAACGAAATTTCACTGAAGTTCCATGCTATCTGCTATGTACTATTTCTCCAAATGACATATGATAATGAATTCAAGAGAAGCAAGAAATAGCATGATAACAACTAGAGTTAAGGGTGGCGAAAGTGACTAAGAAGAAGATTCCAGACAGATATGTTATCCCAATACTGAGGCCCTTCCCTGGGCCATCCCAAAATAGGACTGTCTTTAGTCTTCAAACCTCATCAGAATGGTCATTGAGAACTCAAAGGTCTCAGCATTAGCCGGGCATGGTACAAAGTCCTTAAATGCCCAAGTTAGCCGTATCTTAATGTGATGAATGCAAGTACATGCACCAAATTGAGTTTGCTAATTTCAACTGTTAGTAATTCCAAAGGCTTCCTAACAACTTGTAAGACTAGAAGGGTTGTCTCCCAGCACCCAAAGTAGTACAAAACCTATCTTTACAATGAACACCAAAACGACAAACTAAAATACTAATTAATCACTGCATAACGTGAGGGACTGTACGTTTATCAACCGATCTCCTTACTATTCAACAATATGGAGTATATATTAGAAACAATTACATGCTGCCATGGCTCGTTGGAAGTGAACAAGAACAAGAGACCTCGTGAAAAGGTACTTGACAGTTGAAATAATGCATATGATTTCCATCTCGATCACCCATCTCAACATCGCTTTTACTTTTTAATGTTGTGTAGAGTCGCTTTATTTTTTTAAACTGGAAGTATCTTGGCTCCTTGATCACATCAGAATTGTGGAGCGATTCTATTCCTGAGGGTACCTCAATCCGTTATACTTAGAATGTCATCTTTAACAATTAAGCATCCAGGAAACATGTGTCGAGATCCTATGCACAGCGTGGATTAGCGCTACTAAAAGGATAGCAGATTGCTTTTCCCCTCAAAACACTCCAAGACCAGCTAAAGGCGAAAATGATAATAGCATATATATGTCAAACAATCTTCATAAATGGTTAACTTCGCATGCCGGTGAATTTTCTTTTACAAGTGCATTGCCCAATTACCAGAACTGGAACATCCTGACTTCTCAATTAGGGTTTGTGTACTTCATGTTTTGCACGGGTTGTGTACAAACGAACATAGACTATTCAAATGAAGAAGTGAGGACATTGCAGCCATTACATGAGCGGGAAAGACTCAGCAATAGATAGATTCAATTCAATCGAAGTCACAGATGCCACTGACTTAAATCGAGCAAGACGTTCGTTGACTTGAATAATCCACAAAAGGAGCGATTTCATGACATGATGGTGTGTAAAAAAGTTTTGCGACATCGCTGTCTCTTAGTCCAAGACTCTGAATCTAATAATAAGCACGCAAAAACATAGTTTTACAATTAAATAGTTTGTCAAAATCGAGATTAAAATTGTTGGAAGTAAACAAAGAGTTAAGGTAGCCGGATTAGTGATTACCTAGCAAAATAATTGGAGTGTCATTCTCTTGAGATATAAGGTTTGTGTTTATCAAAATTGAAAGTATTACACTTGATTAATATTGGGGCCATTTAAGCATCTAGTGCTCTTGTTATTCATCAATCTAAGTTAATCTAGACGAATGTAATGTCAATAATAGAAGTAATCTAGACGAATGTAACGTCAATAATAGAAGGCGACCCATTTATATTGGATACATTCATTATATTTTGAATTTCTTAATCAGTTGATGAATTTACCACGATGAAGACAATTAACTTATATGGTTGTTCCGATATGGGTCAAAGAGATGGAAAGAGAAGGCGAATGGGAGACCGAGAGGAGAGGTGGGTCAATGTACTTAATTTTACCTAGCCTTCTCGTGGTGGGGAAGAACCGCTTTTTCACATCATTTAGAGGGGCATTCGTGATGATACTAACTTGACAAAGTTGATTGGAAGGTATCAGAGTCGGAAGAGAGATCAAATTCATGTCTGACAAGGATTTAAGCTTCAAATTTAATGCCGCAAAGTAGCACAAACATTAACATCTACTGATGAACCAAGAAAAAATCAACTTTGACCATCATAAATCTCTACAGAGCTCTGACTTGGCTCCAGTTTTCTTATTGATGATGAAACATGACCGCTATTTACATAACATGGCAAACTACAAGCGATGATACAACAAGGGTATCGTCTATTTGACTATGTTAATCTTATCTTCATGGATGCTGCAGCACGAATTCAGAGAGAGGAATGAAGTCTCTCACGGTCCGTTATCACGTGGCCCCTGGTGATATTTTTTATGGTAGGACATCCAGATAGTGCCATCGTAAGCTCAAGCTCATCCTTCAGCATATCAGTGACCCTTCTTACTCCAGTTTCCCCTTTTGCCGCCAACCCATATACTACAGGCCTTCCTATCTGTAGAATAAGTAAGACCACTATTAGGAGAATGTCGACAAGTTTCCTAGGCACTTGTTCAGTTGTGATCGGGCGTTTCGGTAATGTGAAAATATAGTTTCTACAAACTTGGCATGATATTATTACCAAATACCTCAAGGGTTTGGTATGACACCTCTTTACTAATATAGCAGATAGTCCACATCAAGAAATATCAAGAATGTGCCAAACTATTTAAAAGATTGTACCAGTACTGCTTGTGCCCCGAGGGCCAATGCCTTGAAAACATCTGTTCCCCGCCGCACTCCTCCATCAACAAAAACAGGGACTTTCCCTTTGACTGCATGAACAACCTACAAACGAAGATTTAATAAAAACAGCGATGACTAAAATGCTGTTTGATATAGATGACTTGCTGCAGCACAAGCTTTCATGCATTTGTAAAAGTAGAGGGAAACGGAATACCAATGTGGTTTATTTTCAGGGGGCAAAACTGGGTGCATATACTCTTATCCAGTGTTTACAAATGCTCCAAAATCTAGAATCTATTATAAAACCTCCAGACAAAGGATAGGCACCTCTTCCAGAACTGATATTGTGGCTGGAGAATAATCTAGCTGTCGAGCTCCATGATTTGAGACAACTATCCCAGCAGCACCTGCTTCGACTGCCTTAATTGCTGACAATGAGGGCACACTCGTTGATAAGGTTGCCGAGTATGCCACAACCAATAGTAGTAATAACAGTTTGAGTATACCAAGAAGCAAAATGGTAAATTCTAATAGATGAATAAGATGCTTCAATCTAATATTAGAGAACACAAGGTCTCAATAGCAGCGATGACAAAATGAAGACAGAAAATATCCCATTACCTTCAAAGTTCCTAACTCATACGACTTCTGCAACAGAATAACTATGGTGTTTGAACCACCAAACCAATTCAGGCATAATGTTGTTTCCTTTCAAGATGAACTGAAGAATCTTCAACGTTTAGAGGTTCACCCTCTACAAACTAGATATCTAATCAAACCCCAAGTTATCAAAAAATTCTCCTGCACTTAACAGATTTTTTCCAGTTCTATATTAAGCCTCAAACTACTTTTCATACCATCTCCTGACCTTCAATGTCAATTAAATTGCTCCAAACCATCCGCTATGGAGTCAACATATTGTACGATACTAATGGAACTGTTTGTATGGTGATGAACTGGCATTGACGTGTTGCTCACTATAGACAACTGAGAATGCAAAAATAGATTTTGGCATGGTTGACGAGTTCTCAAGCTGTCATTCTTGACTTTCCTTTTATTTTCCTGGTAAACATAATGATCCTTTTGCTCATGTATGCATATGTGGTTAAAAATTTTATCTATTAAAAGAATCAATGACAAATTAGTTCAAAAACAGATGTCTTGTCATTTGCTACTTATGAACACGCTACCTGAAAATTGGTTGACAGATTGATTCGAAGCAAATAATGAAGTTCAAGGTAATATCTTCTCAACTCTGGGATATTATTCAAAGGATCCTTAAAGTACAGATTTTTCCAGGTCTTAAGCCATCTTAATATAAGACTTCTCGTTCAAGCTAGTGTTTTCAAAACCAAACCAAATGGTTTTAGCCACAGCTTGTGGCCGATTTCGATCAGTTCAACCTGGTATGGGACAGCAATTCGGCTCAATCTTTGATCTGGTTTTTGGAACACTGATTTAAGCAATGAATATGTTAAGTAAGCTATAGTTCAAATTAAGACACAAAACATTCTTCTGACAAACTTTCGACTGCTTTTTTTTTTTTTTTTTTTTTTTTTTTTTTTTTTTTTTTTTTTTTTTTTTTTTTTTTCAGAATACAAGATCTTACCATCTTCGTGTGTAAGAACTCCCTTGACCAGAATCGGCAATTTTGTAATTGATCTCAACCATCCAACATCCTGCAGCATTGTAATTTAGTTACATGACCAATAAGATACCAAATAAAGCAAACAGAGACATTATAAAGATCCAGTTATCATTTGTAAGTCATGGCAACAAGCGAAAATTGAATGAAAACAAGATAGCTATTAAAACTATTTTTTACACTGGATGACACTACCTCAAACATCTCATTCATCCACAGAACGAGATTCTTTTACTGAAACATTGCCCAGAAAAAATTTCAAGGGTTAATTGCGAAATAAATTAAGATGGTATGGAGGTTCACCTTCCAACTCAAAGAAGCATCAATAGTTGAATCAGCAATAGCTTTTACATTTGAACCCTCATCCTGCAAATTGCAACAGAACCAAAGGAAAAGGGAAGCACGAGTTAGAGAGATGTTATGCATAGATTTTGCATTTAACAAACTATAAAAATTTGAGATATCTTTCTAGAGGTTATTTAGGCAGCGAAAATGTCTTCATTGGTCGAGTATTGACCATGCATTTTCTGTTGCCTGATTGCCCCAAGATGCAATGGTGGAAAGTTATGTTCTCTCAGCAAATGAATTATCCAAAAAAAAAAAAAAAAAAAAAAAAAAAAAAGAGACTCCTCCAGACACAGATTAGTCAACCGGAACAGTTATAGAGAAAAGAATGCCAATGAATACAATACTCTTTGCCCCAAGGGCAGCTTTGCATAATAGAAGCACAGAGCTCACAGAATAAATCTCCACTAGGTTGAGCCTAATACCATGATATCCACAAACATCAACGCCATAGTGAGCATTTCTATTTGTTTTGCTACCTTGCTAATGTCAAAGAGAGTTACAGACTCCGAAAAAATAGAGCAGCTTATAGCAGGGTACGAAGATAATGACGAAAACAGCATCCACACCATAAAAGGAGGTTGGTCAATGAGATATCAGGAACATAGATATCTCCCCATGCATGCATCTCCATTGAATAGGTAAAAATATATTGCTATTGTCAGATCCTCAAATAGAAAAGAAATCGTTCACTCACAGAGACAACTTGAGTAGAGAGTAGACCTTCAAAATTCTTCAACTGAGGCGCTATAATTCTGTCATAGAGAGAGAGAGAGAGAGGGAGAGAGAGAGGGAGAGAGAGAGTTTAACAGTATCCGAACTTTGTTTTATGACCATGATATCCATCCCCCAAGAGAAGGGGGGCGAGTGAGAGAGAGCCAGAGAGGGAGGAAAGCATTTTACCTGTTCTTTATGTCTGCCTCCCTTCTGCCAAGTTTGGGAACATCAACAGTAAGAACAATAGCTTTGTATCCACTTCTTTCAGCTCTCTGCACTATCTGAGCAGTAATATCCCGTCTCTTGTATACCTGCATAAGGAAATGCATTGATTATTGAGATGAAATCTTAATGGAGAATGTACGAAGCGAAAAAACTGGAGATTCTTAATCAAATAGATGCTTACATATATTTGAAAGAATCGAATGGCATCACAGCTGGACGCGACCTCTTCCACAGTGCACATAGACATATACGAAAGGATCTAGTGTAAAAAGGTGAATTGAGTATGTTATAGTGGCAAAATTGAGATTAAAAATAGTCGGTAATCTATTACCATGATGACATTACATGCAGCAGCTGCTCTTGCGGTAGCAACTTCTCCTGGAAGATGGAAAATTTGCATCACTAAAACCAAAACGAGCAAATGTGTGAACGAGATCCTCCAAGAAAATTCAGGTTTCACACCTTCAGGATGTGCCAACTTATGCAAAGCAGTAGGAGCAATCATGATGGGAGCAGATACGTTATAGCCCAATATGGTAGTCGACAAACTAATTTTGCTCACATCTATGAGGATTCTCGGCCTAAGCCTGCCAAAAGTACATGCATAGAGAATTAACAAACAACGTGATATGGTTGCTGCAGATTTAATCTGACCAGCATTCATTAGCCATTACGTTATTCTGCGAATGGCTTCGACGTTTTCTTTAAGTGTATACTGGTCTTCTGCTCCCCCTGCATAAAAATCATAATACATTTTTGGAAGAGCTTGCCTAGCCAATTCTTGATACTCATTCACATTGACAGGATCCTCAGCCATGTTTCCTGAATGCAAATTTTAAGTGTTATTAACTCAACAGCTTCACAATGTCTCCTACATGCGACTCCACACATTTGATTGTCAACAAAAAGGTGACCACAACAATAGCCCTACAAATACTCTTTCCCTTCATATGTGGTCCTAGAATCAAGATGCAACTTATATACATATACAGACGTAAGTAGCAAATTCATATCATCTTAAGTCGAAGTAGGCCAGCAGTCCATTGCATACCCTCACCGAGGATGAACCTACAAGAGATCTAAAACGATTTACCATATACTAACGGCATATTCGCAACTTGAAACGTGCCCACACGAATTCACACTAAATCTAAACGGGAGAGTGAAAAGTATGGAATAGCAATCGTAATGCACCCACATCCCTCGATGTGTCTACAGCTACAACTACAGCACACAACATCAAAGCCACACGCAGCTCATAAATTTAGAAAAGAATCAAGTTTTTGTCATATTCTGCCAATAATCAACCCCAACTCATTTTGCACAAGTACCCCACTCACATCAACACGCTTGCCGGTTCCTCTGAAGCTCACATAACTCATAAAATCAAACGTAGCTGAGCCTGACGCCTACCAGCACACCACGACGATCTCCAAAACAAGTTTAGCCCAACCCAATTCAGAATCCAACTCTAGCCCAACCACTCACACAAAATCTTTGTCACAAACTCCTACATGACGATCAACAAATTTTTCGCTAGATATGACTGGATGCCTTCAAAAAGTTCGATCTTTCTGCATCGCAGACGCTCCGCTATACGGAGTCTCAAGAGGAAGTGCAAAATGGAACCTGGGTTTTCACACGATCGGAGTAAAATCTCTGCTTGAAGGACGAGACTTGATGTTAGGAACGTGACGAGCGATGCGCAGTAGGAGAAGACTGGACTGCGTCCAATGGAATGACAATGAAGGCTATAAAAAGACGACAACTCACGCACGCGTCGGTTAGTGTTGGGGAGTAACTGATTGCCAGTGGTCGCGCCCAATAAGAAAGCTTGCCCATTATTGTTGTCTTTTTCCATTATTTTATTTTCCCAACTCTCTGCCGAGTGAGAAAACTTATGATATTCTTCTCTCCTTTCTTTTTTTTGCCAATGCTACTTTCAACTTGTTATTTACTCTTACATCTATTATAACATTAACCAGATTATATATCTCTTGTTGATCCTGCCTTGATTTAAGATTGATATTTACTTTTTATTCTTCTTCTTCTTTTCAATTTTACTAATGGATAAAATTACCTACGTTCCTCCTAGATAACTTCTTTTTTTAAAGTAGTCGTTTCTTCCACTCCCATTACATTTCCTTCATATTGGTCTCCTTCCAAACTTATTCTTCATTACTATAATTTGAACAAGTGCTAATCATATGTGAAAGTAAAGAAATGTTAGTTTTATCTGCAAATTGTTTGCTTTACTTCCTTATATTATCTTCATAATTGTGAATTTTGCAACTTCGACTTTTTGTACAAATTTACAATAATTTACTCAAAAACTGAATATTGAGATTGATGTAAGCATTATTCACGAGTTACTAATCTTTGAATGTATTTTGCAATGTAGTAACTAGGATGATATTATTGTTTTCTACTTGAATGTATCTAATTGCAAATGGAGAAAATAGCAATCAATTGTCTCAACAAGTTCATTTAAAACTTTACCAGGTAACTATTTAATGCGAGAGGATCTTTTGAGTAGTGAGTAGATATCTTCTTACCCGATATTAGGAAAAATGATATAAATAATTCATAAACTTTGACCTAATATATAATGTGGTTTTAATTTATTCAATATAATTCTTAAACTTTAGCTCAATGTACAATGTGAGTCCTTAACTTTTAGTTTGCCAATGTAGTCCTTTGCTTTTGGTACATTGATGCTCAATTTAATCTCTAAATTATATGAAAATGATTATTGTCCTTGATCTTGAATTAATGAAAAGACTACATTGAATATATTCATATAATTTAAGGACTACATTGAATGTGTGCCAAAAATTTAGAGACTATATTGAACAATTTAAAAGTTCATGGATTATATTGAATATTAAGTTAAAATTAGGTGTGTTTAGCAACTTGCCAAACATAAATAATTTATACTCTTTTGTTCCCGGAAATAGATTTGGGACAAAAATTCGTTTAGTAAATTTTTTTGTTCTCATAAACAAATTTATTCCTGCAAATAGATTTAAAACAAAATCAATGAGTAAAAAAAAAGTTACTTTTTTATTTCAAAGGACAATTCCAAAATCAAGTCAATTCAAATTTCTTTCTTTTATTTTCTCTTCTTCTTTTCTTCTCATTCTTCTTCCGCCGCCGCCACCATCCACCATTACCAGTCGCTGGCAACCGATTAAACGAGATCTAATAAGTCCGCTGGAAGCTCGCCCAAGCCTCCCTAACCACCGACGAGCCTCCCGGCCGGGTGAGGCTCGACCTCACCCAAATCGGCAAGGTGTAGCTCGCCTAGCCGTCGGTGAGGCTCAACCTTGCTGAGCCACTGCAAGGTCGACCTCATCTTGGTCGGGCAACAAATCCCGCAATGGCCCAACGAGGCTCAGCCAACGAGGCGCGGCCCCGTCGAGGATCCGAAGACCCTCCAGTGAGGTTGTTGGCCAAAGGATGAAGAAGAAGAGAAAGAAAAAAAAAAAAGAAAAGAAAGGGAAAAAAAAAAAAGAGGAAAAAGCAATAAAATTATTAAATAATTAAAAGAAAATGTTTTTGATTAGAATTTTTTAGATGGTGGAAAACACAATTTTATTCCGAAAATAAAAATTTTGGCAAGTTATCAAACACTTTCAAATGCTTAGAAATTATTCCCGAAAACAGAATTAAAAAGAATCATTTTTTATAATTGTTCTCGAAAACATAATGGTTATCAAACACACTCTTAGGGACCACATTAAACAAATTAAAAGTTTAGAGATTCTATTGCATGTTAGATTAAAATTCAATGACTATTTATGTTGTTAGCCCCTCAAGGTTATTTTGTCCTTATAAAAAGGTCAAAGAGAGACAAATATATTCATCCTAGTTGTGATATGGAAGGTAATTATTATTTCTATTGTATGTCAAATAAGCATGACTAGATCTCATTTGATTGACCGTTCTTTGGAAGTGCTTTATTATAAAAAGAAGAATGGATCATGGTGACTCAAAATATTGAATGCATCACACAATAAATAATATAAAAAAAATATTTTATTAGATTCACTGAATAAAATGAAAATTGAGCAATCAAAATATGCAAACTACAACGTAATAGCATGCGTATTAAAATTCAGGTGATATCAATTCAACAGCTTAACAATGTCTCCTACGTGAGACTACACGACTGTCAATTGTCAGCCAACAACAGCACTACAAATACTCTTCCCTTCATCTATGGTCCTGGAATCAGGACGCGACTTATAAACAAATACAGCAGTAAGTAGCGAAATCATATCATATTACTTCGAAGTATATCACTAGTCCATTGCCAGCCCTTACTAAGAGCAATGCACAATAAGACATCACACAAATGACGGCATAATTGCAAGTTAATTGCACCCACGCGAATTCACACGGAATCTAAACAGGAAAGTGAAAAGTATGGAACAGCAACCGTAATGCACCACATCCCTCAATGTATTTATAGCTATGTTGACACCTAAATTTTGGCGACCCATTTATTCATTTATCGCATTAAAAAATTAGGGATTAATTTTAACCCCTAAAAAATATAATTTAATTACATAACATATGGTCATTAGGAGCATATTTCATTTAATTGCATATTTGTTGGGCCGGCGGTGAATGGATTTTGGTGAATGGCTTTGAATATTGAAGCCCACAAGAGCATTAAACTTTGGATAAGTCAATAATTCCTCCATGGTGATTGATATTACATGGGTGTCCTAAATTGTTAAAAGTCAATTAAGAAATTTCCAGCATATTGGCACCGACATATTTGTGCATTTAAGGGAACGAATGCAAAGGAAGGACAGCTTGTAAGCGGCCACCGATTCATACATGGAGAAGCCCATCCACGTGAAGGAAAATTATGCGCTTAGCCATAATTCGGTCAACGTGGGGAGCAAGAAATTGACCAGCATTATTTTAAGAGGAAAGAATTTATCTGGTCCAATTCATACAATATGCACAAAGGAAATTCCAAAGATCAGCATGAGAAGGGAATGTTGGGCACGTTCTACACTACGGGCACAACGGATTTGCAAGAAAGATATATCCCTGCAGAGAAGGCATTCGGTCAATGAGGAAAAGAAAAGGAAATAAAATATATTTCAAAGCATGCACAGAAAGAAAACAAAATATGCTTTCTTTCCATGATAGTTCAAACCCTCTCCCTATAAAGGACCTTCGCAGACGAAGAATAGGGAGGAAGGCCACATATATCGATACACACGGCCGTATGTAGGGGGAGACTTCGCGCACACACTGAGAAAAGAGATAGAGACGAGAAGTCACGGCCAAGTCCCTTTCGCGGCCGTGACCTTGTTATCTCTGCAATCATCACGTAGCCTCACCACTACGCGTACCCTCACGTCGCTATTGCTGATCCATCAAGAGTCCTGCCACCAGCGACGCACCTCAGGTCGAGCTCCCAGGAGTGTCCAGCGGTCTCGGCAAGCTCCTCACCAACACAACTCAGGATCGTCTGAGTCACCTTCATCATATTTTAGAGCCACCGAGACTCCTGTGGAGTTCCATCTATGCCCGATGGATTCGCCGATGTCCAGCAAGGCCAATATCTCTCCACATACGTGAAAGTCACGCCAGATTTTTGTGGCCACCGCTCGCGAGCCTGAAGTCCGAGCTGCATCTCTCGTTGCCCCGAAGTCCGTAGGCAAAACAAGTACCAAGATTTTGGTGAAATAAGCCCAAGTGGTGGATTTGTCTTCTTCTGGGTGTTGTCCAGAAGTGAGATTTTTGTGAGTTTATTTCATGCAAGCAAAGGGATATTTTTGGGCAAGGATAACATGAAGAGTTTGGTCCGTGGCGCCGTACAAATTTCAGAAAATAAATAGTCAACGCTTCCTTGTCGAGAAGCCTTCACCACCGAGAACCCATGACGATTTGCTGTCCAGCCGAGGTGCGACCTTTGACGATGATCACAAGCCAAGGAGCCTCCGATGACGAAGGTCGAAAGCTCACGACATTCAGATTTTGGCGGCTCTAAGAAAGCTCCACTTGGCGATGCTTGGAGATCAACATGGAATGAGAGAAAAATTTCCAGGCGTCCTTGACGCGCCCGAGACCTCCACCGATCCAGTTATTTTGCTCTCGTTTGAATTTTTATTATTGCAGGTCTTCCTTGACCGAGTCCAGTCACCGCCCTGGCAGCCAGCGAGTTTTACCACAAGCCAAGCGTCGTCGTTCCTTGAATTCACAGTATTCGTGTTTGCAGGTGTCTCCATGAGCATCGGTCATCTCCCACGGCCGCCCCGACGTCCATCTAGAGGCAATTAATCGAGTCATCCATTAGCAAGTCTTGAACCCGCCGCGACTGCTTTGATGATTCTCTGAACAACTCAACTTACACCAGATTCTTCAATGGGCACACGAGGGCGTTTCCAATGCAAAAGAAGCGGTGAAATTTGTCCTGTTTTGCTCGAGCTTTTTTAAAAGGCGAAGCTCAATAGCAAAGTGAAAAGAAGCTGAACTTCTCGGATAGAATTCCAAAGTACTCGGTCTTGTGGAATGCGTCCGACGATTACCGAGCGACCATGCATGCTACGGATCGTCTGATCTTCCTCACCGTGATTCCCGTGACACATCATCCGTCCGAATTTGGAAATGTCACCCGCGTGATGTCATGAATTAGGTTAGACTCTCGATTAATTTGATTTTCATATATCTCTACCTAATTCGTGATATAGCGATCTTTCTTTGAATGTTTGATCGGTATTGTCGTATCCAAGAGATCTCTTGATCCCTCATGAATTGGGAAATCTTTTTAATTTCACAACGTGCATATGATTGATAATCCAATTTCACGCTTGAAATACGACTCACGATCGCACGGAAAAATCACCAATCCGATCTCATACTCGAGATACGATTCGTGATTATATTTAAAAATTGACCAATCCGATCTCATGTGTGAGATACGATTCGTCAATTTATTTCCTAAAATTAAATGGACATGGATGATATCTTACTTAATTTGTTGCCGTGCTGTTCTTGATGCCTTTATTTGATTGCTCCCGTGCTCCCGTAAAAGAAAAACCCAAAAAATATATATATTGGAGTTATATTAGGTTAGAATATTACTTATTTTAAGGTTATTTTGCATGTTTAGAAAAAGAAATTTATTTACTTCGAATTCCTTAAATAAAGAAATAAAAAAAAAAAAGCATTCATTTAGAATGTTAGTTTTAAATTTGAATTGCACGTTTAAATATTTGACAATTTTTAATTCCAAATTTCATAAAAGAAAAAGAAAAAATTAGAATTAAGGCATTCTTTGCACGTCATAGCATATTAGGATAGATTGCATGCTTATTAAATAAGAATCATGTGTCCGTAGATTCATGAAATGCACGTTATTTAGTAATTGTTGCTAGGTTCATTTAATTAGAAATTGCCCGTCATTAGAATTAGGTCATTTTGGTTAATTTAGATTGCTTATTTAATTATTGCATGTTAATTAAGAAAACACAACAAATATTACTTATTCATATATATCGTTTCATGTTAAATTAGTAACATTGCATTGCATATAGATTTGATTCTCGTGAAAACAAAAATTGAGTGATTGCATGTTAAGTAGAAATCATTATCTAAGACTGTTGATATGAATTCTGCTCTAACAACGGAGATGCTTTCCTACGAGGTAAGTCCCTGCATTTTTTCTATTTATTTGCTTTTCTTTGAGTGTTAAATTGGTAGATTGTGCACCCGCATGACAGCCTCACATGTTAGGGAGTTAATTTAAATCAATTCAAGCTGCTTGCCAAACATTTTTCAAAATAAAAGACAAAAGTACCAAAAGAGCGTTAAAGAAATCTAGCGTAACCAAGTCCCCAAAGTCTTAAATCTCTGGTTTATAGGAATAAAGTAAATCTCCTGTTACTTTACTTTACTTGGTTTCTAATCGACCCACCAAAAAAATAGATTAGTGGCGACTCCTAAATAAAATCTATCTGCATATTAAGAATTTAAACCTAAGTTGCGAATTGGTATGGGCTTGGGAGAGCCGAGTTAAATTTAGGCTTAACAATCCATTAGCGAAATCCTAGGTGGATCACCCAAAAATTTGGTCGCGACAAGCTATAACTACAAAACACAAACACATCAAAACGCAAGCAACATCAAAGACAAAAGAAGGTCGTAAAATTAAGTACAGAATCGAGTCTTTGGCGCAGTCGTCCGAACATCTGCAAAGGCACCATACTCAATCAACACGCTCGCCGTTCCTCTGAGGCATGCATGACTCATAAAATCCCACATAGCTGAACCCGAACCTACCAGTACGATGTCCAAAACAAGTTTAGCCCAACCAAATTCAGAATCTTACTGCTAGCCTAACCACTCACAGAAACCTTCGTCACAAACTCCTACGTGACGGTCAATAATCTTTTCGCTAGTCATGACTGCATAAGGACGACGACAACAACAAAAAAGCGATCTTTCTGCCGCAGACGCGTGGCCATGCGGATGCTCAAAGAAAGTGCAGAGCAGGGGAGTTGCTCTGCGCACTCGAATCAAAGAACAGAGACGACCCAAATGGTACGATATTTCGTAGGATAAGCAAAATGGAACCTTGGGTTTTCACACAATCGGACCAAAACCTCTGGTCGAAGGACGAAACGATGTATGACAGTGACGAGGAACACGAGGTAGTAGTAGAGCGGGCTCCACCTCAAAGGAATGATAATGAAGGCCACAAAAGACGGTAAGTCGTATCCGTCCCTTACTGTCAGGATTACCGATTACTGGGGATCGCGTCCAATGAAAGGTTTTTTATTTTTTTGGTAAGGTAAGTATTATAATGTTTTTAACCAACAAATGTACAAAGAGGACAAGGCACCAAAAGCTTACATGAGACCCACGTGTCAGTACGAGTGGAAGGGTGCCCAAAAAAGGAGAAAAAACCTCCTCAAAGCTTACAGCAAAGAAAGCGGCAGCAAGGCAAACCGCAGAGACAAGGAAAGAGACAACAGCCCCGAGGGCCAGCAACAAGCCACTACAAGTAAGCAAAAACTAAAACAAAAGACCAAGATCAAAAGACCGCAGCAACCGAAGAAACCTCCCAGGAACGAGCAGAAAATAACCTCCTACTCTCAGAATAAAGAACAGCAAAGTCACTCAAAGATTGAAGGGTGTAATCCCCAGCTTTGTTGTAACCTTCTGTTTTTAGGAGTGTCTGGCACATGATGGAAGATTAGCGCTTTATCCTTAATGGCTTTATGAAGATAATTCTTCAATGCTGGAAGATAAAGAGATTGGTTGCGGAAGTTAAGTTATTCCTTTCTTTCCAAATGATATAGCAAACGGCCCCAAAGGAAAAACAAGCCAAGGATTGGTAAAAGCCGTCATCAGCAAAAATGATTCATGACCCACTCAAGGTTTTTCGACCGCGGTTTGTTTTGCCAAGCAAGGTTGCATTTAGCCGCCCACTAACGAGCAAGGCTTCCAGTAATTTGGCAAGCAAAAAACAAGTGGTCAATGGAATCCGATGGAAGAGAGCAAAAGGCACATACCGCATACTGGATTACGCTAGTAAAGAGACTTGGGTAGGCAGGCGGTTCTGAGTAATAAGCCACATAAGAGTTTGATAACAAGGGGGCAAGGATGAGCTCCAAATAAAAGAAGACCAAGGCACCACCCGACCCTTTGGACGGATCAAATTCCAGGCCGACGCGGTAGAGAACTTGCCCGAGGGATGGCCCAACCACTGGAGGCGATCAGAATCAAATGAGAGTACGTGGGGTTCACCCCAATTTGCCAAGGAAATAGCAACAGAAGAAACAGGGCTAAGTAAAGTGAGACCAACCGCGACCACCGCTGAACGAGGTAGATCAGAACGATATATTTCAGCACCGGAAAAGAAATCGCTGAGCGGCCCCTTCGATTGCCAAGGGTCAAACCAATAGGAAACCAAGAGTTCATTCCCAATCTTCCAACGAAAATGCCAAATTTATCTATGAGGAGGAGCAATTTCTTCCAAGCCCACGAGCGTCCAATGAAAGGTTGCCCGCCACTATTCTCTCTTTTTTCTTTTTTCTGGGTCTTTTTTATTCTATAATCACCTGTCATTATTATAGCACGTGCCTATATGATAACATGATTAAACGAAATTTCATTGAAGTTCCATACTATCTGCCATGTAGTATTTCTCCAAATGACATATAATAATGAATTCGAGAGAAGCAAGAAATAGCATGATAACAACTAGAGTTAAGGATGGCAAAAGTGACTAAGAAGAAGATTCAAGACAGATATGTTATCCCAATACGGAGGCCCTTCCCTGGGCCATCCCAAAGTAGGACTGCCTTTAGTCTTCAAACCTCATCAGAATGGTCACTAAGAACTCAAAGGTCTCAGCATTAGCCGGGCATGATACAAAGTCCTTAAATGCCCAAATTAGCCGTATCTTAATGTGATTAATGTAAGTACATGCACCAAATTGAGTTTGCTAATTTCAACTGTTAGTACTTCCAAAGGCTTCCTAACAACTTGTAAAACTAGAAGGGTTGTCTCCCAGCACCCAACGTGGTACAAAACTTATCTTTACAATGAACACCAAAACGACAAACTACAATACTAATTAATCACTGCATAACGTGAGGGACTATACGTTTATCAACCGATCTCCTTACTATTCAACAATATGGAGTATATATTAGAAACAATTACATGCTGCCATGGCTCGTTGGAAGTGAACAAGAACAAGAGACCTCGTGAAAAGGTACTTGACAGTTGAAATAATGCATATGATTTCCATCTCAATCACCCATCTCAAAATCGCTTTTACTTTTTAATGTTGTGTAGAGTCGCTTTATTTTTTTTTTAACTGGAAGTATCTTGGCTCCTTGATCACATCAGAATGGTGGAGCGATTCTATTCCTGAGGGTACCTCAACCCGTTATACTTAGAATGTCATCTTTAACAATTAAGCATCAAGGAAACATGTGTCGAGATCCTATGCACAGCGTGGATTAGCGCTACTAAAAGGATAGCAGATTGCTTTTCCCCTCAAAACACTCCATTACCAGCTAAAGGCGAAAATGATAATAGTATATATATGACAAACAATCTTCATAAATGGTTAACTTCGCATGCCGGTAAATTTTCTTTTACAAGCGCATTGCCCAATTACCAGAACTGGAACATCCTTACTTCTCAATTAGGGTTTTTGTACTTCATGTTTTGCGCGGGTTGTGTACAAACGAACATAGACTATTCAAATGAAGAAGTGAGGACATTGCAGCCATTACATGAGCGGGAAAGACTCAGCAATAGATAGATTCAATTCAATCGAAGTCACAGATGCCACTGACTTAAATCGAGCAAGACGTTCGTTGACTTGAATAATCCACAAAAGGAGCGATTTCATGACATGATGGTGTGTGAAAAAGTTTTGCAACATCGCTGTCTCTTAGTCCAAGACTGAATCTAATAATAAGCACGCAAAAACACAGTTTTACAATGAAATAGTTTGTCAAAATCAAGGTCGAAATTGTTGGAAGTAAACAAAGAGCTACGGTAGCCGGATTAGTGCTTACCTAGCAAAATAATTATTGGAGTGTCGTTCTCTTGAGATATAAGCTTTGTGTTTATCAAATCAAAAGGATTACACTTGATTAACATTGGGGCCATTTAAGCATCTAGTCCTCTTGTTATTCATCAATCTATGTTAATCTAGACGAATGTAATGTCAATAATAGAAGGCGGTCCATTTAAATTCGATACATTCATTATATTTTGAATTTCTTAATCGGTTGATGAATTTACCACGATGAAGACAATTAACTTATATGGTTGTTCCGATATGGGTTAAAGAGATGGAAAGAAAAGGCTAATGGGAGACCGAGAGGAGAGGTGGGTTAATGTACTTAATTTTACCAAGCCTTCTCGCGGTGGGGAAGAACCGTTTTTTCACATCATTTAGAGGGGCATTCATGATGATAAAGACATCATAGTCGGAAGAGAGATCAAATTCATGTCTGACAAGGATTTAAGCTTCAAATTTAATGCCGCAAAGTAGCATAAACATTAACATCTACTGATGAACCAAGAAAAAACCAACTTTGACCATCATAAATCTCTACTGGAGCTCTGACTTGGCTCCAATTTTCTTATTGATGATAAAACATGACCGCTATTTACATAACATGGCAAACCACAAGCGATGATACAACAAGGGTATCATCTATTTGCCTATGTGAATCTTATCTTCATGGATGCGGCAGCACGAATTCAGAGAGAGGAATGAAGTCTCTCACGGTCCGTTATCACATGGCCCCTGGTGATATCCCTTATGGTAGGACATCCAGATAGTGCCATCGTAAGCTCGAGCTCATCCTTCAGCATCTCAGCGACCCTTCTTACTCCAGTTTCCCCTTTTGCCGCCAACCCATATACTACAGGCCTTCCTATCTGTAGGAGAAGACCACTATTAGGAGAATGTCAACAATTTTCCTAGGGCACTTGTTCAGTTGTGATCAGGTGTTTTGGTAATGCGAAAACTACAACCTTGGCACGATATTATTACCAAATACCTCCAGGGTTTGGTATGATACCTCTTTACTAATATAGCAGATAGTCCACATCAAGAAATATCAAGAATGTGCCAAACTAATTAAAAGATTGTACCAGTACTGCTTGTGCCCCAAGGGCCAACGCCTTGAAAACATCTGTTCCCCGCCGCACTCCTCCATCAACAAAAACAGGGACTTTCCCTTTGACTGCATGAACAACCTACAAACGAAGATTTAATAAAAACAGCGATGACTAAAATGCTGTATGATGTAGATGACTTGCTGCAGCACAAGCTTTCATGCATTTGTACAAGTAGAGGGAAACAGAATACCAATGTGGTTTATTTTCAGGGGGCAAAACCGGGTGCATATACTCTTATCCAGTGTTCACAAATGCTCCAAAATCTAGAATCTATTATAAAACCTGCCAGACAAAGGATAGGCACCTCTTCCAGAACTGATATCGTGGCTGGAGAATAATCTAGCTGTCGAGCTCCATGATTTGAGACAACTATCCCAGCAGCACCTGCTTCCACTGCCTTAATTGCTGACAATTAGGGCACACTTGTTGATAAGGTTGCCGAGTATGCCACAACCAATAGTAGTAATAACAGTTTGAGTATACCAAGAAGCAATATAGTAAATTCTAATAGATGAATAAGATGCTTCAATCCAATATTAGAGAACGCAAGGTCTCAATAGCAGTGATGACAAAATGAAGACAGAAAATATCCCATTACCTTCAAAATTCCTAACTCATACGACTTCCGCAACAGAATAACTATGGTGTTTGAACCACCAAACCAATTGAGGCATAATGTTATTTCCTTTCAAGATGAACTGAAGAATCTTCAATGTTTAATGTTAGAGGTTCACCCTCTACAAACTAGACATACAATCAAACCCCAAGTTATCACAAAATTCTCCTGCACACTTAACAGATTTTTTCCAGTTCTATGTTAAGCCTCAAACTACTTTTCATACTATCTCCTGACCTTCAATGTCAATCAAATTGTTCCAAACCATCTGCTATGGAGTCAACGTATTGTATGATACTAATGGAACTGTTTGCACGGCGATGAACTGGCAATGACGTGTTGCTCACTATAGACAACTGAGAATGCAAAAATACATTTTTGGCACGGTTGACGAGTTCTCAAGCTGTCATTCTTGACTTTCCTTTTATTTTCCTGGTAAACGCAATGATCCCTTTGCTCATGTATGCATATGTGGTTAAATTTTTTATCTATTAAAAGAATCAGTGACAAATTAGTTCAAAAGCAGACATCTTGTCATTTGCTACTTATGGACACGCTACCTGAAAATTGGTTGACAGATTGATTCGAAACAAATAATGAAGTTTAAGGAAATATCTTCTCAACTCTGGGATATAATTCAAAGGATCCTTAAAGTACAGATTTTTCCTGGTCTTAAGCCATCTTAATATAAGACTTCTCATTCAAGCTAGTGTTTTCAAAACCAAAGCAAATGGTTTTAGCCACAGCTTGTGGCTGATTTCAATCAGTTCAACCTGGTATGGGACAGCAATTCGGCTCAATCTTTGATCTGGTTTTTGGAACACTGATTTAAGCAATGAATATGCACTAAGTAAGCTATAGTTCAAATTAAGACACAAAACATACTTCTGACAAATTTTCGACTGCTTTTTTTTTTTTTTTTTCAAGAATACTATCCTAGATCTTACCATCTTCGTGTGTAAGAACTCCCTTGACCAGAATCGGCAATTTTGTAATTGATCTCAACCATCCAACATCCTGCAGCATTGTAATTTAGTTACATGACCAATAAGATACCAAATAAAGCAAACAGAGACATTATGAAGATCCAGTTATCATTTGTACATCATGGCAACAAGCGAAAATTGAATGAAAAAAGTCATCACAAGATAGCTATTAAAACTATTTTTTACACTGGATGACACTACCTCAAACATCTCAATCATCCATAGAGCGAGATTCTTTTACTGAAACATTGCCCAGAAAAAATTTCAAGGATTAATTACGAAGTAAATTAAGATGGTATGGAGGTTCACCTTCCAAGTCAAAGAAGCATCAAAAGTTGAATCAGCAAAAGCTTTTACATTTGAACCCTCATCCTGCAAATTGAAACAGAGGCCAAGGAAAAGGGAAGCGCGAGTAAGAGAGATGTTATGCATAAATTTTGCATTTAACAAACTATAAAAATTTGAGATATCTTTCTAGAGGTTATTTAGGCAGCGAAAATGTCTTAATTGGTCAAGTATTGACCATGCATTTTCTGTTGCCTGATTGCCCCAAGATACAATGGTGGAAAGTTATGTTCTCTAAGCAAATGAAGTATCAAAAAAAAAAAAAAAAAAAAAAAAAAAGACTCCTCCACACAGATATAATCAACCGGAACAGTTATAGAGAAAAGAACGCCAATGAATACAATACTCTTTGCCCCAAGGGCAGCTTTGCATAATAGAAGCACAGAGCTCACGGAATAAATCTCCACTAGGTTGAGCCTAATACCATGATATCCACAAACATCAACGCCATAGTGAGCATTTCTTTTTGTTTTGCTACCTTGCTAATGTCAAAGAGAGTTACAGACTCCGAAAAAATAGAGCAGCTTATAGCAGGGTACGAAGATAAGGACGAAAAAAGCATCCACAGCATAAAAGGAGGTTGGCCAATGAGATATCAGGAACATAGATATCTCCCCCTGCATGCATCTCCATTGAATAGGTAAAAATATATTGGTATTGTCAGATCCTCAATAGAAAAGAAATTGTTCACTCACAGAGACAACTTGAGTTGAGAGTAGACCTTCAAAATTCTTCAACTGAGGCGCTATCATTCTGTCATAGAGAGAGAGAGAGAGAGAGAGAGTTTAACAGTATCTGAACTTTGTTTTATGACCATGATATCCATCCCCCAAGAGAAGGGAGGGGAGCGAGAGAGAGCGAGAGAGGGAGAGGAAAGCATTTTACCTGTTCTTTATGTCTGCCTCCCTTCTGCCAAGTTTGGGAACATCAACAGTAAGAACAATAGCTTTGTATCCACTTCTTTCAGCTCTTTGCACTATCTGAGCAGTAATATCCCGTCTCTTGTATACCTGCATAAGGAAATGCATTGATTTATTGAGATGAAATCTTAATGGAGAATGTACAAAGTGAAAAAACTGGAGATTCTTAATCAAATAGATGCTTACATATATTTGAAAGAATCGAATGGCATCACAGCTGGATGCAACCTCTTCCACAGTGCACATAGACATATACGAAAGGATCTAGAGTAAAAAGGTGAATTGAGTATGTTATAGCAGCAAAATTGAGATTAAAAATATTTGGTAATCTATTACCATGATGACATTACATGCAGCAGCTGCTCTTGCGGTAGCAACTTCTCCTGGAAGATGGAAAATTTTCATCACTAAAACCAAAACGAGCAAATGTATGAAAGAGATCCTCCAAGAAAATTCAGGTTTCACACCTTCAGGATGTGCCAACTTATGCATAGCAGTAGGAGCAATCATAATGGGGGCAGATACGTTATAGCCCAATATGGTAGTTGACAAACTAATTTTGCTCACATCTATGAGGACTCTCGGCCTAAACCTGCCAAAAATACATGCGTAGAGAATTAACAAACAACATGATATGGTTGCTGCAGATTTCATCTGACCAGCATTCATTAGCCATTACGTTATTCTGCGAAAGGCTTCAATGTTTTCTTTAAGTGTATACTGGTCTTCTGCTCCCCCCGCATAAAAATCATAGTACATTTTTGGAAGAGCTTGCCTAGCCAATTCTTGATACTCATTCACATTGACAGGATCCTCGGCCATGTTTCCTGAATGCAAATTTTAAGTGTTATTAACTCAACAGCTTCACAATGTCTCCTACATGCGACTCCACACATTTGATTGTCAACAAAAAGGTGACCACAACAATAGCCCTACAAATACTCTTTCCCTTCATATGTGGTCCTAGAATCAAGATGCAACTTATAAACATATACAGACGAAAGTAGCAAATCCATATCATCTTAAGTCGAAGTAGGCCAGAAGTCCATTGCATACCCTCACTAAGGATGAACCTACAAAGGATCTAAAACAATTTACCATATACAGACAGCATATTCGCAACTTGAAACATGCCCACACGAATTCACAATCTAAACGGGAGAGTGAAAAGTATGGAATAGCGATTGTAATGATTGTAATGCACGCACATCCCTCAAGGTATCTACTGCTATACCTACAGCACACAACATCAGAGCCACACGCAGCTCACAAATTTAGAAAAGAATCAAGTCTTTGTCATATTCTGCCAATAATCAACCCCAACTCATTTTGCACATGTACCCTTCTCAATCAACACGCTTGCCGGTTCCTCTGAAGGTCACATAACTCACAAAATCAAACGTAGCTGAGCCTGACACCTACCAGCACACCACGACAATCTCCAAAACAAGTTTAGCCCAACCCAGTTCGGAATCCTACTCTAGCCTAACCACTCACACATAAACCTTTGCCACGAACTCCTACATGACGATCAACAAACCTTTCGCTAGTTATGACTGGATTCTCTCAAAAAGTGCGATCTTTCTGCATCGGAGACGCTTAGCAATACGGAGGCTCAAAAAGAAGTGCAAAATGGAACCTGGGTTTTCACTCGATTGGAGCAAAATCTCTGCTTGAAGGACGAGACTCGATGTTAGGACAGTGATGAGCGATGCGAGGTAGCAGAAGACTGGACTGCATTCAATGGAACGACAATGAAGGCTATAAAAAGACAACTCACGTTGCCAGCGACCGCGCCAAATAAAAACGCATCTCGTTATTTTTGTCTTTTTCCATAAAAAAGCATCTCGCCGTGGCTGTGCGAGGCCGCCGGCCCTCGTCGGCCGGTCGTCGGCCGGTCGCCGGCCATGGCCGAGGCCAGCAACCGGCCAAAAGGAAGAAAAAAAAAAAGGAAAAGGAAAAAATATTTAAAATATTTAAAATATTATACAAGTTTATGAAACATGTTTATATTCTTTTTTTCTATTCTGAAATAGAAATTTTGTGCGATTCTGCTACCAAACGCATTTTTCTATTTCATTTTTTACAACAGTTTTTTAACGAAACGTTACCAAACGTCTTTCTAAAAAACTTGCAATTTTCTTCCTTCTTTTTTTTTTTTCGAGCTATCCTGTTTTCAACTTGTTATTAAAAAAGCTGCATTATCTCTTGTGGATCTCGTCCTTGATTTAAGATTACCATTTACTTTTTATTCTTCTTCTTCTTTTAAAAGTTTACTAATAGACAAAATTACTTATGTTCCTTTTAGATAATTTTTTTTCAAGGTAGTCGGTTCTTCCTCTCCCATTATATTTCCTTCATATTTGTCTCCTTCCAAACTTATTCTCCATAGCAACTTTGACTTTTTGTACAAATTTATGATAGTTTACTCGAAAAATATGAATATTGAGATTGATGTATACATTATTCACAATTTATTCATCTTTCAATGTATTATTATTTTGTAGTGTGTTGATTATGGAAGACAATATTCTTTTTCCAGCTAAAATGTACAAATGGAGAAAATAGCAATCAATCATCTCAACGAGTTCATTTGAAACATTTTCAAGTAATTTTTTGACCCAAGAGGTTTTTTGAAGTAGTGTGCATATATCTTCTTGCTAAAGCTTATTTTGTTCTCATAAAAAGATCAAAGAGAGATAAATATGTTCATCTTAGTTGTGATTATTAATTATCGTGATCAACATGGTATTTCTATTGCACTCAAAAGAGAATAACCAAATCTCATTTAATTGACTATCATTTGAAAGTGCTTTGTCATAAAAAGAAGAATGGATCATGGTCATTCAAAATTTTGAATGCATCACACAATAAATAATTAAAGATTAAACTATCAGATTCATCAAATAAAATGAAAGTTGAGCAATCAAAATAATGTAATGGCACATATTAAAATCATAATTAAAGGAAAGGCCTACTAAAACTGGTGGATGATTTATTTTTTTTCACCCTTACTTATGCTTAAGTTATTTTTTGAATTAATATCCTAGTACAATAAAACAAAACAAAAATTACAACTCATTAACAAGATAATTAGTTTTTTCATCAAAAGCACAATAATTAGTTAGCTATCCGCCAAATAAACTATTTTTTGAAGAAGAGGTACACCAATTTTACTAGAACTACTGAATAACGACAATCAAACAATGAAGACCACCGAGTTTGACCAAGAAATAGATAGCAAAGATCACAAGCGGCGAGCAACGGTAAGTGAACACCAAGAACTGTGAAGTAAAAAAGGGGCAACAAACAAGGACCAACAAGAGGGTCTAACAGCAGATCATAGATTCGCGGCTGAATCGGGGCGATGAGAGACAGCAAGCGCAGCGAAAAACTAGCAGCTTCGTCCGACGTCCATGGAGATCTCGATAAAGTTTGGCACGGGATTGCTGCTTTGCAGCTCGGCAAAGCTCATGGCTGGCTTGAAGTCGTCGCGGCAAAATGGTGGCGTCATCGATGAGGCCACAACAATGTGGTGCTCGGCTACGTGAGGTCTCGGCAAAGCTGGAGCTTGTCAAGGGAGGGAGGGCATGGTGGTGCAAGGATCGTGAAGATCATTCGATGAATTTATTGGAGATATTTCGACCAATTCCACGGACCAACCCGTGAACCGGATTGAATCAGTTCTCAAGTGGATCCATAAAATTAATGAGCAATTCCCGATTTTAATTTTTTTTTTTTTTTAACCAGTTCTTAGTGGGCAGCTTCAATTTCAACTTTCAAGATATAAACTGCCCACCGTGAAATTGATTAGCCCTTCTTTTGTCGATCAGATTTAATGCACGTGCCTATCATTCACACCTTTCACCCTGACTTCTTTCGACCTCAGTCACGCTGTACTCAAGCCTTCCTCGCTTGCTAGACGCCTTTGAGACTCGGTTCTTAATGAATGATCATGTTTAGTTTATCACTTACATAGTCTTGCAGAGAACAGGAGAAAAAGAACCGCCACCGTCCACGTCTTCCTCTTCTGCAGCGAATTGATCCTCATCTTCTTTAATTAAACAGTAACACGATCTCTCCTTCTTCCCTCTCCTACACTTGGTTCTTCACTTTCAATACCTTCCTCCTCTCATCAAATCCAAAAGAACCGCCACGAGGATCACGCCGATTCTCGATTACAAGATCCGACAATGGAGGCAGTACAAACGAAAGTGGATTCGTGGATCGGAGGCCTGCAGGTAAAGTTCTAAAGGTGTCGTGGGGCTCGACGGGACGGGGTGCAAATCTGGTTCTCGAGCGGGTAGCTTCTCTGATCCAACTCTCTCCGAATGACGCAGTTGAAGCTCTGTCGCCATGGCTAGCGCCTCCGTCAGATCATCTTCTTCGCAGAGCAGCGGTCAGGCTCTGATCAGGATCACAAAGGTCCCCGTCAGGATGAAGGTGCTGGGCTAAAGAGAGAGAGTGATCAACGAGCGAAGTGGGGGAAAGAACACATGATTTTTTTAATTATTATTATTAATTCTCCAAATTGCACATATCCTATAATGATCTATCCCACTCCCAAAGTGGGATTTTTTTTATCCGGACCATATCGGATCATATTGGGATTTCGCATCACTCTAAACACCAAATAAAATAAAAGTATCCCAAGTTTTATCTAACACATCAAGTGCAGCCTTAATTCTAATCGTAGTAAGGTTAAAGTGGTATTAATTGCAATTAATGAAGTTATACGTGAAATTCATCATCCATTATAGTTCGTAATCTTTTCTTTTTTTTTAAGTAGAGATGTGCACAAAAAAATAAATAGTGGTTATGAACATGTTGGTAGGATTTTCCTTTTTTTATAAATCATACTTAGGATTTTCCTTTTAATATTTAGAAATAAAAGTCTAGTGTGTGTGTGTGTCTATATATATATTCATGTAAAGAAAATAAATAAATAAATAAATAAATAAAGGAGGAATTTTTACAAAGTACGCAGGAACACCCCTGCGTTCGCAAGAACACCCCTCTTCTGCCTCCTGCATCTTCGCTTGCAGTTGAGCGCGCCTCTCTCTCTCTTTTTTCTCTGTTCGCCTCACACAGGAACACCCCTCTTCGATACAGTCCAATCTTGCTGACTGCGTCTTCGAGTGCAATTGAGCCGGTTTCGCGTACAATCCCTCGTCTTTTTCTGGATTGGAGTGCTCGAAAGTCTGCGAATTTCTTCACATTTTTCAAGTTTGAAGAAAACCCATCCGAGGTATTGTCTTCGTCGCACTTCAAGTTCGTTCTTTTTTATTCAGTATCTATCAAGTCGCAATTTTTACGCTTGCCCGTATTCTCAAATTTGGTTAATTCACAGAGACAACGGAGTTGACTAGTCAGCTGCGCGGGGTTCCTGATTTGAATGCTTCGTTTTTTTAATTATGTTAATTCTGTTTTACTTCGGTTCCCGTTGACTGTTGTTCCATCTATACATAAACCAAACTTGCAGTGTTGTTGAGTCTCCCAGGGTGTTGTGGTTTCGTTTCCATTACTTTGATTTTGGACGGGTGCACTCTTCTGAGGATTGGATGGAGTGTGTCTTGCGTGATGTTTGCCAGATGTTGAGATTCTTAATGTTGTGAATTAGGTGTATCATGGTCTTGCCCTGTACTTGGTGGCGCAGACGAGAAGGCAAGCCGAGTTAGCTGTGAGAGGCGATGTCGAATTGATATGATGAGCGACTAAATTGTTACACCTCTTTGTGAGATTGTGAATTGCTGTATTAGTACCTGAACTGTTACTGAATTGGACCCTCGGATTTGGAGAGATTTCAACGTTATGAAAGATTTTGTGTCCATGAAAACGATTGTTCCTTTTCCATTTTCACAACTTGGAAAAGAACACTTTTAGGCTTTTGTCAAAAAAAATTTACCAGTGATCAAGAGTGTTATTTATGGTGACTTCAGGGAAAACATAAGGAAAATGTCATTGGGTAAACAATGGGTGGGAAGTACTAATATGCAGTTCAAGTATTAAAAATCCCTTTAACCTTGATTTAAATGGGCAGAGATAGTATACAGGGTTGATAAAAGAGATTTGGCTGGGTTGCCTACACCAGCTAATTGATGTGAAAACATATTCATGCAGAAGTTAATTTACTCTAAAATATCTCTTTCCTCTTTTTTTGGTTTTCTTTTAATGTTAGGTCTCTGTATGGGAAGGTCCACTAATGTTGGACAAGGACAAAGCTGCTTACATAAGAGGCGTCCCTTGATATTTGTGTTGAATCAGGGAAGAAACCACATTTTTAAAAAGTCAGCACTTCTTTGGAACAAAAAACCACATTTTTTTTCTGTGAAAATATCTTACTGGATATCTAAATGAGCATTTTAATAAGCCATCAATACGAGTTATACAATTAGCTTTTTTTCTGAGATTTTGATATGCAGGACCGAATTAGCTAAATGTGCAGGAAATCTTTGTGATCCTCACTACAGTCGACCTCCTACTTCATTGGAAAGTTTCATTGAAATTTTCTCCTCATACTTTAAGAAGTCCATATTTATGACTCTCTTCACTTTAACATTTAGGAAACTAAATGTCTGAGAGACAAGCCCTTGATCAGCAGCATCAAGTTGATCCCCACCTGCAATCTCCGCAGCCTCCAAAGGAAGATATGCTGGCTTGTGTTACTGCACTGGAGGAAGCTTTGCTACCATGCCTGCCAGCAAGAGAGCTTCAGGCCATAGACCGCTCCCAGCATCCTTCACATCAAAGTTTGTCACTTCTTAATCTCTTATCCAATCTTTTCCCCACGGGGTGGGGAATGCTTGGTGTGCTATCATCTTCTTTCTGCTACTTGAGATTGCTCCATATGCATTACCAAACCAGAACTATTCATATTTTGGCTGTTGTCATTGCTTGATGGAAAATGATTTCATTCGTTTATGTTCTTATGTTGTTGTTCCCTCCTTTTTAAGCCTTTCATCAGTTATATTGTTCATCTGCAATTTCCCATAATGTCAGTTTATTACTAGTTGATAAGTGCAGTTAAACTTGGTTCTTGTGAAAATTTTGATTGTGATTACGTATCTAGTTCTGACTTGCTGAGTAGGATAAGGGTTAGCTCGTTATCGATTAGGATTCTAGTTGATGGTTCTCCAAAAGTGCATCTCAGTTAGGCCTAAGAGGAATCTCTGCATTTAGAGTAGTTCAGTTGATGGAAACTGCATATAATCAGATAAAGAAGTGATTTTCATAAGTGTTTTGAGAATCCCATATGTCAGTCAAATAACCAGCACAATACATAGCTATGTATCCATCTGAAGTAGTGGATGGGGGTAGGCAGAAGGGGACATGGTAGTTTCTTTTCCACCTTGCTAACATCATTAGCCCTAAGAGGAGAGAACAACAGATCACTTATCGATAATACTGAGCTAGGACCCGCACGTGTGATGTCCTGTAAACCTATGAAGTTTTATTTAGACCATATCATGATGGAGCTGGTTATCTGGATTCCAAACCAGAAGAGCATATGTTCTAGGCTTTCCCTTGCAATTGAATTCAAAAGTAGTTTTAATAAGTTGCCTTTCTAGTGTTTCAAACCATAAAATCATATATATAAGCTGCGAGTTTCCCTGTAATTGTATTGTTTGAGACAATCTGTTGGGGGAACTTGACCTCTTACGGAGGACAATTGGGTTATTGCAAGTCTTGTGGGGAATGCACTGGGTAATATTAGCCAGTATGTAGGAAATGTTCTTGTTTGAGTGGTTCGTGGAGGAAGCTTGAGGAATGAAAGATCCTTAACATCTAGTTGCAGGACAGCATTCTCGTGATGTTTTTTCTTTTGATACAAAAGGGACAATGCACTCAACTTGTAACAGAGTGTTTGTTTGGTGCCACTAGGAGACCAAAAAGTGATCATGATATCTCTAGACTTTCTGGGCTGAATAAGCTTTTTGTGTTTTTGTCAGGATTTTAGATCTATGTTATGTCTGAGTTGTCGCTTGTCCAATATCACACTCATTGGATATGCCTTAGCATGCTAATATATTCTAAGTTCAGTTGTTCGATTTGTTAACTTGCCCCACATGTATAGTAGCAGTAGGCTGAGAATATGTCTCTGTTTGTGTAATTTTAACTGTTCAGATTTCGTATTAGTAAAGTAGCATTTGTTATCGAAAGGAGAATAAGATATGTGTAAGCATTTCTAGTTTATCTCTCTTTCATCACTCATGCTTCGGCAAACAAAAAGCCCTGCTAATCAAAGGTGTTCTGCTAGCTATTTTTTAAAGAAAATTATAATTTTGGTTGCCTATACCTGAATGCAATTGCTTCTTCCTCACTTCCCCGCCCAACCAACCCTCCCCCCAAACTCTTAGCTGGCTAATATTGTGAATGCCTGATTACTGAGAAAGGACTTCTACTGTTTTAGTTGATGTCGAGAGGCATGCTAGAGATTTTATGGAGGCTGCCAAAAAACTTCAAGTTTACTTTATCAGTCTTCAGCGTGAGGATCAGCCAACCGAGGCTGAAAAGCTTATGAAGGTAATGCTAATGACATAGCTAGGACAACAGTATTTTTTTTTTTTTTTTATGTTTGGAGTTATTCGATGGCATTTGCAAACTTAATTCCCTATGGAAACAGGAGATAGTAATGATGGAGGAAGAACTAAAAATAAAGACCGGGCTCATCAAGAAACAGGAGAGACTGATCCAAGGGTGGAGGAAAGACTTGAAGGATCAATTGGATAAAATCAACTGTGAACTTGAGAAGGTATAGACAATTTCCGGAGGACTCGGTCTATGCTCAACTTGTAGGTGGACAAAAGATGGATTGCTTTTTATGCTACTGGTTATCTCAACATGAAAAGACTTATTCTTTGCCTCATGAGTGCACAATTTTTTCAACCACTATTCATTTTTTTTTTTTATTCAGTGGGTCTTGTATAATTATAGGCTCTTGCATCAAAATGCTGCAAAAGGGGAAAAATCACCCCTCGCAGTGCAATCCGTGGGTTGACCAAGATCCTTGATGCCTTATTTTAGCATTTGTTGTTCTAATTGTCAGCTTTAGAAAAAAAAATTCTGCCTCTTTGCCCGTCTATAGCTTTCGAATTAATGTCTTGAAGAAGTTTCTATTTGCAACTCATTAATAGGACCAGAGCCTCCTTTTCTTCCTGGGGATTTGGGTGTGGCAAATAGTCACAAGAAGGAAATTTCAGATATATGAGCGGGTGGACTTATTTTAATTTCTTGGCAGTGGCCCGAAAGAATAGATAAAAGAGAAAAAAAAATCCTCCACATGATTCATGGAGATCCTAAATAAGCATGCTTTGGTCATTCCCTTAAGCTGGGAAATGATTCTCCACTGGGACAAATTTAGAACGTAAGAGCATGTTTGTTAATCCAGATAAGGTCTTGCATATGATAAAAGGTATGCTAGCCAACATTTAGAGCCACACTTTGGATCTAATAGGTTCCGGTAAGCCACACTTTAAAGGTCTTGCATATGATAAAAAGTATCCTAGCCAACATTTTTTAAGAAGAATTTCATAATTGAGGCAATGGTCTTCAGCTAGTCCAGGATTTGCCACTCCCACGATTCACTTTTCATTTATCAGGATTTGGGATAAACACCAGTTTAGTAGATAGACCTGCTAAAAATGGAGAACAAATTTCAATCTGAAACCCCGATTTGCTGCAGAGATTGTGCTTGAATGGCAAACCGATTCACAAAATCCGAACTGCTCTACATTTTCCAAGTCGGCTTGGAAACCAAAAAATAATTTCCCTCTTCTCCCCTAAAACCTTTGCCCACGTTCTCCATGCTCATGCAAAAACTTGCACTTGTCCCCAAAATAGAATCTTCCTTGCTCAAAATAGCGGCAACGTTGTGGCTTCCTGCGGCCTTGCTCTGCTCAGAGAATGTGCTTGAATGGCAAACTGATTCACAAAATCCGAACTGCTCTACATTTTCCAAGTCGGCTTGGAAACCAAAAAATAATTTCCCTCTTCTCCCCTAAAACCTTTGCCCACGTTCTCCATGCTCATGCAAAAACTTGCACTTGTCCCCAAAATAGCATCTTCCTTGCTCAAAATAGCGGCAACGTTGTGGCTTCCTGCGGCCTTGCTCTGCTCCTCCCATGAAGTTCCTTTGATGCTGATTCACAATTGCCAATGGCTGCCTCTCATGAACATAATTTGACCCCACACAGAAGCTACTCTCTCCATTACTTCCTGGGCGTGGTACTTGCACTGCTACGTTTATATTTGAAAAATTATGATTAGGTCTCTGATTACCCAAATTGGCATCATTCCGAGAATGAGAAAGTTCATGCTTAGTTGTATTCATAAAGCTCAAACTTTTCCCCCAGTTCTGAGGGTCCCCACATTTCTCTTGAAATTGGCCTCTGCTACGATGGTTTTCTGTTGAACTCATCTGTATAGGCTGAACTATTGGCTGGCCAATACCGGCAATAGATGATCCTCTTAATTGCCCTGCTTCATTACCTGTTTTTAAGGTTGAGATCGATATTTTCTGAGCCCCGTTTTTCTTAATGTTCTGTTTTCTGGAAGTCCTGGGGCAGCATAAAAGTAAGATACTTTTGAGATCCAACATGATATCCTTTCAGAGCAACAGTGCAGCAAAAGTTGTGTACTGATTTTTCTAGACCACACTCAACCTGAGAATTATTTCCTATGGTGTTACCACAATGGTATCCAGGACTTACCCAGGATTATCTGGCCATAATCTAGAGAAAAAGATCCGTACCTGCTTTCCTTCATAAGTTTCCTCCTTTCCTTCTCTTGGAATCGTGCTTCTCTATCGGACCTTGCTAATGAGCCCCTTGCATGCTTTTCCATCAATGCTTTGGCCCTCTCTCCTTCATCTTGCCATCTCTGAAATTAACACCAGTGGTATTATGCCTGAATCGTTACATTATCAGCATGCAATCAGAGAAATCTCACATACGGTTTGGACCTGTCTCATGGTGTCATAACGGTAAAGATTTCGGCCCTTGATAAGCAGGGGATGAAGGGGAGGGAGTGGTTTCTCTCCTTTGCTCCAGAGAACCTCTATCTGATCAATGAGTCCAAAATCTTTTAAACAATACAAAAAGGAAATGAAAGAGAAAGAACTAATCTCATACTTTGGCATATAAATAACTAATTGAAAAATAAAAAATCCTTCAACAAAAGCCTACAGTCCACGAGATGATTTAGTGAATGGAACAAATGAAAGACAAATCAACGCAAGAAATACACAGCCAATGGTTTCACATTGAAGAATAATTCTGTAGAGAAACGAAATGCTTAGTGCAGACAAATAGATTCACTATATAAATCGATAGTCTATGTTGATTCTCGAGTGAGATGAGAACTTTCTAACGTCCTTTGATCTGTTGACATGTTGAGCAAGTCCCAACTTTCTGATTCAACTCTGGTAGTATTATGAAGTTAAACCTAATGGCAAGATCCCATTGCACTGGGATCAATCCATCATAACATATCGGGTAGTTAATTTCCTTTTTAGCAGTCTACAACGTTATGATTAATCTTAATCAAAAGTCAAGTGGAAAAGCTTGAGTTCGCTGAAATTATATATGACGCCTTGTATGCAGAAACTCACAGTGAAAGTATGCTGTTGTTTAGCAGCACCGTAGCTTTCTTTGACAATACGGCCTGCTACAATTCTCTTTCCACATGGAGGACCACTGGCACTCCGAGATGCTATGTTAAATCTGAGAAAGGAAGTGCCAGTAATAAGTCAATAACTGAGGAACAAAATAGAGGGTACAAACCATACAAGTATTTCCACTGAAGCCAGCTGAAACATAAAATAGACAAATTTGGCAGATCATCTTTTCAATTCACCAATATGGAAACACCTGTTCAATTTTGTAAGATTATTCAAATTGAGCCAAAGATCTATGACAACTTTTTTGGGCAGTATCTGTTTTGATTATGCATAACTTTTCGAGAGGAATCTGATGGAAAAGATGGAGTTTCACGAAATTAAGAGGGATAAAGCTAATACAGTGTGTCTCTTGCTATTTGTCCTGTTGCAATGGGTTTGAGGGCAAAACTATGTCGAGGTAGACTTTGAAATTAACAGAATATATATACACAAATATATTGTTTTCAGTTTTCACTAGGCATGTCAAAATCACAAAAGCGGAAAAGATGCCATAGCAATCAGTTACAAAGTCCCTTTTGCTTAATACGCAGCAAATGTAAGGTATAGAGTAACCAACAATGGGATGGTTGAATTAGTTGGATCATGAAATTCAGGAATATATCCATATTGGCTATTAAACCTAAGACATCCATACTTGTGATTAAACAGACATTCGCTGATTTTAATGTAACACCAGGGTAAACCCAAAGGCTAAGTACAATGACCAGAATCATTACTATCCACAATCATGGAGCTCGCCTTTTATTATATGAGGCCTGTTTATATTCTGTTTAAAACATAGGTTAAGATAGAATAACTTATCTGGGTACATGGATAAAAACAGGTCATTCAATGACTTTGAAGCATTTCAGATACATGAAGACTAAAATTATGAACCGCATTAAAAACAAAGGCAAAAAAAAACAAAATATCAGTATCTTAATTAAACTAGAGAGTCTTCAAATAAATAGTAGTTGAAATTAAAGCTTCTACAACTTCTAGCACCAACTGTGCACAATCCTAATGGACACTTTGGTATGAGTTGCCAGGACAGAGAGCTTACAGTTCATAGACATTCTGTTCGAACATGACAACATCGCCGGTGCATGCATCACCTGCATAAAACCCCTTTATCGGTCTGCATATGACACAGAAATAGAAAGAAAGCTATGTTGTAGCATCATTGGACTGCCACCCACACACCAGGCGCTGCTATCTTTTATGTTTAACTAACCCAAGAAGTAAAATATTAGGTGATGAGCAGCACATTACATCAACATTTCTTGATATTCATACTCTCACAGGTTCACAAGGAATGTGTATGATGGGGATCAGGAAGGCAGTCTATGTATATGACATAAGCTATGAAGCATACCAAGATTATCTGTAATTTAACCATTTACAAGCTCATGCTATTTTTACCCAGGAATTTGTAATTCAGGTACATTGGCCTAAAGATAGAGCTTCACCTTTGCACCTCAATACAAAACTAGACACCGGATACTTCTCCTCCACCTTACCAGTGAAGATCCTGCAACATCATTATGCAATCATCACTAAAAGAAATTCATGAAGTTCCACATGCGACAACATATTTTCTTAACTAAGAGGGTGAAATTACTCTATATGTTCCTTGATCCGCTGAATGAGGGTCTCCTTGTTGCCCGTCAGCCTCAAACCATTCTTCCTCAGATAAGCTTTGCACTGCTCCACTTTCAGTTTCTCAAGTTGCCCAGCTACAACAAAAGGAAAAATAGAGCAAAACACAATCCAGCTTAAGATCGCTCGAATCGGAATAAAAAAAGGTCGATTTTGCAAATGAGGCATCGTCCAGAAGCCAATCCAAATGGAAAACACGAAAACGAAGTCGAAACCTGCAACTATCCACCTCACCGTGTACGAGCGACAGAACCGTCTCCGCGCTCTCGTCCTCCTTCTCATCAATCTCCATAAAGCTCGCCTGGAGCCGAGGCTGCGCAGCAGCATCACTGCAATCGACGTTCTTTCGCGCCCTGCAAATTCCCAATCCGCGACGATGAAAGTCGCCGCAATCCATTCAAAACCGCAGGACCCGAGAGCTTTCGAATGAGGAAACTGACCGCGATTTCGCCGTGTTCTTGATCGAGAGCTCCGAGAACTGGGAGTGAGCGTCGTCCGGAACGCCGCCGCCGCCGCCGCCGTCCCGATCGTCGCCGCCGTCGTCGTCCGAGTCGTCCGGGTCATAGTCTGAGTCGGAATCGCTACAGCACGCTTCGTCCTCTTCGTCGGTATCGGAGATTTGGTATGCCGTGGACGACGCGTGCGGCTCTGAGGTCGCCATGGATGATGACGAGCCTTACTTTTTTTCTCTTGGGTGCTGTTTGCTTTTTGCCCAATTTCAGAATTTATAGCGTAAATTTTCTCGAGTCCTTCCTTTCGTCAGGCCAAACGGTCAGATCGTTTAAAATTGAAATGCCCCCCCCCAGTCACTTCTTCCAATGGCTGAAATGACGAATTTGCCCCCTCCCCTTTCATTTACCACGTACGTTTTACATGGTCGACTGTATAAAGGCTAAGAGCCTATTTTATAATACTTGATTATATTCTTTTGCTCCCGAAATAAGAAAAAAATAAAAATCCGTTTGATAATCTATTTAGGATATGAAAACATTTTTGTTCCTCTATTATTTTGTTCTTTTGCTCCCAAAAAAACAAAAGAACAGAAATCTATTTGATAACGTGAATTAATTTTTCTATTTCCTCGAAATAGAAAAATATTTGAGAAATAAATTTGAAACAAAAATAAGAAATTGAAAAAAGTAACTTTTTATTCTTAGGAATAATCATTTTTTTTCTCTTTTCCTTTTCTTCTTGCTTGTTGCTCCCTATAGATTGATCACCCGTGATCGGCCGATCGCAACTGTAACGCCCGAGTCTGTACTGTACACACAGATTATCCGCTTTAAACACTAAATTCTCATGATTTTGTTCTTTTCAAGACAACTTATACTACCCAAAAAAAACGCGTGTTTACAATTAGAAATGCCATTGCCTTATAAGGTAGCCCAGAACTCCTTCCATAGGCAATGTGAGACAAGAGACGCGCCCTCTCCCTGCGCATGTTCGGGAACTAAGGTGCGGACGCACCGCCATCTTTCCTCCCCACAAACCGCTGCTTGGGCCATCACAACAGCCACTGATTACCAAGTGCCATCAACGGCCGCTGCCACCTACCGACTATCAATGGTCAACGACAGCGAGCAATGATCAAACGCATTTTTATTCTTTTTATGGATCGAACTAAACTCATGCTTATTCTTTTTCTATTCTGAGAATATAAATTTTATATAATTATCGAACTCATTATTTTACTTAGAAATTATTCTGAGGAGTAAAAATTAAAAAAAAATTATTTTTTAAAAGAAATTTTTTTTTGGAACAAAAATTGTTATCATTTGCACCACTATTTGCTCTCCGAAACAAATTTGTTCCTAAGAATAGATTTGAAACAAAATCAATAAATAAATAAAAATTACATTTTTTTTCTCAATAACAACTTTAGAATCAAGTCCATTTTCTTTTTTTCCTTCTTTTCTTTTTTTCTTTTCTTATTCCCCTTCTTCCTCTTTGGCTAGTCGTCGGCTTGACCTTAGCAAGACCAAGCCTCGCCTAGCTGCTAGGCAGGCTCGAGTAAAGGCTCAAGTAATGAGGCTCGGCCTCACTGAGGGTCAACGATGCTCCAATGAGGTTGTCGGCCTCATCTAGCCTATTGCCGGTGACCGACCAAAGAGGAAGAAGGAGAAGAATAAAAGAAAAAAAGAGAAAAATACAATAAAATTATAAATTACAAAAGAATTTGAAATCTTACCAAATGCATTTCTACCTTAGAAATATAAATTTTAAATAGATACCAAATGATTTCAAAAACTCGTCCGGGAAACAGAATAAAAAAATCATTTCTAAACAAAAATTATTATTAGAAGCAAAATAATTACTAAACAAGCCCTGATAAAAAGAACTCCGGCAGAGTTAAACCTTTCACACTCAACTTGTGAGTAATTCTGGTCGTTTCAGCCTAAGGTAAGGCTGGAACAATCTTAGAATCTGAGGTAAATTAGCATGATCCATGCGTTGGGGGAGGAAAATTTGACCCACTTCCCTGTATTAATTACTGTCTCTACCTTACATTTCTTTGTGCAGGTAAAAATCAGTTCTCCTTTGCTCCTTCTAGAGCAACGCGTGCTCAAGTTTCTTGCATGAGCTCCAACTTGCTCGGTACAAAGTACAGAGAAAATCGAGCTCCACAAATTAGTACATCAAACGCAACTCCATAAGAGTACTCCAACGAAGCAAGGTAAACAAATTTCCAGCAGAAAAGATACAGTCAGGACGCATAATCTAACTTGTGAAGTGCGTTGATTATTGCTAATATGATATACTCCTTCTGATCAATGCGATTTCTCATCAATCACAGCATCAAAATACACATGCAAACCCTACTTTGACAGAACGGTCGAGGAAGAATTTGATGCAGTAGGCGAAGCTAGAGACAATTCTGAGGCTCAAAGAAATAATTTCCACGGTGTCGAGGGAAGAAGATAGTCGGTCTTCATTTACTATTTCCACCAAACAAATTCAATGGAAAACTACTTGCATAAGTAGAAAAATTTCTTGGAGAGTCGTCATGGTGAACAAGGCGATGGGAACGAGGGTGCACACTAGGCATTGGGAAGGAGTGAGGTGGGGAGTTCGATTCTCTACCTTCTTGGGAAGTTGAGGTAAGGATGCATAAATAGAGGAGTAAAGTTTCGCAATCAGGACATAGCACATAACACACACAATGGCTTGTTAATAATTATAGGATAATATTAGACAAAAAAAAAAATCATGATGATCAACGAAAAATGAAGTCTTTCGTGCGAACTTGATTGCAAACCTAAAACTGCCGGCTTGCGCCTTCTGATCCATACGCAAATAACAACACAAAAGTGTCTAATAGGAAACAATATTATGTATATGGAACTTCACTCTTCATCTTCGCCAAAATTCACAATACAAAACAATCTAAAAGATGCGTTTTCTTGAGAAAGAGGAGCCCAACAGAATCCAATACATAAGCAACAAGAGAGTAGACAATTGAAATTCATCAGCTGGAGCTCTAATCAGTGCTGCACAAAAACATCTTGTTCGTGGCTAATCTCATGTCGATGTAAGAACAAAAGAATGAACGTACCAAAACAAAGAGGGTGGGATAAAAAAGGGGCATGAAACCTAACATAATCTTAATATGATAAAGCTGTAGACAACAGTACTATAAGAGATGATTATAGGTATTGATGAACAAAAGTTATACGCAGCCTCCTGTACGGAAAACACTCTACTAGTTTGTCGACAATAAGATATTGATATTGCTCCTGTCTTAAGGGAGGGTTCTCTATTCACTACTTAACATGGCAAATCTATTGCCACAACTGCATAAGGAATGAAGCATCCAATACAAAATGCAATTAGAAGAACTACACTAACTTTTGAACGCATATGATTCTCTGTGAAAATCCCGTGCCCCATTTAAAATCGTTGAGAATGAATCTCTCAGCAACCCAGCAGCCCATTGCAGTAGAACAGAAGTACAGGCAAGGCAGTCACATCACCATATCTTTGATTTGACCCAGAAGAGAAGGAAGACCACTCCCAGAACAATGGCAACTGGGGCCCATTTTCGAATTAGTGCCTGCATAAAAGTGGTAGAATTCAGCAATAGATCTATCATTAGTTATCTAAAAAATTGACATAACAGCAATTGGGCACAAAGCAATGGAATACCACATGGAGTTGGATGAATCTATCAACAAAATATCCTAAATAAGAGAACAAGCATGAAATTGTTCAGTCCAAAAAAATGCAAACCTATCATTGATAAGTCAACTGAAATGAAAACTGCCACTTGCATTTTTTTTTAAGTCACTTGACTTAATTTATACAACATCTTTGTATGTAAATGCTCACAGCAATTCAAATAAAATCAACCTTGATTGCAATCCGACCAACAGCAAGTAATCTAGTAGGATGTAACAAAATCAGTCAAATGCATCAACACATATAGAAAATTCCAACGTCAACAAATAAGATCACCTGTCGATTCAAGTCTCTGGCCTTGTCGGCATATATGCGAGATTCTGATGTTAACCGACTAGACATTTCACTGACCTCTGCAAAAATTTTGGTAAAAAATCTTACATTTATATACATGAGATATCTCCAGACATATGAGTATGAAATGCATTCTAATGGGTGTTCCCAAGTGTGGAACTACATGTGAAGTAGTCAGACAAGTCTATCAAGAGACAAAAAGTGTTGTAGAAAGAGATGCACTTGCGCTACCCCCAATGCAGCAGCCGCAAAGCATACTGCTGAAGCCTGAGAGCATGGAAATCAGCATCCCTCATTTCACCACACATATATTAACTACAAAGTGTGGACTAAGAGGCAAGTTCATAGAGACCTCTGGCCTAAGCAGCTCTCTTTCACAACAAACTTCCAGTGAAGGCCCTCAACCAGGCATGCAAATCTTGGAATTGGCCTCTTTCAATGAAGATTCAGCAAGATCCCATGTCAACCTCACATGATAGAGAGAAAGAGAGCACTAAAATTCGCTGCCAGATGTTTCTGTCTTATCAGCTGGCAAACGAGTAATTACATGCTAGAATGCGATGCATCAGTTCAAAATCCACACTTTTGAAACCAAAAACGTGCATCAACGAGTAATGGAGAGGATTTTATGATGGAAACTTACGGTCCAATTTTTCGCCGACACCAAGTACCTCTTGGACATTGCGAGTCATAATCTGGTGGACCTCATAGAGTTCATCATTCAACTTCGAAATGTTCCTCTGGGTACGAGTGTCCTGATAAAGTTTCTTTGTTTTCTGTATAAACGTATCTTTCGACAGAAAAAGAGAAAACCAAAAAGCAAAAATCAAAGCGCAGCATGGCGCGGTATGAGCAATGCATGACAAGTGAATCAAGCCTGCGACTTCAATTCCACGGGAAACGAGAGGATTACCGAATTTGATGAAAGCGTACGGCCGAGCCGCGGTTTCGATCTGCGCCCCATTCACGCGCCCGAATTCATTCTTGAGGTCCTCCAGGTACTGGAACGCGAGCTTCTTGGGGTAAGATCGATCGCACATGGTCAAGTAACAGACACGCCCTTCAATGATGTAGCTGAGACCTTGGGTTAAGGCGAATCGCGAAAAATCCTCCCGCTTGGAACTCAAGAGATCAATGCCCAAAACCACCACAACAACAACAACAAAAAGACACAATTATGAACAAAGGATACTGGAAGTAGTAAGGGCCGGTTTCGACCGACATTCTGGAGGGCTCGTTCTGGCCCTTGGAGAGGTTCTTGAACAGCGCCTTGACTTGCTGCTTGTAGAACTCGGCGTCCTTCACGTCGCGGCCGTCGTCGAGCCCCTCCGCCAGCGGGAGGCCGTCAGTGACGCGGGCGATCATCGTGAGCTTCACCATTATCCTCCTTCTCCTCCTCCTCCTCCTCCTCCTGCTTCTCCTTCTACGCCCTTCGAAATCGATCCCACCAGATCCGATCGCGCGCAGGACCTCCGTGCCGAATCCCGATCGCGGGTCGCGAGGTCCAGCCCCGATTCGGCAATCTACCCCACCGATCTCTGCACGGCTCCGGCCGGATCGATCGGCGATCGCGCGGCGGCGGATCGGAGATGAGCGGCTCTCGTCGATGAATTTCCTGCGTTCTCCGTCTCTCTCTCTCTCTCTCTCTCTCTTCTTTCTCTCTCTAGGTTTTTCAACGAGGAGAGGACACTCAGGAAGTAGCAAAAATTGGCTAATTAATGAAAATGCCAACACAAAACTGCCGTTCTAAATGGGAAAAAAAAAAAGAAAGAAAAGGAGAAAATATAAACCTTTTCTAAATAAAAAAAGAAAAAAAATAGAGAGAAACAAGATAATTCCTCCGTTGTAAATTTTACTTTTTTTTTCCTTTTGTGGTTTTGTTCGTTTTTTCATTTGTTTCCAAAATTACATCTCTTCCTTTTTCTTTTCCTGACAAACATAAGATTTTCCGCGATTTCTTTAGGCGTTATTTTTCGCTTTCCCTCTTTATTTTTCTTATTTTTAGTCTAATAAAAGAGACGTCAGTCTTCTGTTTTCTTCCCAGCTTTTTTTTTTTGTTCTAAATTAAGCCACTTATATATCTTTTATTAGCTTATAGAATTGTACTCTATTTAATCATCTAACTATACTATTTTGCTTCCGTTCACTTCATATTTGCTTCTGTTCATTTCATATTTACTTAAATTAACATTTATTATGATGCGTTCATGTGGACACGATAATTCTCACTATAATTCGATAATGTACAATCAAATCTCCCCTCTAATAAGATTTCTTTTGAATACATCTTAAATGATACATTTACATCATACTCAATCAAAGCTAATTTGTACGAAACTTTCGGACTTAATGAGAAGGCATTAGAATTAATCTTAAAATGTTGGTCAGTATAATACCTAACATAGACGATTCCACAATTATGATGATGATCTTATTTTTATCTTAAGTGAAATCATATCTTCGGTTTTAGGAAATATTGTTTCAAGGTAAAAGATAGGAGACAATTCGATTAAGACATCTTCTGCTCATTTGATAGAAGGGATAATAATATAAATGGTACACGTAGTTTGGCCTAATACGCAATATAATCCTTAAAATTTTAATTTATTTAATGTGATTTCTGAATTTATTCAATGTGATTTATGAACTTTTGATACATATTCAATTTAGTCTCTAAACTATATTAAAGTGTTCAATATTACCCTTCTATTAATACATTTTTAGGGATAATATTAAATATTTTCAAATAATTGAGGGACTAAATTGAACATTAACTAAAAGTTCATGAATCACATTAAACATCATAATGCATTTTAAAGTAAAGTTCAAGGATCATATTAAACAAATTAAAAATTAAGAGGCCATATTACATATTTGGCCAAAATTTAAAGACCATTTTAATCATTTTTCCTTGATAGAATGAAAAATAAATCTTCATTGTTCAATTTCATGGAGTGCTAGAGGCCTAAATGAAGAAGGATATAGATAGGAACTTTGAAATTGGGGAAATTTGCTAAAAAAGTTATAAACCTATTGTAATTATGTCAATTCAGTTCTAAATTTTTTTTGGCCAATTCAATTATAAACCTTTTGCAATTGTGTTAATTTAGTCCATCCAGCCAAATTTGGTTGGTCGACACTCATGTAAATGTTTGGTCGATGCTAACGTAAACAATTTAATAATATTTTATTTTTTTTCGAACTTTTTATTTTTTTATTCTTTTATTTTTTATTTTTCCCTTTTTTTTTTTTCCTTTTCTTCCTTCTTTTCCCTTTTTTTTTTTTCTTCCTTCTTTTCCTCCCCCGATGGCCGATGAGGCTCGCGGCCCTCGCCCAATGTGGGGGAAAAAAGGAAAAGAAGGAAGAAGAGAAAAAGAAAGGAAAAAAATAAATAAAAATTTTGAGAAAAATAAAATATTATCTAAGATTGTCCACATCAGCAGTCGTCGACAATTGGCACTGGCTAGCATCCACATTATCATCGGCCGGCCAAATTTGGTGGGATAGACTAAATTTAGCACAATTGCAAAAGATTTAGTGCTAAATTGACCCTAAAAAAAGTTTATAATTAAATTGACATAATTGTAATAAGTTTAAAAAAATTTAGTAATTCTCCCTTAAAATTGTATAGCTTTTTTCCGTCTTTGTTAAAAAATAAAAAGGTTTTTCAGATGCAAACAAAATTTTCAATCAAGAAAGAAAAATTATGTATGTTACTATCATTGTGCCAAAAGGAGAAGTTTTCTTTTTTGTCATAACCAAAGGGAGAAGTTGATAACTAGCCAAAAAAAAAAAATCTCAAAAAAGGACCTGAAGTAGAGCCATTTTTTCAAAAAAGAACCCAAAGTGAACACTGTCTCAAAAAAGGACCCAAAGTGAACACTGTCTCAAATAAGGACTCGGAGTAGCTAACTTATTCTCAATGAATGACCTGAACTTCTAATTTTATTCACATTTCAATTTTATTCACAACCAGGGGTACTTTTGTCCAAGAACATTGTTGTTTATTTTTTGTCTCTCTCTTTCTTCTTTTTTCTTTCTTCATCTTTCTCACTCTCTACATCACCTCCATTATTAGCCCCTCCATGGCTCTTTGTGTCATCTCATTGTATGACCAAAATTGAGTTTTCTTTAACATGAGTCATTACAACGTAGTCTAACTCGTTGAAAATTAAATTCCGCTCCTCAAAATGGTTTATAGACAATTCCACGAAGCCAAAATGAGCTTTCAAAAATAAGTTCTTTTTATTCCAACATTCATCGTAAATTCTAATCTCAAAGCCATAATATGAATCTGCTTTTGCTAAAACTCAACTTCTTGTCCAACTCCCAAGCTATGCAACTAATCCCTTTGGTGACATATTTCTCTCACCTCGAGAGTGCATCAAACTCCACTTATTCCAGGCCTTCCGCTAACCCAGCAACTGCAATTTTTTGTGTTGTTTTCGATCCTGCTTGCCCACAACAGAGTAGCAATATCCAAGCATCGCCAGATCGTCTTGTTTGACTAACTTATGCCTCTATTCAATTAACACTTGGTGATCAACAATTTCACGCCAAATAACAATTTTGTTGCAACTGACGACTATTTCAACCTTGGCAAGAGTTTGCCTCATCAATTTCAAATTTGGGTTTGCATCTCTTGCGTAAATTCAATCTTTCAAAGATCCCCCTTCCCCTTTGCAATGCCAATGGCTCCTTTCAATAATCCCTAGTCTGGAGACACCCACTCACACTCTTGCCATTCTCATCGACACAGCTCTTCTCCTCAATCGATACCCCATCTTGAGATTGATCATTAGTCGTATTTGACATCATTAACTGTAGAAACCGTTGTACTTCGTTGCCCCGTTGCCACCATTGACAAGTCCTATTCGAACTCTCAACCTCATCGACCACTGCCCTTGATAGAAAATTCAGCATCGTTGTCGTCAGATGAAGGTCAATCCGAGCTTTAGGCTGAACACAAGCGAGCCGAGATTTGATGCATCTTGAGGAACTGAGGATTTTAGCATCCGAGAAGGTGACTAGTAGCAAATAACTCCAATCCGACTTCTTCTCACTAGGACCAACTATGTGATGACATGAAGCTCATGAGGTCGCTAGTAGGGGCCTTGATTATGGTGTTGAAGAAGGAGGCAATGTAGAGCGAAGGAGGAGGTGTGAGGAAGATGAAGAAAGAAAAAATGTTGTTGGACAAAATTGCCCAAAGCTGTAAATAAGATTGAAAGTTTGAGTCATTATTTGAGACAAAATTAGCCACTTTTGGTCCTTATTTGATACAGTATCCATTTTGGGTCCTTTTTTGAGAAAATGAATCCATTTCAGGCCCTTATTTTAGATTTTTCCAAAAAAAAAAAATGACGTAATAATTTTCATACAACTCTTACTTTGAAGTCATACTCATGAAAAACATTCACTTAAGTGGATGCATTAGTGTACCCAAAAAAATTGTCTCCTGCCCACTCAAAATCTAAATCAAAACTATTAGCTCCTCTTTTGCCACCACATGCTATTGCTCGAATCTGATTGGATCCTCAACTCACCAATATCGGGATCGAACATGTCAAAACCATGATCCGTCACACGTCACCTTGGCCCAAGCTAATCATTGTGCGAAAAGTATCATATCTTTGAAAGGAAAAAAAATTGTGAGACTTGACACATAGTGATCGGCTTGAGTGGATGCGCCGAAGGCACCTAAAAGTTTGTCAGGGGAACTCTCAACAGTCATTACACCCAACTTCGGGTAGTTCGGCATGCCAATGGCTTTTTGCTTTTTTCCAAGGACAACGTGATCAGGATCCTGAGCTGATTCCACAAGCGAAGGCACACAGATCAACCACTCACCCACCCATAAAACTATTTTTGCAGAGTTTTCACTCTGGATTCCATGTCAGCTTATCAGCTCTAAGCTGTAATCACCTGCAGACACCTAAGTAACATTGTCGACTAATGGATTTGTATTATATCTATTCACGTGTATCCCTCATTCGCTAAAAGAAAATCAAAACTTTCTTCTTCCTTTTTCTTCAATGTTGAGCTATAAAGTGTACTTGGTATAGCTGGTTTAGTCACTTTCTGTTAGTATTTAAAGTTCAAAACTTGGATGCATACGAGAATGCCCTTGACCTGCAAGCAGAAGAAGGCAAATGAGGAGAGGTTATTGCCATGCTGGAGAAGCAGGGCACATGCTGAAAGTGATCACATCTTTGAATTGATGATCTGAACAGAAAACCATGCATGTGCTCTGGCTCTCCAGCTTGGCTTCTTTTCCTATCTTGACTCCAGCAAAATGATGATAACATTGAGCAAATGCTGGAAATTTATCGGGTAAGTAACATTTCTTTTTTGGCAAGGTATTTCATTTTAGGATATTTTGAGTTCACATGACATGAAAATATATTCAGTAAAAGTCATTTCTTGTGCTCATATGAGAAAGCAACCAGGAAAATGTCTGCTAGATTATGAGACCCTTCAAACATATATATTCAAGAATTGGAAAATAATTTAATGAACATCAGATAGAGTTAGCTGAATCACCAATAACATTGGTTGGATTCTCAGAGTATCAAGCAATGCCACATTGATTGTCATAACTTATACATAAGCAGAAGCAGGCAGACAAGCTTTTACAACATCATCCAGTTTGCCTGATTTTAACCATGATCAGATCTGGTCTCTAGAGCTGTCGCAGCTGACTCGACATGTACAAGCAAAGAAGAGTACACCTTCTGCTTTAGTCTATCAACAGTCTCCAATTGGAGTCCGCTGTTTTGAGATTGTAATTTGCCTCTGAATCTATCCAACCATTCGCTTGCTTGCTTCAGCTGTGATAACGTGACAGCAATATGGTTATTCTTTGTCTCAGCCCGTCGTCCAAAAGCATCCTTGCCTTTGCTTTCAGGGGCACTGGCACGAAATCCAGTGTCCAACACTCCTTCCAGGAATTTTAAGAACCAACATTCTGTTTCCTGTAAGAGGATATGTCTCATCTCTTTAATCTCTCTAGCACCATCCCCTTTTGCCCATTCCAGTTTCTCAGTCACAGTTATCTCAAGATTAGGCTTTGAGGACTTTAATATACCTCTTCCAGGAGTTGTGACTCCATTGTTGTTAGGTTTCTCGATTTTTGTAGTGGGAGAATGAGAAGATAACGGAAGCACAGTATTTCTTAGCAATGTCGACTGGTTTAATTGGTCGATTAGTTGATGGAGTGCAAAAAACTTGGTAAGCAAACCGTGGGGGTCCTCTGCAGCAGTAGACGAGGAGAGATCCACAAACATGCTGGGCAAGCGAAAGGGTCTCTAAAAATTTTAATGATGAACATGCAGCAACTTACGAAAAGTATTTCCTTAATAACAACAATTACCTGAGGCACTTAATCAAAGTGCTAGCTGCTGATGCCTCCTTTTGAGCTTCTGCTGCTACTAAAGAAGCAACATTTCTCCTTTTGAGCATCTCCTACAGAAATGAGAATGAACTATCAGGCAAAATAATGCAAGTTCGCAGATACTTCGTGTATCCCCATTTTTCAAATAATTTGTAACAAAAGCATGCTTCTGTTGGTAAGTGCTCTACTTGGAATTGGTACTTATGCAGAACGCTAGAACAGTTTCTTTTAAGCCCGTCAAAACAGACAAAAGCCATGATGAGTTCAATTCTCAGACGTCCCTGGACTGGACAATTACATCAGTTAAAATTGCTCAAAACCATAGTGAAATCCAGCAGGTGGAGGAGGAAAAAGGAGTACCTTTCCAGATTTCAAAAGGCTGGGAGGGAGAGAGGCCCACGTCATTGACTCGGAGGAGTAAATCCTATCTTTATTGACAGGAGGCAGATTTGCGTGCATGTTTTCTTGCTTACTTATAGCACGTTTAGGCATGCTCTTCAGAGGTGCAGCGGCATCCCTCATGTTGGGTATCAGAGCATCTGGCTTCAATGCAAGGGCCTCAAGACGACTTCTAGGAGGAGTAGATGGACGTGTCTGCAATGCTAGCATCATTAAACTGTTTATTTTCTCAGCTTTCAAAATTACGGCATCAGAAAACAGTTAGAAGGAATAGTGACTTTGACAAAGGAAATACAGCTTCGCCAGATGGCAGATTCAGTTGTGCGTCACCCGAGCTCTCACGTCACCCCATCTGATATAAACTCCTAGAGTACTTCCTACTATGCCTATGTGGATACCTAGAAGCTAAAGTTTTAGAAACGGAACAATTCTAACTTCTGTTGCATTCATTTTCAGGCTAAATCAGACTAATTCCAAATCCCAAAAACAGGACAAACTTATGATGGGAGTTATCATCAAGGGCGTTCCGTTAGTTTTATAAGAACACGCCTTTGTTTAGCAGTAGCATATTAAGAGCTCTGAAGGTCATATTGAACTATAGCAGATGCCTTTGAAATTGTATAAGACCGATAGATTGGACTCAATAGAGTCCATATACAAACCTGATCTTTAAGCTCTGGCTGTTTGTATCTTGTTGAGCCAGCCCTTTTTCCAGACCCCCCGTTCTCACTTTCACATGTCTTCCCTCCATTTGAATCGGATTCACCGACTTTGTGGGACACTAAAACACCCTGCATGTACCTTGATGCGACGGCCACCTTTTCTTCTTTGATAACAAACTTCTGTTTCACGGTTTCATCTTTCTCTTTTCTTTCTGTTTGCTCATTCAATTTGGTGCTACTAATCGCTTCACCTTGCAATGGACTAGGCCCTTCAGGTGGCTCTAATATTTGCATCAAGTCTTTTGGATTTCCCACAAAGGGATTCCTCCCAGGAATCGGTCTTACCCCGACTAGTATAGGCACAGGTGTGCCTGCTTCGGCTCGATCAACATAAAAGAACTGGCCTAGTTGCAACTTGTTGTTCAGAATGAGTTCATTGTCTTCTTTTGATAGCGAGACGTATGTGGAGTGAGAGGAATCAGATACTTTCACAAAGAACCCTTGGTTAGGCCACAGTTCTGATCCACTTAAGGCCGGCACGATGCTAATGACTTGTAGGAGGACAGATCGATATTCTCCACGAACTTTGACATTGGAGTGTATGCTCTGAAGGAGCTTTAGAAGCACTCCTGGCGTAAGGGATGCCATTTATCTTATCTTTTGCTCCCCAGAAATAAAGTAGATCTCCTGCAGAGGTAGGTTGGGTCAAGCTCAGAACAAGTCTAGCTTTGCAAAGCTCCCTAGCTAATATATACCAGCACAAGCACGCATGCGAAGGGGACAATTTAACAAGCACATCAACCTGCCAGACGTTAGCAGTCTTTTGGTTTCTGTTAGCAAGCAAACGTCCAGAATTTTGAGCTGGAAGATGGTTATGATTCTGAAGAAATCATTTGAGGGAATCATTTAAGGAAAAACTTAGCAAAACTTTATCCAGAGTCCAGTTATGACTGAAAGAGTACCAACTATTTGGACTCAAATAACCGCTCGAAAGAACATGACCACAAAGAACGCATGCACTCGCATACATAATACACCAACATATTCGTATATTAATACAGGACACCATGCGCCACATTTGACATGGAAATACCATAGGAGCAAGAAGCTTATATATTTAATGATTAATAACGGTAATTGCTGGAGGAGAAAAACAGAAGCTCGAATTTTCAGAAGACCAGCCACAGCCGCATGAATTGATGCATACAAAAAGTTTACATAATTTTCTGTCCTTCAAAATGAGGCTGCAAATATCAGAATATGCTAAACATTGGAAGCGAATATTGCCTGAAAGAGTACGGACAAAGAACCTGAGTGTAATGCAGGAGATAAGTTCAAGAGGAACTCAGAAGGTAAGTCCGCACAGAGAAGAAGAAACAGAGGAGGTCTCTCTGGTCGTGGTGGCCATTGATGACCGGAGAATCCTTCTAACTTTGCATGCCAGGCACGTAATGCACCAACTAGTCTTGGCTTATAAGCCAAGAGAAAATAATGATGCCTTCAAAAAGAAAAAATAAAATAAAGAAAGGAAAGAAGAGAAAAGGCAATTTTATTAGTTTGAAAGGATCTTTTATTTTAGCCCCAAAAATGTCGGCTATTTTCCTCTCATTTAAGCTATGTTTAATGCACTACTACATATGAACGGATAGTTTAGTCTGGTTGGTTATATGGTCAGATATCTCTTTTAAGAAGGGTGAGGACATTCCAGTTTCCTTTCCTCACACTCCACGGTTCATAGACGAGAACAGGGCACAGTGCACTCACAACATCCATGGTATCATCAATTGAAATGGAAAAGGTAAAGCGATTTTCAAATTGAAAAGACAGTTTGCATTGCTGTGTCCCTTCATTGTCCCCGTTCCTCTTTCCCAATTTGCTGAAAAAGCCTTCATTTTCGAATTGTCGGTAATTTAGTTGGCTAAAAGGGAAAAGTAGTGAAAGGTCTTGTTTCAAAATCCTGATGGTTTACAAATCACTCAACTGTCTGAATCACTAAAAAGGGTTTAATTCCTCCCTTCCAATTGTAGAAAGCACACTATTTGCTGTGGGCAAAAGCATGGGCTCTGCCCGTTTTGATGGTTTCCATATGTTGTCCCTAGGGGTGAGGTATCAAGAGACTCTTTCGTGGATTCAAGAAGTCAAATAATTTAACCAATTCCCCGAGTGTAGCTTTCGACCATCAACCACTCGACTAGTAGTGGATGTCACGTATCGCACACTAAATTAAACGTTAGATATTCAGAGCATAATATGACAATGAAGCATATCAATTAGGTGCACCATCTACTAAAGCGAAGCTGTATCGAACGGTTGTCTCCGCTAGTCAACTACTAATTATTGAGCGGTTCTGATTAAATTCAGACGGTCACTAGAACCATTCAATAAAGCTCAACGACCACGTAGTAGTTGGAAAAACAACCCTTTAACCACTGCTTCAAAATCTTCTATATTTTACAACTAATCTTCTATATTTTACAACTATATCATGTCACATCGCCTTTTCAAAGTTCGTCAAACACTATGCTAACCAACGCCAAACAGAATCATATCCGTACCATCAGAGAGCCACGTAAGAGACTCGAAAGAAAGTACGAAACCAAATAATGCGGAGCAGATTTGGAAGGAAGGAGAAGTCAAAAAGAGAAACAATCCTCATCTTTTATAAGCTGTTGCTCCGCGGAACCATCTATCTCGGTACAATGTCGACGACTTTGACGCTAACAAGGTCCCCATCTGATGTACATCACACAAAGCTACGAATATAAAGGGCAAAAGGAAAGCCCCTGGACTACCAAAATCATGTAGAAGTTGCGCCAAAATGCGTACTCGTGTTCAAGACAAATATACAACATATTTCAACATGTGACTACCTAAATAACTCGACCAAATCACGAGAATGTCTTCAGACATTCACAAAGATATACATGACTCAAATAGTAACGAATCTTACACAGTAGACTACATTATGCCAATATCGAGCATCTGCATCTGAGTCTGACAGCAGCCTCTCCAGTGGACCCCTCGACGATTTCAAGCATGCCCTCGGGCTACAAACTACAGATGATCACCTAGGTTTCGTGTCACTTCCCTTGCTCCGGAATGTTGAAAGAGAGAAAAATGATCTGGGGGCTGCAAATTTCCCAACTCATATATCAACACACTATGGAAATAAAATCAGCTGGGCTATTGATATCTGAAAAAATTGGGGGCATAATCGAGGATTCTCATAAATCTGTCAAGAACAATGACTCGCAAATTGAGGCGCATTTGAGTTAATCTAATTTTAGAAGAGTAAGTCCCCTTAGGCTCTTCCATCACAGTTTATAGACAGACTCTTTCCAACAAAGTGGGATCATCCCACACAACAAGGGGTCGAAACAACTTAGACAGGAAAATATATCTTGGGACAGGCAAATAATATACAAAGGCTGTGAATATAATCTTAAGTAAAGAAAAAAAAAGTCTCGCTATCAGTGGAAAAAGTCACCTTTCAAAGAGCTTCCTGATACATGATCATCCCTCAGTTTAAAGTTTGCAGGAGGAGCTGGTATGGAGCTACGTAAGGCTTCAACTGCAAGAAAAGAGAGATATTCCATCAACTTGAGAACCCACATGAAGCTTGTCTCCGTTTCTGATGCACTAAAAGAAGTTCTTACATAGATGAAATTGACAACCCACAGCAGTCAGAAATGACAAAACAATCCTGGTAATTTAGCTTTGGGATGACACAATAAAGGGTAAATCGATAATCAAAACTCTTTCTTGGGAGAATTACGAGGTCATTTCACAGAAAATCTGATATATTTGGTAAGATAATCAACAAAAACACAGAATATCATTTACCTCCTCTCCTTACAGATCTATCCATGATGCAAATGAGCAGACAAGTCTATCAGACATTCGGCAGCAACATCACAGATGCCAAATGGAATACAAATCTCGAAAAATGACAATTAGACTTCATAGCAACCTAACAGCCTATGAAACCCCTGTAGCAAAAGCTATGGCATTAAACTAAGAAAGAAAAAATAACTAATCTCAGGTGACATGCATCCCACTGATGATACCAAATGATAATATTTAGCCAAAAGATGCCCACCAGAAATTTAACCTAGAAGCAATTTGAAACTAGAGACCTCACAAGGAGTAATTCTCTACCATCAGGTCACATGTCATGTCACACTCCATGGAAACTTACCCTGTTCATTTAACTCGCTCTCATTAAAGCTGTCATCAGATGGATGACCTTGGGAAAATCCCATTCTTGACTTCCTCAAATCTTCTGATGACCTATTAGCAGGATCTCTTCCATCTTCAGTATCGTCATCTCCCTCTGAGGTCGTGGCAGATATCCAATCCACCAAACTATCAGTCCCCCGACTTTTTCTGCCAAACTTCAACAGCCGTTTGAAGCCCTTTGTCACATCTTTGCGAGACTGAGTATAGGAAGAATTAGCAACAAGAAAAGGTTTCTGTGCACTCCCCCATTTCTTTCTCATTCGTGCAGCATCAACCTCTGCTTGGCCCAGAGTATGGGAGTTCCATGATGCAGGGCTTCCAATTGGAGAATCCATGGAAGCATCAATATCTGAAGTCTCGTGGGGGTAGGAAAACAAATTTTGAACACGTGAATTCCACGAGACCGGGCTTTCACAGGGTGAATCCTTTATAGAACCTGCCGGATGGAATTTTGATGGCATAGACGCAGCAAATTCACTAATAGAAGCAGGGTCAACATGAGAAATAGATCTCAATGAGTCATCATTTTCAGACCCAGATTTCACCGAATCATCTGAGTCCTGGCTCAACCTCGAATTTCCATTGGCAAAATCTTGGACTGCTACAATGTCAGGTTCATCATCGTCTTCCTCTTTTGGCATGTCAACCATATCATCATCCACAAAATCTGAGTCATCAAAATCGTGATCATTCATCAAATTTTCAGATTTCATTGAAGCCTTCCTTGCACTGCTAGATCCTCCCCCAGGACCCACTCCATTACCCTTTCCATGGAAAAACTTTGAATTACCACTTTTTGAGAATTTATCTGGAACATCCATCTGTTCTTGATCAAATTCCAGTGAAGCCAAAATAGCCACATCACCATGCGAAGCAGACATGTCCTTAAACTCTACAGGACCAGCAGAGCTTTTCCTTAAAGACTCAGATCGCCGATTTTTCTCTTCCTTGACAAGCGGCAAATCTTCGCCGTTACTCTTGGTTCGAGCATAGCTTCTCACTTGTGAACGACTTGGTGCTTTACTGATGCCGGAGGAGGGTTTAGTGTTTTCTTTCCTGAAATCAGAGAAGTTGGGGACGGACTGCGCAAGAGTGTTTTCTAACGGTGCCCTACGTCTACCAGAAATAGAGTTGGAAGCTCTCACTGAAGACCTTGAACCTGGTGCTACTGAATTGCGAGGAGTTGATGAAGACAAGTTACGATTTGGAAAAGGCTTCTTCATCTGGCTGCTTTTAGAAACACCATCATCTGGATATGCCTCAAATTCCTCCTCTTCACTTTGAACAAGATCAGTTTGCTGACATCAGAAATAAAACTTCACCGAAGTTAGTCCCTCAAAATTTATTTTCGGCCAAATTTTTTGGTTGCAAGTTTAATACAGCAGTATCCATCATACTTTACCTACCAATAATTTTTGGGGTTTTTCAAAAACTCATTCACATTAGTACCTGCTCCTTCACATTTGACCGCATATTGAAAGATCTCTGTTTCTCGGTACGTTGATGAGTACTCGAGAGTGATTGACGTCTCTCTGCCGAACCAGAAAACTTAGCCTTCATTTCAGCTCTGCTTCGCTCAAGGCTATCATGCATGGCTTTCAATTTTGCCTCCTTCTCTGCCCTTTTAGATCCCCATTCTTCCCTCAACTTTGCATCTCTTTTCTGCATGTACTTCTCATAGAACTTTCCTCTAGAATCATCAGAGAAACTAAGGTCAGAAAAGGTCTTCCTGAGAGTATCGGTGCCCTGACTATCCAACATCTTCATCGACGGAGGTGTATGGAAGTCCGCCACCTTATCTGAATTCCCACTTAAGTCAATTGCTAGGTTCTTCTCAGGCAGTTTAACAGGAGCTATCTCTTGGACTGCTGATTTCTTATGCTGCAATGCCACTGGTTCTATCTGGGAATCAGTGGGTTTACTCCTTCGGGCGGAGCTGGACTGATCTACAGGAAGGCGAAGCTTGTGTTCTGCAAAGAGCTTTTCCAACTCATTAGCCTTCATCTTAAGCTCGTCATTGAGTTCCTGGTTTCCTTTAGATTGCCGTGCCCTCTGAACTTGCTCCATTGGGTTTGATGAAGGCATAGTCAACGTCTCTTGACTCTCAAGGGCCTTTCTACTGGGAAAAGGTAATTTACTATTCACATATGAGGAGCCGCCCTCATCCCTCTTTCCTTGAGTCCTCTTAATTTGTTCAGAATGAGCCCTCTTAATTTGTTCAGAAACAGCTGTAACTGGCTTTTGAAACTTCAGTTTTGGGATATGAGATTCTTCTGCCATGGTTTGCACCTCCACAGGTGCCACCAAGTCCGTAGCTGCTTCTTCAGATTCCCCAGTAAGGGATCTCCACTTTGGTTGAGTTGTCAATCGATCCCCACTGATTCCTTTGTCTTGCATTTCTCTAGCTTTAAGTCCTACACCACCTTCGATTTGTCCAGAAAAAGATCGAGAATGTCTATGGAAACCCCTAGGATGGGATTTAACCTGCGTTGGATCTTTTATGACAGGATCATCTATTCCACTCCCGCTTCTACTTTTGGATGTCACATCCCCAACCCTGCTCAGGGAACCTCCAGTCTTATTCTTGGAAGCAGCCTGGTTTTTCATCCCAGCTCCTTCCTTTTTATATGCAGAGCCCATCAGTTGCGCCTCAGCATCCGCCAATTCCATGTTTCTACCACCTTCACCTCCTGCTAAGGAGTTAACCTTTTCTTCTGCACCCTCCTGACTGCTTACCCCTATCTGCTGTACCCTACCAGTAAAGGGTCTAGTTTGGGTCATTGAACTTGCTAGATCCTTCAGACTGGTGCTTCCACCATCTGTCTCATCTTCTTTTCCTGATAAGCAGACAGTGCTCTGCACTTCAGCATGCTCTTTCGGTCCAGCATCGCCAAATTTAACCAAGTCACTCTTACTATCACTATTAAAAGAACCAGTGCTATCAGTCAAAACCTTTTGGTTTCTATCCTCAGACAAAGCAGAAGAAACGGTATGTTTTTCCTGAGAAATAGAAGTTGAGGAGGGCGTACACAAAGGGCTTTCACCATTGTTCTCTCTCTTGTCAGCACTCAAGTCAATGCTCATATCACTTGCACCACTCCATCTCCTCAACACAGCCTTCTCAACTGCAGCAGGTGCTGACGAAACATCAGAGGAGAGCCTTCTCAGCTCGATAGACTTGCCCACGGAAGGTTTGCTACCACTGCCGCTGTTAGTATTCTCCTTCTGTTTGCTTTCAAAGAGATTTATGCGGTCCTGAACACTGAGACGCCTACCTGGTTGACTTATCTGGATGGGTGGTGATTCTTCATCTTTATTCTCTTTCGCTTCTATGTCTTTCTCGTTCGAATTATCATTTCGAGTAGGAAATGCAGTGGAGGCCTTGGTCTGTTGACTAGCGGAGGCTTTTGATTGGTCTAACTGATTTCCCACGGTTTGGGCAGCACATAGCTCTTGGTCAATCGAGTGTCTGTTTGAATGCACTAACAGGGGCCGAGAGGGTGCAGTTTGATCTTCTGTGGGATCATCAAGGGACATGTCAGATTCACATGAAGATCTGATTCCTCTCTCAGCAGCACCTGACTTCCACAGGGGGTGCAGGTCTGGCCTTCTTTGGCACAGCGACAGGAATTTGGAGCAAGCTTCACTACACAAGTCAAACATAGTTTGTAATCAAAACACTTGAAAGGAATCAGAAGTATGAACATGCTTGCAGAAGTATGCTGTCTAACAAATTATAACAGAAAAATTACTAAGCAGAAAAAAGAATGAAGTCGAGAGCTGTTCTTGCACAAGTAAACATTTAATCACTTTACAAGACCCAGCCATAAAATGTGGTACCCTGACTTCTAAGATCATTACAACCCCAACATTATATCAACGTTCACATCTGTGTGGCTGCTTGTGATTCTAAACTAGGATGATGGCAGTTCTTTCTGCCCTGGACTTCTCTTCATAAATATCAAGCAAGTACGAACTTTGGAGACGACAGGACAAATTAGGATTTTGTACCGGTCAACCAAATTGAGTCACATGCATTTTGCAGGAAGTGGATGATCGTAACAGTGAGAAACGTCTCAGTTGATTAAGCGCACATATATACTGACCCAGCAAACACCAACATCAGACAACAGTACAGCCATCCGAGGCCTCTATCCTCGTTTGGAGAAAGGTTTTCACAAGGACAATGGAACACATTGGAGTTTCTAAATTTCTGCCTTGCCAAAGATGAAAGGTGCTTTCTTATCCTCAGAAATAAATAAACAAAAACAGCTGAAAAGATGAGCTCATGACCACATCAATGGGAAATCCCACTCCATCAAACAGACAAACCTCTATTGGAACTTTTTATATCAGAAACCCTTAAAAGTCATGGGAACCATAGATAACTTCTACTCTTTACATGATACTTCAGCATAATCTTTATTGTGCATTTGTGGATGGAATCTGTGAGGCCACTAAATGTGAATCTTTTGTGTAGGGGCATAAGTGTCAACACCCCAATTTTGGATGATCCTCTTTGCTAAAGTTCTAAACTCAGCAATTAAATACTGTATTTCTTCCAGCAAAGGCTTCTCATCATTAATCAAACATTTAGCAGAATACAAAGCCTCAGGTTTGCAAAGATGTCATTAAGAAATAAAGCAGAGCCTTCAACACCGACATAACGATTCAATGCACTTTTCGTAGAAATTATACGTGTGGAAAGGAGGACAAAACGTCAAAGGAAACATAAAAGTCGCGAGCTGTTCAAAAAGCTAAGAAAAGAAATGGCTGTATCTATGCCAAAAACAAAGGGGCCAGAAAGCTACCATAGTACTCCCAACTAAATGTTTAGATCATTCCACCGGCTTCTATAGGAAAAACTTCATACACATGATAACACTATTGGAAAATACAAGATTAAGAAAAACATGAGCATTCTGACTATGGGGCATCAATAGGGTCATGAGTCTCAAGACTGGCCTAGATCAATAAAAATATGCCAGAAGGATCAGTCACATAGAAGTAGTTTCTTACTTCAGTCGATTAGCTCCGAAGCAATCCGCAAAGAGTTGGAGGTCAGAGACACTATCAGGGTTAAAACCAGCAGCAGAAGCTCGAGTACATGTGGTGGTTAAGTCCTGCCTAACTGCAGCAAGCCGTACATCAATAGCCCTTAGAAGTTCCTTCCTGAATAATTAGAAGAAATTAGAAGAAGGAAATGCAAATAGAATGACGTTTGAAAAAAGTGCAACTAGCTTTCTCATGCAATCAAAACATGCATGCACATGACAGAATAGCATATGTACAGCTGAGTGTATGAATGGACAGATGCACATATTCGACAGTAGCTATATAACTTAGCAAGAGACTTTATGGGATTTCAGAAAAATAAAGACCATAGGCTAAGATGATTGCTACCATCCATACTTGGTGTGACTAATCAATATCTACTTAAGAGTACTCTCCATAAAACAAATGAACCAGAGCTGCATCACAAAAAGTGAAGCTATTCTTGTTTCCATTTACCTTGGAGATTAATCACTTGTAACAAACATGTTAAAGCTCATGTTGTGAAAATCCAAGTCATTGGGAAAAATTAAACAATTTCACAAAGGAACAGATAACTATGTGTGAAAAATCTGGAAGAGGAATTTTTCCCCAAATACCCCTTTTCTTTTGTGGCTGACATCAACAGCAGATTACAGGGGGGCTTACAATTAGTAATATTCAAAGAATCCACTCCTACTTTGGTAGAATTAAATTCCCTTTGGATAACTAATTAAATGACCACTTCCAACAAAAATGATGTACAAACAGATATTCGAAACTATTCTGAGGTGTTTTATATGCAATTGTAAAATTCTCAAGGAGCAAATTTTCAAATAAAATTAGTAATACTTGTGGAAAATAGCAACTGATATGAATGTATTTTATTAATTATGACATAAGCACATGTAACTTTACCCCCACAATCCCTCCCAAACAGAAACTATTATAGATCCAGTGTGGCTGCCATGCACAGAAAGAATACAAAAGAAACAGATGGAAATTTATGATTGAGCAACAAAATTAGATGGTGAGGGAGGTGTTTATTATCTACACTCATGTAGTCTCTCTCCACCTTATAATTAGGCTTTTGGGCTAGAAATGTTAAAAGAATTGGTTTTTTTTCTTTTTCGTAAAGTAATAAACAAGAATTACTTTAACACTCCTCAACACGTACAAATCAAATCAAACCATATGAAGAATGCACATGGAGTTGAAAAAATGGCGATTAAGATACATGAAAAGAACCACAAACAAAATGAAACATTAAATGGGGCATGAAGAACTGAAACTTGATTTTGAGATTAAGTTAAAATATCCGGCCCAATGATGGAAGCTATTATGTGGAGCGATACTACATTAATACAACATTGTTATAAACCCCTAAGCAAACGACATGCAATACTTCGGCAAGTTCAATATAGACCAACTCTACAGGCAAAGCTACACTAATTATTCCTGCAGATTCAGTGAGATTTTCTACAGAAGTTTAGAAAAATAACTTCAGTCAGTTGGCTTTTTAATAAATTGAGGAAAAGACAATTACTTTGTTGCATCAGCTGCTGCGATTCCTGCTTCATCGCCACCTGCAGAAAGAATGTATCATAAATAAAGTTCAAATATAAAGCAGTTGTTTTCCCATCAGATCCTAGTTTTTTCAGTTGTAGCATTGAGAATCCAATTAGCTTCAAACATTCTTAAACAAGTTCCTTAAACACTTCTACAATGTGAATCTTCACAACCTGTATCAATTATAAGAGCTACAAGATGAATTGTGGAGATTGTATCCCATATTGATTGTTTTCAAGGATGACTCATTTTGAGTTCTGTGACTAATTTGTTGCACAATCTCTGCCTATCATATGTTGATAGGCAAAATTCACTTCCCTTTTGGATGTGGGAAATCAACATTACTTATATTGAAAACAACAGAGATGATGAGACTGACAAAGGAAGAAGTGTATTTTTGGCTTAAAATATTTCACGCAAGTTTCATGAAGCGTTCTGGTACCCTTGCTCAGCACGATATTCCCATTTCCTGATCCAAACTCTTCAGTACTTATATACACTACATGATGGAATTCATAAACACGTTATAAAGTTCAGGGACATGCAAATGCAGAAACTTGAGAAGAATCGCAATTGCTGCAGTTAAGTGACTGCACATATCACGCCACTCAGTCACATGAACATCCCCCAAAGAAAGCTGGATCTATATAAATATCCAAGGATGGTCCCCAGAAATTCACAAAAAGGGGAACATAGATCCATATACATGGAGAGAAAAAAATCTATTTACGTATTTGTGCTCAGATATCCAACAGAATTAAGAATAATCAAGCCAGGCCTGATTAGGGTGGACGACATACCTGAGGCATCAGTATTATGATCCCTAGACCCCTGAGACAGTAAGTTGTGGAAGTCAGCTATATTAATGATATTGGCTTCCCATTTAAATCATGAAAACTCTACACCAAGATGAAAGGTAGATTACCATTGAATAGATTCTTCGAGCTGCTTCCAATTGAGACATTTCTGCATCAAATGTATTCACCAGTTCCAAGACCTCTGGAGTACTAACAAAGCGAACAAACCTGAAACCAAACAGTGCCTACAGAATTAAAGATGCCAACAACTTTATGAAAGTTTACAGCACCAGTGTTGTTCTAGCAGGCTGATAAACACAGGGACATGGGCATTACCGCTCCAGAGTTCCCTTTGTGAACCATGTTTCCCCATCATTATGCTTTCTCGTTTCAAGTTTTATTGACTGCGCCGCCCAGGCAAATTGCTCTTCAGCAACCTTTAGATGCGCTACAAATGGCTTTACCAAACCCGATGCCAGCTTCTCAGAACTCCCATTGCTAGAAACAATCAATTCACACCTACCCAAAAAGGAAACATTTGTATAACAAGACTATAAAAGCAACTATAAAAGCACCAACAATCAAAATACAGATTACGTAAAACCATTGAAAGACTCTCTCACCGTGAACGCTTTGGAGAGAGCTGGAAGACAGCATGATCAAGAGGCATTTCAGACTTCATTCTCCCAGGCTTTTATCTACTCAATTTATCCTCCACCCTTTCATTTAGCAGGACACACATCCCCCGCCCCTAGATCCCTGTAGCCGTCGGCATAATCAGAAAAACCAAAAAAGCACCTCAAAGGCACAATGTAGCATAGTCGAAGACGATAAACAAAACAGAAAAGGTCAAGCAAACCAGGCAACTGCAATCAAACATAAAACACACGACCCGAGCAGAGGAACAGATGATTCAGCAAGTCCACTGTCCACTGGACCAAATAGAAACGCAATTGCTCGAGCTGGCCGACAAAAAACCAATCTTGACACCACAGATCTCATCAAAATCCATCGACGAGCAAAATGCAGCAAAAATTCCAGCTCCCGGCCCAAGACAAGACGCCCACAGCACACCCCCACGACACCGCACACAATCCAGATCTGATTCCGACAAGAAAACCACAAAACAAGCGCGACTCGAACTCATCGACAGGCCGCGGACAGCGACCGACGACACGAGCGGACACGCGGGACCCGGAAATGCGCGCTCGCGAAACCCCCGAATCGGAGCTCGAGACCCGGGCCGACGCGGGCAATCGAGTGAGATCTTCCCCACCGATTGCCCGCTCCCATCGCCAAGGCGGCGTCGCGCATCGGGCTCACCTGCTCGGGGGCGGCTGCTCGCTCGCCGTTGATCCAAATCGCGCGCGCCGATGAACCGGCCCTTCCTCCGTCGGAGTGGATTTTTTGAACTCCGGGAGTAGCCAGCAACCTGTCCTTCGAGGAACTAACCTAACAGTGACTCTGCATTATCTTCGCTTCACTCGTTTCTCAAATGTACCTCCTCCTTCTCCCTCTCTCTCTCTCTCTCTCTCTCTCTCTACACCTTGAAGATACAGTAGAGAGAGAAAGTGGTGGTGGAGCTGGGAAGAGAGAGAAACTCAAAAATCAAACTGTGCGTCTCTTCTTCTCCTTCTCCTTCCTTTTTTTTTTTTTTTTTTTTTTTTTTTTTTTTTTTTTTTTGGGTTGCGCTTCGGACAAACGCTCTGTTTTGTGCGAATTCGAGACACACTCTCTCTCTCTCTCTCTCTCTCTGTCTGCCAAAAATTTGAAAGATAAAAAGGACTCCAGTCAGATTCCCAAATGGCCAAAATGCCCCCGGCCTACGCAAGCTCCTTTTCTTTTCTTTTTCCTTTTTTTTTGAACATTTTTCCCCATTTTTCAAAAATTTCCCAGTAAGCATCCAACAGCGGCGCCTGGAATTCTGCTCGCGTCAAGGAGGAAAGCCCGTTGCTTTCCATCGTTTTGACTGAGAAATGAGAGAGCGTGTTCAAAATTTGAATTTCTCTTTTGGTTTACTACCTCCAAAATGATATATTACTAATTTACCTAAAAGAAAAGTTTTCAGGAGCTAGTTCGTGGCTTAAGTGGTCAATTGATTAAGGGAGTATTTTATTTTACTAAATGAATATAAAATATATAAAGTTAGAAAATGAAATTACCTCTTTCAGAAAAATGTGATTTTCCTTTCTCTCCACACTATAGACAAAACTATTCTCATTCTCATGCCCTATCAACCCTCTCATTGCAAAAATAATGTGTCTACTCAATGAATCTCATTAACTATGGTCATTCAATCGACGAAACCAATTTATGTAAATTCTTCAACACATTTACCCCGCGAATTACATCAAAAAAATCATAGACCATCAAAAGAAAAAAAAAGGATTGTATCAACAAACCCACATGCATTTGGTGCAATTTTGAGCCAATTTAATGGGTGCAATCGAATGACAATTCATCTTGATGACAAAAAATCAATCTCAATTAAACTCGATATAAGTTAGCTCAATTTATGTGTACAATAAAACGAGGTGAAATTCACATGATTTAATGATGAATGTGATCGGCGTACACATAATCTAGACACTAACCGATGAGGTCGGGCTCATCGAATTCACATCATTAGTGACTCCACCGACAATCGCTTTTGCATCGGCAACCACCCATTTTTGCTAAATCGGCAGCGGACGACGTTGGCACCATCGCCATCTCAGGAAACAATCCCCACCTCTCTCTACCCCCTTCCCCCCTTCCCGAAAAAACGTCGCCATCGGGAGTAGTACCGCAATCAAAAGGGAACACATCGCTCTCGTGGCGAGGGCAGTTTCGTCAATCCGGGCGGCACGATCGGGGGGAATAGTCAGACTATTCCCACTCCTTTGCCTTAAGCAATCAATCGAAGACCATTTAACGGTTTCTTTGGGAATTAAAGCAGTGGCGGTGGGGGGGTGGTGGTGGGGGAGTCGTGAAGCCGAAGCAGCGAGCCATTTCTGCGTACGTTCTTTCTTCTTTTTTTGGGGGTTTTCTGTTGGGTAATTATTTGACGGAGATTATGAGCCATTTATGTTGCTTTCGTGCGGGCGCTTTTACCGTCGTGCCCTCCGCCAACCGCACCGTCATCATGCCCCGTCACGTACTCCTGTCTACCCGCCCGGTACCTGCTCATGTAGTGTTTGGAGTTTGGAATCCACCTGTGGTCTCTAGAACTTGCGAGGTGTTTCATAGGCCTATGGACAATTGAGCATTCGCAATCATGCCTCTCGATTTTATCAAAGAAAAAATTTACTTTAAATGGTATAAATTACTCGATACACTAAAACATTTCTTCTTCTTCCTCTTCTTTTCTTCTTGTAATGAATGGCTTCGAGTGAAAATGGACTTAGAGTTATTGAACTGTTAATGTGGGTCCATGTCATTGTCGCATACACATTGCATCAACATTTTATTAGTAAGTTTGCCAATTTCCAATCTAAAACTACGTCAATTGTAGAAAAAAAATTAAAGTACACTACTTTGAGTAAGAAAATTAGAAATTTAATGACCCGGTTGAATGATTGCTAAATTTTAGTGAGCGTGAATGAATTTTACTCTACAGTAAAAATAATTTTAAAGTGATCAAATGGAGATAAACACTATAAATCCCACCCAACATTGAAAAAATCAGATAGAACCATTTGAAAGAGGATCTTATTGTATGATCAAAATTTTTCACATAAAATCAATCCCGTCACACTTCACATATTTGACTGATGAGATGCTCGGGCACCACTTCTGCAACCATGCTTCAGCATGTGCACTTTTCTAAAACGGGCGTGGGTTTGTTAGAAACAGTGAATTAGCTAAGATACATGCGAACGAGCCAGTTTATATAACTTTTATTAATTATTTCACGTATGATTTTTGGGGAATCCGAATTACTAAAAAAAATAAAAACCCAGATGACCAAAAAAAAATCACTTGGGAAGGATTGTATCCCAACATTTTTTGAAATTTCCTTCCAGAAGATGTGAACAAAACCTGGAATGAAAATCTTGGAATTGTCCAGCATCACTGGTTTGCAACCCACTTTAGCAACAGGGCTCCATTGTAAATCGCCACGTGTCGTTTGCATTTTTTTCTTTTTCTCTATTTCGTGAAATCGGCGCGGGAGATTTCGCGACTTTCGCTTTCATCGGAACGGGGCTATTTTGTGGATGAAAGAAAAGCACCTCCCCTCTCCCCTTCTTTTTTTTTTTTTTTTTTTTTTTTTTTTTGGGTGGTCGAAAAATGATGACATTTTGGTCCGGCTCGAGTTGACAATCCTTTTGTCTTTTTTTTTTTTTTTTTTTTTTTCCTTTCGAAACATCGGAATTCCGCTTCTGCCAATGGTAGCTTGACAGCTGTCCCCAACTCATCACATTCTCGTCCTACTAAAACCATTCACGAAGAAAGCGCCCCACACGCGATAGCAAAGAACGAAATAATAAATTGAGTACAAATATAATCGTTTCACTTAAATCGCTGTTGATCGATTTCTAATTAACTTCTTTTCACGTATGGTTGCCTTTGAGCTTCTAAGTTGTACGATTTGTGCAATTAAGCCTTTAGTTGCCAATCATTAACACTATCGAATTTCTTTTATGACACGTACTTAGAATTTTTATCACTAATACAATAAAAAAAAAAAATTGACTCAAAAGAGTACCAATTTGTATTTTCTCGAAGATCGATCATTTTCGAGATTTATTATCACTTACGTTGTGTTTAACAATTGGTCATTGGAACGTATTATGAATTGAGCATGCAAGAAAAGACAGGGCAAAAGGGCTACAAAATAGAACCTAACCTAGGCAAAAGTAAGAACAGAGTGCAGTACTCCTTTTCCTAACGTGTCAGATATAGATCTATATCAGGTTAAATTAAGGTTGCACAAGCAAGAAACGAATTCCAGGGCATCCATAGTAGTTGAGGGGACAAAAGACATGACTCCTCCTTTAACTCTGTATCACCTAGTTGTCTCACCTACATGTTGGAACTACCGCATCACCAACAAAGATAAATTCACCATGTTTGGACCACGCATTGATGCCTTGGCTTGTAGGTCATCACCAAAGCGAGACTAACAAGGAAAGAAGAAAAAAGGTATAGAATTCGGTCGTCACGATCCATTTATTTTTTCTACATGACATACGAAAACTTTTCTGAACCAACGTAATTTGTTATAATAATCTCCCTATGAATTGGCCCTCTATGCCGATTTATCTTACGAGCTCGGGATTCACTTGTCCAAACCTAAAGCTCATGGACATTTTTTTTTCTTCAAGGAAAGGAGGACAAAAAGGATGGATTTGGTTAATATGGCAACACGGGAGACTCGTCCCATCTTTTTTCCATCCCTTCAAGATTCATCATTGCAAAAGACGCCATGTGGGGTTAATTTCCCTCTTTGTCATCACATGGGATGTTATCCCATCCCCCCCTCTTGAGATCCCTCCATCCCTTTTTTTTCACTCCTTCACGAAAAGAGACAATTATGGTTATCGGGTCATGATTGATTTGATTGGCGACGATCCATTGGTCAAGAACGGGTTTTGGAAACGGGACATGGTTAGATGATTTTGAGGTCCAATCGACCCGAAGATATATCATCTTTTTTATATAAGTAAGCTAAAAAGGACGAATTGGAGGTTGTGTGAATGCGATCCACATGAAAGTGGGGTCGAAATTTGGCACCAAAGTCCACCCGCACAAGGCAAGCTTCACCCCGGTGTTGTTGGGTTCAATGGGCCCGTCGGTCATCAACTTCCCTTAAAGCTTTTTTCTCTCTCTTTCCTTCCCTTCCCCCCCACCTCAACGACAACTCCAACCCGGATTTCAAAATTAGGGTTTTGTGTCACCGCCCACTTCAGCAGTCGGTGGGGTTTTTTTTTTTTCTAATTTTTTAAAAAAATTTATGGCTATTTTAGTCAGAACAGACAATCAATTCTGACCTTGGACGTGAAGGTGCACAAGATTTTCAAATGCGTCCCCATGACCAGCCTCATTTCACTTGCCACGCGTCTCCAGCTATTGATCCGTGGCGTCGTGCTTGTGCAAAAAGATTTTTTTTTCCCCTTTTGTGGGCGAGGTGTTTTTCCTTGTCTCTTTCCCCCAATAAGAAGAAGAAAATGAGACGAAGGAGACGAGGATTTGAATTGGGTTTAAGAGAGGCTTCGCCTTCACTAGCCCACCAACATGTCCGTAAGCCCGTCCCACTAAAGATGGGCTTGAATGGATCAAAGAAAGTTCAACTCCAACAGCACGTGCAAGCAAGATTATGCCCCGAGAGCTTGTTGACCTCGCTGGTCGTTTTCCGATTCTGGCACTCATCCTGCGTCGCCGGACGAATGACTTGCGGAGGAGGTCAGCATGTCGGAGGAAAGCTACGGAGGTGATGCGACTACGAGGCCGCATGAACGGGAATTGGAGAGACGTGAGTTAGAATGATATCACAGGATGAACCGCTGGAAAATGAGAGGCAAACATGAACGGACTGAATTTGCTTTCATTAGTAGCAAGAACCGATGGAGACAACAGCTTGCTCTGAATTTCTCTTTTTGGGGTGACATATACATTTGCGAGAACTAAAATAGAGAGTTCAAGGGCAACCGTTACTCAGCAAGAAGTTGCTAAACACTCGCTAGCGGATGGACCGACAATCTTTATTTATCATGCATGTCCCCGAACACTCCGCTCACTCGTACGTTAGGCCTCGCGGGAACACATTGACAGACCAGCGAGTAACGGACCAAATAATCAGGTAAAGCAAGCTTCGGGGTTTGATTGCTTCACATCCGAGCTGTGATGTTAGATCGAGCGAGACTGTATGTGAACTCAGAGCTAATAAATTCATCATAATAGCACATTACTGCTCAGGGGTCAATCGTGCCAACAAAGGAGCATGACGACGCAGCGTCGAATGATGTAGAGCCTACCTTTCTGCTCTTTCAGGTGACCCTTCAGCCCTGTGCATGAAAGCCTCCTGTTGCTAGCCTTTGAGTCTCTTGCTTTCGCGCTTGCACTTCTCGTGATCATCTTCACTTTTCTGCGATCCGAACGCCTCAGTGACTATGGCTTGGCTTCACTTGCCTTTGGCTTTGTCGAGACAGATAGGGGATTTGTTTTCTTTTAGTAGCGAATTGACTCTGCTCTTGGCGTTCCAAAAGGGAGGCTCGTCTTCTTATCAGGACAGCTTCGGCCCCTCTTGTCTCTCCCTCTCTCTCTCTCTCTCTCTCTCTATGTGCGTTCTGTGTACGATACAGACATTTATGGGAAGCAACAAACCACCAAGATATTGGTCGGCCACGATTCCACGAGTAACACAAGAGAATTGTATATTTGGGTCATGCCGTGTTCTTGTGAAATTAGAATGCATGTACGAGAAATAACTGCTATTGTCCTGATGGATGTGCTCCTTGCTTCATGTCCTTGTTCTCTGCACATGGAAAGTATAATAATGGAAGGATCACCGGCATGTTAATTTGCACCTTCTTCTATAGATCAACCTAAGTGTTAGATGTATCCATAGATGTAGCCATTGGTGTAACTTATTGATTTTAAATTATACATCTCGACTTCAAGAGGATTTATAACTTTTTTTGTTAGGCAATTTTGTACATCAAACTATGACAAACACTGAAAAATGTCTTTTTTTTTTTTTCTTCTTTTTTCGGAAGTTTATGAATACCTCTTGGAGTCCTTGTTTTAAGGACATGCAAATATGGTTCATCTCCGATCCTCATTTTATTTTGCCAACTAGGTATTATAGATGGTACGCATTGCCCGTCAAGCTATTCATTCGAAGGAAATAGCGCATATATCATATATTAAGAAAATCATATAAGATACTATTTACTAAATGGCATGGTGATCGAAAAAATGAAGTCATATATTCTGTTTGAGGACCAAATGAATTGAAGAGCTTCACTATAAACACATTAGTAACCTACTAAGAGTAACATAATATGTAATCTTATGGTTGATTGACAGATGATATCTCTGCTAGAGCAATTCACCATAATCAATTCCCACCAGCTCACGTCCTTTATTGGGAGACAAAAGCAAGACCCTCGAAAAGATTTTGTTACGTTTGTATGTTTTCAATGCTGAGAGGTGGCACCACTTTACACGAGGAAAACCCTAGTTTTCTGTTTTTCTTTTTTAATTTTATCTCCACCATACATACACGCGTTCTTCAATTTCACCACACAAAAATAGATCACGACACGGAGTCAGTAGTCTAAGCGAGTGAGGTAATCTTGTGCCACTAGCACTAAAGTTTTGCTATTTCTGAATGGTCGTCACTTCTTCTCGTCGCCGTGCTTAAAATCTTGTGCTTATGCCACGATTTTGGGGTTCCTTCCTTAATCTCCTCCCTTTGCTTCGCAATATTTAACGAATTAAATCGAATTAGTGATTACAAAAGGCTTAAAGAGCTTGTGGACGTGGACAAATTCCTAGATGATCAATGTAAGTGCTGTGAAAAACAACACGGAAGCCAACGGATCTTGCAATTTATGATTAACGTGAGGAGGAGAAAATTATTAAAGAAATTGATGATGAACAATTAAGAACAGTAGAAATTTACATGATTTGATCTAAGTATTAATATCTACTCTACAGAGAGAGCCAGAAATCTACTATGAATCTAGACTATGGTAAATACAAAGTTTAAATCTAGACTATGGTAAATACAAAGTTTACATAATCGCTCATGTACTTAAGTGTTTCCCAAAATTAAATTACATTCAAAGCAAATCCATAACTATTATCTTCCAATTTTTATTTTTTTTATCAAGAACTCACTTAGAAACTCACGAAGAAGAAATCCAATACAATTCTTTTTTGCTTTGCTGTATGGGATATCAAAGTAAAATTTTACATTATATATATAACTATCCAAATTAGGGAACCTATTCAAATTAAAAAATATACTCAAACTCAATATATATTCTTAACAGTAAGACATATGAAATGGATCATGGATTGCTCTTAATAAATGTAGGAGAGCTCCATTCTCGAAAGATTGCAAAAGAATACGCCACAACGTGAAAACTTGAATTGATCAATTTGTTTTGCTTGAGAAGCCAAGCATGATCTTGCAACACGAACCAACTTTCCAAAACGACGTACCAACTTTTAGCAAAGATGAGAACTGCTGAAGCCGCCAAATACGGTGTGCACGCATCCATATATAGTTCATAATACCATGAACCAGCTAAAAAATGTTTATCTTTTTTCCCGTAGAAATATAAAGAAAAAGGACTAAGGAATTATAATAAGAAAAGAGCAACTTCTGAGGTTGGAACTTAAGCACATGCAAGACTTTCCATATGTAATATTACAAAAAAAAAAAAAAAATCATTCTAGATATAATTGTTGAATTGCCTTGACATTACATTGACTAATTGCAGCTATTACTTGTTTGAATAGGCTTCCATACAAACCTCAGTTAGGAGCTACTTGCGATTGAAATCCATTGTGGCTCCTGCTATTCTCATTTCTAATGCTACGCAAGTATTTCGAGGATTCAAGGATATTAGAACTCATTTTTATCCCACTGGTATGAGAGATAATATTCTTACTCTTCCTCATAAGTTATTTTTCCAGCCGTTATGACAAAATGGTAAATTTGCATTTGGTAAATTTTTCCAACTGGCACATGACCGCCCCAACCCGCGGTCGAAGGGCTGTGGACGGCAATCCTACGGCGGCAGTCGATCGGCGGTCGTGCGGCAGTCGTGCAACGATATTCAAGAGATATGATAATTGGATGATTACTATATGTAACTTATATCAACTTTGTCATGGGCAGGTCCAGTGGAGTTTGCAGCTGCAGGATATTCTATCTTTTTATTTAATCAAGCTATTTTACGTTCCCTCTGGCCACTATAATAGCTTCACTTGTCGCCAAAGACAAAGCTCTTAGAAAAACATGTGCCAACCTAGTAAGAGATGAAAGCATTAAGACATACTCAACTGAGAATATAGAAATGGAAAAGTTGACACATGATGATGAAAGTGATTTATCTTTAGAGATAGATGGTCAATCTCATCTTGTTAGCGACGATGAAATCATAGAAATAGAAGAGCTAAGATTTGATGATGAGATCATTCCAGCAGAATGTACGTTCCAATCTCATCTTATTAGTTTCGCCATTTAATCAAAAGACTTGGCAAGATGTCAGTTTTTTAATGACCGTATTTTTGGATGACCAGATTTTACGGCAACTACATATAGTAAGGAAATGGAATATACCTCTTCCCCATCCACTTCACTAGTAGTTGCCGGGATCCTTGACGTTTTGCTACCATTATCTTTAGCATTTTGTGCTAAAAGCTTCTTTGCTTTTATGGGTGTAAGATCTGTAAGTGTCTTTATTCTAAATATAATTGTTGGATTGCATTGATACTACATTGACTAATTGCAGCCGTTGTTTGTTTGGATAGGCTCACATACAAATCTCAGTTATGAGCTACTTGCGATTGAGATCCATTAGAGCTCCTGCTATTCTCCTTTCTAATGCTATACAAGGCGTGCTTCGAGGATTCAAGAATACTAGAACTCCTCTTTATGCCACTGATATGAGAGATAATATTTTTACTCTTCCTCATAAATTATTTTTCCAACTGTTGTGATAAAATGGTAAATTTGCATTTGGTAAATTTTTCCAACCGCAGCATGACCTCCCCCTCCCGTGGCCGATGGGCTGTGGGCGGTAATCCTACGGCGGCAGTTGGCGATGGTGGTCAACGGTCATGTGGCGGTCGTGCAACTGACGTGCAACGGTCGTGCGGCAGTTATGCGACAATCGTGCGACGGTCCTACGGTGGTCGTGCGGAGGTCGTGCGACGATCATGCGACGATATTCAAGTGATATGATAATTGGATGGTTACTATATGTAACTTATAGCAACTTTGTCATGGGCAGATTTAGTGGAGTTTACAGCTGTAGGATATTGTATCTTTTTATTTAATCAAGCTTTTACATTCCCTTTGGCCCATGTAATAGCTTCACTTGTCGCCAAAGAAAAAACTCTTAGAAAAACAGGTGCCAACCTAGTAAGAGATGAAAGCATCAAGACATGCTCAACTGAGGAGATAGAAATAGCAGAGCCGACGCATGATGATGAAAAGATTTTATCTCTAGAGATAGATGACCAATCTCATCTTGTTAGCCATGATGAAATCATAGAAATAGAAGAGTCATCTCATCTTGTTAGTGATGATAAAATCATAGAAATAGAAGAACCAAGGCTTGATGATGAAATCGTTCCAGCAGAAGGTACGTTCCACTATCATCTTATTAGTTTTACCATTTAATCAAAAGACTTAGCAAGACGTTAGTTCTTTAATGACCGTATTTTTGGATGACCAGATTTTATGGCAACTACATGTAGTAAAGAAAGGGAATATACCTCTTCCCCATCTACTTCGCTAGTAGTTGCCGAGATCCTTGACGTTTTGCTACCATTATCTCTAGCATTTGGTGCTAAAAGCTTCTTTGCTTTTACGGGCGTAAGATTTGTAAGTGTCTTCTTTCTAGATATAATTATTGGATTGCCTTGACACTACATTGACTAATTGCTGCTGTTGCTTGTTTGGATAAACTCCCATACAAACCTAAGCTAGGAGTTATTTGCGATTGAGATCCATTGGGGCTCTTACTATTCTCCTTTCTGATGCTATGCAAGGCGTGTTTTGAGGATTCAAAGATACTAGAACTCATCTTTATGCCACCAGTATGAGAAATAATATTCTTATTCTTTCTCATAAGTTATTTTTCCAACTGTTTTGTCAAAATGGTAAATTTGCATTTGATAAATTTTTCCAACCGCCGCATGACCGCTCCCTCCCGCGGCCAGTGGGCTGTGGGCGGTAATCCTGCGACGGCGATCGGCGGTCATGTGGTGATCGTGTGGCAGTCATACGACGATTGTGCGACGATATTCAAGAGATATAATAATTTGATGGTCAACTTTGTCCTGGGCAGATCAGTGGAGTTTGTAGCTGTAGAATATTCTATATTTTTATTTAATCAAGCTGTGAATATTTTTATATTCCCTCTAGCCATTGTAACAGCTTCACTTGTCGTAAAAGATAAAACTCTTGTAAAAACATGTGCCAATCTAGCAAGAGATGAAAGCATTAAGACATGTTCAACTGAGGAGATAGAAATGGAAGAGCCGACGCATGATGATGAAAGTGATTTATCTCTGGAGATAGATGACCAATCTCATCTTGTTAGCGACGATGAAATCATAGGAATAGAATAGCAATCTCATATTGTTAGCGACGATAAAATCATAGAAATAGAAGAGCCAAAGCTTGATGATAAAATTATTCCAATAGAAGGTACGTTCCAATATCATCTTATTAGTTTCACCATTTAATTAAAAGACTTGGCAAGATGTTAGTTCTTTAATGACCGTATTTTTGGATGACTAGATTTTACGGCAACTACATTTTGTAAGGAAAAAGGATATACCTCTTCCCCATCTACTTTACTAGTAGTTGCCGGGATCCTTAGCGTTTTGCTACCATTATCTCTAGCATTTTGTGCTAAAAGCTTCTTTGCTTTTATGGGCGTAAGATCTGTAAGTATCTTTCTTCTAAATATAATTGTTGTATTGCATTGATACGACATTGACTAATTGCAGCCGTTGTTTGTTTGGATAGGCTCCCATACAAACCTCAGCTAGAAACTACTTGCGATTGAGATCCATTGGGGTTCCTGCTATTCTCCTTTTTAATACTACGCAATATGTGCTTTGAGGATTCAAGAATACTAGAACTCCTCTTTATGCCACCGATATGAGAGATAATATTCGTACTCTTCCTCATAAGTTATTTTTCCAACTATTGTGACAAAATTGTAAATTTGCATTTGGTCAATTTTTCCAACCGTCGCATGATCGCTCCCTCCTGCGGCCGGTGGGCAGTGGGCAGCAATCTTGCGGCGGCGATCGACGGTCGTGCGACAATCGTGCAGCGGTCATGCGACGATATTCAAGAGATATGATAATTAAATGGTTACTATATGTAACTTATAACAACTTTGTCATGGGTAGGTCCAGTAGAGTTTGCAGTTGCAGAATATTCTATTTTTTTATTTAATCAAGTTGTGAACATTTTTACATTCCCTTTGGCCCCTGTAATAGCTTCACTTGTCGCCAAAGACAAAACTCTTGAAAAAACATGTGCCAACCTTCCAAGAGATGAAAGTATAAAGACATGCTCAACTTAGGAGATAGAAATGGAAGAATCGACGCATGATGATGAAAGTGATTTATCTCTGGAGATAGATGGCTAATCTCATCTTATTAGCGACGATGAAATCATAGAAATAGAATAGCCATCTCATCTAGCCATCTCATCTTGTTAAAGACGATGAAATTATAGAAATAGAAAAGCCAAGGCTTGATGATGAAATTATTCCAGCAAAAGGTACGTTCCAATCTCATCTTATTAGTTTCACCATTTAATCAAAAAACTTGGCAATATGCCAATTCTTTAATGACCGTATTTTTGGATGACTAGATTTTACGGCAACTACATATAATAAGGAAATGGAATATACTTCTTCCCCATTTACTTCACTAGTAGTTGCCGGGATCCTTGGCATTTTGCTACCATTATCTATAACATTTGGTGTTAAAAGCTTATTTGCCTTTATGGGCGTAAGATCTGTAAGTGTCTTCCTTCTAGATATAATTGTTGGATTATCTTGACACTAAATTGACTAATTGTAACTGTTGTTTGTTTGGATAGGCTCCCATACAAACCTTAGCTAGGAGCTATTTGCGATTAAGATCCATTGGGGCTCATGCTATTCTCATTTCTAATGCTATACAAGGCGTGTTTCAAGAATTCAAGGATACTAGAACTCCTCTTTATGCCACTAGTATGAGAGATAATATTTTTACTCTTTCTCAGAAGTTATTTTTCCAGCTATTGTGACAAAATGGTAAATTTACATTTGGTAAATTTTTCCAACCGCCGCATGACCGCCCTATCTTGCAACCGGTGGGCAACAATCCTGCGACGGCGACAGTCGGGAGTCGTGCAGCGATCGTGCGACAATCGTGCGAAGATATTCAAGAGATATGATAATTTGATGGTTACTATATGTAGCTTATAGTAACTTTGTCATGAGCAAGTCCAGTGGAGTTTGCAGCTGCAGGATATTCTATCTTTTTATTTAATCAAGCTGTGAACATTTGTACGTTCTCTCTGGCTACTGTAACAGCTTCACTTGTTGCCTTTACCAAAAAAAAAAAAAAACAGCTTCACTTGTTGCCAAAGACAAAGCTCTTGGAAAAACATGTGCCAACCTAGCAAGAGATGAAAGCATCAAGACATGCTCAACTGAGGAGATAGAAATGGAAGAATCGACGCATGATGATGAAAGTGATTTATCTCTGGAGATAGATGGCCAATCTCATCTTGTTAGCGACGATGAAATCATAGAAATAGAAGAGCCAACTTGATGATGAAATCGTTCTAGCAAAAGGTACGTTCCAATCTCATCTTATTAGGTTCACCATTTAACCAAAAGACTTGACAAGATATCAGTTCTTTAATAATCGTATTTTTGGATGACCGGATTTTATGGCAACTACATGTAGTAAGGAAAGGGAATATACCTCTCCCCCATCCACTTCACTATAGTTGTTGGGATCCTTGGCGTTTTGCTACCATTATCTCTAGCATTTGGTGCTAAAAGCTTTTTTTGCTTTTATGAGCGTAAGATTTGTAAGTGTCTTCCTTCTAGATATAATTGTTGGATTGTCTTGATACTACGTTGACTAATTGCAGCCGTTGCTTGTTTGGATAGGCTCCCATACAAACCTCAACTAGGATCTACTTGCGATTGAGATCCATTAGGGCTCCTACTATTCTCCTTTCTAATACTATGTAATGCGTGTTTCGAGGATTCAAGGATACTAGAACTTCTCTTTATGCCATTGGTATGAGAGATAATATTCTTACTCTTCCTCATAAATTATTTTTCTAGCCGTTGTGACAAAATGGTAAATTTGCATTTAGTAAATTTTTCCAACTACCGCATGACCGCCCCCACCCGCGGCCGATGGGCTGTGGGTGGCAATCCTACAGCGGCGGTTGGCAGTTGTTCGACGGTCGTGCGGCGGTCATACGGCAGTCGTGCGACGATATTCAAGAGATATGATAATTAGATGATTACTATATATACCTTATAGCAACTCTGTCATGGGCATGTCCAGTGGAGTTTGCAGTTACAGGATATTCTATCTTTTTATTTAATCAAGTTGTGAACATTTTTATGTTCCCTTTGGCCACTGTAACAGCTTCACTTGTTGCCAAAGACAAAACTCTCGGAAAAACATGTGCCAACCTAGCAAGAGATGAAAGCATCAAGACATGCTCAACTGAAAAGATAGAAATGGAAGAGTCGACGCATGATGATGAAAGTGATTTATCTCTGAAGATAGATGACCAATCTCATCTTGTTAGCGACGATGAAATTATAGAAATAGAATTACATTACGATATTATATATCCAATAAATAAGAAAATGACTATGATAATTTTTTCTACCGTTTTCTTTTAGAATCCGCTGTAATTTGGAGAGGGTATGTGGAGCTACGAACCTTGCCCCCATCCACTCATTTCTAGTTGTAGAGTCATATTTTCTGTCATGATATTGCCGTTGGTATTTACACATGAAAATGATATAATCACTTATCATATTTTTACAAGTTCAATAACAAGGCTTAGGTTCAAAGATTTATTGCAAGGTATACTTGGAAGGGCTTGTGCGGCAATGGCCTATACGTGGCTCATGCTCAACTTGTAGATGGTTAACCCTAAATTATTGGTGGTTCGATAAATTGAGATGCTTATGATATTGCGCTTGCGTGTCATCTTAAAAAAGGTGATAGCATGACATCTCACAAATTATATATCATATTATTGTCCAAGTAAATGGCACAAATAGTTCTTGAATTTTGGCCAAATGTATAATGTGATCAATAAATTTTAACCCAATGTGCAATGTTATTCTTGAATTTTTAATTTGTTCATTGTGGTTCTTCGACTTTTAATACATATTCAACTTAGTCTTAAAATTGTATGAAAACGTTAAATGCTATCCTTCCAATTATTCAAGCTCAGGAACAAGTTTTCAAAAAATTTCATACAGATCAAGGACAAAATTGAACATGTATAAAAAATCAAGAGACAATATTAGACAAATTAAAAATTCAGAAATAACATTGCATATTGGGTTAAAATTTATGGATTACATTTAATAAATTTATAGTTTATGGATTATATACACATTGAGTTAAAATTCATAAATCATTTGTAACATAATCTCTTCTTATTTTGCACATGGATTATTTTAGTCGATTTAAGTTAGTCATGCAACATGGGCTTCACACACATCCGAAATGCAATATGAATTTAATGTTGATTCTTCTATACTGTGGATAAAACCATAAAATAGGATTATTTAAAGCCTCACATCAGCTATCTGAATTTATTATTACACAGCATTATATTATGTTTCAACAAGATTATTATGAACTATGAAGGCTCGGCTAATCCGAATGGGCCTTCCGGTAATTATAAACACGTATTGGCACACTACAATACCATAAATGGAGCCCATTTCTATTTGTTGCATTACAGGGTTCTTCTTATCTCAAATGCATCTTTTAGCACTAAGGAAGCAAGCATATCTTGTTGAAATCACCGGACACGGTCGTTTATCTATTACATGGTTTACGGCGCGGTTATCGGCTGCAGTTCTGCTTCCTCCAATACCAAAAAAAAAAAAAAAAAAAAAAAAAAAAAAAACCTAAATTTTCGTTTAGGACTTCTACTAAATTTTCATCAGGTGAACCCACCATTTTTCTCATTACTACTTTTAATTGTTTATTTCCCACATCTGTTATGTAGATGCCCATCTTACATAAATGGAGTCTGTAAAATTTATAAGAAAAATATATTTAGGAGATTAACAAAGTGGCAATATGCATCCACACACCTCCACACAAGTACATCTGAATGATATTAAATTCTTGTTAAATATGAAATATTCCTGGATAAAGAATATACAAATATAAGTTATTTAATTATATAATGTATTCATGTTTTTTATTTTTTATTCTTTCGAACTAATTTCTCTAATAATATTCGATTAAAATAATGCAACCTGAGAAATTATTTAATTAAAACAAATCGTATCCGAAGGCACAAATGGGACACAGGATAATCCAAATACTTTCTAAATGGAAAGCCAGTGATGACAAGCTGGAGTTAGGCTACCATGGGACTGGGCCTGCAATGGGATTGAAGAATTCCTAGGTAAGCAATGATCAATCAACAAATTGATTGACCTTATGAAACTGACCGAATGAGATCGACCTTACTTCCTCTCATTCTCTCACCAAACCTTCTTAAATTCAGCTCCATAATTCAGCTCCATGTTAATCACTCAATTGTCTTAACATGGTGATGAAGTGAATCATGTTATTTTGGCTGAACCACCACATCAACGCTCCGTTCGAGCCCACTTTCCATCTGGTGGGGCTCGAATTTGTGATTGGAACACCGAAAAAGAGGAGGCCGTTCAAATGGTGCCACTTTCAATTCTAAGCTGTCATAGTCAACGGCACGATAATTTCCCAATGAAAAGGAATGATTGAGGTTTGCTGGTCATGACCTCGCTTTTCGTTCTCGCCACACGAGACATGAGGTAGCATTCTATGTTCATTTGCCAATCTTATCACATTCACATTATCTTTTCCTCTGATTAGGCATATCAAAATACGTCATACATTCATTTCTTAACCCATATTTAATGAGCTAGATTGCTATACGAGGTTAGTTATATTCGGTAAATGAATCCTAATGGATTTAGACTCAATTCTATAGGCCATAAATGAGTTTAATATTAATATTAAATGAGTTCGTAATTTACTTAAACTTAGCCCGCCTCTATGAATCTCTCTTCACTCACACTCTCATTCTCACTCTCACTCGTACCCACCGACTCTGTGCTTACCTCAATTCAGTATGTCTTTTCCTAAATTAGGTTAAATATAAAAGTATAATAAAAATATGGATTAGGTTAAGCATGGATTTTGAGTAAATATCATATCGGATATGAGTCACTCGACTTGTATTACACAAAAATGGATCAAGATTTAACTCGCTCTGCGCTCTCACCTCAGTCTGAGTATCAATTTTCCTTAATTTGGTTAAATATGAAAGTGTCATAACAATATAAATCGGATTGGACATATGTCAAATTGGATATGAGTTACTATATTTGATCCATGAATGAAATTAGTCACATGGTTTCAGTGGACAACACGTTAACGACACCCTTGTCTCCTGACCGCACTACTGATTAACGTTATGAATTGCACGAGCATTGGAAGAACCGAATCATTCGCACAAATTGAAGGATATTCCATTTTAGCAGAGTACAGAATAGTTATATATAATCAGCTCGTTTCACCGCTTTATGCTCATCCACTCTGGCCTCATCACCAAAAAGAGCCCCCCACATAAAAGCAACATCCCAAGTTGTCAACACCAACTAAAGAAGCAGCACCCCACCAATGGGGCATAAAAAGGTTACACGTTATTACTAAAACGAAAGATTCTAGACTTCGATTTCACGATCATGCTCCCCCAATCAGTCAGTGAAATTAGCAATAGTGGCGTTCGGCTCGCAGGCCCTGGCGGCAGGGCTGGGCTCGATGCTCGGGTTTGGCGGGACCGGCTTCCCTAGGAGCTCGGCGGGCAAGTCCTTGACGCCCTTGAGGTAGAAGGTGTAGAAGAGCTTGAAAGGGAAGATGAGCTGCTGCAGCTTGACCTGCCCAGTCGCGCCCTCGAAGATGCCAGACCCGCCGGTCACGGCCAGGTATGTGTCCTCGTAGGTCAGGTAAGGGCCTTGGACCGCGATGTGGCCATAGTTGCCGAAGTAGAAGCTGAAGATGGCCTCGTAGCGGTCGCCTTTCTTCTCCGGCTTGTTCTGGATCAGGATGCAAATGCCCGCAGTGATGCCCACTCTCTTCTGCAGGTCCCCAGTGTACAACTGCATTGTGAATTCAAGGAAGAAGAAAGTTGAATTAAGTGTTGTTGTGGTGAAGCAAAGAATAGTTCCACTCTACACATTGCCGACTGAAAAAGTTCTAATTTTTATCTTACTAGAGCTACAGTATGCATTATTCATCAAACACAGACGCCGTCTTTCTTCCCAACAAATGAATTGTGATCATACATGTTAATGGTGAAGAGAAGAACCCGATCACCAAATCAACCTGCTCTACTATTGCCCAGTAAGAGAAATTGTTGGCCAGTAAGATCCCGACCGAATCAAGCGCAAGAAGTTCAAGATAAGCAGTCTATGCCCAGTAAAAAGAAGTCAACAAAGGCCAAGAAATGACAATTAGGTTCAACTGAAACCCCAACGAAAAAGGGTTGTAAATGTCCTGTTGAGTGAGCAACACGATCCAGGAAAACGAAAGACTTGTCAGATGATGCAGGGATGAAGCGAAGCGAAGGACAAGGAACTGACTTTGTTACTGAAAGGGACGAGATCGCCGAGGGAATTGACGGGCTTCTGGCTCAATTTGAGGATAGCTGGGCTTCCTCGATCTCTCTCGTTGATCTCGTAGATACACAGTTCTTGAACTTTCCCTACACAAAAAGGAAGTTCTTCATCAGTAATCTCGAGAAAGTTAAGGTTAAAGGGTCGAATCGATCGCACTGAGAGGGCCAAAAAAAGGCATCGGGACACGGATCTTGAAGAGAGATCGACTTGATCCAGCAAAATAAGTTCAGACAGACCCTTCTTGGCACTTGGAGGTTATGCCACAAAGAAAAGTAAGGTGGGGAAGCAACTTTACCAGGGGCAGAGTCACCACCAGCAGGAGTAGCCTGGCTCTTGCAAGAGAAGGATCTTGCGGGCAAGGCAGAGCAGAGGCTCTGGCTCGAGCTGGAGGGAGATGCCGCGGCGAGCTTGGGCAGGAACGGGGTGGAGAGGTTGAAGGGCAAGAGGGTCTTGGGAGGCGAGCCGCTCGCAGATCCGGAGCTCCTGGCGAGCTTCACGGAGGAGGAAGAGATGGTTCTGAGAGCAGAGCTGGAACAAGCCATGGCTGCTGGACGCAGATGGGTCGAAACTAGCAGAAGATGGGTTGAGGAGTGGCCTTCCGGTTTAGGGGTCAGGCGAGCAGGGGATGGAAGAGAAAGTGGTGTGTTGTTATATAGATGGAACGGAAGGGATGGGATTGTAGGGGTACAGAAGTAGGTGCGCCTAAAAGCGAAGGAAAGGTAGAATTTTTGAGCATGTGAATGTAGTGGGAAGAATTCATCGCGTTAGTGGACGGTGGTAGTGGGAATAGGGAGGAGGAGGAGGAGGAAAGAGTGGACTGTTGAATGATGACCGGTTTGATTCCTTGGACCAGTCAATGGCTGTCTCGATGGCAATGTTAAACCATGATTAGGTCTCGGGGAAAAGTTTTTAATTACCAATAAGGTGAATGCTTTTTGATCGATTGGATCACGTGGCATTCGCGAGATTCGACAGATCGTATGGACATAAAATACATAATAATTGCTTCTTTGGTGTGCATAGTGTTACTGCTTGATAGTCCAAATTATAAAGTACTCCTACTTCAATATGTTATCCTCAAGTTATTACTTGCTCGGGGAGCAAAGTTGACAATGCATTTGTAGATCTTGTTGTGTAGAAGAATCTAAACACGTATGATGCAGATACTTCGATCCACCTGGCCATATTAGAACCACGTTAAGAAGTAAAAGTCATGCAATGATGTCCGAATGAAATACACTTTCTAGAAGGTCCAACCCATTTCAATTTTTGGATTGATTGGTGAATAGCAGGGCCAAATTTGGGGTAGGGAGTTTTTGGCCCCCGAGGGGGGTGTGGTGGCGGCGGCCCCCGACTTTCCCAACATCTGCCCCTGCCTTGATTATTGAAGATTTTTAAAAATTCTGCAAAATTTCCCTTCCCCTTGAAAAGGTAAAGATTTTATAAAGTCTCGAAACTAAGAATATGTAATTAGAAAATTCTAACAAAAAAGAAAATTCCAATTCGGAGCTTTTCTTGAATTTTGTTAAAAGAAGAAATTAAGGGACTGCTCATTTGCACTCGTAAGTTACTTCCATCTCGATAATCTTATTTAGAATTTCAAATACAAGCGATCATTTCTGCATCAAAAGTCATAAAAAAAAAATAAAGAACGTGGCTATTTGAATTTTTTTTAACGACTGAAGACTTCGATTGGCCCAAGAATCTCGTGGTCCCATGCCCCGACAAACACAAAGCCAACCCAAGAGTCCACTACAAATACACATGCGCCAACCAAACCCCAAAATCAATTGCTTCCCCGACTCTTCCTCTTGGTGGAAATTCGCATCGTGCTCCATATTTTTAAAAAGTACCCGTACCCGTCACGTTCTACACATTGCCACCACTTCTCTTATTTTTCTTGGATAGGAAAATAATGATGCAGTGCCACCTTTCTTTGTCCCTAAAACACTTCGAAATTTCCTTTTTCTTTCCAAATGTATAACATCGACATGCAATACTTTTCTTCATTTTTCTCGAAACTTTGAGGTAATTCATCAACGTTTTTTAATTTGTAGAGATATAATCATGCGTAGAATTGATAATCACCCCAATTAAAGGGTAAAAAAAATGAGAAATCGAGGCTGTTAAATGAATAACAATATTCTTTGTTTTTTTGGGGGGTTCTTTTTAATAAAACTTTATAAGAAAAATATTTTCATTTTTAATGTGCTGATTATACATAATACAAGAAGGATGGTGCATCGAAAATGACTAATCATTTTTCACTAAACAACAAAATCCAATTTATGTTTTAGGGAAAATTCTACTTTTAGTCTCTCTTGCGCATTTTTAATAGACAAATCTCGGTGTGTAAAGTCACATATAATTTTTTTTTTTTTTTTTTTTTTTTTTTTTTGGTATTGGAGGAACAGAACTGCAGCCTCGACAACCGCGCCGTAAACCCCTGCCGTGGCGTTAAGCGGGAGGACCCACCACCCCGAGTCACACTTAATACACCTGCGCCTCCTCCCCAGGTTTTGAACCCTTCACCTCTTCGTTGAGGATCAGCAGAGTCTTAACCAGTGGAGCCACCGCGGCCGGTGGTGTAAAGTCACATATAATTATTCTTTATAATGTCATAAAATTTGGAGGAAATTTCAAATTTTGATGGGAGTGCGACCCGTGGATAAATATTCCATAAAACTCCGCAAAGTATAAAAAAAAATTATTTTTGCCGAAGAGCAAATAAATATGCCCTAAAAGAAATGGCAAAGCTTAAAAGGCGTTTGATGGTCACACTTGCATTGCTTCCGTCATGATGCCGTCATCGTCATTATGAAAAAAATTTAATGTGGGAGAAACTTGGAATTGCATACTCAATGTGCCCATCATTGGCCAATTGATACACGTGTTACATGTCGGTCAAACACAGTCAATCAAACACCGTGCGGCCTTAGGATTTGTGATATAAAGTCACCCTTTCCACTCACACGCACGAACACAAGGATCGACAGCACAAAGTAGTAAGTGTATTCACTATGAACGAGCTAGTTACAATGAAGGGGAGGGACCCCTGTTTATACAAGTTCGGATCGTATCTTAGCTGTTGATCGTCTTTTCGATCCAATGGTAGAGTTTGAATTTGTATTATTATTACAATGCTACATAGCAGACCACTCAATGACTGTAGCCCTTGGGAAGTCCATGGGTGTGTGTCAGAAGTAAAATCAAGGTAGCAAGGTCGCCTTACACAAGAGTAGTTGAACGGTCGCAAGCCAGCTCACGCGAGCTGGCTGAGCATTGCTCACGGGTCGTTTATGGGCCTTTGTCTGGATTGCGCATGGGCTGGCCATGCGCGGATCGTGGATCATTCATGGATCAATTGTGGGTTGTTCTTAGACAAGCCCTTGTGCGTGGCATGACCTCATCACGGACGGTCATGGATCATGCCTTGTCTGTGGGCCGTGTCACAAGCATGCATCTTCGAAGAATAGTTTCTATATACATCCTTTGAACATATAGCAATCAAACCCCAAAGATTTGTGAAATTATAGGTTTGTGCATTGCGCTTATTCCAAATACATCGATAACATTGATCTGTAACTATCTTTTTCATATCCTTGTTCAAAGTTGTCATGATGGTCGACCAATGTGATGACAAACGAGGGCACCATCGTGGTGGTCACCATGGTGGTTGCCTCTCAATGGTCGAGATCCAGGCAACTCAATAAGGCTTTCATGACTTTCCGGTATGGTGGTTACTCATGATATCTCTCTCCGCCTCTTTTACTTTCATGGACCATTTTCATTGTCGTCATGTACTCGACCACTGTGATGAGAAGATAATACCCCTATCACGGTGGTTTGTCTCTTGCAGTTTTGCTCTTCATTTTATCCGATCTTATCTTGTAAAAGGCCTTAATCGTTGTCCCGGTGGTTAAAGGCAGCCTAAGTACCCTTGCAAATGCACCTAAAAAAAAACTTCTCCGACATTATTACCAGGCTCGATTTCAGACTAAAGGTCACCAGCCAACAAAATAAAAATCCTGAAAGTCTAGAGAATCGAAAAATTGGGCCTAGCCTGGTCAGGCCTGGCCCATGAATGAGTCCCATCGTCAAAGCCCATGCGTGCACACACAAGTTCTTCCAAAACGGGTCAAGTTCGGGCTCTAGCCTGCCCAAGTGATAGGCGGGTCGGGCGAGCCCGACTTTGAGATCACGGGCGCGGCTAGTTGGGAACTTGGAAGCTTCCGTTTAAAATGACCATTCAATTCATCACCCCTGAGCTCGTCCTGCCCTACAATTCACACGATAAGACGGTTTTTTCCTGAGTAACGTGACCAACGCACGATGAGTGCTATTACATCAAGAAAATGGAACGATCAAAAGGCATCTCCGATATGCGTATCATTTCCGAATGAGATTCGGAAGTTGCCGATTATCATTCACTGTAACTTCGTGTTGATTTCGAATTTTATAAAGAAATTAGTAAAGGCCATGCAAGCACCAAGCACACATGTCCCAATGACGAATGTCAAGATATTGACATTCGTCACACAGGATAAAATGATAAGTCTCGTCGAATACTTAATATCCATTACAAATATTAAAAAGCTTCATTTGCATTGTATTACTTTCTGGGTGTCATTAATAAACTGAAAATTGAAATTCTTTCCAAATAGATTTCATATGAACATTTGTCGTCACATTAAAATATACATTTTGTAAATTTCACCAACCAATTTTCCAGAGAAACAGGATTATTTCGAAAAATTCATGTACGTTTAAAACGAAATTATACATGGGACCCAAGCCCATCCAAAGATCAAGTAAGCAATAGGCATGATATCGTAAGGAATCTCCATGAAATTATTGAACAAATTTAAATGGGGACAGGAAAATAAAAAACTTTAGAAATTAAAATGAAGTGAAGACGGGGCCCCCCGCAGCATCACAGCCACAGCATATCGGGTGGGAGCCCCTCCAAGATCAGATCATTTGCACCCACATCAGACAAATCGGACGACCCGGATGAGGATTACCGAACCACTGGGGGTTCGCCCCAGTGGCCACCCTTCCAACATGGAAGGGGGAGGTGAGGGGTTCAAATCCCCACCTTCTCAGGGGGGATGGGGTAGGGACGCGTAAGTTTCGAGAGTGGGTTGCGACTCCCACGCCCTGCAAGAGGCAGGGCACAAGTCTGCGAGTGAGTGTAGTGGGGCCCACCTTTGATTCTGCCTTCCCTATCTGCTCGGCTCCGGGTGACAGGTGTACATATTCAATTTCGAAATGTCAGAAAACGAGGACAGCCTCATCATCATTTCGCATACGCAATGAACACCAACCGAGACGACGACGTCGTTGTATGAAATCTCACCCCCCCTCCCTGCAATGCCATGTCATCCACCAATCCTTTTCCTCTTCCTCCAGCCCATACTGAAAACAACCCTTCTTCTGCATGCGTCTTTTCTCTTCATCTGGCCCGAGTCGAATGTGTTTTTTCTTTCTTTTTTTCCTGTAGAAATCTAGTGAGAAAGCGACCTCGGCGAGTTCCTTTGCCCCTTGGCAAAAGGGGGATGATTCTTGTGGCGGTCCTTCACATGAAGCGGTTCGAGCAATGAAGACACCCATCTTTTTTATTTCTACAGCTCTCTTTATCGACACACTTCTATATAGTGAGATCTCGCCATTGCTAACGTATATAAGTAAAATAAGATAGCCGTTGTTGTGAATAAGAAAAACAAATTAAGATGTCTTTCGTAATCTGAAACATCAAAATTAATAACTAAAAATTCAAAAGGCTTTTAATAAGATGAAGGTGAGGAGCGACGGCACATCATTGATCGGGCTTGCAAAGAGACGGAGTGAGGTTGCTCAAGAGGTATTTGTGCTGCCATCTCTATGTTGTTATTGGAATTTTAAGGTAGTCACGACACTTAAATGGCACGGTCTAATGACAAATAAGTCACATTACTCTCCATTCATAGTGAAGTTCGTACAATGTGGCACAAGAACGGTGGCTTATCGCTACCTGCATCTTTAGCTATCATAATTTGTGGTCGTCGTTGTCAACATATCTCTCTCTCATCTCTACTTGTTTGGAAAATTTAGGCAGAATGCATTATTTGTAACTTAAAGTCCAACCTATTGGATGTATGTGAAGCTCAACTCCATCATTACAATTTCTCAAAGGACACATGACAGATCAAACCTTACAAGTACCATGATTCCTTCTCTTCTCCATCATAATTTAGACAATTTAAATGATATGAGATGACCCTTTTTCAAAATTTTGCCCAACAAAGTAAATAAAGAGAGAATCCACCAGGAATTTGTCCATATCCTTCCCTTCACCGAAAGGTGCTACTCAAAAACTGCTCCACAATTTCATTCAGCAAAAGGTGGCGCCCACTGAAAAATAAACTGCAATTCATTTGAACCTTTCAACCCCTCCGAATCTGAGCTAAAACAAAGCAGAAAACCCAGAACTTGGAAAGTTGAGAAATTTGTGTGTGTGAGAGAGAGAGAGAGAGAGAGAGAGAGAGAGAGAGACCTGACCATGGAAAACCAATCTCCAGACTATATTGCCAGGCCAAGAGACCATCATCAAGAACCATCAGACTTCAACCTGAATGATTGGGATCTGAAAGCCACCAGGATCAGCAGACACAACACCAGCTCACGAAGGTTCTCCGCTTCCAACATCAGGAGCTTCAGAGAGGACAACCGCTCTTTCCGTTCCAACTTCACCATCTCCAGCACTGCCTCTTCCCCTGGCTACCCTTTTAAAGGTATCCAATTCTACCACTCTTTCTGTCTCCCCCTAGAGTCTATTTTCACTAAAGCTCAACTCGATTTGGACGGTCCACATTCTGGTCAAGTGCGCGCATCGCATGCATTAAGTACCGAGAGTCGCACACATGATCCCTACAAAACGATGTAGCTAGATACCGGGTGATGTGCTATCTCAAGTCTCTTGACGAGATCTTATTTCGACGTCACTGTGCTTTTTCGCAAACCAACGGCTTCAAAAGCTCATGGCTTTTTAGTTTGTCATCCAGTTTTCCTGAGATTTTTTCTCTTTTGAACTTCATCATGCACAGATGAGATTGATCCTTCAACATACTCCTTCAGTACTGCTCTCAAAGGTAACAAAACACATTTACAGTCTTCTTAGTTGTCATCTCACTAACCTAGCTAGCTTCTAACGAAGCTAATTTTGTCCGTACTTCTGTCGTACGAACAGAAAGTTCTCAAATTGTACGCTCTCTGAAATGCAGCATTACAGGCAAGGTCTGGATACGCGTGGGAGTGCTTATCGCCAGAAGGGTTCGCTCTGAATTCGAAGTGGAGCGATGCAGAGAAGTACATAAGCAACCCGCTCTCTGGGCAAGTGCCCATGGAGTGCTTGTCTGCAAAAACTCTCAGTGCAAGATCTTTCCGTAACATGATGACCAATCGGGTCACCATGTCCGCACCTCTCGTCTTTTCTGCTTCTTCGCATCTTTCGTATTACTCCGTACAAACCAATAGTAAGCTCGCCTCTTCCAATCCACAAGAAAATGTGCTCCAAATCCCAATTCAAGGTTCATTCCAACTACCCTTTTTTGTGTTTTTAATCAGTCTCCGTTTTCACCGAAGTTTGGTTGCTCCTTGATCAAGAGGTAATCACAGGTCGGTAATCTCTCCTCTGCTCTTTTGTTTATTGGACTTTTCAGAAAAGAAAGTGGTGGGAGCGACTAGAGATGTCGGAGTTCAGAGCACGCTGACGGATCTGAAGTCGAGCAGCCCGAGCCCCACTTCAACCCCGTCAATCGGAGAGAGGATGACGAAACGGTGCGGTGAGGAAAGCGGGGAGTCGCCCCATTCGAACTCGAAGACAAAGTCCGAAGAAGAGGTTAGCATGTTTTGGGTTAAAAATATTTTAAGTCACTTGACTGCCACGATTAGCACGTCTTATAGCTTATGAACATATATGGTCTCCCTCAACTTATTAATCTAAACTCTGAGCTGAACATTTTCACACGTTATCAAAGCCCTGCCTCCGCTTCATCGCCTAGCTTCACATATGGGTGGCTCCTCGTTCTTCAATTTGTGCCTTCTTCAATAGGGTTGTGGTCTCGTTTGCACATGAGTGTTAAAATGTTAATGTCACACGTTTGACTATTTGGTTGGAATATATGTTATATTCATATAGTCTTCCTCTGCCTATTATAGCCATATTCCAACATTTTGCGTATTTTTTTAGGAATTAATCTAATATCAAATGTGCTAGAACAATAAATATAATTAGGTTTTGGAGGGTGATACAATCAAATCTCAAGTACTATTGCACTCTATCAACCTCGATAATAAGTGATTAACAGTCATATGATGTAAGCATTCTCTTCAAACTCTCCATCCCATCTCCTCATCTTTGGAAATTTATGATAAATTGTCCTTTTGCTTTCAAATTTCAAGCACCACGCATCCTCAAAAACAACAACCACAGCCGAGCATCCCATGAGATGTTCCCGCCCAACATCGAGAGAGATGAAGTCAAGTTGGCCCCTCCTGCTCTGAGCACAAAACGTGGCCCCACGATTTCTCATCCCCATCTCAAAACCGCTTGTCCTCTACACGAGCCTGCTTTTTCCCCTTTTGTTCTCTTCCCTTAAGCTCGTCACAAAGTTAACTTTCTCCCCCAATAAAGCGAAAATTGCTTTTAACCCCCTGTAGATCTAGGCTCCCATGTTTTGCATTTTGAATTTGCGCGTACGATGACTCTTTCCGGGCTTGATTTGATCCTGTGCTTTGGTTCTGTCTGGTGGAACTACATCGAGATGCTTTTGATAATGATGAATTTCAAAAAAATGATTCTTTTCGCGAAGGACTTCTTTGTTGGCTTGTGTCGATTATTATTATTTCTTTTGGGGTTTCTTATCAACTCTCACAATGAAATAGCAACATCATGCTTTGGTGGGCACATGCTTTTTAGGGTCGAAACGTTCATCTTCTTCCTCGGCAGGACCCCGCGCCGAATGAGTAATTGGTCCTTCGATCCCCCACTTTTGTCTCATCAGCGCGCTGCACTGTCCCTCTGCTACGTGAAACCACACCCTTTCGACAAGATGGATGCCGAGATATTTTAGGTTACTGTCAAGTTCACGTGTATAGTAGACACACATGAAATATAGTGGAAAATCGAAGCATTCGATCACATCATGTGGTGTCGGTATCCAGTATCACGGCATTATGATAGAATCTGACTGTTTCGACGATGAAAACACTTGAAATATACGTTTGATCATGTGGACTATAATTACAAAAGCACAGAAGAAACATGCACACCGTCTACTTAATCGTAAACTATGGAAATGGACAATGTCTAACTCCGTTATGGTCCATCTTGTTCTCTTGTCACATTTCTATGAAACTAAGTTCTCTATCTGACGTGCTTGAATTGTTGTACTGCCCCTAGTTAGAGTCATAATCAAGTCAATCTAAGTTAGTTTTCTCGATCGAATTCAGGCTAACCTGAATCCCGGTTTCTATTTGCACAAAGGGCTTTAGTAGATTGAATATTTCGTTACGGTCATCAACGTTGCATCATGCGTTGTAGAAACTCCACAGAAATGTTTCTATTGAAATAGGGTCATCATCTACTAAAATTGTAAGCCTCTGAAGATCCTCCGAAGTGCATGGCGAATGAGTGGGGCATTGCCAAATCTTTGCGATCTTTTGAGGACTAGCATTCACTCCTTGGCTTAAAAATGATCTGTTATTCAAATCCAATTCGAGCATTTCCAAGTTCAAACTTTTCTTCAAATCATAAACGTGCTAACAAATATATATATACAGGTTGCGCAGGTTGGAGCGAAAGAAGAAACAGTAGATGAAGAGGAAGGAGAAGAAGGCTCATCAACGAGGGTCAGTGAAGAGAGAGACAAGGAAGATGAGGCAAGAACTTGCAGAAGCAGGCAAGTCGGGTGCCTTTCATGGATGAGCAAGAGGAAGCAGAGGGAGAGCCACAAGCGCCCCGCCCGGAAGATCAAAGTATTTCTGTCACATATCAGAGCGTGCTAATGATGGTTGGGGGATCGATCACTTTTTCAGTAGCATGTCATTGTAATCGGTGGAGGACGATGGAGCGTGAATGAGAGACGGATGATGACGACCGAGGCAATTTGGCTTTCCTTTTGTACTTTTGTTGGGGAGTCAGAGTTTGTGAATTGTTCTTGTCATTGAAGGGATGGCACGGCAGCTTTTCTCCGGATATCACATGCTTCGTTTTTGGTTCTCTCTTTTATCCTGGCTCGAAATGTGTCGCAACGGGGTCCAGCTTTGTGGACGGCAAGAAGGACGCAAATGGCAGGAGTGGAAGAAGGCAAATAATTTTGGACAACGATAGGTCTGTGTCCATAAAATCTCTTGCTTTCGGGGGCTGTCTTAGCTTTATGTACGATCATCATTACGATATCTCTCTTTCCATTCTTAGACAGTCCTGGCTAGGATTTCGACTTCAAATCGATGAAAACCCTTATTAGTACGGATTATTCTATTGTTCCGTTTAATATATAGGGTTAATACCCTGAAAAATCCCAAATTGGTACACATGTGACAAATTTATTCAAAACTATTTTTTTGACCACCAAAAACCCAAAACTGGTATACCTTTGACAAATTTACTCCAAACTGGTACACTTGTGATAAATTTACCCTCTGTTAGTTTTCGTTAAATTTTATTATTAAATTATTAAGTTAAATGACACGTGACAGTTGACTGGTATACCGATTTGGGATTTTACGAGTCGTTTGTCACAGTTTACAATTTTTGTGATTTTTTTTTATATTAATCTAATTTAGCGAAGGGTATATTTGTCACAAATTTACCAGTTTGGGGTTTTTTGCGGTTGAATAAATTAGTTTAGGGTAAATTTGTCATAAATGTACTAGTTTATGGTTTTTTTATGGTCAGTCGGGGTAAATTTGTCACAAGTGTACCGGTTTTGGGTTTTTCATGGTTAAAAAAATAGTTTGGGGTAAATTTGTCATAGATGTACCAGTTTAGGGTTTTTCAGGGTATTAACCCTAATATATATGTATATATGCGGTAGATTTTTGAAAGAGTTGGTGAGAATAAGAACTTTGGTGAAAAAAAAGCTACCGACTTTTAGTTTTTCATTGATTTCTTAACGACAACTTTCATAAAATTACTAACTCCTTTTGAATATTTACAAATTATTTAATTTTTTATTTTTTTCAGTAATTTTTATTTGTCCTTGTTAACAATTTTTTTAAACTTATCAATTCTTATATGAACTCAGTTTTTATTTGAGTGGCTCACCGACTTTTTTTTATTATTAATTACTAACTAGTTGTGGGATGCTAACTCTCATGTCATTTTTTTGTTGTTGTAAATTTATTGAGTTTTGTTATTGTTCACAAGCTTTTATTTGCCTCTCTTACAAATGCATTACATTTATTAACTCTTATATAAATTTATCGCATAGGACGGCCGGCCGGCCAAAATTGACATAAATACAAATTGTTTATGACTCAATTGGTCCAAAAAAAAAAGGTTTATGAATATATTTAGAGATGATCTGTTCCCGATCTAGTGCGGTTCCGCCTACTAATCGAGAATTGGACCAGATGAATTGGTTCCTAGTTTCTGGAACCATGGACTTGACTAAGATGGATCGACCGGTTCAGTCCAATCTTGGGTGGTCCAATGGAACTGGCCATAAATTACTGAATCGCAACATTTAGTAGGAAGAGCGACATTCCATTTTCTCATAAGCTTCATCTCAATCGTGCTTTATATACATATTGTAACTATTAGCCACTTTGACGACCTATTACCTTATTTTCTTATAAGCTTCATTTGAATTATAGCATTCCATTTCAACCATTCTTCGTTTACAAAACCTTCAAACATAAACTACTGTAATACAACTTGAAAAAACAACACCATTATTGACATAATTAGGGGTGTACAAAAGAATCGGGAATCATCCGGAACCGGACCAAATCGGCCTAGAACCGGTGGTTCCCATGGTGACCGGTCTAGCTCCTAGTTCCAATTTAGTGGAATTGATGAGTATCGATCTGGTTCTTGATTCTGGATGTGGAACCACCCACCCATTCATCTTTACTTAATTATTATGTATTATTTCGATCAAATATTTTGTAATTTTTGGATATTATTAACTAATTTTGTCTTTGGGTGTGTAGTAGGATTAATGTTAAGCCCCATAATGACACACGTGACACGTGTACTTTCTGATTTTTCTTTTTTATTGTAAGCGGAAGCATCACAAATACATCACCATACAATATACAAAAAGATCATCACACAAGTTAAATATTACACATAACATTTCATTATGTTAACTTTGTATTTACAACTCATAACAGTATTCCAAACAACACACAAAATACCAAAAGACTTGGGAATGGTTAGGATCGCCTAACTTCAACACTATTCTCCTTACCCAAAAGCTTGTCTATACAATACAAAGCTAAAATCTAAGGATCAATGACCCCCCATCAGAAATGTAGCCAAGAGGACCATCAAATCCTCTAAGCAATCCCAACCAGTCGCTATCAAAAATCGCTTACCAAGTTATATATTGATGCGGAACCCACTCAACAAATCCCACGTTGTCCCAAATTGTGGTTGTATACTTAATATACATAAGAACCGTCTAAGGTAATATAACTTTTTCATAACTATAATCAATGTGAACTAATGCTCCAAAAAGTGGCCATAGTGAAAGAGTCATCCTACAGGTCTGAAAAATAAAGGAATTAGTCAAGACCCGATAAATGAAATTCCTAAGTCTAAGATAGAAGATCCACTTATTACTTAGCCTAGTATTATAACAATCATGAATTCAAGCCAGTACAAAACAACTATGCATGACGAATGCAAGGATAAAAGTACCATCTTTCCCATCATGACATGCTTATGAGACAACCATAACATTACATAAGATTGATTGCTCAAGTCCAAGCAGATTTCATATTATATATCACAAATACCACAACATCTTATCAATTTACATATATAAACTCATATTCGACACTGGCCAGAATTATCTTGACTCATAAGGCATCTCAATTAACAAAGCATCGTCATTGTCAACTCTGGGGGGTAGAATCGTACATACCTATTTGCCATGCCTCAGCCTATCAATTACAAGTGTTCAATGGATAAATACACCACTATACATCCGCATAACGATGATCGTGGCAAAGGTCTTAATCATGTAATATCAAATACATATGTAATTAATCACAACACAATAAGTGTCACATACTTTTCGGTATCTACAATTACAAGTGACAACACGTTACTCTCTTGGCATTCTTAGAGTCTTTGGACACCAGAGTCTTAAAACTTGCGTGGAGGAACACGTAAGTGCAAAAAGTTAGGAAAGCGACACTTAAGTGCCAAAACCGGAGCAAAATGAATCACTTAAATGCCAATCCGGCAAAAATTCGGCCAAAATGCTGACGTGGCGATTTTCTAGCAAAATAAGTGCAAAACAGGCGTCGTTTTAGTGCGACGTGGTAAAAAATTAATATAAAAATTAATTTAATTTAATTTAAAACTAAATTTATTTAAAACATTTAAAAATACAAATACAAATTTTAAAAAAATTAAAAAATTATAATAAAAAAAAAAAAAAAAAGAAAGGAAGGGGGCGGTTGAGGCCGGGGCTAGCAACCTCGGCCGACCCTCCCCCCTCCGTCGCCGCCCATCCCAACGATGACGGTGGGAAGGCGGCGGTGGCGAAGGCTCAGCCCTCAGCCCCCCCCTTTTTAATTTTTTTAATATTTAATATTTAATTTTTATTTTTAAATGTTTTAAATAAAATTAGTTTTAAATTTAATTTAATTAATTTTTATATAATTTTTTACCACATCAGCACCAAAACGACGTCGTTTTTGTATTGTCTAGCCACGTCAACGTGTAAAACAACGCCGTTTTGCACTTATTTTGCCGAAAATCGCCACATTAGCATTTTAATCGAATTTTTGCTAGATTGGCACTTAAGTGATCCATTTTACTCTAATTTTTGCACTTAAGTGTCACTTTCTTAACTTTTGACATTTAAGTGTTCCTCTAGTGACACTTAAGTGTTCTATCCCTTCATGCCAAGTTTTGGCATTTGGCTGTACTTCTGTCGGCATTCTTAGATAACCCTAATAATCAATTAATTACGCACACTTTAACAAATAAATATTCTTCATCTTTTCACCAAGCCATAGAGAACTTTTATTGGTTTATTAATTCTTGATATCCATTTAACAATAGACACAACTACTCCAATAATTGAAGCAATTCATAAATTTACATTTTTATAATAAAAACATTGTTGATTAAGCTCACTTTTTCCACAAAAACTAAGGAGTATTTTCTATAATTCCAAATTCTTAAAAACTAGACTATTGCCCTAGTGAAATTCTCATTTTATAAATTTACCCATAATTTCCGATTTTCAATCAACCAAGTCGTGTTAATCAAACTAAAAGTTATACTTTTTGTTATTTAAGAGATACTAACATTTTATTTATACTATAGACACACCATATATTTTACAAAACTATTAAAATGACGCACTTTTGATTTATTAATACAACTAGTTCCAATTTTTACATAATTTGCACTTCATATAAAATTAAGCAATTAACTCTAAAAATAGCTTTACCACCTATCATAATAAGATTCCACAAGTTGTGAACAGTCCCCAGAAGTTTCAGTTTTTGCAGATTCATCCCTCAACTTGGTGAAATTACGAATTCGTCCCCAAAACCTCTAAACTCATTTTTTTGAACCGATTTGATTCCCTTTAATTAATCTTACTTAGAAACTCACTTGTTAACACTAAAAATCATAAAATAAACCTGTTAGCAGCATTACCTCCATTCTGAAAATTTTGAAATTGCCCCAAATCTCGTCGAAATTTACCAAAACACCCTCTTTTTATGCCAAGTTTTACCATTTTCATATTTTTCCCATTCAAGTTATAACAAAACCTTTTAGAAATCTCTCAAAGACACTCTAGACATATGAATAGCTTTTAACTACAAGCACAACAATCACCATAACTTAACATACAATTATTGCAACTTACTCATACATAAAGTAAAATCTATAGTAAATAAACAAACAATCAATCAACCAAGCTCGAGAGTACTAAGTAGATCATTCTAGCTTAGTCCTTAGGTTTTTCACTTACTTCGAGTGAAATCTTCAACAAACAAAGCCCTTACTCACCTTGAAATCAAAATAATTATTAAAATTAACAAGTGTCATTCTTTAGAAAATAACAAAGCTCATTTGATGAAAATAAAGGGGAAATCTATGATTATACCTTGTAAGACACTAAATTGAAAGAGCGGGTTTGGACCTTGTCTTGAAAGAGAGAGTGAAATAAAACTTGAATTCGAAGAAGTGATGGAGATGGGAGTGTTATGTGAAAGAGGCGGGGAAAGAAGGCATTTATCTCGTCTTCCACACTTATTCTCTATATTTAAGAGTGGCTTGAAGTAATATTTATTAGCTTTGGTTAAAAGTAATAATGCCAATTAATTAGAATTAAATGTAGACAAAAAGTGACGAGGGCTAAATAATGTTATGCATGAGGTCCTATGGCTAAGTTCAAAGGATTTAATTTAGACATGTGGGGAAAAATATGGTGGAAATGAAAACACTTGTCCAAGTTCTCATAGGGAAAAATGTCATGGTTTAATAAAAAGATCGAGATATTATGTTAATTTTGGATAGATAGGGTAAATAAACAGGAAAATTGGTATTCATTTGAGACATCGGTAAATCGAAAAATTATTTTGAACCCACTACAATTATTAAAAAAGATATAGAATAATAAGGAAACCTTAACTTAGTAAAAATTTAATATTTTAAAATTATTCGGTTCTTATACAGGAGTGTATCGATCCTCACTGATAATTACTATTCTAATTATATATCCTAAATATCATGAACTATAAACAAATTTCAGATGCCACAATTACCCCCTTACTTTTTTCTTCTTCTTTTTTTCATTCTAATAATCCATTTACTTGCTTTCTCAACTAAAAAAAACAAACGAAGAGAAATGAGAGGACTGATGGATATGTTCATAAATGTTGCAATGCTTTGTCGTCATGTACGAAATTAAGAGCCAACGGCTCATTTTAAGATCATATATAGAAACTATGTGCACTAGGATATTAATTGATGAATGCAATTTGTAGGGTTGAGGATTGGTTCCATGGACCCATCAGGGAATTGGACCAGATTGACAGTCCGATTCCCCGATGGATCCATGAAATCAACGGATGATTTTTTGTTCTAATTTTTCAAAATTCATCCTTAGTGGGCGATTCCCAATTCTAGGGCGGAAGTCACCCACTCGGACCATGCTCACCCCTAAACATAATACCATATCATCACACATCAAAGGCAATGAAGCATCATGGGCATTTAGCAATAGCGGTAAACATCCACATTCGAGTATTCAAGCCATGCATAAGTCCCACTCGGGCCTCCAAAAATTTATAGGAGTTAGCGTGAGCTGAAGTGAAGATAGGACATGGGAAAATTACAAAAAAAGACCTAAACTTCTTACAATTGTACCAACTCAATCTCAAACTTTTTTTTTTTGGTCAATTGAGTTATAAACCTTTTACATTTGTGTCAATTTAGTTATTTCGCCCCATTTTGGCTTGTTGGTTGACATTGATATGGACATCAGTTGTCTTACGCGATACAATTACGCTAAAGTTGACACTTTTTAATAATATTTTAATATTTAATCTAATTTTTTATGTTTTATTTTTATTTTTTTTTTTTTATTTTTTTCAATTACTTCTTCCTCCAATCGGTCGTCGACTAGCAATCGGCCAAAGGCAGGGCTGGCAAGGTCTTACTAGCCTAGGGGAAACTTGCCCATGGCTAGGTGAGGCACAACCTCGTTGGATTTGGTGAGGATTGAGCCTCACTAGAGGCAGCGAGAACACCCTCACCCAAGTTGCCCGCTATGCTAGGCGAGGTTAGAGATTGGGCCAAGCTCTTGCCAGTCCCACGTCTAGTCGGTTGCCGATGGTGACTGGCTAGAGGAAGAAGGAAATAAACATATAAATAAATAAATAAAAGAAGAGAAATTATAAAATTAAAATATTATTAAAAATTATCTACGTTAGTATTTGTAGTGCCACATAGGACGGTTGTCGTCCATGTTACTATTAATTGGCCAATTTTAGCCAAATAGATTAAATTAACACAATACAAAAGGTTTATGACTCATTTGGTCCCAAAAAAAAAAAAAAATTAGGACTGAATTTGTACAATTATAATAGATTTAGAACTTTTTTTGTAATTTTCTCGATTGGACACAGGGGGCTAAGCATTTATAATTAGGTTTACACTTTAGGAAATTAAAATTAAAATAAAATATATGTATAATTGTTCCAATTTGGGCGGTTCGGTTCCTATCCTAGAATCAATAATCAGACTGAAACCACCAAATCCAATTTTATGGAACTAGGAATTGGACTAACACCTTTGGGAATCATCCAGAGCCAATCGGTTTTGTTCGGTTTTGGTCTGATTAATTCCCATTGCATATTTCTAACTGAATCAACACAATCACGATAGATTTATGACTTTTCTTTTTAATAATTTTCCCATCAACTACTAAAAGTCCAATCACGAGTCGGTGGGCCCAGCGGCCCGATAATACCGATGGGCCGGTCCATCAGGATAAGTTTAAACAATGCTTTTGGGCCCGTTGGTTTTGGATAGGCCAGCCCGTGTAAACTACTTCGGCAAGAGAAATGGAAATGGATGCATGTCAGGGCGACACGTAAGCGCTAATTTTCGGCGGTTGAGAGCGAGCCCTGATTTTTGCACTGTGCCTGCCAATCTTCAGCTGTAACTGTATCTCTTCTTCTTCTTCTTCGCTCGCGCCTCACCCCCGGAGCCGGAGCCGGAGACGGACTGAGAAGATGCCTGCGAATGCTGCGCTGCCGGCGCCGGCGAGCGCCGGAGCTTCCGTCGCCTGCGCTCCCGACCGCCGGTTCGGCGTCTGCGGCCACCGCTCCGCTCCCTCTCTCCTCCGCCTCCCCCGCCGACCCTCTGCCCGCGCCGTCGGCGCCCGGCCGTGGCCACCCGTCTCGGACGGCGGGAGGCGGCTCGGTCTCGCGACTCGCAAGCTCGCGTTCGTTGCGAGAGCGGCCGATTCCACTCAGCCCGCGTCCGCCGGCAAGGCGATTATCCCCGACGATGAGTTCTCTCTGGCCAAGGTCTCGCTTTTTCATCCTTTCTTCCTTTTGAGGCTTCGATTTTGACTGATTTTCGAGCAACGTATGATTTGAGCTTTGTAAAATTGCAGGTTTCGTTCGGTGTTATTGGATTGGGAGTTGGAGTTTCGCTCCTGTCGTGAGTCCCTATATTCCGTGCTCTGCGTTTGTTTTGACTGGGATTTTAATCAAGTGGATGAAGAATTTTCATTTTTCTGTGCGAAATATGCAGTTATGGATTTGGTGCATATTTCAATATCCTCCCTGGTTCCGAATGGTCTGCTTTGATGCTGACGTATGGTTTCCCTCTGGCGATCATTGGTATGGCCTTGAAGGTGAGCTCGTTGTCTCGGCGGACTTCCTCGTTTAATTGTACAAGTACTGAGGATTCACTTAATATTGCTTTGTAAGTAACACAGCATTGCCGGTGCGGGGTAATGATATTTGATTGGTGGCTTGAAGCTCAGGGGTCAAAACGTGGTGGTTGATATTGTCCAATTCACCCGTGAATGCTTGCTGTGTCACCTGGCGAATGACTCTTATTTGCGTGTCCCAATAGAAGTAGGATTCCTACACTATATCGGGAGTAGCTTCTGTAACCGAGTCGAATGTAACTGCATCTAGGATCTGAGACAGCTTCAAATTTGCTATGGAACTGCTAATCAATGTTTTTGTCTGAAAAATGTAATTCCAATAAGCTTGCGTGTGTTTTACCTTCTCTCTGAGTTTCTGGTGCCCTTGCTATTTAACATCAATCAGAACATCGGTGTGAAATGGGACACTTAATCAGAAATTGCTGCTGCAAGAAGCTTTTTATTTATGCTGCAAATCAGAATTAGGTTAAAACAAGAAGTTGCACCTGACTCTGGGATTTAAAATTTTGTTTAGTATTGTTCATTTTTGGCCACTTTTATTTTGTATTGTTAGATATGGCAATTTTAAGAAGGTTCTATATGGGATATTTATCTGTTCTTGTTAAATGTAGTATGCAGAGCTCAAACCAGTAGCATGCTTGACCTATTCAGATGCTCAAATGTTGAGGGAGAACTGTGCCACCCCAATCTTAAAGCAGGTATTATTGTCAAATAAACTTGGTTTATCCTTGTTTTGAAAATAAGTGTTCTTGAAGTTCATACAGTCCGCATGTTTATAAGCTATAAATACTTCAAGCATCACAAATCCCTTTGGATCAATTTGTGGTCATAAATAAATTTGAGTAATTTCAAGGAAGTAAGCTATTAGAGGAGTAATGTCCTTCAAATAGAGTCAAAGGACGTAATCTTGATCATAAATTTGACTGGGGTATCCAAGGCATGACATATTCAAGTCTGTTTTGTTATTTACTTTCATTTCAATTTACTGCATTTGCATGCTTTCTTCTTAACTTCAGAGAAGGTCAATATGCAGTTTTCTCCTGGAAAAGGATATGTTTTTTTTTTATCTAGTTTGGTTTATTTAGTTAATTAAGAGTCTGAATTTCTCATAACTTTACTCAAAAGCTTCTTTTCTCTTATCCACATATAAAGGGATATGCATATGTGTGTGTATTACATTGACTGTCCCGGATGACTGATTTAAATATCATTAGGTTAGAAGTGATGTCATTAGATATCGGTATGGGGATGAGCAGCATTTGGATGAGGCATTGAAGCGAATCTTCCAGTATGGCCAGGTATGGTTCTGCTAATATCGGCATATTCTTATGTTGACTGGTATGGCCAAGAAATGAAGATTGGCATATTCTCATGTAATATCAAATGAATGCCGGGATCTAGATGAAGTATGAGGAGTTACTATGGTGTGTGCTTACTACTTATGCCATGGACTATCTTTCTGAATAAATCAACTGATATCAGCATTCCATGCCGTGTATTCTGTAGGGTGGTGGAATCCCACGAAGGAGTGCGCCTGTTCTAAAGATGATCCGCGAAGAAGTATACTTCTCTCACTGCCCATTGGATATAAAACAGATGACATTTCTGAACGCTTCTACTTATTAGAGCATAGTTCAGCACAATATCGGCTGTGCCCCTTTAGGTTCTATTACGTAGTTCTCTCTTTTTCTTTTTTTGTCATCTGATGATTGAATGGATTGCCTTAGGTCACTGAGGAAGGAAAGTACTGCTTGGTTTTGGTATTCGAGGCAAAAGCATTGCAGCTGTCTGATTTTGAGCAAAGACAGGTAAGCGTAGTCGAGATTTTTTAGTTTTCTCGGCTATTATGTTGTTGTTTCATTGAAATCCTGGTTTCTACAGTATGAGCTGTAGTGAATGTTGGATATTCAAATGCTTTGGCTTTATGAAACATAAAATGCTCACAGATACACTATCTTCCTGGTCTCCTTCTCGTTTTTTTGTTTTGTGTTCGAAAAGTCGGTTGTGCTACTATTAAGAATCTTTTATTTTCTTCTTGCAGGCGAAGTTTGCTTCGTTCTTTGGCCCTGGCATTTCAGCTGAAGTAGGTGAGTTGCATGTTATATGTCAGTCTTGTTATACCAGCAGAAGTGTTAGAATAGGGTAATGATTTCCCATTGTGGCTCAAAAGAACAAGCATGTGGTTGACGATGTTGGCGAACCTGCCAATTGCAGCAAAGGGAGAGCAGGATCTCTACGAAGTGAGACTCATCTCCAACACAACCCTGGATGCATCGTCTTGATGGAGGAAGCACGCTAACACGTTCTTTTTCTCCCTCCTGGCACTCCGGCGCCCCCAACAGAACTTCACAGAGAGAGTTTCTTGGAGCGAGATTCTCTCTAGTGCATCTTCATTGCCGATGGCACTGTAACTGGACGACCGCCACTCAAATGGTACATAATCATATGACCGATATACAAATTGTGTCATTTCGCGTTCTGTTTTGGGAATAATTTAGGAATACTTACATATCGATATATCAATTGTCGATAGTCCAACTATCTAGGAACCAAGAAACCATCGAGGACCTCTAGCTTCCTCCAAAAAATTGGCAAAATCCGCCATAACTTAGTAAGGACCAAGCCCTCCTTGAACTGTCTTAGCATTAACTGATAAAGAAAGAAATCTATAATCACATGCAACGGGTCCGTGCAATTTAAACTAGGCAGCACGAAAGAGCGCACACGGGAACCGACAATTTGAGATAGTAATATCCATTAGAACACTCTAAAGACCAACCCGAATCTCATCAAGGAACACTAGAGAAACAACTTATAGCACTCTCAGTTCATAAATAATCTTCACTGTGACAAACCACATGGCATCTACGACAGGTGCAAAATATCATTAAAGTACTGACATCATCCTAGCAAATCATTGCGGCCCCTCTCCAGACTCCAGTTTCGAAGCTTCCTTAATGTCATCCCCAGCTTCATCCTGACATCAGAAACACATGGTCAAGACCTAGCGAGTGGAAATTTTTTTAATCAATCAAGGACAACTTTGGCTGTATTACAGGATAAGCCTCATGAATGAAATCAAGTAGGTGAAATAGCGTTGCAATTCTTTCTCTTCCTTACCAACAAAAGTAAAGAGTTGTTGATAAAAAAAAAGCCATGAGAGATATCGACAAGTGCATGCTAGTACCAATACTAAATGAGAGAGAGAGAGAGAGAGAGAGAGAAGAGAGAGGGTGAGGGAGGGAGGGCGAGACCGTGAGATCAGAAGTCCACAGAGTCAAGTTATCTCGAAGAAGTTGCATGATCAATGTACTGTCCTTGTATGATTCCTCGCCCAGCGTATCCAACTCAGCGATGGCCTCATCAAATGCCTACAAGAAACAAATTGCTGCTAGTCAGGCAATGAAATTTACCCAAAAAATGAAACAGAAAGCACATTAAGCAGTAGATCCACCTAAATGGCAAAAATAGTGACAGCTATTAACTCCAATTTCATTCACAGCACTATAGTCTTGCACGATGTTGAAATACGCTTTGTAAAATCTGAATTACATCAGCCACTTAATGGTCATTCCATTTTTTATTTACAAAACAAAATGCCCAAAGGATCGAAATTTTGCAAATAGGCATATTAAAATAAAAACGAAAAAAAAATCCAATATCTTTAAGGTAAAAAGTAGAGGATGCTTTAAGCTGAACCATGTAGTCCATTATCTGTCCCTTAGATAGGAGCAATGTACAGTACTAATTCTGCAGCTTTGCATGTGATAGTAGGGATCTACAAGTATAAGCTCACCTGCTTTGCAAGAGCACAAGCCCGATCAGGAGAGTTGAGTATTTCATAGTAGAAAACAGAGAAGTTCAGCGCAAGTCCCAGCCTAATTGGGTGAGTAGAAGCCAGTTCGGCCCCAGCAATATCCTAATCAATAAGAGATACGAGTCAGATTAACAAGCATCGACAAAGAGGATAAACATCAAGGCAGAATTTTCAGGTAATCGAGCAAGCCACGTTAAAAGCAAATGAATTGAACTGGGAACGTACCTGAGCAGATTTGTAGGCCAATAAAGTGCTCTCGGCAGCTTCTTTCCTTTCAGTCCCAGTCTTAAACTCTGCCAGATACCTGTGGTAATCACCTTTCATCTTAAGGTAAAACACCTTGGACTCGGCAGAGGAGGCTGAAGGAATGAGATGCGACTCAAGAAGGCTGAGAATGCCCTCACAGATCTTGCTGAGCTCGGACTCGATCTTTCCCCTGTAGTCCTTAATGATCGAGACATGATCGGTGTTACCCCTGCTCTCTTCCTTCTGCTCAATGGAAGAAATGATCCTCCACGATGCCCTCCTGGCCCCAATCACATTCTTGTACGCCACAGACAAAAGGTTACGTTCCTCAACGGTTAGCTCCTCGACGTCCACAGTCTTGGCAACTTTCTCCATGAAATCCACCATCTCCTCGTACCGCTCAGCCTGTTCAGCTAACTTGGCCATGTACACATATTCCTCCCGTGAAGAATCAGAGGGCGACATCTTTGCTGTACTGTTACGAAGCCTTAACTCTGCAACACAGGGCACATCAGTCTCAACCATCAAAACATAAACTCTGCAAAATCAACAACTGTAGGCAAATCATTTCTCACTACCACAGCCGATTACTTAGGTTGTTTAACTCATGCAATGGGAGCTATGCTCAACTAGCCCAAATACAAACCCTTGATTCACAGCACAACATTATTGCCGAATCATCTCTGCAGATTAAAATCAATGAAGCTCGTGCCAGATCAGATCTAACAAAGTCCGGCATCGCTACATCATCGTCCCCTCTATGATACCGATCAACTCCATAAACCACAGTACCCGCAACAACAAAAGAGGATACGCCTACTCCATCTAAAAGTCCGAATCATACCCGTCCCATCGGCCACACGTAACGGTCAGAACTGAAAATCATCACCGTTAAAATCATTCTGCTTCCCCATCCATAAGTCCACTAATCTTTTACAATTTTCCACGGGCAAAAATTTAAAAAAGAAAAAGAAAAAGAAAAAAACATATATATTCCAGCCCATCCAACAAGCATTTTGAACTTCCCAACGGATGAAAGTCTCTCAACAGATCCATCTACATCTAATCACACTCGGTTCCCCCGGCTACACAAAAAAGTCAGCCGTCGGAACTGAAAATCATCACTGCTAAAAAGCATTCTGCTTCCCCATCCATAATTCCACTCATCTTTTACAAAATTCCACGAGCGAAAAATAAAATCGAAAAAACACAGCACAAAAAGTCAAAAAAGAATATGCATATATTCCGGCCCATTCGACAAGCATTTTCAACTTCCCGGCGGACTACAGTCTCGACAGATCCAATCCCCGCGCGCATGAAATCAGAATCAGATCACGCCGAAAGCCAGATCTAAACACGAAGATCACTACAATACGCGACGCTGCGAAATCCGAATCTCGATCTCGACATCAAATGACGAATCTGAATCGACAGGACGAAGAACATTCGCGGTCGATCGAGGAGGGAGAGAGGGAGGAGCGAAGGGGTTTTACCTTGACTAGGGATTTGCGGAAGAGCAAGAATCGCGAGCGAGCGAGAGAGAAAAGCCCGGGGAGCGAGTTGCGGGGGGGGGTGTTTTGCGGAAGGACGCGAGAGGGGAGTGCGCCAGGGAGGACTTCCGAATTTATACGGCGGGGCGAGATGAGGTGGCGGAAGACGCGTATCTGCTGGGGAGCGACGTGGAAAAAACGGAAAAACCCACAAATGGAGAAACGAAAGGGAGAGAGAGAGAGAGAGAAAGGAAAAAAAAAAGGCGCTTCTCCCCCAGCGTGGAGTTTCTCTCTGTTACGGAAAAAGGACCCCGCGGACATAGTGGGGGAGTTTTTCAATTTGGCCAATCGATTGTACGATATAAGAGAATTGGCACTCTATTCGTCGGAGGGCCGTCTTGACCTTTCTTTATTTTTTGGTCGGTCATCTTTACCTTTCAAAACGCTAGAACTTTGCCCCCTTTTTTTTTATTTTTTTTCAAGAGTCAATATATCACGAAAAATCCTAAATTTATATCTATAATAAATTTACTTTAAATTAATTTTTTAACTATCCAAAACTCCAAATTGATACACCTTTGATAAATTTACACAAAACTAGTAACTTTACTATCAAATTACTGAGTTGGATAATACATGACACTGACTTGGTATACCAATTAAAAATTTTATTCCTTATTTGTCATAGTTATATCAATTTTGTAATTGTTTGTGCTATTAATTTAATTTAACGGAGAGTATATTTGTGACAAACATACTAATTCGGGGTTTTTAGCAATAAAATAAAAATTATTCTTGGATAAATTTATCACAAATATACCGATTTATGATTTTTCATAGTCAAAAAATTAATTTGTAGTAAATTTATCGTAAGTGTATCAATTTATGATTTTTTGTATATCAGTCAGATCTGGTGAAGATTTATGAACAGGTGATCTAAGTTGGAAGTAGGGGATTTGCATGAAATTATTTCATTACGACGTCAAGAGCATCGTGCTTCCTGAGCCTTAAAAGCCCCCCCGTCAAATTTATGATTTAATCGGTCATTTGGTTACCCTTTGCGTCTCGAACACACTTTTGCGACATTGAATCGTCGGAGCACCCTCTTTCCCTATTTCGTTTCCAATACAAAAGTATAAGGTGCAAAATACGACACTTGGAAAGTTTCAGGGGTTCAAAAATAACTTCTACTTGAAGTTGAGGGTCCGGACGTGAATGACCTCGAAGTAGAATGGGTAAAAGAGGAATTACTGGAAAGCAAAAGAAAAGTTTGCAATCCATTGAGACGGCCGCATTGGGCTTACCAAAAAGAAAGAAGACGACGCTGGCATCGACCGCCGGCATGGACCCCATCATGATTGCTTCTTTTGTGAAGGCAATCTTCAGGCCTTGGACGGTCACCCGTTCATACAGTGAAAGCAGAGCACGATCATTCCATCTTCCTCCTTGATAATGACTTAATGCGTTTCGCGTTCAGGTCAATTTGAGGCCACTTTGTCAAAAACCGCTAACCAGAAGTACGCCGCAAAATTCAATCCTGTACCGCAAATTATTTTTTTCGTTGGAAGCGTATAAATCCTAGATAATATGCTGTAAAAGTTGATGTCGAAAACTTCTAGTCGAGCTCAAATGAGAATACAGACCGGAACATCTCGATTAGCACGCCAACTTTGAAAACGGTAAGTACGCAAATTGGTACGAACAGTTCACGAAAAGGAACGTTGAAGATGATACTTCGTACGCGAGATGGTGGCCTTGGCACCATATCTTTAATTGGCTTCGGTGGGAGAGCGCATTCATCTTGCACATCTTTGATGTTGAAGCTGCTCTTCAGGCAAAAGCTACACGATTAAGATTTTCGTTTCATGGAAAACAACGTCTTGTCACATATAGTTACCCAATCAAATGAATGTAACTAGTCATATCACAGGTTAACACATGGCATCAGAAAGAAAGTTGCACCAAATGAGAATTTGGTGAGCATTTTAAGAACCACGAACATCCTATTCTCATGGGGAGAAAAGATAAATTAGTCCATTGCCCTGGTCGTGAGATAATTTTCCCACGCGACACCCATATGTCCTTTTCCTCGGTTTAAGGAGCATTTTCGTCTGTAAAATTAGAAAGATAATAAAGGATGTTAGCACTGGAGATTAGCTTCAATGGTTAGACCCACCGCAGTACTGCAGATCAATACCTCTATCGAATAAGTACTGTCTCTCACCGTATGTTTAACAGAAACAAAAACCCATAGACTAATTGCTGCGGAAGAAATTGATTCAGACACCAAAAGAAAGCATTACAAGAACAAAAAAGCAGACAAAGGTAAAACCCCAGAAGACAAAACTCATAAAAAAAGCAAATCAAATAGCTCTAGTCAGGGCGCCAATCACTGCTCGTTGGCCCCATTCCAGGAATCTGATCTGGGGCCTCCCTTACTTCAGGCCTAAGGACTCCAAGTATTCACCCAAAAAACACGGTTCTGAAATACACTAAGAAGGTTTCCGCATGTTACGCCCAGCACGGATCACTTCATCCACCAATAGTAACTGAGATGCAATGACAGGCCTGAAAAGACAATTTCACATGTAATTAGTGTAATAGGAAAATCACTAAGCAACCACTTCCCCATTGTAGAACCACAGCATGTATTAAATTGAACACACAGGATAAATAACTTTTGCTGGCTTTTGTTGCGTTAAAATCAGGTTTGAAACCGAGACAATCCTAGCCCTAGTCACTTAACATGAAGGTTGCCAGTTACTCGAAATTCTATTCTGCTGTTGGTTCAACTGATTAAATACCAGAAAACACATTTCTATGGAAAACATGTTAAGCAAAGTGCTTTTATTAGGACCAATGTCAACGTACCCCGAGTTTACTATCTGGCGCTTCACAGAGTAATTGTCAAAGATACCCTCCATCTGGGGATCAATAGGTTCCCCTGTGTGCTGATTTAGGCCAACAACATTCCCCCGGTCATGCTCACCCTGAAGAACCATAAAGAAGAACACAAAGCTAACTATTCAGATCATTCTGTATTCCCTATTCTATCAACTATTAATTTCCACAGAAAGCAGCATACCGTCAGAGAAATGATCACATCCTGAGTATCAAGCCCAGAATTCTCGGCAAGGGTCTTCGGCACCACAAGAAGGGCATTAGCAAATGCTTCAACACCAAGCTGGGCACGCTGTTCAATTCATAAAAAGCAAATACTTATAGAACAGATGACAACAAACTTCAAACAAAACTAGACAGTGAAGTGGTTTTCTTTTTTAATGTCCACATGCACAAATATTAACACAGTCTATTTGAATTTGGATGGCTACAATTTTTTACCCCTTGGACAGTTTTCTTCACTTCATTCATCAAGAATTGTCTGGCTGCCACTTCAAAAGCTCCAGCCCCCTGAACCCAAAAAATTTAAATCAGCAATCCATTATGTTAATAAAGCCCCTTATCGACAATATCAAAATGAGTTCAATCAGCATAAAAGTACACAGTTTTAGAAAAGAGTCTTCAAGTTTTCACATCATAATTACCCGTCAATTGCATGTCATTTATTTTTATTGAGAATGCACAATAATAAAATAAACCAGATCTGTTACGTGGCTATAGAACTCCAACACTTGACAATGCACAACCAGTGTTCTCAAACACCTTGACAAATCGAAATTATGCTAACAAAAGTGCCATTTCCTCTTCTTCTACTTTCATCTTTTTTTCTTGAAGAATGAAAATGTCATCCATAAAACAGGAGGATGACGTTCCTGCTTGACAACTACAACCCTCGCCAGAGGCAGGCAATTTGGAAAAGGCACTTACCAGTACCACAGCTTCATCTTCAATAGTATTTTTGACAGATCTCAGACCATCGCGAACAGCATCCTTAATTTGAGCAATCGTATGGTCATTAGGTCCTGGAATATGAACAATTAATGAGTTTTCACAGCTACGCTTAAAAAGCCCTGAATGCACAACTCAGCCAAACAATAAGAGGCAAGACGCAAAATTAATAGTCTTAAAGTTACCGAAGTTTATAAGCTTCCTGTAGTACCTTTAATCAAAATTGTGCAAGAATGTGGATTCTTCACATTTTCCACGAATGTGTACTTCTCTTCTCCAAGGATATGCTCATAAACAAGTCCAGCCCAACCAAGGCAATCAGGAGTAATATCATCAACAGAGTTGACAGCCTCACCCCCACAAGCTAAGACCAAACGTTCCATATTTCTCCTCTTCGCTCTCCGGAGAGCAATAATCTACACAACTACAAATGGTCAAAATGGTGGCACATAGTACAAAATAACATTCAACCAGATTGACAAAGCATCTCAACTGAAACTCAATAATATCAACGATGAAGATTACCAAGTAAAATATTCCGAAATGGTCTTTTAGGGTAATTCTCATTTAAAATAAACGTCGCTTCAATGCAGCAAAATAATCACTTACTTAGCATTCCTTTTTCCAAACTAACCCAAGAATTAGAACAACCTTCCTGAAAATACTGCTCAGTGAGACAAAATCTCTAACCCTCGCCATTTCGCATGGCACAAAATTGAAAAACTGGACATTGCTTAATCTCAATGACAAAGTGGCTGAAATGCACTTATCCAGGGGGCATAAAAACAATTTGCTAACGTGCACATAAGGTATCTGGAGATATGAAGGACAGACCGCAAAATTACGAAAAGTACCACTTGCCAAACAAGATAGAAATAGCAAGTTGTTTCAACAACAATAAACGGGGAACATGGCATTTGCAATAAATTTGCACAAGCTATTCTTTTTTACGAACTTGAAATTTGAGCATATGCCCACTTTGGCCTCTAGTTGCCCCCTGTATTGCATGAGTTACCTATGAAAGTACTCCAAGCAGTGGATAATCACATCCGAGTATTATTACAAACTAACCAATAAGATGGGACCACCATGGCAAAATTCCCCACTATAAAAATCCAAACTGTAAAGGAACGTAAAACAAAACAGAACTACAGCAAGAAAAGGCAGGATGTCAGTTCAGCGTCTTTTTAACAGAACCACCCACTTTTATTTTTCGAAGTATGTTGATCATTAATAGAATAGAACGGACTAGAAGCTTAAAGCAATACACTCTACACATTGACCAAAAAAAAAGCGCAATGTTGTTGATCAAGAAGTATTGATACGTCAGAGGAGAAAAACTATAGATTTGTCCTAGACCTACCCCTGCTCTTGCAAGAAGATCAAGCGATGGTGGGTCTATACCCTTTTGATTGATAATGACAAAATTGTTGTCATTGCCCGAACAAACCTGAAAAGGGACAGAAATTGGAACACTGTTACAAGACTGGACAAATCTCTAAGTATATGACAATTGTTTAAACTAAATGAAGTTTGTGCCAATCGGATCATCAACCGAAGGCAGATTATTCAATCTCAACCTTGTTCTTAAGTTCAATAATCTTTTGAACTCTCTCGTCAACTTGACGCCTTTCCGCAGAAACCATTGCCTCTCTCTGCTCGGCATTTGAGTAGAAAAAACCTGCATTTATTTCACTGAAAGAATATATCATTAGTATACTATTTCCCCAGAAAGACCCTACAAGATGCTACTCTAAGCTCCAAAGAGACTGCAGAGCAAGCCGCTCATGGAAACCACTATATCACAATTTCCGAAGTAAATTTTGCAAGTTTGGCAAAATATCATAGACGAAGTGTTTTCAAAACTCTATGTTCAGGTAAATGCTTAGCCAAAATCTTTTCACATTAAACAATTCCTTGCACAACAGATATAGTTCTTTATTCAAAATATTTACAGCTATTGCTTTTTACCACCTAGAAAAATACAAGCAAGAACTGAAAACCATAAACAAAAGGGGAAAAAAAATACAGTTCTTCATGCTTTCAGATCACATGAAATAACAAAAAAGTACAGCAAACAAATAACCAACACTCCAATGCATTCAAGATAGTATGGTAACCAACAAAGGGATCAACAGCATCAAATACTCTCACAATAACATAGCAATGACCATTTTCCACGTGGAGCCATACACCTATTTCAAATTTAAAAACCAGGAAGAAAGCAAATACAAGATAGACATATAGCTTTTAGTAGCTCTCAGTCATGCAATTGCATTGCCAACAATCTGTTTATAAGCACACATATAGTCCAGCAAACCATAAAAATCATTGAGACAGTTACAAAAAATCACGATTGGCATGTGAGAGTGGATGCAAAGGGGAAACATACATATTAGAGCACCAATAAATCAAGCTTATCTCAACAGAGCAACAGTATTTGTACCTTTTCTCATATTCCAAGGATACATTGCACGTCAAGATATAACAGTTCTCTGCTCGCCTCTTCATATCAGGATGTCTTGAACCATGATCAAGGACAAGACCCTCAACCTGGATGACAAGGATCGGTATAGTCAGCACACATTAAATTTATATTTTGTTAAGTAAAAATGGACATTGGCAAAGCCAAAGGTACTGGACCAATTCTCCTTTTTTGTGTGGCTTTCTCTAAGGAATGTAAAAGACACTATACCCAAAAAGGAAACGTCATAATATTTTTCTTCAACAAGGTAATGCAATACTTCCTTTCAAATTCATACCTAAGAGAATGGCTTCATAAATTGGAAGGGACAACATTCATTTTGAGGACGACAAAGGGACCTATTTCACTCTAGATAATCTTTCTATTGAATTGTTTCTAATGATTGAAGAAATAAAGAAGTCCAAGCTTTGCTTTTTGCTATCTACATGAGGGGTATAGCTCCCTCTCTTATTCATGATCCTGAGCTCAACAAAACATGCCACAATCATATAGTCAAGACTTCAAACTTCATGCCATCAAACAAAAGAAAGCAATCAAGCTGTACTGCAGTAAGTGAAAGGCAAAGCAAGGTACAATTCTCAACATCATCGTAATCGTCTCATATCATTTTTCCTTCGTAAAATATCTAGAAGACAACTCCCAGCCATTTTTCTCTTTAGAGCTTTTAAAATGAAATGCTTTGTGTTTGGACTGTTTTCCAGGATACCTATTTTCCGACTATCTACTTTTCAAAGGCAGCAATCCATGTCAGATGTTACCTGAACCAGTCAAGCAATTTGACAATTCGGCACAAATCCACAACATCTCAGGACACGAAAGGAAAAAATGGATGCCGGTGAGTCCAAAATTGCAACAAAAAAAAAAAAAAAGAACAGAGGCAATGACAAGGCATATATTTTTATCCACTTCATAAGAGACCGATCTTTAAAATTGTCAATATATATCAATCATGAGGAGATATATATTCACAGCCACAACTATGAAAGACCATCATACCAAGCGTGTATCGACATCAAACTTGTGGCGCATATGCATAATCTCCACCATAAAAAGGTCAATGCCTTCCTCAGGTTTTTTGATGCAGAGAACCTGTCATGTTGTAACCAATTATCAATCACCAAGTGTACAACCAAACATCTAGGCAGGTTATAGCAAGGGCCTAGAAAATTATGCTCATGAATTAGCCCATCTGCCACATCAGTAGTAGTACTCACCGCATCGACGACTATATCTGTCAATTGATCAGCCAGTGCCTCGTATAGCTGTCCAAGAAAACATGTCATTAAGTATATAAAGAACTCGTTCACAGAACAGTAATAGATATCAGAAGTACCTTTGTTCTTAGCGTTGTTCTGGCAACCATCTTAAGAATTTCTTTGTCAGGTTCTTCACCCATTACAACAGGAGTCTTGAACTTCTCAAGAAATTGGAGGGTTGCTCTTTTCGCAATTTCAAATCCATCAACCAGAACACGTGGATGCATGCCTAGAACAAGTAAAAGCTGACAATGAAGGAGCTCCTGAGGCACAAATGGAGGCCCATTTCCAAAAGTTCTAGCTTTTCTTCAGTGACACAACGTTTAACTCAAAAGGTGACATAAACAAATTGAAAGGCTAACAATTTCTTTACTGTGCAAATGAAAGACAAATAAATCTAGGTGTTTCCCCAGTAAAATTATTGGCTTCTAGATACTCTGCATGCTAACATTATATAAACTACGATTCAAAAATATGATGACGACTCCTCTTCTAAGGGCACTCCAAATAGGGCAAACATGGAGTAGCGCTCGTACTTCCAATGCAACACAGTCTTCAAATCATGGGCTTATTCAAATAGGACAACAAAGTAGGTCGGAGCATATACAGCCTCCCTTAGGATAATATAATATGCAGCATGACCTTTGGGGTACAATAGTGATGAAGTAACCCACCAGTGCCACCAGAATGGGAGTCTATCTTTTGAGCCTAAAAAAGGCATAATATGTTTATAAATGCAATCATAATGTCATAGGGGCAACAGAAGATGGATAATGATATGAAACTTCAGCACGATATACAAACAAGAGAACATGCTACTGAGTTGGGCACATTGACGACACACCTTCATCAATATAGCGTTCAGATTGTTTCATAAGCTCGCCAATGAAGAGGACTGTAGATGTTGTTCCATCACCGCTTATGTCGTCTTGCGCAACAGCAGTCCTTGCAATCATAATTGCTGTTGGGTTTTGAATTTGCTGCAGCAATTGGTAAAACATCAACTAGTGCTAAATCCAAAGGCGTTCAAAATGCAAATTTTCACATGAGAACTTTACTGCAGTAAAATAGCAGCATGATGTGCCATCTCTGAAGATATAACTTTCTATCTATCAAAAAATACTAATGCATAAAGCTGCGTAAAGGCTAATACAATAACTAATGGTATTCTACCTTCAAAAGCAAAAATTACCATGCACAAATTATAAAACATCTAGGCCAACGAGTAAACTTTGGAGGCATTTTTCTTTGCCAAAACATCATGAAGTTTCGAATGAAAGACAATCCAACCACCCAGATAGTGCGGGCACAGCTTCTCCTTAATTGCTGAAACTCAATTCAATCAACGAATCGCAAAAAGCCTATCACGATGCGTTTCCTATCGAGATGCCGTCTTCCTTGCGTATCACACATACCTAGTGCCGCATCAAATCCACGAGAAAGCTAATCGACCCAACACTAGAGTCCCGAACTCGTCAAACATTTGGGAAACATAGAACTACAAATTGACCGTCCATTTTAGATAATCAGAAGCAACCCCAAGTCCACGGGCAGAACTAGCAGAATCCGAACAAATGGGCAGATTTAGCATTCCGAAGAACTAAACCGAAAACCGCTACTATCCACTTCCTGTGAGATCCTCACAGTTTCGCAATGCCCGGCGAAACAAACGACATCGCGACTAGACAAACAAAACCCGGCCCAGTATTCCGCCACGGAGCACAAAGAAAAACGCCTACCATTTCTTTCAGGAGGGTGTTCCCATCCTTAGTGAGCTTAATGTCCCCAGCTCCACCGACGAGCCTGAAAGTCAGCCGCGACAAGATCGGTCAGCAAGGAGGCGCAACCGAAACGGAAAGGGAAAAAGGTCGCGATCCGGGGGGAAAAACTCACATTTTGATGGTGCCCTTGGGGCCGAGGTTGGTCTTGAGGACGTCCTGCAGGCCCTTGGCGGCGTTGATGTTCATGTGCAGCGCCGCGGACTTGTTGAGCACCTCCGCGTTCGGATTCAGCACCCGCACCGACATCTTCGGGAGCCTGAGAAGACGTCGATGAATCTAGGGAGAGTGCAGGCTCGAGAGAGAGAGAGAGAGAGTGGAGAAGAAGCTCTTCGAGGAACTGGAAAAGTAGCGGGGCGTTAGGGCTTTCCGGAAGAAAGATCTCTCGAGAGTTTAAGCGCCAGACCCGACGACGCCGTTTGGATAGCCCGGAGGAGGCGAGGATCCTCTCTCTGCCGGGTCGGGCCGGAAACGAAGCGGGCTTTCGGCGTGCATTTCCATGCTACCGGTTGATTTTGCTCCGCCGATGAATATGGCCTATCTGGTTATACTATGGAACAATTGATTTTATTCTTTTATTCTTTAAAGCAAATAAATCGGAAATGGAACTTCCACCGTTAGATTGAATGGAGATTTATGACAGTGATTACGATAATACTTTTTTTTAAATATAATCCATTTCCTTTATTTATATCATCTCACAAGTAATACAAAATTCAAAAAAAAAAAAAAAAGGCTAGGTAAGATACTTAGTTTATGAGAGCATAGCTTGATGAATAAAGTCATCAATGAACTGAACTACGGCAACTTGAAGAGCATTGACAATCACCAAATCATTGATAATGTGAGCCTTCATCAAGACTTGAGAAGTTAATAGGCAAAGTCATCAATAACGAGCAATCAATACAAACGTAATTAGTGGGTGGTTATTGGGATAGCACTAATTTTGGATTTTTGTAACTTGATGTTGATAAGCATTGTTGAATAACTTATACGTGGATAAGTGTTGCTAGATAATAGGAAATCATATAAAATCCCGTAACTATATATAGGATTAGAAAGTTATTTTTTTATTCAAATCTAGTAATCATTATAAGCGTGTTGGTATATAAATGCTTGCATTTGGTGGTTTTGATTTCTAGTTAAGATAAGATGACTGTTCGGTGAATTGCATAAAGCTAAATATTTTCATATCATATTTTACTCTTTATCTGGTATGAATGACATATCGGCAAATCTCTTTTTTTTCTTTTTAATCCCTTCCATCACTCAACTGTAAAATTTTATTTGGTAATAAACTATACTAGTATCCCCAAAATACGTAATAGATACAAATGCTATGTATGGAGTAAACGTTATAAGATAGAAGGAAATTCGAATATATGATAAAATAGTAAAACAAATAAACACAACAATTGTTGTAATTTTTGTAATTTTCTTTTTATTTTAGAATTCAATTTTTTTATATTTAATTGTCGTTTTATTTTTACTTTTTTTGGCCTGTAAAGACTTATTTTTATTAATTTGAGAAGTTTGTATTTGAGAAAAATAAATATTATAATGTAAATATTAAAAATCTTATCTACATGTATCACATCTCTCTCATGTGATATTTCTATTAAGGTAATATCGTTATCATATCCAACCTTATCATATTTGGGAATAAACTAAACACATGTTATAATAAATTTTATTCTATAATGAATTTCAATGTGGCTACCAAATGTAACCTAGCACTCGTTATAAAGGTTGTTTAGTTCAGCTTTGGAAAATATTTTGTGTTTGGTAAACAATTTTGAAAGCTCATTATCAACATTTCCAATGCTAAAAGGCCGATGCACCTCAAGACTTGCTTTGAGCATTGCCATTTTGGAAATATAAGTTTTGTCACTGTTCATCTTCTTCTCCATTCGTCTTTGTCTTTCTCGCTCGAGGGTTGGGCTTCTCCAGCAGCTGCCATCGCCACTTGGGGGTTGCGCGTCCCCAATGACCATCGCCTGGGGTGGTGTGAACTGCGACCCAAGTGGCGTCACTTGGTGCGCACGAGCCAGGCGACACCACCTAAGGTTGCAACCTCACGTCGCTAGATCTGGCAATCTAGCGGTCAGATTTGGCTGTTTGGCCTCTAGCTGCCGGATTTGATTTTCGAACTTTAAAATAAAATAAAAAATAGTAAAAGTCAATTACAAATGTGAGTTTTGCCAAACGTTTTTTATGCTAAAGTTACTTTTCAATGTTATTTTACATTACAATTTACCAAACGAAGTAGTATTTTGAAAAACTCATTTACTTCAAAGATATTCGCATTTTCCCAAAGTTGAACCAAACGGGCCCATAAAGCAACCCTCAATTGATCCATTCCTTTGCAAATGTATCTTTATCTTCAATTTAGTTGGCTGCGATTGCCTCCAGTCTTAGAACTTTTATATTTCTTATCATTTATTTCCGGTCCAAAATCAAAGAATGACCTTTCACAATCTTCATCGATCCACCTATCGATCAACCCATATTTCTTTGAGGATAATTCATCATATTTTTCTGTGAAATAATTGCCATGAGCTCTAGCTCCCACGTCCTCGGGCCCAGAGGTCATTCGTGAACTCGAACGCAATGGCTAGTTGTGAGGGCGGGCATAACTATAGTGCTCAAGCTTAAGCATCCATGGGGATGCAAGCCCAAAGATCGAGCACCTATGGGCCTCGCAAGGAGAGAGAGAGAGAGAGAGAGAGTCCCACGTTAGAAATTGTTTAAAGCGGTTAATTTCTACTTATAGCAAATTCTATCTCCAGAATGACGTAAGGATGATTGGTGAAACTTATTATTATTTTTGGTTGGAAATAGCTGAAACTTTATGAGAATTGTTTTTGCTAAGTATATCGACGGTTTTCATATCATATCTTGCCCATTATTTAGTATGAACAGTATATTAGTAAATCATTCTTATATTTCTTTTTTAATCCCTCTCATCATTCCTTTATAAAATTTTATTGAATAATAAGCTATATCAATACATCTAAAATACGTGATAGATACAATATTATATATAGAATAAATATTATAGGAAGAAAGAAATTCAAATATATAAATAATAAAGTTGAATAAATAAAAACAAAAAATCGTTGTTATTTTGAACTTTTTAATTTTAGAATTCACATGTTTTTATATTTAATTATTATTTTCTTTTTATTAATTTAAGAAGTTCGTCTTCGAAAAGATAAATTTTATGCTATAAATGTAAGAATTTATATTTGCATTCATTCCACATCTCTTATGTAATATTTTTGTCAAGACAATATCTTTTTTATATTCGATTTTATCTTGTCTTGGGAAGAAACTAATCACTGACTATTATTAATTTTTCCTATTCTCAACTTTATTTTGGCTACCAAACGTAGCTCAATTGTACTCTTTATAAATATAAAGCATCCCTCAATCAATCCATTCCTTTGCAACTCTATTTTTATATTGATTTTCCTGTAATTTACTTGGTTGGGTGCGATTGCTTTCAATTTTAAAGTCTTTAAATTTCTTGTCATTTATTTATTGTTTGAAATCAACAATGAGCTTTCATAACCTTTGTCGATCCACTTATCCATCATGCATTATTCTCTGAGGATATTTCATCATTTTTTTTTAATGAAACAACTTCCATGAGCTTAAATTCAAATTCCCATGGGCGCAAGCTTGGAGCTTAGCTTATACGCGAACTTGAAAGCAATGGCTAGCGGAGAGGGCAGCCCCTAGTACAGGAGAGCTCGAGCTCAAGCATCTATGGTGTTCCCGAGGAAATAGATGAAAGAGTCAACGTCAGCAATTTTTAAAACGGTGAAACTCACCTCAGCAGAATCTATCCCCATAATTCGACCAAAAAAGAAAAAAAAAATCTATCCCCATAATGGCATGAGGATGATTAGTGAAACCTTTTCATTTATTTGGAAATCAGTTAATTATTTGTCTAATCCTATCCTATCATATATTTATTTGACAACCCACAAATGAGTGAAACTTTACGAGCATTGTATTTGGCTAAGTGAAGGAACGGTTTGAATTTTGAGTATCGAGTAAAATCGGACATAATTATATTTGTTTTTAAAGTAAATATTACGAAAAATCCGAAATTAGTACATATATAACCAATTTATCCAAGATTAATTTTTTGACCATAAAAAAACCTTAGATTGATATGCCTATTTGTTAAAATTGATCGTCAAATTATTGAGTTAGATGATTCATGATAATTAGTAGGTGGACCAATTTGGTGTTGTATATTTCGTTTTTCATAGAGGCACCATTTTGTGATTATTTGTCATATTAATCCGATTTAATAGAAATTAACGGATGATAAATTTATTATAAATGCACCATTTTGATATTTTTTATAGTAGTTTAGGATAAATTTATCACAAGTATATCAGTTTGGGTTTCTAGTAATAAAAAATTAGTTTGCAGTAAATTTGTTAAAATTATTTATGAAATTAACCCTTGTTTTAAGCCTAAAAATAGAAGAAAAGGAAAAAAATAATTAAAGAAAATAACATTCCGGTCCCGACCGCGAACTGGAAATATATCCCGGCGATTTCACTTCTCTCCTTCCCTGAGCCATCTTTCGCAGAATGTTCAATCTCTGCATTTCCCATTCAATCATCTCCGTCCACTGACCGAACTGGAGGGCAAACAATGGTGAAGAATTACGTGAGGGAGAACGTGCCGCTCTCCCGTTTCGGCGTGCTGGTGGCGCAGCTGGAGTCCATCGTCGCGTCCGCTTCCCAGCAGCCGCCGGACCCGCTCCTCTGCTTCGATCTCCTCTCCGATCTCATTTCCGCCATCGACGAGGAGCCTCAGGTCTTCTTCGCTCGCTTCTCCGAATCTCCGTCGGAAGTCGATTCCTAGCGTAGAGTCAGTCATCAGCGCGGTCTCCACGTTGTCCGTGCTCGATCGGGTGGGCCGATCCCGGAGCCGGTCGTGAATTCCGAACCGTAGATCCTAAATTAACTAAACTAGACATTTAGCTCAGTTTCGGTTATGCTGTCGCTGCGTGTATGGGAGGATGTGGTAGGGATGAGCGTAGAAGCTCCTTAGTGTGATCGGATCATTTGTGCAATCTGCACCGTCGTTTTGCCGCGCATTGCGATGTGACTCGGGGATTTGCTTTTGCTCAGGAATCGATATTGCTGTGGCAAAGGAAATGCGAGGACGCGCTGTATTCTTTGCTCGCTTTGGGCGCCCGAAGGCCGGTGCGTCACTTGGCGTCCGTGGCGATGGCGAGGATTATTTCCAAGGGAGATGGCATTTCGATATACTCTCGAGCGAGCAGCCTCCAGGGATTTCTTTCCGATGGCAAAAGGAGCGAGCCACAGAGAGTTGCTGGTTTGTCAATGATCCCTGTTTTTCCCCTGAGTGACTTTTAACATAATTTTTTTTTTTTTATCGTAATTACTGAATTTGTAGTTTGTTTATATGCTTTTCGTGTGAGATCTTCCTGAGGGTGCTGTAAACCTCAAATGTTAATAATTAGTGCAAGTGAACTAGTTAATTGTTTAGGTCCTCTTTTCAACCACCTTTTTTCCCATGTTATTTTTGTAATGTCCACAAATCTTTCTCAGTTTGTGGAAATGGCAAAGGATCCTATTGATCGCCATCCTCATTGCCTGCCAAAATAGATTGTTAGTGTGCAGGGACTAAATTGTTCATTGTGATTGTTAATGATTGTATCAATACACTATGCGAGATCATCAAAGGATTTTTAGTTTGCCACAATGTTTAGGTGCCTAGCTCTACGAGTGATATGTCTCATTCACTAATTTAGTCTTTTTTCACGCAATTGTTCTCTAAAAGCATTGGTAGGCATAGCAGTTGGGAAATTTGCTGCTTGGAAAGGCTGTCCAGCTATAAAAGTTCTTAGTTCTTAAGTGTTTGTGAATCTTGCCTGGAATTTCATTGCCTTGGGTACGAATGAATGTCATATTCAAAGCTGCTTTCTCTAGACACCATGGAAAAGATCACTGACGAGAAAAATCTCCTAGTGTAAAATTGTCAGTTTCATCCTCTTTGTGAGCTTGAGATCATATGGGTCAACATGTCATGATCATATATTAGCTCGATTTTCTTGACAGCTTGAAGGCAGAGCCGCCTATTTCTTCGAGCAAAGGGTGCTCCCTCCTCCTAACTCCTTCCACTTCTCCCCAAGACAGGGACTATAGCTTGACCTTCGAGGAAGAACTCCGTGGGACCCCTCCTTGTAGGGCGCCTAGAAATCACGTTTCTTGTGAATGTAATTAATTGAAATTCCGTCCAGTAAAATGGAAGAATTATAAATTTCTAAAATAAGAGATAGGAATACTGCTAACCTCTTTTTCATTTTGATTAAATTAAGATTTTTTTATGATATTTTCCACTTTAGAACGTATATTAAGGCTTTTATCCTTTTTGATCATTTCAACTGTAATTACTATTTTTTTTGGAGAAGCTTATCGGTCGATGAAATCGTAGGACTATATGATTCGTCAGAAAAAAGGCATGTATTTCTTCTGAGTGATCTTCATTCCACTAGATGAGCGCTCAACCTGTATGCGCAAAAAAGACTTTAGTTCTCCCATGTCTTTAATGGCAATTTGATGACCGAGCATGAGTTTTAGCTAATTGATTCCGTAGTATCTACCAGTACGGTGGAAAAGAAGAAACTAATGCTGGAAATTCCTATCCTCATGACCATCAATATCATTCTTTGAAAGCTTTATAATCTCAAAAGAGCACACTTCTTTAGTGTAGGACCATTCTTATAGCCTATCCAACCTTATCTTGTTGATATATTAGGGAGACCTTGCGCTTTTCCATATCTTCCGTTTCACCTGATCATCTTTACAATTCTTAGCAAAAAAACTATCAGCTTTTCAAATTGTGAAAAGGATCGAATTGTAAATGAACTGTGATCTGATCGGACAATTTTTGTTCACTTTTGACTCACACCCTGAAGTTTAATTGTTTTGCATATGAATCAAATTGAATCATGCTGGTCTGAATTGTGAGTTATACAAATATAAATACGCTTTTTAAGAGTTAGGACTCTCAAATAATCTTGCTTCCACAATGACGTGACAATTAACAAAATTTAAACCTGAGGCCAACACTTTGCTTGAAAACTTTATTGTATTGTACGGCCATTGAGATGTTCCATTATGGATAAAATTGCTCCCTGTGAGAAATCTGATGCATTCTGTAGCTTCTACATACTTAATTTTTCTCTTGTACTCTAGCATTATGTTTCCCTCCATTAACTAATACTCTAATGCAATTCTGTAGGGGCTGCACAGTGTTTGGGTGAACTATATCGGCACTTCGGGAGAAGAATCACTTCAGGTTTACTTGAAACGACCATCATTGTAACTAAACTTGTGAAGTTTCATGAGGTACATTTCATCTCTTGCATCTCTAGATTATTTGTCCATGCAAGGCAGCTGGATTGAAGGAGGGCTTTTGTTTCTTTATGGTTCAATATCACCTACTTATCATTTTCTTTAATGATGCCTCTCCTTAAACAAAGACCAGAAGTTTTGGTAGTAATGCTTTTCTAGTGTGGAGTTTTGAAGTTAAAGAAGATGATGCCAACTGAAAAATTATTTTGCGACAAGGAGGCTGTATGTCCAAGCATACACTTGGACATTTTTTCTCTGTTTATGTCCCCTTGGTGCCCTATAATATTTTCCTTTCATCTATAAAAAAATGTTCAATGCATCCATCGCATGCGTTTTGCTTTTCCTTTTTAAATAATGAAATAAGGTTGACTTCCGAATTTGTACCAAGTTATGTTGCCTTGAACTTTCATAGCTTGAGCAGAATAGCAACCTATTTTTTTTTTTTCCTTTGAAGAGTTCAATATATATTTTTGGTTACAATGCGATTTTCTTATACAACTGGAATTCACATAAACATGGAAAGCTCTTAGATGATTGCCGCTGGAAGTTAACATGGTTATGGTCATGATTGACTGGAAAAATGGCTAGCATAATGCAACTATTATATTCAATTGTTGCCACTGAAATTTTCTTCTTTTCTCTTGTTTTGTACTTCAGAAGAGTGCTGGTTGTTCATTATTTGATCCTAATGTCATCTTGCTGGGAGTTGCAGGATTTTGTTAGAAAGGAAGCTCTCCATATGCTCCAGAATGCCTTAGAAGGCTCTGGGGGCTGTGCTGCCTTTGCGGCATATACTGAGGCTTTTCGTATTATTACAAGATTTGCTGTGGGAGATAAATCATTTGTAGTCAGAATAGCTGCTGCAAGATGTCTCAAGGCATTCGCAAATATTGGAGGACCAGGTTTAGGAGTTGGAGAACTAGACTCTTCAGCTTCTTATTGTGTTAAGGTTTGGCGATGATGTATTTTGCTTTCTCATAGTCATAACCGATTAGTTTTCATGATTAACCCATCTTTTAACAGGCCCTTGAAGATCCCATTTCTTCTGTTCGGGATGCTTTTGCTGAAGCGTTGGGGTCGGTGCTTGCTCTTGGAATGAATCCTGAGGCACAAGTATATATCTAACTGTTATTGGTTTTCATGGATGATGTTTCTTTTACTCTACAGTTGCATTCTTGTGTTCTTCCTAGGTTCAACCAAGGGGAAAAGGACCTGTTCTCACGGGGAAGAAACTAGAGGGTGGTTTGCAGAGACATTTAACATTGCCTTTCACAAAAGGTATTACCTATTTAGATAAAAAGAAACTGCTCTTCCTATTTCCTCTACTCTTCTGCTTTTTGGTTGAATGAATGTATTTTTATGAAGTATTTGGTTATTAAATGGGATATGACCGGAATGGAATAGTTGTTCTATGCGAATAAAATAGAGCAGGAGGGGCAACCCAATAACTATTTGGTCTGCAAAATGGAATTTTTTTTTGTCAGAATTATGTTTTTGTTTGGTCAATGAAAATTACTAGGCGAATAAGCTAAAGATAACAATAGAAGATGAAAATACCTTATTGTTGACTTTAGTCAATATGATGATCAGAGCCCATTTTGTTCTGTAATTACAAAAAGAATAGGAACAGTTTGTAATAAAGGTACCAAGGCGGTGCCACTGCCGTACAAAGTTTAACAAGCTGCATGATCAAATATAATTTTCGCAGTAACCCCTCAACTCAAAACATAGAACCAGCTTTCTATACTTCAAGAGAATCAAGCTTGACATAACCTAGTCTCAGAACTATATTTTTAGGATAGTATATTTATATGCCTGGTGCCTGAGGTTCTTCTGTTAAGTGATTCATATGTGTACATGTGCTTCATGGTTTTACCATACTTGTACAATTTCATGTGTGTACACTTGAAGTCCTTCACCCATCCTCAGACTTAGTAGGTTCTTCATGGTGTCCACACTATTCTTAGCTAATATTTTAAATTGCAGCAAGTGGAGCTCGTTCCAAGGACCTTAGAATTGGTATAACTCTGTCATGGGTCTCCTTTTTACAGGTAGGCAGTCAGCTATGTAAGTTTACTTCTTTTCTTCAGTACTTTTGTTCACTTTGATAATTGCAATCTCTCTTAAGAGGAGGATCCAAAAGGTCAAAGCATATGAATTTCTAGAGCATCTGTGTCTTCATTTGTCTTTTTTTTATTTTATTTTTTATGTTTATTTTTATCGTCATTGCATTTTCTTTTGGCCTGGTAGCTACTTGACACATTTTCTCATTTCCCAGTACTTCTCACCCGGATAAAAAGGGTTAACTGTGGATTGTTTTTTGTTGCCCCTCATATTCTTGTTATTCCCCTTCTTGGGATCACAATGTTCTTTTCTGTTAACGTGGTGCATTTTATAGGCCATTCTTTTGAGATATCTTCGTCCAGATAGTGAGCTCCAGAACTTCACTCCACTGGTTATGGACATGCTTCGTTCAGACAATTCTACCGATGCCCATGCCCTGGTATGTTCTTTTAACTTATCCTCTTTTACCTTTGTTTTTTGGGCCCAAAATCCTCATTTTTCTTTGTCAAATGACAACTCTTCATCATTAACATTGTTTAGCAAAGATGAAGTACCATAAGCAATAGAAAGGGAAAGTGGAGATTCTATTGTGTATCTATTCAGTTGCCTTACTTTTTAGCTGCTTGAATTTTCTCCAGTATCCTGTCCTTCGTTTATGATGATCCTCAATCATTACTTAGTAGTGGATGAACATTGTGAGGGTGTATTAGTATGAACTATGAGCTTGATTTTAAGTTTATAAAAAACAGAAGTAATGAAAATATGTAGGTCCAGATACAAAGAGTGGAAAACACTTTAGTTGTATGTCAAGGTATTGGAGGATGGTGGCACTATCTTGTAGAATTCTGGCAGTGATACTGATGGCAAGAAACTGCAGTTTTTTTCTTCCTATGTGATCTTCTAGTTAGTGTTACATACCCAGGCCTTAGCGGTAATGTTGTTATTAGATGTCTTTTGTTCCTAATCTCACTGAAAGCATTGCTGTCATGTTGAAGATGCTGTAGGATTTAGTGAAAGTTGGACACTCATTATTATTCTTGAGAACATGCTATTCAAAGTTTTCAATTGTATAAACGACCTTATTCAAAGCTACTGATGCATTTAATGGTTTTGTAAGGCATGTGTTCTGTACATTCTTCGAGTGGGTATCACTGATCAAATGATGGAACCTAGTCAAAGGAGCTTTTTGGTTTTTCTGGGACAGCAGGTTTGCGATTGTCATTTGCTGTAGATCTTTCCATTCTTGGTTAACAACTTCGATTGCTGGGTTCCTTAAAATTGTGTTATTTATCAATTTATGACCGGAGTATCTCTATTTTTGTAATTTGCAGCTTCAGTCTCCTGATTTTGTTCCAGCAATGAAAGTTGCTGCTTTATGTACCTTGTCATATACTCTGAAATCAGTGGGAGAGGTAAGCTCTAAAAAATTTCCACTTAATTACTTTATCTCTGTGAACAAATATAAATGGGGATTCTGCAATTATGCTGGTTGGATTTTGCTATACCTGACATACCAAAGTGGCGCTGCTATTGACTATTATGACATAGCTTGTCTAATTCTGCTTGTGCTTAGATACCCAGATAGTGTTTACATATGATAAATTGTTCTCTGTCATTGTGACTTCTGAGCCTCTCGAGCATCTGCTAGTTTTAGTAATTCACGACATATCTTTTGGTACCGATACATTATGATAAATGGAAGACTATATGATTTGATATGAAATTGGATGGTGCACGTTTCTTTTTATGCAGGTTCCGTTTGAATTCAGGGAAGTTCTCGATGATACAGTGGTGGCAGCAGTTTCGCACTCTTCTGAACTTGTAAGACGTTAGTGTCATTTCTTCAATGAGATGAAGGTGGATAGTATTCGTGCATCTTATCCCAGTTTTGTGCTTTATTCTTGGGCTGTTTGGCGTGCGTGCTTTTCTTGGTGTGTGTTTTGCACGAGCGATTGTTGCATTAAGGCAATGGCTGTTGAATTAACCCAATGATGGAAAAGTTTGCTAGTAACTTGATTTGCTTTTATTAGTCATATCTTAGCTACTTTTGCTGCATGCAAAGGTAGTCAAACTCGGTTTTTACCTTAGATGGTGAGGCTCCCATAAAATCGTGTAGTAAGGTTGATCAGAAAACCGCATCATTATTCATACTTTAGGAGTAATACATTAAGTATCTTGAGTTGAGTCTCATATAAATTAGTGATAAAGCTCCAAATATTAAATTTAGCAATAAAACCAAGTTAAAAAAGTGACATTCTCATAAGCCATTTGATGATAGCAGCACCCTTTCAGATTTCGTAGATATAGGTCAATGTGACTCTATATATGTTAGTAATTTACTAAATAGTTGCAAAATTTAACTTATCGATTAATTTGGAACTACCTGTGCAAATCTTCATAGCAGTACAATTTCAAAAATTGTGAAATGAATTCACTGGAAGAAAGTATAAAACAAAATCATGTGAAGCAATATTACACCCCCACAAGGAAAAAAAGACTTTCGGAGCTAGGCCAGCCATTGAGATGTCCTTCCTGTTACGTGAAAATGTGTGACTTTGTCTTGACAATCTAGGTTGATACGTCTTACGTTTTTGTTGTTAATTTTGCTTACACTGGTGCCAATAGTTTTTCTTAAATCTCTTGGCTAGGTACGTATTGAGGCGGCTCTGACATTACGTATGTTGGCCGAGGTTGATCCTACATGTGTTGGAGGCTTGACATCTTTTGGGGTCACCACGCTAAGTGCTTTAAGGGAAACTGTTTCTTTTGAGAAGGTACTGTTCTCATGAGAAAGAAGCTTGTTTGTCATTCAAAATGCTATTAATTGATAATAGGAAAGACTCTTTACTTCGTCTCTTCTGTGGTAATTATTTTACATTTTGTTTTCCATTTAGTCATTTATTGAGTTCGAAGATATTCCTTGATAAGCTTTTCTCCTTGAATATTTCTCTGTATTGTCTGGAAGTTGGATCCAAATTGTTTCTTGGTGTCTGTAAGTGATACAGAATTTGCCTGCATTACATTTACAACCAAATGGCATATCGTTATGGATAAGAAACCAAGATGATTGGTTTTAGATGATGTAATTGCAATATGATTGCTCTCATTCTCATATGGGATTGAAAATCTTTCTTTTCTGAACATTGGAGGCTGTGTTGAACAGTTGTTTTTTCCCAAAAGCTTAAGCTTTTAAGGAAAGTGCCCACAATGTATACCAAGGTATGTGTCAACACTTTCCCTTGGAGTGGGACTTTACGAGTGAAACGTAGGATGGTGTAACCACATTAGGCAACGATGGGAAGACAAATAAGAGTGACAAACATAATGACAACAGGGATTGCAAAGATTCGAACCTTTGACCTGAAGCTTTCGTACCTTGTTGAATAACCATTTTCCCTTAAGCTCAAGCTTTCAGGAAACATACCCACAATGTATATCAGGCGTATATCTTAACAGGAGGATTTTCTTTGGATTGACTAAATGAAGAGTCTTGGTTCTTCAATTTTTTCTAGCACCACATGCTAGAGGATCCTATCCCATGCAAAATAGAAATTCCTCTGCAGAATGTGTGCATATTCAGTGGTTGGCAGTGAGGCTATATGTAAATGTAGCTGTATTTGAGAAACTCTGATGAGTTGGAGTTTTGGGAACATTAATATAAGCAGTCTGGCTTGCCTTCAAAGTGGAGGCAAGCTAGTCCCCGAAAATGCCCTTCCTTAGGAGTTAATGTTCCAAATATTTTCAATTTTATTCTTGATATAGTGAAATAGGACTTTAGCCTTTTATAAATTCCAATTTGAATGTAGCCTTCACACAAAGGTGAGGCCTGGCTTGGGAAGGGGGAAGAGGAGTGGTGATGCGGGCTTCTTCCACCAGACTACTTTACTGACTTGAATTCATTGGTAATACAGTAAAGGAACTGGTTTCACCAGAGGTGTCTCAAACTCAGAAGGGAAGGAGGTCGCTCGCATACTTATTTGAGCAGTGTGGGAGACCGGTGAATAGAAACGAACATGAAATCATACTTGCAGATGCTAGGGGCATAGAGTTTCTTAGCAACTATGTTTGGACCCCTCTCTCTCTCTCTCTCTCTCTCTCTCTCTCTCATGTCACCTTTTAATAAAAATTATTTCATACCTCTTTTTCTTTATTACTTTTTGAAACCCAAGGAACACAATGGCCTTGGGCAATGTCCAAGGAATGTCTACTTTGGAGTAGTTCAGGCAATGTCCAGGGAATGTCAACTTTGGAGTAGTACTGATTTCTTTTGTATTGTGCATCATGTTTGACCATTTGATGTGACATTCTGGTTTAAGTTAATCTTGTGGGTTGTAACAATCTTTGGAGCCTTTAATTGACACAGTAATCAAGTCTTTGTTACTTGTGAAGTGGTATTCGTGACTTGAATCAGAACAAGTAATGATTCTGGGGGTCATATCCGACGGAAGCATGTAGTTTATGTGTTTTTTGATAGCTAATGGGAATTTCATTCTGTTTGCAGGGAAGCAATTTAAAGTTTGAACTTGATTCGTTGCATGGCCAGGCAATGGTTTTAGCTGCTCTAGTATCCATTTCGCCCAAATTACCGCTTGGCTATCCATCTAGGTATGCATGCTTCTTGTGTCTTTCTTCGTTTCTTGGTGGGTCTTGGTCATGCTCTTATGCAATCTGACTCGGCAACATTAGCAAGTCTGCCATTTGGTATGTCCACTTTGTTGGGGTGGTTAGAGGAATGAAAGCAGATTTTTGTTCTTAAATTTGCCTTGGGTGAAGAAGGGAGGTCTAACTCACATGAATTGAAATAGATAGTTATAATGGTGGCTGCGATTGAAAATTTTAGTGTTATATGATGCAGCTTTGGAACTTTTTTTTTCTTGGGAGAGTAAAAATGATGCTGGAAGTGGCTGATTCTTTTTTTTTTCTTCAGCGATCCAATTTCTTCGATAATAATGCACATGTCGAATGGCCATCTCGCATCATCTGCATAAAAAATTAGAGCTGTTAACTTAGTTCCCCTATATCAAGCACAATAATAGGAATGTTGTCTGTTGTCATCTATAGTAAGTCCAGATCTTCCTCTGTCATAATGAAGTATCACCAACCAGCAAGTATGGGATGACAATATAAGGTCCTGTGTTGTTGTATACTTGTACTTATGTGAGCTTGCATGCATGTGCATGCAGAGTTTGAAATGTTCCCAAAATGCTGATGGCATGCTTATTTCATTCCTTTATCAGGCTACTGCAGTCAGTGCTTGACGTTTTGAAGAAAATGCTGTTACAATCCAGCCAGAACCCTGTTGCTCATACCGTTGAAAAACAAGCTGGGTGGTCACTTTTATCATCACTATTATCTTCTATGCCAAAAGAGGTAGAATATATTCCTTTTGTTTTTGATAGCCTGCTGGCTGCTTCCGTTATTGATGTTTGATGCATGCAGGAACTTGAAGACCAGGTTTTTGATATCCTTTCATTGTGGGCTCCAACATTTAGTGGAAATCAAGATCATGAATTTACACAAAGTGCAAATCTAATAGCTCTTATGAGGTATGCTGATATACCTATTGATGTTCATCATTATTATGTCGCGATGCATCATCGTCTGTTATTGGGTCTTGCAAAAATGCTTTCCATTTGCTATACTGGAACACTAAATTGCCCTTTTTTGCATACATTGTCCACCTCATCCATGCGGCCTCTATTTAGCAGAAACCTAGTCATCAGAATTAGGAACATGTTAATTCTGACAAGAGTTCTAATTTGCGGTGAGCAAGCACTTAAATTTGAGTTACCATTCTGAAGTTGTTGAGAATTTAGACCAGCTCATGAATGCATCGACGGATCTGGTTGACAATAAGTCTAGTAGATTGCTCTGGGTTGGTCAGCATGTACTTACAGTTCTCATCATGTGATGGCTGATGACAATTCTGAAATTTTGAAGTAAACGGATAAGGAGCGGTAACCACCTCTGTGTGTTCAGACCAACTTCTCCTCTCAATCTTATTTAACCTTCCACCTTCAGCTACAAGCGTAAGAATCTACTTGCAACTTCCCATCTCTAATAATGCTGGATGATGCTCAGAGATTGGTCTTGGTTAGAGGTGTTACTCCAATCTTTATGAAAAGAATCTGTCTGCTTGTGAAAGATGGCGATTTTCACAAACTCGATTGGGTGAAGTTGCCTCCTACTAATGTGAGATCAATGAGCTCATTTTTTAATTTATAATTGAGAAGCTCTCTTGTGCCCAGGCTTTCAGCTGCAAACCCCATTTCTGTCATGTGCATACAAATTTGGGGTTTACATTCATCAGCTTCTGTGCCTGGCTGCCTGGTTCAGGTCATCCAATATTTAAATTGTGACACCTTAAAAATCGCTGAGTGTGATCTGTCGGAACTTTTGGTGTAATGCACAAAGGAACTGACTATTTGTGAGTTATTTTCCATAGCTATTTCTAATCCATTGAGTCTTTGCAATGCTTTGTACAATGGTCAGTACAGATTCAAGTAGTTCTTGACACTTCTATACTGTTAAAAACTGAATCAAGTGTATCCCCAACCTAGCAAGACAAATTCTTAGTGACTTCCATAGATCTGAGTATACTGACTTTGAACTCCATGAATCACTGTGAAAAAGGTTTGCCTTTTAGTTTCTACTGCATTAGTTGAATGGAATCAATCTCTCTTTGTTGGAGATCTTTACCTTCCATATTCTCATTTGACGTTTTGTAGCGTGTGGGAGGCTGCGATCGACGCTCTTACAGCTTTTGTCAAATGCTTCGCTTCTCATAATGCTGTAAACAATGGGATTTTGCTTCAACCTGTGCTGGTATACTTGAGTAGGTGTGGTTACTTTCATGGAGTTACCTTTCATTTTCCTGTTACTCTTAATATTTCAATCTAGAACATCTTTTTATGTAGACCATCCATAGCTCACGTTTCATGTGTAGTCATGCTAGAATTTGATTGTTGGCAGCGCTTTGTCGTACGTCTCATTGGTCAAAGCCAGAGAGTCCCCAAATTTGAAGCCTTCAATGGATAAATTTGTCATCAAAATATTAGTAGCTTATCAGTCGCTTCCTGATCCAATTGCATATAAAAGCGATCACCCTCAAATTATTCAATTGTGTACAACCCCGTTCAGGTAAATTGTACTTGTATTTGTTGATATCTCATAAGTTTGTTTGGTTTTTGCTTCTAGTATACTTGTAGGCATGGTTTTGATGGTGGTCATTTGTTGAATTGGACGTATAATAGGGATGCTCCTGGGTGTGAAGAAAGCTCATGCTTGAGGCTAATACTGGACAAGAGAGATGCGTTTTTGGGTCCCTGGATTCCTGGAAGGTATCTGTTCTATCTAATTTGATGGATTCCTGCGTATAATTGGCTGATAACTGCTAGATGTTGATAAACTCTTCTCTCTCTCTCTCTCTCTCTTGCGCGCGCGCACAAACACAAAGGAGAGCACACAAATGGATGTGGGTTGTCAAAGAATTAGGAGAAGATCTTGGGATAGGGAATTATTTTGTTTCCATGCATTTTATTTCATTTTATTTCTAAATCCTCAGAATTAGGAAGTAGATTACTAGAATCGGGAAGCAGGAAATCTGTTCCTATTTCTGCTCCTATTTTCTTGCAAAGAGAACTAAGCATTTTGAGGCCGATAGACACTTTATCAAAGAAAAGATTGATGCAGGAGCTATTTGTATGCCATATGTGCCAACAACACAACAAATAGCTGACATTCTTACAGAGGGGCTGTGCAGACCTAACTTTAAGTCTCTCATCAACAAGTTGGGCATGCTAGATATTTACGTACCAGCTTGAGGAGGGGTGTTGAAGAATTAGGAGAAGATCTTGAGATAGGGAATTATTTTGTTTCCATATATTTTATTTTCTTTTATTTCTAAATCCTCACACTTAGGTTGGTTTTCTGCCTAGTAGTAAGCACGGACAGGAGGCATTGGGGCTTGGATAGATTTGAACTCAGGACCTCCTGCTTTGATATTATGTGAGATTTTGTAAGACTACTGCCAACTGTTCTAAAAACTTAAGCTTTTGGGTTGAACTTTCTCACAGGGAATCAAAGTAGAAGGTCCTAAGTTCAAATCTTGCTAGGCTCCAATTGCCTCTTGTCCACGCTTAGTACTAGGCAAAAAGACTAGACTGATCATGAGAAGGAGTGGTTTTAGAACAGTTGGTAGTGGTCTTACAAAATCTCCAATAGGGAAAGAAGGGGGAAAGAAGGGGCGGGGGGTGGGGGTGGGGGGTGGGGGAGGGAGGAGGGAGAGAAGGATAGAGAGTTCACTTTTGCATGTGGATAAAATCAGATGAAATAACTACTTTGAGAGTATAGTCTCTTATGGGCTATTCTTTTTTTTGCTATTTGTTTTGATACAGTCATTTGTTTATTTTGTGCCATTCTTTGTTTGGTAATCTTGCTGAACCTCAGGAGGTTCTGGAATTACTTATTGGAATATCTGCCTCTCAATAATAATAAGAACCACGCTTTTCCATGTTTGTGGTGTCAGCTATTTAGATCGATTTGCCTCACTGTATTCTATGCAGTGCTATTTCCTCCAGAGAATTGACGCATTTTAGGGGTCCTCATAGAGTTTCGAGCTTCTACTTAATGTTTTAAATCAATAAGAAAACTTGGATCTTTTTGTTTAAAGTTGCTAATTTTTCGTGTCCACACTCTTCTATAAAATTTTTCTTATCTTATATTGCATAAGGGAAACAAATTTCTTCAAAATGTATTAGCCTTTATGTCGTTGTATTGTGCATGTCTATACATCAGCTATAGCATACTTGTCAAATGACACATGTTTTGTGCTCATTTTGAATGTGACAATTGCAGAACTGAATCAGCAAATGGTTTTGGTATATTTCCTTTAAAATAAATAACAGAAGAGAAGAAACAGGCAATTTAGATAGTTGATAAAATAAAATATATGAAAGTATCGTTTTTGAACATCAAGTACCTCTTGTATAAAATGCTAACACTATATACATTGTCTAGTGTAGTAAGTGCTTTTCAGTATGTAACTTTGGACTTTTTGCTGATGAGCTATGAGAGTGCTGAACTTGCTATGCCGATAAGTCAGATGTGGCAAACTTTCCTTTGCCTGTTCCAAGTACTGCTACCGTCAAGCTTAATTGTATGGCATGCACATGTTCACTGGTATTAATAAAATCATTTTTTCTTGTTGTGTACACAGGGACTGGTTTGAAGATGAGCTTCGTGCTTTCCATGGTGGAAAAGATGGGCTTATGCCTTGTGTCTGGGAGAGTGGACATTCTAGTTTTCCTCAGGTAAAAGTTGGTTTGCCTGCATTGGGATTCCTCATTGCATATTGGGGCTTTTCTTCATTTGTAAAATTTTTTGGTGGCTAGAAATTTTAGGCATTTTACGTCAATATTGTTCGGTAAACTACACTTGGCTGCCTGTTTATTGAAGATTGAAATCTAAATCCTCATGTTAACACCCTTTGATTTTGAGAGTTGCAGTTCAAATCCTTATGTAACAGCATTCGGTTTTCCATCCATATGACATCACCACTATCACCTTGCTTGATACATGTTACAGTTTCAGAAATATGAAAGATTAGGTGTTAGTGTTCATTACCATAATCTTGCTCGATACATGATAAGGTCTCATCACTAGTGGATTATAAATATGCACTATACACCAAAACAGTATAACAGTAAGTGCAATCACAGTAAGCAATAGTATCAACCAAAGGCGAGAATTGCACAATGGAAAATGTTGAAGCACAACCTGGGGCTTTTCCCACTATATTCTGTTCAGTATCTGGATTGTACATCTCAAGCTGAAATATACGCTTATTGCTTCAGAGAGGTCAGGCTTTTGCTCAATTGTGCAATAACAGTAATCACAGTACGCCATATTATTCAGCATTCAGTGATTTCAGCCTCTTAATTCCCAACTCTTGCTTGTTGCTGAGTGGTTGAGGCATGTGAAAATTCTCAGATATCTAGATTAGAACATACAGATTGTTCCAGCTCATGGGACAAGGCCTCTATGGAGACTTGTTTGTTTGGGGAAATTATTTTCATTTTCTTAGCATCTCCAAATGAAATTCCATATTCTACACATGATCATAGACTTACTGCTTTTATGTAATTTGATGTGTAGCCGGAGATTATAAGCAAGACAGTGGTGAACCAGAAGCTCCTCTGCTTTGGAATCATGTTTGCTTTTCAAGTATGCAGACAAAGTAAATTTGTAGCTATTTAGTGGTCCATAGTTGGGCATTGTGATGTTCTCAGTGTGCTGGATGTTCTTTTCCAGGATAATAGTGGAATGTTATCACTTCTTGGAACTATCGAGCAGTGTTTGAAAGCTGGAAAGAAGCAACAATGGCATGCTGTCAGTGTCACCAACATCTGTGTGGCCTTGCTTTCTGGATTGAAGGTATTAATCATTTTACATAATCAACATGGTTATGGAGGATTGCTGTTTTCAGTGAGCGAGGTTGCAAGGCCAAAGCTCAATTTTAAGAGACTGAAAAAGAATTGTGGCTCAACCTTTTGTCTTTATTTGTACAGGCTTTGCTTGCATTGCGTCCGCGCATATTGGGGCAAGAATTGTTGAGCATATTACAGAGTATTTTTCAGGTAAGACCTCAATGATAGCAATTGCTTGGTAACTGTTCCATTGTTAATTTTCCTTTTATACAAGGCTTGCACTGTGTCCACAGAGTATTCTAGCAGAGGGAGATATTTGTGCTTCTCAACGTCGAGCATCAGCAGAAGGCCTTGGTCTTTTGGCTCGTGTTGGAAATGATATTTTCACGGCAAGATTGGTTAGTTCTCTCTCATGATCTGTGTGCAGTGTTTCTATTCTCAAATAATTAGAATCAATGAAACTTGGGATGCATCTTTTTATAGTTGAAAGTCTTTTTGACTTTTTGCTTTTGTGATAGCTCTCTCTCTCTCAATTGTTTTTTTTTTGTGTTAAACAGACTAGATCGCTTCTTAGCGAGTTAACTGCAGCAGCAGATCCTAATTATGCTGGTTCAATTGCTTTTGCACTGGGATGCATCCATCGCTGGTAAACCATCATTCGTCCTTTTTTATCTTTCTTTGCGTTCAGTTTTTCTTACTAGGCCTTCATGGTTTTATGGAAGAATATGTTTGTTACTCTTTAAATACATTGACTACATTCTCTTGGTCAGACAAAAATGTGTTACTAGAATTGGGACGTGGGTAACTCTTTTCACAGTGTATCTCATTTTCTTGGACTTACTATAACTAATGATTTTGACTGCATGGCCACCATCAGCCAAACTATGACCACAGCCATCCATTGGCTGCACCTCTTGCCACCACCAGTTCCCTCGTTCACCATCGATCGACTTACCACTGCCTTCTGACAGTTGGCATCACCAGCAATGGGCTGCTGTCTTGCCCCCACAATTTATCACTGGCTGCTGTAGCTGCCATGGGCCATTGGTTATTCAAGTCCTTGCTGTTCTTTCCTTGCACTACTTGGTTCCCCAATGACCTCATCCGCCACTGACAGCTACCACCTGTAGCTTGTTGGCTGGTGATGCTTCTGGCAGCTACTACTACCACGATACACATAAACATCAGAAATTGTGATCTTATAACATGTTTTCAAGAAAGGGTTTTCTGAGGAAACTATTTTTCATCAGAAATTAGATTACAGAGTGAAAATGTGACATACAACGAGGAAGGTTGTAAGGAAAAAGCACTAGTAGATATTTTTGTATTCTCATTTGTTGATCTCATGTCTTGGGATTGAAGATTTCTCGTTCATGGAAGAAATGTTACTATAAATTTTCTGAAATTTGTAACTGATTAACAAGCAAGCTTTCAGTTTCTTTTTAGATGGTGGGGAATCTCTCGTTGCTGCATTAAAATGTAATTTCTTGATTTTACAAGACAGAAGGATTTCCATATTTGTTCCCCTCAATGCTGATGACTTTCTACATGTCCCATTTTTCTTTGATTTCTTAAGTATGGGTCATACCAGTGCTATTGGTGAGGATTATGAATTTTCTTTTGTACTACTCTATGTAAAGGAGTTTAGAGAAGAAGAAATGGAATTTGAAAAACAAGAATATAAAGTGCAGGCTGTTCTCTTGGGACATGTCTGTTTTTTCCCTGGAGGACCTAATCTTCTTCTTACATGCTGCAAATAATTTTGTTTTGACAAATGTCAATGCTGCAATAAGTTGCTGATACTTCTAGGTTTTCTTCTATGTAAGGAATTTTAGAGCAGAAGCAAATTTCTCTCTTTGGAATCAGTCCAGTAAAGTTAAGATGGTATCGCTGAGAACAGTCTGTGAGAAGAAAAATGCACAACTTCAAAATTAATTGATAAGATGTAAACCATGATATCTTTTCGAGGAGAAACAAAAAATAGGTCATTATTTCATGATATCCTTTGGTATACAATGTCTTGGTTATAGAATATGATTTGATAACTGATTAATTTCTGCTTGAACAGCAAAGCTTCTGCAGTACATTACTGTTGTCGATTATCTAGACTTCCAGTTGTAATGGAAACTGTGACTTTCCATGACACTTCCGTTTGTTTATATATTTGTATTTATCTGACATGCAGTGCAGGAGGAATGGCATTGTCAAGTTTAGTGCCTTCAACTGTGAGCTTAATCTCTTCGCTCACGAAAAGTTCAGTACCAAATCTACAAATATGGTCTTTGCATGGACTTCTTTTGACCATTGAAGCTGCTGGTTTGTCTTATGTATCTCATGTTCAGGTAATCGAATCTTAGGGCTGCTTATCAAGAATTGGTCGTATCAACTTGTTATGCTCCTGCATTCACCTAAAAAGGGCATTTGAAACTCATATTGCCTCTGCTGGTGGAGCAGCATGCACACAAAAATGATGTTTTGCTCTTCTAGGGGATGGTGTTTCATTGACCTGTTATGGTCCAGCATTGTGTCCTATAAGGAAGTCGTAACTCTGATATTGCTTCTGCCAGTAAAGCTACCCATTATGTTGGTTTAGGCTCAGACACCAGGTTGATGAGTTCGATTTATCTGTCCACATGCACAGGCAACACTTGGCCTAGCAATGGAAATTCTTTTGTCTGAGGAAAATGGATGGGTTGACCTTCAGCAAGGTGTTGGCCGCCTTGTAAATGCTATTGTTGCTGTTCTTGGTCCGGAATTGGCCCCTGGGAGCATTTTCTTTTCACGTTCTAAGGTACATTGTGAATTAGTGCTGGAGAAAGTCTAAAAATAAACAACTTGAATATTAGCCTTTTCTTGTAGCTTTATTTGTTTTATCGTATAGTCATTAGTTCTCTTGTTAATATGACCAATTGGGCACTCAGTCTGTTATTGCAGAGATAAGCTCCTGGCAAGAAACAGCCACACTCCTTGAGTATGCCACGTTTCCTTTTGATCTCTCTAATTTTTATACTTTTGTATTTGATATTTCCTTAAAAATCAAGAGATAGACCTTTCTCTTGACAGTTGAGGGGGCTTGCCTAGAGTCCATCTAGGGACAGCTTTTATCAGGATGTAGTAATCTAGTTTATTGGTGCACCAGGAGTGTCCGCTTCTCACAGCAACTTGTGCTTTTTGCCCCACAAGCTGTTCCTGTGCACTCCCATGTGCAAAGTCTTCTCCCAACTCTCTCCTCAAGACAGGTTCTCTTCCTGGATTTCTATTTATTTAATTATCCTCAATCATTTAGGTGTGTAGCCAAAAAAAAAAAAAAAAAAAAAAAAATTATGTGGCAAAGAGCACTCACAGTGTATAATTAAGAACCCCTCCCTCCCCCTGCCCAGGGCTGCTTCCTCAGACCTCCTCCCGACCCCTTATGGATAATTATGGTATCTAAAGAAGTTCCTTCATGTTAAAACAGCCCATCTTAAGGCATCTTGCGATTTCTACCCTGCGACACCTCATTGAAAAGGACCCGGTAAGTATAAAATTATGTTTTCAGAAATTTCCTTCCTCTTGCTCTATGCATCAGAGCCTTGTCTTGATGAGTTGGATGCTGCGCCAATAATTTTCTTTGTCAGGAGTCCATCAAGGAAGAGCAGATTGAAGAAAATTTATTTCATATGCTGGATGAAGAAACTGATTCTGAGTGCGTAATCATTGCTGTTTGTTAAATGTTTTGAATGTTAGCTGGGTATTTTGGTTGTATTGATCCCTTTCTAAGAAATGGATGTGCTGTGGGCCTAGTTTTTACATAGTTACGATATATATGAGTTTCTTATATTTTTGTTTTTGAAGTATTGTGTGTTCTGATTTATAGTCCAGGCAATTATTTTTTGCACGGGAAGGCCTGTTTACAGTAGTCCTTTTTCCTTTTTCTCGCATTGAGTAGATAAGTGAGAATGCCTTATTTTTGCTGGGAAAGGCAATTGAAGCGAAATGATAATTATGATATCTAGTGAAATTTCTTTGTATGAACTCTTGGGTGATTTTGAGTTTTGGGCTTTGAGGCCTCTTTTTTTGTAATTTCTATGAACTTAGTCGATTAATTTGTGCACCCTCTTTCTAAAGCACTTCACTTATTTTACTTGATATGAAATTGGGGTTCCTTTCTTGCAGATAGAATTTTTAGTCTGGTAGTACCAAAACTCGCAACTTATGTTACTTCTATACCATGGTACACAAGTATTCGAAAATAGTTATAACCGCACTTTGTGATCTAAGTGTAGAGATATAAGTAATATCACATCACTCTCTATTTGTTTGTGTTCATGAAAACTAATTTAAAGAAGATTTCCATGTGGATTATATATTAAAGTTTTGTCTTTTTCCTTTTAATTTTTTCTTATATATTAGATGCTATCATTTGAAGTCAGCAGGACTAAGAGGCAGCTAGTCACTAAAACTGTTCCTTGATTGTTCTGGGTTGTAAAATCAAACAACACGAGAGGGAGTGTAGCTGTCAACCAAATGGATTTGAGTCTCCTGGGAAAAATCTCCTGCACTGTGTGTGGGGTCTCCTGGATGTGGTCATATGAATTTGACCAGTCATCCCTATTTACTCTAATTTTAGAACTCGAATCGATCTGACTTAGTTCTCATCTCAAACTATTTAGTCCAGATTCCTGACTCAAGCCTGGTTAAAGTACTTTGGTTAACATATGTATATATAGAGTGTGGTTGCATGGATCTACCACATTCTGTTAGTGCCACTTGAATGCCATGTCCTTGTCTATGTTAAAATTTTTGTCTGTGAGCATTTGATGGCAATCTATGTTGTCACACGTGAAAATTGAAAAGATGAGTGCTGGGATATGTAACATATACTACAGTCTGCAGTGTTGGCTTTGCGATAATACCCTCTTACTATCACTGTGTTAACATCACATGACGAAATTAGAATTCACGTCACCTGGGGCTGTTTGAATTTCCATCATTGTCAGGATGATGTCTGCATCATAATGATATTTCAGGGTGTTGATTTTAACATGTACCATAGTTGCAGCGGATGAAATCACTAATTACCACTGTGAGAGATCATTTTAGTATTAATACTCTATGCTCTGAAACCTAACTTATGGATTGAGTTGGACATAACTCTTGCTTTTGGCAGCAACATCTACAGGGGAACTGTGTCATTGCCACAAGATGTTAGTACATGATCCAGACGAGTGTTTTGAAAGTATATTGAGATTGGAATAGTCAACTGGGAATCATCCTTATGATGCGTTTGACTGCTGCAGCTTGCCTATTTTGCTATTGCATAGAGTACCTTGCATTTGTTCCTCAAAAAGAATTCGCAGTGATCTAGATAAAGGGGGCCTGAATCACTAATCAGGTCAAATTTGGGCCTGAATCACTAATCAGGTCAAATTTGAACATAATGTGTCATGCTAACGTAACCTTGATTACGACATTAATGCAGAATGATTGGAATTCTTGATATTCAGAAAGTGATACTTGTCAAAGATGTGGGTGTAAGCTATATGATAATTGTACTTGGCCAAATTATATCTATATCTTGCCTATGCATTACTATGCTTTACCTGTCAATGTGCTTGTCTTGTTCATCTTTCAGATTGCAATTCGTATTGATGTTTGATGTTTGGTTTATATCCATTTGCCTTCACAGGATTGGAAATTTGGTCCAATCTACAATCATGCGGCTCCTCTATGCGACATGCCCTTCTTGTCCATCTCATTGGATTTCAGTTTGTCGTAACATGGTAAGATATTTCTGGGAGAACGTTGTGTCTTACTTCCAGTGCTGTCATATAATTGGTAGATGGTTGCCTGGGAAGGCGTTGATGTATTTTCATTCTATCTTGCATGTTTTTCCCCTGACACTTATGTGGTTTTTATTGCTTCCACTGGACATGTATTTAGATGTTTATTTGATTGGCAGCAGTATCTGTGTGGCATTTAGGTGCAAATCTACTAAATTCACAGTGTGGTGCATTATAAAAAAACGTCATGATACACAAGACCGCATCCTTTCCTGCAACTTCGATGAGATCTTGTTCCATGAGTATCATGGCAACTCCAGTAGCTATTGGTCACTTAGAAGCTTATTGCTCTCACCATGCAACTGCTATGACTGTCATGTTATACAGATGAGGGACCAATGAGATTGTCAGCCTACAAATTCAAGTTTAAGAATCATTGTTTTCCACAAATGAGTTCCTCATTTCTTTCAATCAAGTAATTGATGTATTCAAATATTTCATTGTATGTTTGCGACTTCATTACCTTGAATTTGGCCATCATCTTGAATTTTTTTTTGTCAAGAGCTGATTTCTTGCCCTTCTTGACCAACTTCTTGTTTATACAAGTTCTGAATTTCTTGATTTCATTTTGGTAAGGAGGATCTTTTCATCATATAATTCTGATATTTCCTTCACCTTCATCTTTGACATGAGTCAGGATGTTGATGTGCTTTATACATTATTTATCCTGTTATCATTCTGCTATTACGTTTTGACTTCTTGAGTGCATAGGTTACTTATAATGATGTTTGTTATGCATGTTCCTGGTCTTTCTCTGCAAATTGTGGAGAATGGAAAATCCAGTATTAAAAACTATTTCCCAAGTGAATTGCAAATTGGAAATATTTGTACAAGTTAGACCTTTTGTCAGTGTTTCTGTAAATTGGGGGACACTGTTTTGCTGTTTCTAACTATGCAAGTGTTTTAGTAGCAACAAAGGTCTTCCCTGGAACAGAGTTCATTTTGTGGTTGTGAAATTTTTGTTCACATTAAAAATCTCTACAGGTTCTTTCGACTTCAAGAAGAAAGACTGAAACTGGGAGAACTGCAGAGAATGATATATCAATTGGGACAGATGGTGAAACAAGCTTGGCTGTTGGAGGAGATGATGAAACTATGGTTGCTCATTCTAGAGGCACGTCCATACAAGATTACCCCTACGGAGGATCTAGTGTTTATCCTAAACGTGATAAGCATCTTAGATATCGAACAAGAGTTTTTGCTGCTGAGTATGTTCTCTTTCCTCTTTTAAACCTTTTGTACACATTTCTCCTCTATGCCGATGCAATGATATGTTAGAGCTGATTTAATATGAAGAAAAATCTGCTTGATAAGTTTTGTTTTTGCTTCTAACTGATAAGTTTTATGTTTACTTCTAACCGTACTTCTGAATTGCTTCAATATGAGCTCAAGGGCTTGCATGAACATGCAAGTATATGCGTGCAAAACATAATAAAAAAGAGGGTTTCCTTCAATTTTTCTGAATACCTAAGTAAGAATCAGTTTGAGGACCTTATTGGACATGAAGTTCCCTTTATAAGTATATTCGAACCTTAAGTTAATTATCCATCTTTTGGATCCAGGTGCTTGAGACATCTACCTGCAGCTGTAGGAAACGACCCTTCTCATTTTGATCTCTCATTGGCTAGATCCCAGTCCTCCAGAGGTCATGCAATGGGGGATTTGCTAGTCATCCATGTACAAGAGCTAATATCACTAGCTTATCAGGTACTCGGAATATACTATAACAGTTACCCAACGAAACTGCATGAATCATTCCACATACTAGATTGACACTTCATGCTCTCCTATTGACAACAGATAAGCACGATCCAGTTTGAAAGAATGCAGCCAGTTGGTGTGGAACTCCTAAGTATTATCATAGACAAGGTATCCCTTTTAGATTAGTTGGTTCTGCTATTAATGTTGGCACTTTATAATTGATTTTCTATCTTGTAATTTTGGACTGCAGTACCAAACAATTCCTGACCCTGAGCTTCCTGGGCATCTTCTACTGGAACAGTATCAGGTCTTTTCATGCCTTCTCCAGCATTCTTATAAAAAAAAAAATGATAAGCTGCTAACCGAAAAGATGTTGGTAACTGTGTCATGGCCACCCAAAGCAACTCTGTTGTAGATAGTTGTTGTGCAGATGTGCTAAGTCACTGGAAGATATCTTCCTCACTTTTCTTTTGGCCAGTGATATCTTCTTGACTGATTCATCTGTTTGTAGGCCCAATTAGTATCTGCTGTCCGTACTGCTTTGGACACATCCTCAGGCCCCATTCTTCTGGAAGCAGGGTTGCAGCTGGCTACAAAGGTTCTTTTCTTTTTAGCATCTGGCCCTCCTCCCCAAAGTAACTGTAAATCTTGTTAACCCTGTGATGGCGTTGAAAGTTATTGAGATACTGACATTCAATTTTTCAGATTCTAACAAGTGGAATAATAACTAGCGATCAAGCTGCTATTAGACGTATATATTCATTGATTTCTCGCCCGCTGGATGATTTCAACAACCTCTATTATCCTTCATTTGCAGAATGGGTTTCCTGCAAGGTGTGCTTAAGTGGTCTGACTACTCTTAGACCTTGTTTAATTGAAAAGAGCAAGGGATCTGCAGGATCCCTGCTTCTTGTATTAATTTTGACCACTGCTAATTGTTCTGACATAAATTTACCTTCCTGTCAATTGCATTTGTGACACATATTAGATCAAGGTCAGACTCCTGGCTGCCCATGCATCTCTCAAATGTTACACATATGCATTCTTGAGGCGACACAATAGTGAAATTCCTGAAGATTATGCAGCTTTTCTTCCGATATTTGCAAAGGGTTCAAGGGTTCTTGGTAATTTTTGGATAGGGATTCTGAAAGACTATAGCTATACATTCCTGCGGCTGCATCTCAGAAAGAAAGTAAGCCTGTTCAATTTAACCAATACATGTTTATCTTCTCTCAAACTTTACAGAATGTGTTGAAACTTCTTACTGAAGAAAATGATGTGTTTTATTCATGACCTTTTTTATTATGGTGGTTTGCTGACAGTGGAGTCCCTTTCTTGATGGAATGCAATCCCCATTGGTTGCTTCAAAGTTACAACCTTGTTTAGAGGAAGCCTGGCCAGTAATTCTGCAGGCACTAGCTCTTGATGCAGTTCCTGCTAATTTGAGTGGAGATGGCGAAAATGTTCAACTCCCATCAAAGGATAACTTAATATCCGGATATGGCATGGTTGAACTGAGTTCAGAGGAATATCAATTCCTTTGGGGGTTTTCACTACTTGTTCTTTTCTGCGGGCATGATACAACGCCTGAAAAAAGAATAACTTTGTGGGCTCCTGTTCGAGGTTGTGCGCCTGAAGATCTAACAATTAAAGATACAAATCCTCCAAGCTTCAATTTGTACGAGGTGGTGTTGCCAGTATTCCAGTTTTTGTCCAGTGAGAGATTTTTTAGTGCTGGTTATGTGACGGTGGAAATCTGCCAAGAACTACTGCAGGTCTTGACCTCATCCTACTTATTTTATTCTATTGATTATTTGAGTATGGATTTTGGTGTCGTGTTTAGTGTTTTAGCTTTGTTTGCACATCACTTCTGTATGTGTTGGATCTTGAGGAGTGACTGCTGAGCATTCACTGGATGTTTAGTTGACATGTATAATGTAGTTACTTTACCTTGATATATGTCTTTCCTGGCCAAACTTAAGGCTGGACCCACTTTCTAGGCATGCTTGCGTGTTGTTACTACTTTCATGATGATGTTATGCGACTCCCTCAAATACTAATGAGGTCTTGTTGTTTTCTTTTTGGCTTTATAAAAAAAGGTCTTGTTAACAAGTGCCTCCATGTTAACCATACCTTATAAAAAATTGTGCATGACACAAAAAAAACAATGCTTTGAAGATGGTAGACTGGTTAATGTAATCCATTAAAGAAAACGCTCTTTTGTCTGTTGTTCGTCAAAAGATTTTCTACTTCCTTTCTTGTTACTCTCTTAGTTCATCCTGCAAGGATTTCATACAATAATTGCCTTATCTTTTGTATGGTTGTCCAGCTCCAACAAAAGGTTCTCTTCTTTGTGTCTGGGTCTAACTAACATCAATGTCGTCTTGCACCAGTAAACAATGATTACTTATGTGTTGAGTGGACGTTCTGTTCTGGTGTGCTTGTCATTCATTTTTCTTTGAATCCCAATTTAATCAAGCTTTATAACCAAGGGTGCTTGATGTAGTTTCATGGCTCCTCTGTGGATTTAAATCTTGACATTCCTATAGGTCATGTTCTTTTGTTCCAGTGTTTTCAAGCTCTTGCTCTTCAATTAGTTTCACCTAATTGCTTTTGCATCCTATGTATTATGTTTATATCCTTGCTTACACAGGGAAGGGAATGTTGACATAACATGCTTGCTTTGCTTCATGGATCCATTTCTTGACAACTTATACTCATGGGACAACTGATTGTTGAATATGTTATAGTCCAGTAGTTTTGTCTACTTGTTCTAGAACTGTCATATTTGCTTCCTTCCCCTGTGTTTTCCTATGTCTACTACTTAGCACCAGATGAGTTTAATTTTTTTTGGCAGTCATCATTTTCTTTTCTTTTTCATTCTTTTTATTTGCTTTTTTCTTTTCTCATCAGTATGTGTTGTAATGGGCAACTGGTTAAATTGAGCAACTTGATTGTGCCATGACATATTTCCAGTGAACATAAGATGCTTTATTATAGATGCTGCTTTGTTATGCTGTTTAGGTCACTAGATGCCACCTATTGCAACCGTGTCCCATATCTCGAGTGTGCTACAGTAGAGATATTGCTGTCTTCCAGAGTACTATCGATAATTACTAAATCACTTAGTCGCAAGTGTTATCTGTTTATCTCAGAAGTTATGCAAGTTGTTTATATCTTTGGTTGGCAGAATATCTCTTCTTTTAAATTGCTGAACATGAGACAATTTGACGTGTTGCAGGTTTTCACATTCTCTGTATACATGGGCAATTCATGGAACAGTCTGGCAATATCTGTTCTGTCCCAGGTAAGTGTCGGCTAATTCTTGGAAATTGGCCAGGTCTCATCTAAGTTTGGTGATTTTGACTGTTAATAAACTAAGCTCGGCCTTTCATACACACACACACACACACACACACATACACACACATGTACGTACATATGTATTCCTTACAAGTGATGGAGAGGGTTTCTAAAATTGATTGATAGATTTCTAATTCCAGACGTATAAGCTACTGCACATATCTAATGAAAATAGCTTTTCAGGTTTAATAGTGGAGCAGCTTGGGGATGATTCTCAATGAAAAGAGAGTGCTAAATCTGCTTCTTCCTCTTACTAGGAACACACAATTGATCAAACAAAAGTATTTTTGCAATGATTGTGAACTCCACTCAGTCTTGAATGAAATGCTGTTAACATATTTTTAATTTCCCAGAAGTAGGTGCGTGCATAGGTGCATAGCAACTGGATAATCAATTATTTGAAGATTAGACTGATCGCAACCTCTAAGTTGTTGTATATGATGTTGCTGCTGTAGAAACATATATGCTGTGAGCGCATTCATGAATTTTACACCCCCTCCCCCCCCCAAAAAAAATAGAATATAAAAAGAAAAAAAAAAAGTAAGTAATACTTCTTAGCTTCATGACAGTCAAAACAAGAAAAAGACAAGCGAGAATGAAAAGCGAGGCTTTTTTGTTCTGGCCTATTAACTTGTATGAATTAAATTTTTTGTTCATGCAGATCGTGAAAAATTGCCCAGAAGATTTTCTACAAGGAGAGAATTTTACTTATGCTATTGTTGAACTCTGTTTGGCTTACCTTTTCAATATCTTTCAGTGGTAATGGACCCTTTTCATCCTTGGAATTCATTTAGTCATTTGCGCACTCAATATCGGCTAATATTTGTACATTTCTTCAGTGCCAATGCAGTTTCAACAGATCTGAGCTGGGAGGACTTAGTATCTCCAATATTGATTATGGCAAAGACACTCGTGAGACGTTTCATGCATAAGGTTGGTTCGTCATAAGTGATAGACAATATGGAGTTCCTGGATGTTTCCATTTCTGTTCGTACGCTGATTAGCTTCATTTTTTTTTTCAATTGATTGCAGAAGCAACTAAATTCAGTGGCTCTGGCCCTATTGCTGATTAGTTACCACTGTGTTAGAGCATCTCCCACTGAGTTATGCTTTTTAAAAGTAAATGATTACGTCCAGAGTGCAAGTTCCATATTGAAAAATCTCTCTAGTGGTAAGAGTATGATAACAGACTTGGTCAGCAATTATTTTGATATTAGATGTTGCAATTAGTGCTATCTCATTCTCATTCTCAACTTCGTATCCACTCTGGTTATATCAGGCAGAGTCTTGATTGTATTCTCCTCATTGACGAAATTTGCTCATGAATACTTTTTACTGCATTAGATAATAAGGGTAGTGCATTTTAAAAGTGAATGATTATGTCCAGAGTGCAAATTCTATATTGAAAATTCTCCCTTGTGGTAATAGAATGATGACAGACTTGGTCACTCATTTTGATTTTAGACGTTGCCTTTAGTACTCTCTCATTCTAATTCTTACCTTCTTATCCACTCTCGTAATATCAGTTAGAATCTTAATTCTACTCCAGTGATGAAATTGTTCATGAATTTTTTCACTGCATCGGACAATAAGGGTAGTGCATTCAGTCGTCTATGTGTGTGTGTCTGTGTGTGTGTGTGGATACTCAGTGTTCAAGTATCTTGATAGGACTTAAGGTTTTGTGGGTCTGTGATCACACTTTTTAGAATCCAATACAAAAGACTTATCAACAAAGCCATCCGGCTTCAATTTCACTGGTTTGCTAAATGCTGGCTGTCCAGTATCCCCTTTTTCTCAGTTTCAACTGTAAGAGTGAGGTCTATTGTGTATAGCATGTCAAGTTTCAAATGAGATTGTTTGGAAGTGTGTAAGGCGTGTGTGGTTATGCGCTGGGTCTTTATGAGAGTTTCATATGTTGGTTCATGTATATCAGAGGTTTAAGTTTTGAGAAACTGAAACCTCCCACTCAACAACTCTTTTAGTGACTAAATTTTTTTCTCCATAAGCTTAGCTGGCCTGGTCTGTAAGACCTCATTGGCCATCACAAGATACAGATGCCTATAATGGTCTGTGCTGATCTGTGAGGATCTGCTAAACTATGCTGTCATTGCATGAGAGAATGAAGGGAAATGAAATAATGGGAAGTAAACTAACAAAAGTTGGACTCCATTGCGTATGAAACTTTTAACATATAGTTTTTCATTGTTATTATGTTTTTAAAGATTTTTCATTATATATCTTTTATCATAGTTGAGTAACGAGATGACAGATACAAATCTTCTTGATATCAACTTGCAGACAAACGTGAATCTGGCGAAGATGCAGTCCTCTTTTTCCCAGGATCTTTGGAAACCACCTTGAATGTGATTATTGGTTTGACTAAAGACTGCATAAAGGGCCTTCATCTTCTTGACAATAAGAAATCTGATTCACGAAAACTGATTCAGACAAAGCTTGCCTTTTCTTTTGAACAAACTTTACTTCTGGCGAAGCTGGCACATCAATGTCTAGCACAAGGAACAGATGGCAATCCGCGGCACTTCACTCTTCTCAAACATTGTACAGAATGCATTAGGAATGCTCTTGGGGATACTAATATGCAGGTATATATTTACTAGCAAGGCTAATTTCCCTGTTCTCTCCATTCATCATGCAAAAAAGTTGTTATTGCTCTTACCGTTGCATATTTTCATTTACAGGTCCAAGCAATTGGCTTACAAGTGCTGAAAGGCATGTTACAGAGAGAAACCAGTGCAGAGTACTTTAGTTTCCTGACATTCTTTACTGGGGAGGTCATTGAGGATATCTTTTCCATGGCCCTGAATATGTTGAAGGTTCGAAAAATAATTCTAAATTTCCTTCATCATGCTTAATTGGTGCCCATCTATTAAAAGGAGTGCTTCTGTTGCTTCTGTTGCAGAGAGATGTAACCAAGGAATCTGCAGTTATCGTCACTGAATGCTTGAGAATCTTTGTACTTCTGCAAACCCTGTCAAAATCCTCCAACTGTCAAAGGGGTTATATGACCCTGCTTGTGGAAGTCATTCTCAGGGTTTTCTCTGCTGGCAGTGGCTATTCTGAGGTAGGATTTTTGTTGGCATTAGAAAGACATTAGATAATTGTTTGTTTTGTCTGTCCTCCTGATGACTGATTTCCTCATCTTGCTGCTAATGAACAGGGTATTGTTGATATAAGAAGCATTTCCATAAAGCTCGTCTCTCATCTGGTTCAGATTCCTTCCTCAGCTGGTCACTTTAAGGATGTCCTGTTATCAATGCCTGCATCACAAAGGCAGCAGCTTCAGGACATCCTCCGTGCATCAGTGGCTCAAGATCACAATGCAATGCAGACAAAATCAGTGACTCCATCTCTGGAGATTAAATTACCAGCTTCAGCAGAAGGAATTAAGGAAAAAGGTTCTCCAGCATCATCCACTAAAAGTCACTCCTTTGATGGTACAGTGGAAGAGAACGATGAGGAAGAAGATGATTGGGACACTTTCCAATCTTTTCCTGCTTCTAGCAATGCCACCGCCACTGATCCTCGAATTGGAAGTACTCCAGAGGAAGGTGACATAATTGAGAACTCTGAATTTGAAAATTACACTGGAGATGGTGAAGATATAAAGTTTGGCATGGAAGCATTAAGCAATGTGCGTAAAGAGGTTGTCACTGAAGTGGTTTCTGATGTGGCAGGTGAAAGAAAGATGATGGGAGAATCTCTTGATCTTTTAAAGGAAGACAATTTGGATGAACCATTTGATCATCATCATGGGACAGACGGGATAGTAAGTGAAGAGAAGTTGAGTAAAGTTCAATCATCTGAATGTTCAGAAGCATTTGATGAGAGCAACTTTGTGGAAGATCAGAGAATAAGAGATGATAGCACTAGTGATAGAGCTAATCTTGAAGTATCTCTGGCTGCTGCACCTCTGGAACTCTTGGATATTGGAGAACATTATGATGGAGGGGGCTTGAAGGATACAGGTCCAGTTGTTAGTGTAAATGAAGATACTGAAAAGGAAACTCTGGACGAGAAGAGTAGAAATAATCAACAAGACGCTGGTCAGGATTCATTCCTTGATAAAGATCACGATTCTTCTCATTCAAGTGAAGAGGAGGTGGCTCAACATCAACCATCTGAACATTCCGAGGAGTCAAATGAGAGCAACATTGGGGAAGGTCACAAACTGAGAGAGGATGGTGCTAGTCCAATTGGTCTTGAAGTTTCTTCAGTTGCCACATCTTCTAAACCCCACAATGATGTGGGTGGCGTGACAACTGACAATCTAGATGTGCCTGTCAATGGAGATTCTGTGAACCAAATTCCTGAAGGGGAGAGTGCAAATGAGAAGCACCAAGATGTTGGCCGTAGTTCATCAGCTGTTAAAGACAAAGATGATGCTCCAGACTTAGAATCTCTTGCCAAGGTTTGACAGACCATAGTGTAGATAATGAAGCACTACAAAAGTAGATACCTGCTTCCTTTTTACCATCTTCTGGCAGGCAAAACCAGCCCGTGAGAACCATGCTTGCTCAACCTTTTCTTCCAAGCAAAGCACATATAGTATATGAAAGACATTTTCCAAGCTCACATCTCCCTTTTCCACCTACTGGATGTGAGTATCAACATTAGAACTGCAAGTTTTTTTTATTGTTCCCTCGAATGCTTAGTGATTATAGTGGCATAGCTTTAAATTCCTATGGGTAAAGATTGATTTTTTGGTTCCTTCTATCTGGGTTTAGCGGCTGTATTTCGTATGTATAAAGACATCATGACTAATTTGATCATAATGAAAGGAGAAACTGCGAGGTCAGAAGCATTTAGGCATGTATGCGATATCATAAAGGTGGGTTGTGCAGCGTATGATTGATTTAATCAATTGATAAGTTTCAGATATGCTGTGATCCAGAACCCATTCATTGAGCAAAAGGTAACGACCTTGCTTTTCATTGGCTTGTTCCTATCCAGGAATCATTATTTTTCTGACATTGGAACTAGCGCAATGTGTGACTAATTCAACATGGTCTCGATTTGAATGTAATCTTGCCAATATGTGTCCTTTGGTGGGCATGGATTATTAGCTTGGGTTTTGATCACTGTTGTTTCACCATTGAGATGAGCTCAGAAAGCTCATAGACAACAGAAATTTTCCGTTCACAATTCAGAGATAATCCACAATTTACTCGTGTAGATAAAAATGAAGTATAATTATTTTCGGTTTAGTGTGTTTATAAGCCTCATTCTAGGGCCTCTGACATACCAATTCAAAGTGAGACTGTGTGATGTTGATGTCTGATAATTTACGTGGAAATTTGAAAAAAAAGAAGACAAAGCTGGATTGCTGGAAAATTTGAGCAACATAATCGATTTCAACATGTAATATTCCTTAATTGCTGAAGTTGATGTAGTAGCACATAACATCATATAAGCTGCAAAATAATCAACTCAGTCCACAAAAAAGAAGATAAAACTCAGTCCAATACGATACCGTAATACTTGAAACATAGGTAATTAATGAGCTCATGAATGCATATATGTTACCCCCGATTCACTCTTCTGCTACTGGAGGATAGCGGCTTCCTCCCCATACCTGTGCTTCTGTAATGCTTTTGCTCTCCAACACTCTGATGTTGTCTCCTCTCCTCCTGCATAGGCTTTTCTCCATGTGGATTTGCCTGGGGAGAAGTTTGCAGCCTCATCATATTCTCGAAGGATTTAAGGTAATTGAGAACATTTCTGTTCTTAATCCAGCCTCTGAGCCGGACAGCTTGCTTTTCAGTGATCCGTTTGTCGCCAAGCTGATCTTTCTCTCGGGCATCCATGGTTGTTGGACCTGTTTCATTTTAGAAAGATCATTCTTTTCCACTGCATCCTCGCCCTTTACTTGCTTTTGGCTTGATGTTGTTGAAGCTGTTGATGTCCTTGTATGCTTAGTGCCTTGTTCGTCAATTCTATGGCCTCCGCTGCTTTCATTTGGCTTTTCTTCATACCCATCTTCTTTCTTAGTGTCAGCATCATGTGAGTGCAAGAGTTCTATAGTTGCTCTAGTAGCCACTGCAGCGTTACTCGCCATGCTTTAGGCAGCTTGAGCTGCAGCTTCCGCATCTTTGTTTTTCTTTTCTTTCATTCTTTCCAAGAGTTTCTTTTCCCACTCTAGCTCCTTGGAATCAGTTTGAGCAACTTTCTCGGGTTCAGGATATTCTCTGGTTGAAGGCTTATTATGTGCACGCCTGCTCTGCTGCTCACCTGCTTCCGCCTTTTCCTGGAATGATTCAGGCTGTCGGGAGAATAAGTCAAGACCAGAATAAAGAAGGCGAAAATTGCAAATTTTCTTGTTGTTTCTTACTTCTGGTGGTACTGCTGGTGGTTCTTTCTCAAACTAGAGAACAATTTCACTTGTTGGGGCAACTTCCCCTAGCAGCTTCAGTTTAGATTCCAAGCTTGGTCTCCTGGTTGAGAGTTCCTCGGCAATCTGTACGAGAGAGCAACATCTTACGGCGTATGATTGAGTTAAAATGATAGTTAAAGAATGAACTTAATGGCAATATGCCTTAGCTTTACTTTAGAATTCACCCTGCAGTTATTGAGGAACACAATGGCCGTGGACAAGGCACAAATCTTCTGTAACACTGGCAATCCTCCACATCTTGAAGCGGCAAAAATCAAGCTCGTTACTGCTTCCTTGAGCTCCTCAGGACAATCCTGAATAGCAAATGAAGTAACATAGAAATTATGACCACAAGAACAGATTGGCGATGAGAGATACCAAGATCAAACTCCTCAAGAATATGACATGAACTAAATTCAACAAACGAAAACCTGCACTTTTCGATAAACACCACTCTATCCGCTTGCAGATTAAAGCAGTTTTCTATCATAGAAGATGAATCAAGCATGTTTTACTCCCTTATCATATACTCGACCTGCCAAAAAGGAAGTGCATATCTCAGACAGAAGAAAGACAGAGAGATGGAAAGAGTCGTAAGAAACATGTTGAAAAATTATGCTGAGGAGTGTTGTTTCTTGTCGACCCAAGTTGAGACGCTGAATGACGCCGGGCCGCGCTTGGGAACACCTAGTACGGTGCTCTTTCTCAAGGTGCAGTGCGGGAGAAACCTTGAACTTTGATGTCTTGAAGTTTCTTCCCAGCAAAGCGTCTAAGCTTCTTTCCCATGTTTGATTCTCGACTGCTTCTGTCCAAGGCCAAACTTCTTCCATACTAATCCTTGTTTGTGCAAAGCTTATATAAACTTCAAAAAGCCGAGCATTTCAAGTAGCATTACCATTTTCTTGTCACGAATCTTCAGCACGTTGAAAGAAGAAGGCACGTCTGCGTACATGTTTGAGAAAGGTATGCATCATACAGTTAGAAGGAAAATGATAATCCAACTGATTTGGTGTTTAGGAGCAAAAATTTTGTATTGCTTGGACTTTCCGACAATTAATTTTCAATGAAAAAAGAAGACTTCCCTACTTAGAAATTTGCCAGCAAGGGATGCCTTCCAGTTTCTTCTCAGATTAATCTTGAGCTGAGTGTCGTCATGCTTAATAAATCATGTTTGGCCTCCCGATTAATACCGGGTCCTGGTTGCTCTCCACTTAGTTTCATTTTACTCAATTCTTTGTATGGACTATCAAAAACATGTGAGCACCTTTAAATAATCATTGAATTTTGATCCAAAATGTAACGTGGTATATGAAGTTTAACTTACTATTTAATATAGTCTCTAAACTTTTAATATATTTATTATATTCCATAAGCTTTTAGTATATGTTCAATATAGTTTTTGGACTATATAGAAATATTCAAAATATTAAGATAATATTAACCATTTTATATAATTTAGAAACTGAATTGAACACATACAAAAAAAAATTAAAGGATTACATTATGGATCATATTGCGCGTTAGACTAACATTTAAGAACCATATTAAAAAAGTTTAAAAATTTAGAAATCACGTTACATGTTTATCTAAAATTCCTGAACCATTTGTCTTTTTTTTTTTTTACCAAGCATAGATCGTGTCTGGCTTTTTGGAACGCGAAGCTACTACATTCGTATAATCTGGAGCACCATCGATCCGGCTGGTTGAGAGAGAGAGAGAGAGAGGAAGGGGATGGAGAAGAAGAAACCCAAGAAGACGGCCCATGTCGGAGACGCCGCGAGGGCCGGCGCCGACGCCGACGTCCCCGCCGACGCCTCATGGGGGTGGCTGACCCACCGAGGCCTCGTCCCGACGTTTTCTCTCATATCCCTCTTCGGCCTCCTGGTCCGAGCCGCCGTGTCGCTCCACCCGTACTCCGGCGCCGGGACGCCTCCCAAGTACGGCGACTTCGAAGCCCAGAGGCACTGGATGGAGATCACCGTCAACCTCCCGGCGAGGGACTGGTACGTCAACAGCACCCTCAACGATCTCGCCTACTGGGGCCTCGATTACCCTCCCCTCACCGCCTACCAGAGCTACGTCCACGGCCTCTTCCTCAGGCTCTTCGACCCCGACGCCGTCGCTCTCTTCGCTTCCCGGGGTTACGAGACTTATTTCAGGTGATGATCTTGGGGATCGCTTGGGGTCCGGCCTCTCTGGTGCTGCAAAATCTGATCTTTTCCATTCGTTAACGCAATTGGTAAATATGCGCTGCGTGATGTAGTAAGCTGCTCATGAGGTGGACGGTTCTGTCCTCTGATGTGATGGTGTTCTTCCCTGCCGTGTTTTACTTCTGGATTGTGTACAACCGCGGTCGTAGCCGAGGTGGCGAGAGATGCGACGCGGCATGGCACGTAGCGATGCTCCTGATAAACCCGTGCTTGATCTTAATCGACCATGGCCATTTCCAGGTACGGCCCCCTGGTTGCACCTGGATCAATTCTTTGCTTTAGTGTCCATTCGTGAGAATCTTCGCATAATATCATTGTGTATCGCTGTCTCATTGTTGTTTTCATTGTTGTTTCAGTATAACTGTATTAGCCTAGGACTTACTGTTGGAGCAGTTGCTGCTGTCCTCTCTCAGAAGGACCTCATCGCATGTGCTCTATTCTCTCTTGCTCTGAATCATAAACAGGTATAATCTGCATATTAACATTTCATAGTGAGTACCTTCGAAGTGTATGTTAAAATGTGTACAGTTTATCTTAGTGGCACTCTGTCTTTGCTGATTTGATTTGGTTTGTGTTCATCTAGATTATAATTGGTCGTTTCTTGAAAGCATTAAGGATTTATTAGCTAGGGTAAACCATTAGTATGCTCTCAGTTCCCATCTCTAAAGGGATAATAGCACAAATGGTTCTAGGACTTTGGCCCAATGTGCAATGTCATCCTTGAACTTTGGCTTAGTGTGCAATGTTGTCCTTAGACTTTGAATTTGTTCAATGTGTTCCCTAAACTATTGGTAAATGTTCAATGTAATCCCTAAACTATATGAAAATGTTTAAAAGTTTGGGGTAACCTAACTTCATGGATGATAGAGACCACATCGAACAAATTAAAAGTTTGACGATATTGCATATTGGACTAAAGTTCAATGACCATTTGTGTCATCTTCCCAATAAACAATTTTATAATAGTTGTACTTGCATATCATGGCACTAGCTATGATGTCCTTGGTTAGAGTAATTATGTATCTGGCAAAGCTTCCCTACAGAATGGACACTTGCAGATGTGATTGAGATTGAATCTAACATTTTTATAGTCAAAATGCTATGTAGTGGCAACATCCTTTCTGTTATAAACTTTATGAGGAGCTAGATCTCAGATCCTTTCTTTCACCTTAATTGTATGCTTGGCCTCAATTGAATGCTTGATTGTACTGATGGGATGTGAGCATTCCAACTTAGTCGATAATCTAATTGGAATTGGACTGGACCCTTACATGGTTTTAGTACTTGACGAGGTGTGAGGTGTCATAAATGAGGTGATGCCGAAGAAAGGAGCATCCTTTCAAGCTGGGCATCTGTAACTTAAAATCTTATCTGAAAGTGGCCTCTTTAATCTTAAATTCAGAATTCTATATGATGGAAGTGAAGAGAAGTTGAATAAGGGCAAAATGCAACTTCTTCTATCCTTTTTTTGAATTGGGTTATAATAGGTTTCCAAGTTTCCTAATAATTAATCTTCGACTCCATTTTTTTTTTTTTTGATTGATACCTCCTTGCCTTCCAAAGGAACTGAGATAAGCCTTTGGACTCAGAAAGTTGCTACAGTTGTTTGTGCTTTTTGTTTATTCTTGCAATATTAGGAGTTATCCAATGTACAACTATTTATCTATATTTTCATGATATCCTTCAAAGAAAAAATGGTTAACAATTACTTTTTATCTTGAAACTCTAAGAAAATACAATTGTCTTAGTTTATGACAAACACCAGTGTAATTGATTTCACATAACCATATTTAATCTTGAGGGCAGTTATATTTTCCTCCTACTCATTGCAGCCATTTTTGCGTTAACTAATATAGTTTCAGCATCTTTATTTAATGGTTTTGTCATCACCAAATTCTCATGAGATTACGGGAGTAGAGATGAGATCGTTTGCTGACTTAAGATGACAAAATTGATCAAAGGCTATGCAATATTAGCGTATCAAATACCTGCAGCCTGTTTTGATAATTTTGGCTATTTTTGTGTATCAATATCACACAACTGTTTAGTTAGTAATGATGTTAAATACTATGGCTGTGCAATTACCCTAATCTCTCATTTAGTAGTTTGGTCATGTTTGACATGTTAATATATTTATTCATGCTTCCGTTTCTGGTCCTCTCCTGGAACTTTCTGCAGATGAGTGCATACTTTGCCCCTGCATTCTTCAGTCATCTCTTAGGAAAATGCCTCAGGCGTAAGAATCCATTTTTTGAGGTGTCAAGGCTGGGTTTGGTGGTTATGGGAACATTTGCTGTTGTTTGGTTGCCGTACCTTTACTCAACAGATGCCCTTTTGCAGGTAAGTAATTATTTTTGTTATATTCTTTAAGGGAAGAACAGAGAACAAGCTGACTGCGTTATCTCTCACATGCCATGAATGTAAATAGTCGTCTGTTTTGTTAATGCTTAGCTAGAGCATGTTACGAGTTGCATTTTTCCTTATATAATATCTGATGGTAAGGTCGACTTTTAGATCATCAGAATCTTTACTCTGCTTTTAAAGATTTTTCATTGACAAGTGGACAGGGTACTTCGGGTAACGAAGTGATACTCATTCTGGATATCTGTAGGAAGCAGTGAGTTACATAAATTAATTGTACTAAGGTTTAGACTAGACAAGGTAGAATGGTGGTCCTGACATAAACTCAAGCATTGAAACTATGGAAGTTCTATGTTTGTCTTAGGGCTTAATCAGTGGAATCAACAACATGCTGCTTGGAATGTGTGTGAGTATCTAACGCAGCACGTCTAGCCACCCTAAACATTCCCTTGGACGACAGTAGACAATATCCATAAGAACTTTAGACCTAGCTTGTGAGCTTAAGGTGCTTGGTATCATATCAATAGTAGTACTCTTAAGCCCCTTGTCTGCAAGGGGTGGAAGCTTTTGAATATTAGCTGTTTGTAATTTTCTAAGGGAATATTAGGATAAGTAGTACCTCTGTTACAATACTCTTATTCATGTTTCATTTAATTTTACATAAATTGGCTTAATTGTGACCATACCTTCTATTTTGGTGCTTTCTGTAGGTTCTCTCTCGTCTTGCTCCATTTGAGAGGGGGATATATGAGGATTATGTAGCTAACTTTTGGTGTGCCACATCTGTTCTTATCAAGTGGAAAAGGTTGTTTTTGACCCCTAAGCTCAAGCTTTTTAGCTTCATTATGACTGTGTCTACTTGCCTGCCTTCTATGATCCATCAAATATCTTCCCCAAGCAGTCAAGGTTTCCTCTACGGGTTACTGAACAGTTCGCTGCCCTTTTACTTGTTTTCATTTCAAGGTGAGTTGCAGTCTGTCCCTTTCACTTATTCTCTTACCATTTCAATGTAAAGTGAGTCTGAATCTTTGCCCCTGCTTCTTGTGTTGTATATGCAGTGCATGAGAAGTCTATTCTACTGCCGCTTCTGCCGGCCAGTTTGCTTGCTCTGGACAATCCTTCTCTTTACAAGTGGTTAACCCATTATGGATTGCTCTCTATGTTTCCTCTTCTACATCGTGATGGACTTCTACTTCCATATATGACCCTTAATGTTCTCTACTTTCTTCTCTACCATGTGCCCAGGGACAAGCGAGTTTCGAAGGTCACAGGTTCTTCTGCGGCTTACCCAATTTTGAGCGCCTTCTCTGTTTGTTGCTATTTTGGTCTTCATTTAATTTACTTAACCATGCATCCCCCGGAGAAGTACCCTTTCCTCTTTGAAGCTTTGATCATGATATTTTGCTTTTTCCACTTTGCTTTGCTTGCAATTTACACCAATAAAAAGCAATGGACGTTGTCCAAGCATTCGATGTTGTTGAATAAGGAAAAGAAGCTTATTTGATATCGTTGTCATGGAACTTAGGTTCTAATTCTTTTTTATTTTTTTGGTTTTTTGAAAGGTGATAAGAATTGGCATGTTTACATTGTCCTATTGGCTGCCCATAACTAAGAGGAACGTCCAATGTGATTTTGAGTTCGTTCTTTTCATGTGAATTGTTATCTGTATGAGCAGAAAATTTTGCAATATAAGCAACCTTGCCGTGTTGCTTCTTCACAATTAGTCTGGCTTTAGTCATTGTCGGGGCATGTAATGTCCCTCAGACATGAAACCTATCAACAATTCCAGTATTGCTGATTTTGCTCAGCAGGCCAGGTCATTTGGTTTCCGTTTCCTATTTATGAATTTTAAGCCTGTTCTTCTTGTCTTGTGGACGTAATTTTCATTTTACGAAGACTTGGTGGATTAGAGCTTCTTAATACCTTTCTTTAAATAGGATCAAAACAAAAGTGACTTTGTTTAGTATTAGTCAAGGAAGTACCTGGCTAGTTGAAATTTAAATTTACAAGGGTTAATGGGAATGGTGAATGATAACATGTGTTCTTCATGCAACGTGCACTTAATACTTCCATTTCTTAATTCTCCTTTGACACTTAGTTTTGACAATCAAAAGAAAAATTAGAGTAGATTTAATTTGATTTATCTTTGACATTTTGGTATTAGGCCAATTAGATCGATCGGTTACCTGTGCAGGCTCATTCTGGGACTTGGGAAAAGCCCTTAAATCTCTGGAGGTTTCATTATTGTTTTGCTTAGCCCTCTATTAATCATAGCTACTGACACCCAGTAAAAATACAGAGACTGAATTGGTAATGGTGAAATAGGTTAAAATTCAAACCACAAGGAGTGACATGGTAGATTTACCAGTGGGGAGGGTCAGGTAAATAACAACTGTTACTTGAGTGATATTGGCAATGTCTTGTGTGAGGGTGCAATAAATTAAAACAGTGTGGGGAAAGCACCTCTCTTTGGTGTGTTCCACACTTATTAGCCGCGTATATTGCTTGCTCAACCATGATCGACATGAGTGTCTTGGAGAAGGAATGGGAAGATTTGAATATTTATGAGATACAACCACTTCTTGATCTGTGGGGTTTGAAAATGCAACCCATAACCCTTTGTAATAAGCCGTGGATTAGCTTTACTTGATTTCACAGCTTCTTGTATGGGTCATGTGCTATTCTACGTAGCTCTTTAGTTTGGAACAGAATTGTCCTAGTCGACTGCATCACAGGCCAATTCATTCGTGCATACAGAGGAAAGTGGTCGCTAACTTGTTTTCAAGCTCCTTGATCACCGTAGAAATGGGAATGACGTGAAAGGGTGCATAGGAGTCAGCAGATGCCAATTCCGTGCTCGATATCATCCTTTGATCATGGAGTCCCACGAAATAGTCTACATTTGCATCCATCGGAGGATGTCTAGCAGTAAACCAAGTCCAGTATATTTCACGATCCTAGTGTCGTCTATGCCATTTAATGGTGTAATTCGCCAATACATGCTAGTTATATCGTGTTTGCCTTCGCTGTAGAGTGAATGGTTCGCAAGTCCCAACATCAGATAGCTTCACGATTGAGGGTGAAGGCATAGGGAAAATTATTTGCAGTAAATAAACCTGTCCAAATGGGTCGTAAAATCATTTCTTAACCCATAACCGATGGGCTAGGTTGTTATATGTGTCAGTTATATTTAGTGGCTAGGTTGTTATATGTGTCAGTTATATTTAGTAAATTTATCATAAATGGGTTTAATATGGGTGTTAAATGAGTTCATAATATTTTTAGACCCAATTCACTTCCATGACTCTTCAGTTTCTCTCGATCTTGTGTTTGCTCGCTTTGTGCTTTCACGTTAGTTTGTGTTTAGATTTTCTTAAATTGAGTTAAATAAAGAAGTGTTTAAGTAATATGGGTTGGGTCAAGTATAGATAACTTGAGTTTTTTTTTTTTCCTCCCAGTCATGGGTAATTACATATGTATTGTATAGAAATGGATCAATTTTGATATAACCCACTTGTTTGACAGATCTATCAGTAAATAATAGCATATAAAAGAAAAATCTAGTCAACAAGGGTTTGAGTGAAGTTAGTCTAGACTTATAGTGTGGATATCCTGAACAAGTTGAATGAGGGGCTTTTCACTCACTCTTATTGAAAATGTTGTTTTATCCTGACCATTAATGTAGGATCACGAAAACTACTCCATCTTACTGTCATTATATTGATAGGGATTTGAGTATTCTTGCAAGCGGTACAACATTACCATTTTGAGAGGTCTATCGGGATCATAATATAGGCTTGGTTAATGGTTCAATGAAAGGGACTTTCACGTTGAGGCTATGAAAGAAATACTTTGCAATTATTTTCAAGTTTACAAGTCAAGAACTCTACAAGAATAAATAGAAATAATCTTGCTTGCACTTCTTGAGGTGATACTTATAAACATTTGAGACTCCACATTATTTTGAATGCCATAATTTGAAGAGACTTTGTTAAGAGACGTAACGTAGGCTTGGTAAGGTTTGAGCAATGAAAGGGTTCGTCGGGCTCAAAGATTTTTTGTCGGAAGGGTTGAAGTCGGTGATCATCTCAGCATTATCACCAGTCATCTTCTTCTCCATCGAGGATTGTTTTCTCAAGTAGATGTTCTATCGGCCATGAGAGTCCGACTTTTAAAACTACTTGAGACATGTAGGACTTTTGTCGTTTCACTAGGAATAATTTAGCCACTTTGACACATGCTCTTTTGACAATTTTTTCTTTTTTTAACTCATTTTTTGGCTTATTTGTAGACTAGCTACACTGATGATTCGGCACTATGGACACTCGGGGTCTTCATCTCCCACTGATGCTCCGGATGGCAGAGTCTTGATATGATAACTTAGCCACCTTGCCCTAGTGTGGGAGATGATCATCAATTTGGTTTTTGCCAAAAAAGACAAAAAGAAAAAAAAGAAATTGTAAGCTCAACTGGGCTACACAAAGGACATAAGAGTGTAGGGTAGAAAAATAGCCACTCTTCGTCATCTTAAGACGCTTAGATTAGCGGAGTTCATATGCAATAAAAGTACTTGAAGCTTGATGTAAGTGAAAGCAAGAAAATCCCTGCCCATCTTCATCACCTAATGACATTGATGTACCTTCGGTATTGCCCTGTTGCGTGGTGGTTCTCAATAGAGCAAAATGAAGGAAAATTCCACAAGTGTTTAGGCTCTAAAAGGCTAAGCAATAGATAAACTATAGTGGTTAGGATGGAGGAGTGAAATGCTTCTTATCATTTCGGTTATTGTAACTTTTACGAGACAATGCTTTATTTTATAAATATTGATTTTTTTTTTCATTTAGCTTACTAGGAATAATCCTAGGACGGTGTATAGGATATAGCTTGCCTTTTTCATCATTCTGCCATGTCTCATTATGCACGTCTACTTCTTTCCATATGGTTTGTTGAATTGTCTAATCAAATTCCCCATACGAAATTGGTAATTTGGGGCAGAATAAACATGCTATGTTCAAGGGTAGAACATCTTGGTTCTTTGGTGATTAACTCCCTTTCTAGGAGAAGAGGTAAGATCATAGACATAGGCTTGGGAAGCGGCGAGCACTGTCATGCTCTATGGTTCTTTTGCTTCACTTTGCTTTCAACATCATTGACATGGTTCCGCACCAAACTTTGAACAATCATTTTTCCTTGACAACGCTTGTGGATGGGTGATTGTTGAGGGTCTGTAATCACCTATTTCAAATTAACAAGTACATGCAAGCACAAAGTTCAAATGAAACACTGGCTCATGACAATGGTCTAATCGCTTTGCTTTATTCATTGATGAAAGGGTTCTCACTTCAAATAGAACTCCTAGATGAAGACTAGGAAAGTAGAAACTTAAAATCTCCTAAACAAATAAACTAAAATTACTCAATTCCCTAAACAACCAACTTGGATAGAAAATAACATGGAAAACAATATATTTGAGTCATTTTGCTTGGCTTTATTATATACAAATGGGAGACGAATTCCGGATGTGACCGTCCATTCAATCGAGGCAAATGTGTAGCACTGTCTTGGGCTCGGTCAGCTTTCCTCTTGAGGCGCTTAATCTCCGCATGATTGGTAGACTTCACAGGCACCTCAAGTATCTTCAGGAGTAATTAGAAATCTTGTGTTGACGAATCTGTTGTGCGGAGGTATAGTATCTCCTCTCTTTACCGTTCAACTCTTCCTCGGGCCATATCAGCTTCCGCGGCCGGCAAATATTCCACATTGACTTAATCAAAGCTAATAGTATCTTCAAAATCATGATCCTCATGGGTGAAGTCGGCTCGGAGCAGGTTTGTCCGCAATACCGGTGGGAGTTCTTACATGACTTGATATCAACGAGCCGCTCTGTATGGGTAGTTCTTAATTGCACCTGGGTATCCCAACAAAGGGATCGGTCCACTATCTCCACATGTGAGCCGTTCCTCACGGACTTGGAACCGCTTATCAGGCTATAAGAAACCTTTAGGACTTGGATTTTTCATGAAAGCTGGCCATTCGGAATAATGGTAATATGAAGCTTGTTCTTTCTTACCTCAAACTTCATAATTGGGTGATTAAAATCTCTAATTTCATGTACAACCTTTATAATACCAAGCCCTTTTTTGCAAAAGTTTGGGGGAGCTTGGAAAACCTTATCCCTATTTTCCTTGAACCAAGTGAGGGAAAGGAATGTTTTAGCCAAGATAGTATTGGCAAAATTCACTCTCGCATCCACTTGCACAACTATTCTGGCGACAGAAGGATGGACAGCACTCTTACCATGAGGGAAAACTACGAAATAAGAGAAAATTAATAGGAAGATCCTACTCATTTGAAATGATGGGGCATTGTTAAAGCATTCATCCAAAAAATGAGAACAAACAAGTATTTTGATTTCCTTTCAAAAAATTTCTCACTTTATCGTTTTTGATTCTCAGAAAATCAAATAAAATCGATGTAGGCTCTATTTTGATAGGTGAACCAATTAATTCAGAGTCCAAGGGTTCCCCAATGATAAAGTTATATTCTTCCAAAGTTGAGGTGAATTCATGTGAATATGAAGGTAGATACTCTAGGGCACAAAAAATGTGCCAACGCTCAAATGAGACCGCAATGGATTCCTATCTTCAACAGAGGGAGCAGCCAACCAATCTTGGATTGGACAAAGTTGCGACCGGTTTGGTCTAGTTTGTTCTGCCACATGTTGAGCTCATCCTTGGAGCGGAAACAAAGACTCTTTTTGGATTAGAAATAAGCCCTGTTGCAATTAGGGAATCATAATCTCTAGTTTTTACCTTTATATGATGTGTTGGCTAACAATTAAGTGTTAACATCACCGTGTGGGCGAAGAGGCCATGACGCTCGCCTATGTATGACGACCATTTTGACATCTGGATTTTTCACTTGACGTATTGTGAGTCCTAAATACTTAACGGTCCATGCCACGTCATTGAACTCGTCGTCGGATTGCACCAATTGCGTTCCCGTCATTACCGAGTCACCTCGGCCTCAATTGCAATGCCATCGTTTCACGGTGATGCCAACTTGACACCGCGTCACCACCAGACTGCCGCCTCAGCAACCGCCAGCACCAGCACCACCTCAACCTCACCGCACTAGCAGCATTCACGAATCCCAGTTGGTGTGAGACCGTGCAGGGAAGTCAACCGGTCAGCAACTTACACCGAATATGTCCTCGTGGCACGAAGACCACAAGCGGCAAAAGAGAGGGCCAGCCTTTCCCTCGTTCTCTCTTCACACCGCAGCACACCTAACACCCTTGCCACGTCTTCCCTTGGAGTTAACAACGGAGACTAGCTCCGTGTCACCACCCCGACATTCTCTTCAAACGGGCGACACCTCAACAGCAGCGACACGGTGAAGATTAAGTTGGAAGAGAGAAGAACGGAGCTGCTCGTTTCCTTCTTGCTTTCACCGCCTAAGTCTTTCTCTGTTTCTCCCATTTCTCACTTCAACTTCACCTCTGCTTGCACCGCAACCCCCTGCCGCTCACAGAAGCCAGCGATGCCAACCATTACACCTCATCTTCATCTCTATTCATCTCAATTCCCCTCATCTCATCTCTACCCGCACCAAGAAACGGCCACAGACCTCGCTCGCTCTTTCCTATCGGCCCAGCTGCTCACGTTGCCACCGTCAGCAGCACTGTCTTCTTGGCTCGAACACCAACAACTCGGGAGCTTGCTGAATCGTGACAGCAGCCCTCTAGGACCCGAGGCAAGTGGATATCCTCCATTCTATCTTAGGTCAATCGATTATGTTTGGCGAGGATAGTTCCCTAGAATTTTCCATGAAATTCTATAAATGTTGCATATATTCCTACCTAATTGGAAGTTCTGGCAAAGTCGTCTAGCTAAAATGTTGAACTCATAGTTGTCGAGTCTGCATGTGTGTCGTAGAAGTGTGGTCGGCTGAAACCTAGCATGCACGCGGATTGGAAATACCAACTCGAGCCAAAATAGGGAACGTTGTCTAAGTCAGGTTTGGTTTCGGTACGACCCCTAGTTTTGCTAATAATTTTATATTGACTTGTGTGATGTGGATCCCTTGGGGCGTCCTTCACAAAAGTCATCCGTTCTACAACATACTTTAAATTCAGATTTTTTGGAATTTGTATGACAAAAATTTATTTGAAAAACAATCGGGTGTATAATCTGTTTTTGCTGGCCCTGAATCGACCTTCCCCCAATTTCCATTTTTCACAGGATTTTTGGTCAAGATATTTAAAGTGTCCTTCAAAAAAGTCGTAGAGTACATCTTGAACTACCACATATAAAATTTCTAGAATTTTTCGAAATCGTTTAGTTGGCGAAATGATGTCATTTTTGGTACTGTTATTGGCCAGACTACTGCTTCAGTCCGGATTCAAAAAATTATATAGTATCGTATAAGCTGAATTAGACTTCGATTCCTTCACGAAAAATGTTCCTTTGGGTCTTGTCTCTATTATGTTAAAATTTCATAATTTTTGAAAAACCATTTACCTAGACAACGTTTGCAATTTTCAAAGGCATACAGAACGCCATTATAGGGCAAGTCTGGGGACTTGATATGGAGTTCTTCTTGCAACTTGTCCAATATTGTGTAAAATTGAGTTATATTAGTCTAGTGGTTTATAAGCGAATGGATATTTGTTGGTTCTACACTTGAGTTCCCTTTCCTTGATAGTAATAAGGTTAATGGTATTTTAAATTGAATTATGAAATTGCTCCATTATGGTGTGACTATGTGACTTGGGAATGCTGTCGGTTTTTGGGACGACGATGCCCTGAGTTGTAATAGGGATGCCTCGAGGGAAAATTGGGTTCCTTTGGATGCTTGGTTTCCCCAGATGTCCTCTCGATGCCGAATGCGTCCGAGATACCTGAGAGATAATGGGGTTTCCCAAGAAAATGGTGGCAGCATGTATTCATATTGAATATAGTCTTAGTACTTTTAAATTTCGTTTGGGTTATTGATTACATGTTTGGAAAAGCTGCTTCTCTTATTGATTTGTTCTGTTGCTTTTGAAAAAGGTTCTTAGGCAAGTCGATTTGAAAATGATTCCCTATGCTTTATATAAAGCCTTCCCTAGGCAATAGAGTGATTGGTTTATGTAGTATAGACCAGTAGACTTTCTGTTTGTTGGGGTAAGACTTACTGGTTGTTGATTATCCTTTTTCAGATCAGTAGTAAACATGTCAATCCTTCCTGCCTCTACCTCCATCAATTATGGGATGTCGGTGGACCTCACTTGGGATTTTTTCGAGTTCGTGGATTTGGATTTCTCAAATGTCACTTTCATTTGATGCATAGCAACACTGTCCATTAATATAGGAGCTTCGATGGGCCTAGTACTCATGGGTTTCCTGGCAGTCTACGCACGCGTAGGAGGATAAGAGGTAGGATCAATCCTCTATCCTAGTGGTGATGGAGACGATGATGGCGGTAGTATGATCGACTAAGCGGGGGCAAGAAGGTGAAGTAGCATTTTTGGAATCCAGGCAATGACTTTTGGGCATACCAATATTGGAAGATAGGTGGCTAGACATGTATAGGCGGTCTCAGGGTCAGGAGGGTACCATGGGTGTTACATTAATGTAGTTTCAGATGACCAGTTTTTGAAATCTCTAGGCTGCGCATGATAAAATTTCTACTTCTCTATTTCTCTGTTTCTCTGTTCCCCAGAATAGGTTTGGAACAGAATTCCGTTTGGTAACACAATTTGATTTTTAATTTTAGCTTCTCAATTTCTATTTCAGAAATTGAGAAATCAATTTCAGTTCTAGAAATTGTATCATGTGCACTCCTAGTATACTAACCATGTCACCTAACGTAAATAGATAAAGAAATGAAATGCATTAGCCTGGTTTATATCTCTGCATGCATTTTTTAAGTTTTTTTTTTATTTATTTTTATTTTTATGTTCTAGGTTATTATTGATCTAAAAACGATTCTACATGCTTAAAAAGTGGAAAGAAATGGATAACTATGTCAGCTGTGACGTGTTGGGGATGTCACAACCACCAAAGCTGCAAATTGGTAGAGAAAATTAAAAAAAAAAAAAAAAAAGGGGACAAAAGAAAAAGAAAGAGGAAAAAAGTCAGAAAAATTAAAAAGAGAATCACAAAAATTATTCACATTAGTGCTTGCACTTTCCAGTCAAATTTAGTCCAAATAACCACATTGGTAAATCATTGAAATGTTTACAGCTAAATTGATCAAATTAAATTGTTTATAATTGAATTGGTACTGTACGATAAATTTAAGACTTTTATTATTTGTGGTTGATATGATGCATGTTTCTCTTGCCTATTTCAAAATTCAGTCTTGAAATTTTTAGATATACTTGTAAGTTAAAATGAAAATTATAAGTACAGAAAAAGGGAATAAAGGCAAAATCACAATAGCCTTATAATTGATGACCTTGTAAATTACGACTTAGCATTAAGTTAAAACTGTTTATTTGTAGAGAAAATCAAATAAAATGCTGTACGAATACTCATGATAACACATTTCAAGTGTTGCATTATTGGCGAGACTGATGAAAATAAACCTTGCCCCTACGTATCCACTCATTTAACCATCAATCAATTAGGAAAGATTTGTTTCAAGACCTTCCTTAGAAATGGAAGTGCCCGTCAGATTGTCTCTCGACTGCATGCATCAAAGTACAAAAAATTATCCGAGTCTTAGATCAGTAAGTAATGTAATATCAAATTTGGTCAAGTTTATAAATACTTCAATTTTTTGAGCTAATAAATAAAAAACGCACGAATGACCAAGAAATCTGATAGATTCAGAAAATTCAGGGCAATGGAGCATATCAGCCACTGATTGACATGGTGTCTTCTTTGAAGTGTTCATAATGAAGGAAACCCCAGAATAGACATGCATTTTGATTGACCAACTGCCAAATTTCGAATTGACTTCCGTTGACGCATCAAAGTACAAAAAGGTAATGTATTATCCTAGTTGGTCAAATATATAAGTACAAAAAAGGAAACAATGCACTAATGAGCAAGAAATCTGATAACTTTATTTTTTTTCCTTCTTCTTATTTTTTTCTTTTATAAGTATATTGAAATTTTTAAAACTTATTATAAAAGTGCAATCAAATCCTAAAAATTTCAAAAAATTCAATCAACAAAAGGACTTAATTAGACAAATTTGATGGGTTTTTTTACTTGATGATACTTTGTCAAAATTTTAGGACTCAACTGCACTCGCGACAAATTTTATGACGTAATTGCACTTTGTGACAAGTTTTAGAATTCAATATCACTTTCATGACAAGTTTTAGGACTTTATATATATTTGTATTCTGTGAGATAAATTCAAAGAAATGAAGTGAGCATATTAGGCAACGGTGGATGTCATGTCTACATTGAGTTTGAGATACTCATAATTAATGTCGCCCCAGAAGAGATGTGCATTTCGATTGACCAACTTGGCACTTGCTTCTCCTTATAGTCATTTAATTAATATTTGATTAACAAATTTCGATGAGCCTTCAATTCATGCATTAAAGTACAAAAGAATATCCAAGTCTTAGATTATTAAGCATCAGATTCGGTTAAATCTATATGTACTTAAAATGTTTGGGCTCATAGGGAAGCAATGCATAAATTAGCAAGAAATCTGATAGATTTCTTAATGCATAAATGAGCAATAAATCTGATAGATTTTTTTTGATTTAAGAAATCCGATAGATTTCTTAATGCATAAATTCAATAAATAGCCTCCTGCATAGAGCTCTCTCTCCATTGCAACCTCTCTCTCTCTCTCTCTCTGTGATATTTAACAAGTGTTGCCTGATCGCCACCACCACCACCATGGTCATGGAGGTCCTAACAGCCATATTGATATCGGTCGTACTCTCGAGTCTGCTAATTAAGGGTGCTTACGAGACCCTCTCGTGGTACTGGTGGAGGCCGAGACGCATCAAGAAAATAATGGAGAGGCAAGGAGTGAGTGGCCCAAGACCTCGCCTCCTGGTTGGCAGCATCTCGGAAATGTCCTCCCTTGTCGCCAAGTCCACCTCCGACGACATGGACTCCATCAGCCATGACCTCGTTCGCCGCCTCTTGCCCCAATACGTCCTCTGGTCACGGCAATACGGTATATATGTATACCATCAGATAATCCTAACGCACACTCACAAATTCTCCTTATGATTTTCCCAGCGGGGAACCAGAGGGGTGGACCAGAGTCCCTTATGAACATGAATTGACGTTCATCAGTACTGAACCGACCATTTTTCCATGCCATTTTTCTGCGCAGGAAAACGTTTCATGTACTGGCATGGGAGTGAGCCGCGGATGTGCCTCACTGAGACCGAGCTGATCAAGGAATTCCTATCCAAATACAGCACTTTATCCGTGATATAGCTAGTACGATTACCTAGAGGGGGGTGAATAGGTATAAAAGATTTTTCTTTTGATAATTACACACTATTTAGATAAATAAACGATTTGCAGCAATTAAGAAAAACAATCGTAAGACTGAGTAAGGGAAAGAGAGAATTAGACACGAGGTTTATAGTGGTTCGGCTTGTGTTAAGCCTACGTCCACTCTTACTCGCACCGATGCCCCAATTGGCTGGATTCCACTATGAACAAAGAGATGTTACAAAGTGATGATCTTCCTTGACTTCTTGGTGTAGACGATCTTCCACACTCTCAAGGTGTCACTAGAAATGAACACTCTCTGTGTTTACAATTTCGCTCAAAATGGTCTCGACTAATAATCAAGGATCTTCGACTGGAATTTTTCTATCAATCACACTCTCTAAAACAACTGGAATGTCTTCATTTTATACTCCTTTATGCCATCATAGCCGTTGGCACTTACCAAAGGAATTCCTCCAATCTACCCGTTGGACGGAATCAATTACGAAGATCATTCGAGCTATTTAAGGAGTCTGGCAATAGCCCATCAATCCTGTTCGCCCATACAATCAGGATATTGGTTTCCAAGAATAGAACATTCCAAGAATACTTCGACAACCATCGGATCTTTAATCGATCTAGATAAGAACAAACAAAGACTCCGAGATGTTTATCCAACCAAGGGATCTTTTCCGGAGGATAGGATCGAATCCTCAACCATAAGCTTCGGCTCTGGATTTCCTTTGCTACTTTGGAATAGAAAGACCGCCGGTGAGAATAGTCTTGAGTCTAGAGTCTTGAGTCTTGAGTCTTGAGTCTTGAGATAATAAAGTCTTGAGACTTTAATCTTCGGTCTCCGAATATCCGGACTTAAATCGATAGAAACGTTTTGTCAGCTTCAAAAGACTCTGGAAAGATTTCTCCAACAATCTCCCCATTTTTGATGGTGACAAAACTTCCTTGTAGATTTGAACAACTTTGACTCCGCAAAAACATTTCTCAAGCAATATGGCTAACTCACAAATATTAATAAAACAACCACATTCTGCATCCACAGCAAATTGGTTAGTCTTTCGTGAGTAATACCATAAAACAACACTTGATATGAACGCAACCAATCAAGCATTTAAATCCATAGTCAAGAGTACTCAAGTCAAACTCAAAAAAATGACTACACATAACCACAAATTCAAAGATTAAAAGATAAAATGATGTTTGAAGGTTGATGGTGTTGATTGTTCAAATTGATTCTCCCCTTTTTGTCATCATGAAAAAGTGAGAAAGGGATCAAGTCTCGCTTGGGAATGCGAACGATTTGGAAATCTCCCATAGACTGGACTAAGCCTTCTAGCCTCTTCAAGTCTTCCCTTAACCGAGCTACCTCCTCTCCTTTTGCATTTGCTTGAAGTTGTAGAGCGAGGTCTTTCATTCTCGTCCTCCGGGGTAATCAAGATGCTTGGCCAGCATTCTTGATGGATTGAATCTCATAGTCTAGAGCAAAAATCTGTCCCCGCATATCCATAAGAATATCAATAATACGACGAAAATCTGCTTTGAGTTATCCGTCCGTGTACTTGCATCACCTTTTCGGATGGAGTGAATGCGGACGTTGTAGCTTCCGTGAAATCATGCAGATTTGGGTTCGAAGTATCGTGTCCTTCTTCGGGCAATTTAGAAACCTGAACTTCTTCTGTCTCTGCTGGAGATAATCTCGGACCTTCACTGTTGGCAGCATGTGGTGAAGACCTTTCTTGCTCGCCAACTCCCCCTGTCTCTAGGACATCACAAGATGAATAGTGATGATCATGTTCTTGATCTCCCTTATCTCCGTCGTCCGATACTGATTTCTTTCTCTCCTCCTCTCTCCTTTTCTCCTTCTTTCTCCTTCTCTCCCTCTTTCTCCTTTTGCTGATCTTCTTCTCTGATCTTTGCTTGCTCCTCTTCCTCTCTCTGTTCCTGTTGAAGTTTTGTTGATCGAGGCACAGAACGTCTGGTTCTTGTTAAAGCAACGATTGTGGGATCCTCATCTTCTTCATCTTCATCCTCTAAGATGAGAGTCCTTTTCTTCTTCCTCGATGGGGTTCCAACAATTTCTTTTCCTTTTCTTTTTGAAGCGGATGGGACAGAGTCTTCACTCTGAATTTCTCCATTGCCCTTGCAAGCTCTTGTAGACGCATCTTCGTCAGCATCTTCAAACCTACCACCATCTTATCGCACGGTCGAACACAAAGTGAATGGGGCGGTTTAATATTCATGTGTCTAAAGATCTTGGTCACCGGACCGGGATAAGGCAATTGTCCCTTGTCTTTTGACACCGCTCTCCGTACATATGGAAAAGAATCGTGTACGGGAGAGAGAACTTCCTTCCAGAGTTGATTGCATACATCAACTTTGCTTCGGAATAAGACACAGAAGTCTTTGATGTAGACTTTGGTCTGAGACAGTTGATTACGATCTTATGAAGCACAATGTTGATTGCATTCATCCTGAATAGGTAACTCTCTTGTCTCGTGTCCCTATCCTTGACAAGATCCAGTAGTACGTGCGGGTGAGACTTTGATTGGAAGATAACGCCCTCGTTCAACTCCAACAATGTACGCCAACATATTCACATCTACCACGTAGACTTTGTCTCGAACACCGAACGAAATTCTATTCGCATCCAAAAAGCTCGAGATTTGAATAGAAATAAGCGGTTAAATGAGCGTACCCGTCCGTAGAGTCGAGCAAAATTCTCTAGTTGAAGCAAGTTCAACTTCTCTCTCAAGTTCATGTTGATGGCGTCTAGAAAATCAAAATCAACACTTCGATGGTTTATCACCCCTCTTTTCAACAAACCGCCATATACTTTCTCCTGTTCCTCGGATTTAAACAAATCCAATCGATTTCCTTTCGTCTTCGCCGCCACACCCATTCTCGGTTGAAACTCAAGGAACATTTTATCATCATCGTTCCCGTCAATTAAATTTTGTCCGGCACACGAGGATCACTTGGAATATTTGCAAGTGCATCCTCTCGCTTTTCCTTTCGGAGCAATTCCTAACTCCTCCATTTTCCGCGAAAAAGATATTCATTTCCATAGTTCTTATCCTTAAGGAAATCGTCTATGTAATTCAAAGGTGTACCGGTGATTTTCAACGCACGATAAAGCTTGTAGATATAAGAGGGTTTTTGGACTCTTACGGGGTCGGCGTCCTCGATTATCTCTTCTTCAAGATGATGACTTTCACCATGTGGGGTAGGAGGCGATGAATGACGTGGATGAGAACGAATCGGACTTTGTTGCTTGACTTGAAAAGTCTTCCTCCTCGCAAGATCGAAGTGTATTGGTCCCTTCTCCATTCTTTGTGGACCCCTTTGCTTGCTATTCTTGATGATTTCCTCGAAGAAGACATTCTTCTTTGTCGATTTGAGAGATTCCTTCGATTGCTTCCCAAAGAAAAATGACCACTTTCTTGACGATGAACAAGAGATTGAAACAGGTTCGGGGGAAGAGTACTTTTTTTTAGGGTTTTGACGATTGTGAAAAAGCTGTATATATATATATTTAACTCACTTTTTGAAAGAGGAAGTTCAATCGTCGCAGGGAAAGAGTACGATCATTTCTTTTGAAAATCAATAACTGCCAAAATTAATCTTTTTGAAAAGACAAGTTTTTGATTTTCACACAGATAATAACTGAACAAAATCGTACCTTTTCGAGTTCGAATAGCCACTTACGCCTATAGCCATGAATGTCCGAGTCTCGAAGATCTTGAGACCGAGAGATTAGAGTCTAAGGATTGTTGAGTCTTTAGACTTTAACTTCTTCAAGCTTCAAAATGTTGAGTCTTGAACGGATAGCGTCAAATTGATTTTTCTCCAAAGGCTTTGTGAAAATATCCGCTAGTTGACTTTTTGAATCAACAAATTGAATCGAGATTTCTCCGTTTTGAATATGATCTCTAATGAAGTGGTGTCGAATCTCAATATGCTTTGCTCTTGAATGAAGAATTGGATTTTTGGTAAGATTGATCGCGCCGGTGTTGTCACATCGATTTCGTGCATGAGTCTTCAATGCCAAAGTCTTGTAGCTGTTGTTTGATCCATAGAATTTGCGAACAGCAACTTCCAAGAGCTACATACTCGCTTCGTTGTTGAAAGAGCCACGGTACTTTGTTTCCTTGAAAACCAAGATACTTGTTCTATTTCCAAAGTAATCCGACAAGTTCCGGAAGTGCTCTTTCTATCGACTCGCAACCGGCCGGATCTCGCATCCGAGTACCCCCGGAAGATCAAAGTCTCCCTTCTTTGGATACCAAAGACCGATGCTTGAGGATGAGACAATGTATTTGATAATTCGTTTCACGGCATTGAGATGTGATTCTCTAGGATCCGATTGAAACCTAGCACGAGACACAAACACTTAACAAAATATCGAGTCTAGAAGCAATAAGATAAAGAAGTGAACCAATCATGCTCCTATATAGCTTTTGGTCTACTTTCTTCCCTTCTTCATCCTTATCTATCTTCGAGAACATGACATTGGTATGTCGGTCTTTTTGCAATTTTCCAATCCAAATCTTTTGACAAGATCATTTGCATACTTTTCTTGATGAATAAAAGTTCCTTCCTTCATTTGCTTTACTTGGAGTCCAAGAAAGAATGTCAATTCTCCCATCATACTCATTTCAAACTCATCCCGCATAGACTTAGAAAATTTCTTGCATAGGCTTTCATTAGGAGATCCAAATATAATATCGTCTACATATATTTGAACCAAGAAAAAGCTTTTGTTTTCCTTTTTGATAAATAAGGTAGTATCTACTTTACCTTTGACAAAACCGTTCGTATTAGGAACTTACTTAGCCTATCATACCAAGCTCGAGGTGCTTGCTTTAAACCATACAAGGCCTTTTTCGCCTAAAGACTCGAATCCGGCTTCTTTGGGTCTTCAAATCCGGTGGTTGTTCCACATAAACTTCCTCATGGATGAATCCATTTAGAAATGCACTCTTGACGTCCATTTGGAATAACCTGAAATTTTTATAACAAGCAAACGCAAGTAATAGACGAATAGCTTCTAACCTTGCTACCGGTGCGTAGGTCTCATCATAGTCTATTCCTTCCTCTTGCGTGTATCCTTTGGCCACGAGTCCGGCTTTGTTCCGTACGACTTTTCCATCCTCGTTCATCTTGTTTCGAATACCCATTTGGTTCCAATAACGGTTTTACCTTTTGGTTTTGATGTCAAATCCCGGACATCATTGATGTTAAACTGTCTAAGTTCTTCTTGCATAGCTTCAATCCAAATTTCATCGATAAAGCTTCTTCTATGCTTTTTGGTTCAATTTCGTAGATTAGTGCCACAAAGACTAGATTCTTCACGTCTTTTTGATCTCGTGCGGATTCCTTCATTGATTTCACCGATAATGAGATCTTCGGGATGACTGGATTTGTGCTTCCAGTTACTGGTTGATTTTCCTGGTTGATGATCTCTTTCTTTATTTGAATCTTCAAGAACATTTTGATGATGGACTTCTAGAGACTGAGATGCTTCTTGAGTTGTAAGACTTGAAAGATCTGGAGATGATTCAGACTCTTCATATTGAGTCGACTAGATTCAACTTGCGTTGAGTCTTGAAATTTGACATTCATAGATTCCTCCACCGATTGGCTTTTGTTGTTAAAGACTCGTAAGCCTTGCTTGTCATAGAATATCCAAGGAAAATGCCTTCATCTCGATCTTTCTTCAAACTTACCAACTCGATCATTTGCATTTTTCAAAATAAAGCATTTACAACCGAACACATGAAAATATGAGACAAGAGGCTTCTTACCTTTGAATAATTCATAGGGGTTTTCTCTAAAATGGGTCTTAGAAAGACTCTATTGATAATGTAACATGCTTTTGAAACAAATTTCAGCCCAAAATCGAGAAGAAATTTTACTTTCAATTAAAAGTGTTCTAGCCATTTCTTGAAGAGATCTATTCTTTCTTTCCACAACTCCATTTTGTTCGAGTATATGGAGAGGAAAATACATGATTAAAACCAGATTTATCACAAAACTTTGTAAAGTTTTGGTTTTCGAATTCACTTCCATGATCTGTTCTAATACTTGAAATAGCACATCCTTTTTCATTTTGAACCTTTTTAGCAAACTTTTCAAAGTACGAAAAGGTTTCTGACTTACTTGCAAGAAAATATACCCAGGTAAAACGAGAGTAATCATCTACAATTACTAGACAATATTTCTTACCTCCAATGCTCGGGTTCTTGTTGGTCCAAAGAGATCCATATGCAGCAAGAATGGAGAACATGATTAGTAGAGATATGTTTTATAGGCTTAAAAGAATTTCTTACCTGTTTTCCCGAGAATACATGGTGTGCATGAGTCGACTTTTGATAAGGCAGTTTTGGTAGTCCTTGAACAAGCTTCTTTGATGATATTTTGGCTAATTGCTTCATGTTGACATGGCCAAGCTTTCTATGCCATAAGACCGCTTCATCTTGAATTGAGATGAGACATTGCGTTTCATTTGGTCTTACATCAAGAAGATAGATATTTCCATGCCTTCGACCCATGAAAGACTGAGTTGAGTCTTTACTTATTCCGAACATATCCCTTCTTGAAAAGAGATCTTGAACCCAAAAGATATCACACGCTTGGCTAATCTTTGAGAAGATTATAGTTGAGTCCTTCCACTAAAGAAACATTGCTTATTGTGAGATTTCCAATTTTAACAGTTCCAAATCCCACAATGCTTCCTTTGCTGTTTCCACCAAATGAAACTTTTCCACCGTTTACTTGAACAATCTTTATAAAGCAATTTGAGTCTCCCGTCATGTGTCTTGAGCATCCGCCGTCAAGATACCATTTTACCTTCTTTTTGACAGAGACTGTAATCAAAAGAGAGTTTCAAGCTTTCTTTGATACCCAAATTTTCTTGGGTCCTTTGGTGTTAGTAGGAAAAACATTATTAGGCCATACCCTTTTAACGAGGCTTCCGGATCATAGGACATTCTTTTTCAAAGTGATCTTGACTGCTTACACTTTGAACACCTTAGAGCATTTCGACCTACGAGACTTTACAAAAACCCTTTTAAAATGATTTTTGTATGCTTCTCTCGATGGTCTCTTCTTGATTCTTTCTTTTACTTTCGGAAAATCAATCAAAGGGATTGTTTCGCCGTCATGCCTAAACCGGACTTGTTGAAGTAAGGTCTTTGACCGAAAGAACTTTCTCAAGTTTTTCGGACCCTATTGAAAATTTCTTTGAAATATTTGATAAGTCGGTTTTCAAGAAAGCATTTTCTTTTGAAAGTTTATCTTCATTCTCTTTAAGAGTAGAAACATTCAAGTCTAGACTTTTCACTTTTTCTTCTAAAATATTTTCCTTTCGTTTTAAAGCTGAGTTTTCCTTTTCGGTTCGGAAATCTTTTTGAGAGAAGTCTTAAGACGAAACATAATTCATCAATATATTTAGAGACTTTGACAGAATTTTAAAATCACTTACCTCAAATTCACCGCCCGAATCGATCCAGTCCGAGTCGATTGTGCCATTAGACATAGATTGGCATATTCTTCATCACTTTCTTCACACTCGTTTCGCTCCAGGTTTCGGCTTTGAGAGCTTTTCGAGATTTTTCGATTTTTCTCTCTTCTTCTTCGAAGAGGACGGTTGGGTCCGATGTGTCCCTTTTTCTTACATTCGAAGCGTACTACATCTTTGTTTGGTTCCTCATCGCATACTTGGTTTGCTGTTTCGAAAACTTTGTTTTCTTGAGTTGAACCTTCTTCCTTTTCTATTCAGCTTTTCGAATCTTCTTATCATAAGAGCAAGCTCCTCATCATCCGGATCTTCTTCGAATCTGTATCATCGAGTCATCATTAGATCTTAATGCAATGGATTTCTTACCTCTTGGATCTTCGTCTTCATTAATTCGCTCTACTTCGTAAGACCGAAGAGTTCCAATCGGCTCATCTACGATAATGGCATAATTCTTTGCGTCTCTCGTATTGAAGTCTTTATATGATTCCAATCCTTGGAGAGTCCTCTCAAAGAACTTGTTCACCTTCATAGGATCGGTAATTTTCTGTCCTTGATTATCAAGTCCATTGACAATATCTCGTAAAACGGCTAAACATGTCGCTTATAGATTCTCCTGGTTTCATTTTGAAGGCTTCGTATTGACCAAGAAGAATATTAATTCTGGTTTTCTTCACTCGGTCCGTCCCTTCATAAGTGATATGTAATCTATCCCAGGACTTCTTTTCTTTGTGACACAAGAAGATATTCTCGTTATATTCGAGTTGGTGACAAAGCACAATATAAAGAATAAATTGCTTTTGCATCGAGTGCTTGTCTCTTGTTTATCTTATCTTGAGACATTCCGCTGGTCTCAACGGTTTCTTTCCCTCTTTCGGATGCGATGCGATAATAGGAGTGATTCCTCTCTCCACAACATCCCATTCCAGAGGATCCTTAGATCGTAGGAAAGCTTTCATCTTGTTCTTCCAGATGTTATAATCCTTTCCATCGAAGTAGGGTGGTTTTGGTATTGCTTTGACCTTCCACCAGCCCTGATGCTAGCATACTAGCCATGGATCTTTTACTCTGAAGTAAAACACTTCAAATAAAGTAAGAACACAGGCTCTGATACCAATTGATATAGCTAGTACGATTACCTAGAGAGGGGTGAATAGGTATAAAAGATTTTTCTTTTGATAATTACACACTATTTAGATAAATAAACGATTTGCAGCAATTAAGAAAAACAATCGTAAGACTGAGTAAGGGAAAGAGAGAATTAGACACGAGGTTTATAGTGGTTCGGCTTGTGTCAAGCTTACGTCCACTCTTTCGCACCGACACCAATTGGCTGGATTCCACTATGAACAAAGAGATGTTACGGTGATGATCTTCCTTGACTTCTTGGTGTAGACGATCTTCCACACTCTCAAGGTGTCACTAGAAATGAACACTCTCTGTGTTTACAATTTCGCTCAAAATGGTCTCGACTAATAATCAAGGATCTTCGTACTGAATTTTTCTATCAATCACACTCTCTAAAACAACTGGAATGTCTTCATTTTATACTCCTTTATGCCATCATAGCCGTTGGCACTTACCAAAGGAATTCCTCCAATCTACCCGTTGGACGGAATCAATTACGAAGATCATTCGAGCTATTTAAGGAGTCCGGCGATAGCCCATCAATCCCGTTCGCCCATACAATCAGGATCTTGGTTTCCAAGAATAGAACATTCCAAGAATACTTCGACAACCATCGGATCTTTAATCGATCTAGATAAGAACAAACAAAGACTCCGAGATGTTTATCCAACCAAGGGATCTTTTCCGGAGGATAGGATCGAATCCTCAACCATAAGCTTCGGCTCTGGGATTTCCTTTGCTACTGGAATAGAAAGACTGTCAGTGAGAATAGTCTTGAGTCTAGAGTCTTGAGTCTTGAGTCTTGAGTCTTGAGATAATAAAGTCTTGAGACTTTAATCTTCGGTCTCCGAATATCCAGACTTAGACTGATAGAAACGTTTTGTCAGCTTCAAAAGACTCTGGAAAGATTTCTCCAACAATCCGGGAAGTCGTGGCTGCAACAGCAAGGGGTGAAGCATTTCATCGGGAAGGGACTCCTGATGGCGAACGGTGACGATTGGTACCACCAACGCCACATCGTCGCTCCCGCCTTCCTGGGAGACAAGCTCAAGGTACTCATCAATGTACTGCAAAACTGATCTGATCTGCAAGCACATGCTTGGCAATGTGAACAACTTTTATTTTGCTTTGATTCATCTGGGGACTAATAAATTAATCGTGATGTGGGTGTTTTTTATTAGAGCTGTGCGGGGTATATGGTGGAGTGCACTGACCAGATGCTCCAATCGCTAAGGAAGGCAGTGGACTCGGGCTAGACCGAGTTTTAGATCAGCGAGTACATGGCCAGGCTCACGGCGGACATCATCTCCAGGACTGAGTTTGACAGTAGCTACGAGAAGGGCAAGCAAATCTTCCACCTCCTCACCCTCCTCCAAGCCCTCTGCGCCCAAGCCAGCCGCCACCTGTGCCTTCCCGGTAGCCGGTATTTGGGTCGCATAAATTTTTAAAACTTAGTTGCTTTTTCGCGAACTTCTCCCGCAATAATGAAACGTTGAAAATCAGGTTGCAACCATACCTAACGCCTAGTAAAGGGAAGTAATTAGGAGTTAACAAGTGGCAATTATCGTTTGTTTATTAGGTTCTTTCCAAGCAAGTACAATAGGGAGATAAAGTCACTGAAGATGGAGGTGGAGAGGCTGCTGATGGAGATAATCCAGCGCCGGAGGGACTGCGTAGAGATCGGGCAGAGCAGCTCGCACAGGAACGACCTGCTCGGGATGCTGCTTGATGAGATGCAGAAGAAGAGATCAGGGAGAGGATTCAGCTTGAATCTCCAGTTGATCATGGACGAGTGCAAGACCTTCTTCTTCGCCGGGCACGACACCACAGCGCTGCTGCTGACGTGGACGGTCATGCTTCTCGCCAGCAACCCATCCTGGCAAGAAAGAGTGAGGGAGGAGGTCGCCCAGGTCTGCAATGGTGCCGATCCCTCAGTCGAACACCTCTCCAGGCTCACCCTGGTAAGCTTGAAATTCTGTTCCTCTTATTGGGTCTCCTTTTCTAATTGCTGACAATTTGCAAGGTCGTAACTGAGGACTTATTTCATATTATGTCATCACATTAATGTCGGTAATATTGCTGAGAACAATCACGTTTCAGGTCATTGGTAAAATTGCTTAAATCGTGTGAACCATCGTAATAATTTGATTCTTTATACAAAAGTTTAGAAAAATGAGGGCAAAACGGTCAAATTGATTTTGATTTTGATTTTTATTTTTAATAAAATGAGCCGTATTATCGGCCATGCAAATATTCATGATCCTTTCTAGCTAGAAAGTGCAGCACTCATTAGAGGATATAATTATTTGCGTTTGTCTTGTGTGTGTGTGTGTGTTTTTTTTTTCTCCTTTGTCTCATGGGGTTTGTGCTTTTGATATTGACGAGGGAAAAAAATAAAATTATGCCGCCAATACAAGGGACTTTTTGGTGATGGACATAAAAATTGTACTTAATGTTCATAAATGGTATATGCTATGGCAAGTGGCATATTTGCTCTGAAGGAAATACAACTCACCTTCGGGAATCGTGGCAAGAGAGTCGCACGATTTCATGAACAATGTGTGGTTATAGTACGCGGCCATTTTAAGTCCCTGCCATATTCTTGTCATTTTAGCCCATTTTATCAATTAACAAGATAACATCATAATCGATAATTTCATTGCCATTCCCACCCGAATAATTTAATTTCTCTTCTCTATTGCTCTATCATTTCCTAGGTTACTAATCACTAACCTTTTCTTCTTTTTCTATCTTGCCCACAGTTAAATATGGTGATTAATGAATCACTGAGGCTCTATCCACCAGCCCCGGTGCTTCCTCGCACGGCGTTTAAGGACATCAAGTTAGGAGACCTCCACATTCCCAAGGGACTCTCGATTTGGATTCCGGTCCTCGTGATTCACCACAGCGAGGAGCTGTGGGGCAAAGATGCGAACGAGTTCAACCCGGAGCGGTTCGCATCGAAGGCTTTTGTGCCAGGCCGGTTCTTACCCTTCGTGATGGGCCCGCGGAACTGCATCGGTCAGTCCTTCGCTGTCATGGAGGCCAAGATCATACTGGCCATGTTGATATCCTGGTTCAGCTTCACGATCTCGAACAGCTACCGCCACGCCCCCGTCATTGTGCTCACCATAAAACCCAAGTACGGGGTTCAAATATGGTTGAAGCCCTTAAACCCGTAGAAACATACAAGTTTAGGGGTGTGCAACCGGACCGGGTATACCCGGTTTCCAGATTCGCCCACCCGGAAAATAGGGTCGGGAACCGGTTCCCGTTGAAACCGGTCCGAGAACCGGTTCCCAAAATTCAGAACTGGTTTAAATAGGCTCGGGAATAGGTTCCGAGTGATTACCCATTAGGAAACCGGTTCTCGGACCGGTTTTATAAGTAGAGGTCAAAAACCATTTTTTTTTTCTCCCGGTTTCTATTCTTACTCCCGCAATTACAAGACGTTTTTCCCCTTGGCTCTTTCAAACACGCACAGCACTCCTCCTTTGTCATTCCTCTTCCTCACTTGCTTCCCTCCCTCACTGGCTCCCTCTCGCACCATCCGATGGATGGACGGTGTTCATCGCCGAATTCTTGTGTATTACATGGATTGGCTTGCCTAATTTGTCTTTTGTAGGAAGAGTTATGCTTGCATAAATGAGTAACTCCATGTTTGTTGCTAATTCTTTGCCTTATGATTTTATTTATTATAATTAGCCTTGTGGATTCTTAATTTTTTGTTTAGTCAAAAAGTTCATGTATTTATTTATTATAAATGCTTAATATTACAATACAAAATACGAAGATTAAGTTATTTTCTCGCGTATTAATATAAAATTCAAAGTCGTATAGGATATAGGGAGATTGCAAAACACATTCTAGTGGAAACAGGATTGACCCTAGAATCGGATCAGAAAAACAGGATGGGTAGGGTACAGGGTCCAATACAAATAGGGTCGGGTATAGGGTCTAGAAAAAAAGAACCAGTTATAACAATGTTGGGTATAGGGTCCAAGTCTAGACTCTACCCACCCTAGACCCAATCACCCCTATACAAGTTTTGAGATATGAAAATTTTAGGGGCACAATGTCCTGTACACCTTCTTTCTTGTACACTAAAGAGATACAAGATGAGAATTATGGTTGGAATAATGAAGACACCAGAAAGTAAGAATTTTTCGTCAATGGACTGATATACATTATTTGCTCATAGGGTGATTCTTAGGCAATGAACAAGATAGAGCATTGTCGCATCCCAAATCCTAGCAAAAAAGGGGATGACATGGCCAGACCTTGCCGCCTAGGGGGGACTCACTTGGCCTTGCCCTCACCTAGGCGAGCCCTGGCGAGGCCAATCCTCGCTCAAGTGAGCCATGGTGAGGTCGCCTTGGCCTAGGCAATGGTTGGCCTTGCCAAATCTGGCGATAGAGAAGAGAAGAAAAGAAAAGGTAAGTGATTAGTAACCTAGGAAATTATAGAGCAATAGAGAAGATAAAATAATTACTTGAGTGGGAATGGCAATGAACTTCTCGATTATGATGTTATCTCGTTAATTGATAAAATGGGCTAAAATGACAAGAATCTAGACGGCCAACGCTTGCCCTTGCCCAAGGATGGCTCAACGAGGCCAACCATCACCTACAGCTAGAGGTGAGCGGTTCTAGGTTCCGTACAGGTTCCATATGAAACTCGAAACTTACTCTACATACCCTAGAACCTGGAACATACCTTGTCATAGTTTCTAGGGTCAGTTCCAAGGTCTACCTAGATTCTACTCATATTATTATTTGAATGACTACAATTTACAAACCATAATTTATATTTAGACACAATAAAATTATGAACATTTTTAAAGTAAAAATTTTAGTCATAAAATGGAAACTCGAACTAGTGTTTCTAGATTATACACTTATTATTGAACAACATGAAATATTAGAGGATCACATAGAAACATGGGCCAAGAAAAATATTAAAACTTGTTCCAAGTTTTAGGTTACAAGTTCTAGATTTCGTATTTCAGGCTTCTCCAACTAAAAACTTGAAATCTACCAATTGAAATAGGTTTATTATTTTTTAAGAACCTGGAATCTACCATGTATACCTTAGAACCTAGAATCTATAGGTTACCACTAGTTCAGTTCTCATGTTCCAAGTTCTACTTGGGAATCTTGCTTACTCATACTATAGTCAGCAAGAGCGATCCAGGAAAGTCTAGCCCTCACTGGCCATGGTTGTGGCCGGTAGCCGGCAATGGTCATGAGCAAAAAGAAAAAGCAAAGAAGAGGGAGAGGGGGAAAAAAGAAAAAAATATTTAAAAAATATTAAAATATCATTTAAAAGTCCACGTCAACGTTGGTCATGTCATGTAGGATGACCAGTGTTCACATCATCAATGTCTGACATAAATTAATTAGATAGACTAAATTGGTGAACTAAATTAGTCAAATTAAAATGTTATGATTGAATTGGTACTAATGTAATAAGCTTAAGACTTTTTTTTTTGGTATTTTTTCCTAAATCTTTATATAAAGCAGATTTACTCATGTAAATCTGCCATCATAATACAAATATCAATAGTCAAATACATAAATCAAAGTCAAATCACATATAATAGTCCATCCATTGACCAATTTATATCATGGTCACGATACAACGTTTGGAAACAAGATGACCAAAATTTCCTCTTGGCAAGATCTTCACTTACAAAGCTTGTGGTTTGGTCTCCTGAACCAGTATGCATATCCACAAGCCTCTGAATAGGCTCATAACAAAATTAAGCACCAAACTCACATCTTCCAATATCCACAAAGTCAATTTAGAATATTTGTCACAAGTCGATTTCATAAAGCAAAAACATAAAAATTTTCGCAGCTTAGTTCAATCAAATGGAATACACTTCACATGACATTTATCACGTTATTTCAAAATCCATTTCATGAACTCACGACATTTCGAAATGCCTTTTATAAAACATTTCTCAAATCATTATAAGACTCATTTCATAAACCAAGTTCACAAATCAATATATATATAACACATTTTGCAAATACATTTCCTAAAATATTTCTCAAACTATTCACAATTATCAAAATGTAGTAAATGTTGGATTAGTTTTTTATGCAACAAACATGGTGTTTCATAATATATAATATATCAAATCTTTATCACTTTCAAAATATGAGTTTAGAAATTTATAGAAGAGATAGCACCACTTACCTAGGAAGCCGAAAACCAATCTGTGTTTGTTACTTAAGCTGCACTTGAATTTTTATCATAAACCAAAAAACGATATCCTAGTTTGAGTAAAACAATACTCCAACGAGCAACTTGACTAAACCACACTTAACCATCAACTTATTGACTCATAAGCACTAACAAAGAAGCTCGTTTATGGCATATGTTCATCTTTTTCCTTATTCACGCAAAATTTTCAAATTTTGTTCCAAACAATTATACTTCGAAATCAACTTTTGTCAAACCCCCACCACTCGACAATGCTCTATACTACCATTTCCACAAAAATTGTAGCTCAAAAACTCTTCAACCGGACCTTGTAGTTCAAACTCTACATTATTCTAAATTTGTGTCTTAACTTCCAAAAAACTCCGATTAAACAAATAATTGAAATGAATATTTACTAGGCCTTGCGATTTGTAGTTAATTCACCGTTTCTCTCTCATCTCTTCTTTCCCTCTTTCCTTTTTCTCGATCACGCGTCTTCTCCTTATTTGTTCGTTTATTCCGCTGGCTTCCACGCTCCATCTGTTGAAGCAGAAATTAACTGGCTGGGCTTGGGCTTTTAAGAGACCTGGCTGGGTTTTTATGGGCCCATATATTAAAGCCACAACATAGATGCTGCGTGGGCTGTTTAGATCAGGCTTTAGTGCCTGCGCAAAGGAATGATCAAAGGCGTTAAGACAAAAAGTAGCGATGAGGCAAAGTGCTTCAGCTTTCAAAATAAAGATGGTCAGCTTGTGTTTGACAAAAGGGCAAGAGGTCAGACTTTTGCTTTTAAAAGATTTCGTAGTGAGTACATTCAGCGTGTATGTTAAAATGTGTACAGTATATCATAGTGGCACGCTATCTTTGCAGATTTGATTTGGTTTGTGTTAATCTAAATAGTAAATATTCGTTTCTTGTAAGCATTAAGGATTTGACGTTAGGTAGGGCAAACCATTTGTATGCTCTCCATTCACGTCTCTATATCTGTCTTTATCCTCGAATAGACAGTTTTCTAATAGTAGCTCTTCATATCATGGCACAAAATAACGTCCTTGGTTATAGGAATTATGTATCTAGCAAAGCTTCTCTACAGAATGGACACTTGCAGATATGACTGAGATTGAATCCGACATTTTTCTTACTCAAAATGCTATATTACAACATCATTTTTATAACAAGCTTCATGAGGAGTTACAGTTCTTAGATTCTTTGTTTTACCTTAATTCTATGCCTGGTGTCAATTTAGTGTTGCAGCGATAGGATGTGAACGTTCCAACTAAGTTGATAATCTCTTTGGAATTGGACCGGACCCTTACATGGGTTTTAGTACTTCACAAGGTGTGAGGTTGTTAGGTCTAGATCTATCATCTAGAGAGGGGTGAATAGGTGATATTGTGGAAATTAGAAGAATTTAAAATTGATATTGCAAAAGTACAATGTCTGGTGACAAAATGTGCAGTAGTTAGATCTTACTAGTGTGCAATTAATTCTATTACAAGTAAAATAAAGAGAATAAGGCATAGAAAATTGTACATAAAAGATTATAGTGGTTTTGCTTTGACAAGCTTACGCCCACTCTCTCATGCTAACAGCCTATTGGTTGAATTTTACTATACGAACCAATTAGAGGTTACAAGATTTGAATAATGATTACTCAAGCTCGTGTGAACAACTCTTCACACACTCTCAACCTCTAAGTAATTATACAATATTATTCACAGAGACAAATGTATTTGATTAGAAATACTCTTCAAACTTTGGAATTATAAGCTTCGATTCTCTCGTGCTCTTTTATTCCTTTCAGCTTCGAGACCTCCTTTTATACTCATCTCTGCCCAAGCTTATCATTGGACATATCTCCAGGAGAATTATCTAGCCAATCTACCTGTTGATCTAAATGTTGCTTAAAAGATCCGATTGCTTCAAGTTTGCCAAGATAAAGCTTCCTGTAGATTCTATCGCTCATACATCAATTTTGGTTTTGATAAGTCAAGCAATTCAATTTGGAAAGAATGCTTCTCCTCAAGTCTAATGTTCCAAGAAATCCAAATCTTTGAGGGACATTTTTTGGAAAATTTTTCTTTGGAACTTTTTATATATAAGGCAAGGAATCCAATCAGTGCCATTAGCCATTGCACAAGTATATTGTCTCCCTTTCTAACCATTTGACTAAACATATATGGAAGGAAATAATTAAGCCACAACTTTGATTCTGATGGATAACATCTAATCACATCCTATCAGACTTTCCATAAGAAAAATACTTATTATCAGAATCAAAGTCTTTACTTAGATAGGTTTTTCAATCTTTAAAATTACTTAAGGAATGTTTTCTTAGCAAACTCTCCCTTTTTATGATGACAAAACTTTCCGAGCAGAACTTTTAGAGATTAAAAATATTTGAAATTGAATAGCTCTATATGTAGCCAAATTTAAATAATGAGTAGTTAGGCCATAAGAGTATTCAAATAGGAAGAATTTATGTGAGATTCTTATAGATAATGCTCTGAATTTCAAAAAAAAGAAAAAAAGGGACAAGAACTCTTCAACCAATCTTGTCGGGTTTTCGTACTCAGAGTCTTCCAAAAAATTAATCCTGCAAAAAAAAAAAAAAAAAAACTTGTCAGTACAATAATGTATAAAATCATGTATAAAACAAACCATGTATAAAACCTGCGAGTTCTGCTAGGTCTTCTTCTCCCGCATTTTGTCAGCAGCCAGAAAGAATATAAGGCAAAGCTTAATATTATAATCATCCATAGTATGCAAGTCAATCCCAAAATGCAAATATTACAAACCACACTAAAATTCAAGTAAAGATCAATCGATACTTAGATAAAATAACACATACAGAGAAAGTTATTTGGAAGAAAATGGTTGATTTGGGTTTAGAATTGGAGAGGGTGGTTTGGCTTAAGAGGCAGTTGGACTAGGACATAATACTGCATGTCCACAATATACTCAATTCTTTTCAGCCTTTTGTCCATTTCTTTAAGGTATTCTTGCACCTGATGTCCAAAAAGCAACTTGAGATTCCTCAGATCTTGAGCCATAGCAACATTTTTCTCCTTGATGTAAGCAATGACTTGAGGAATATCCTGTCTTCAGTGTTATCATCACAAGCATAGTAGCAGGATTTACCTCAACTTCAATCTCGCTTAGCATTTTAGCATCCTCTCTTCTTTCTTCTCAAGACCAAGTCTTCCCCTGCATTCTATCATCCTCTCTTCTATTCCTCTACAGGTTGTGGTTAGCATTAGGATCAGTTGCAACATCAAGTTGAATTTACTCACCAATGGGAAAGGTTGTGCTATCAGCTTCAACAGAAATGTTTGGATCATCAGCAGCAGTTGCATCAACCTTAACAGGAACTTTAGTAGAATCTACTAGTATATTTTCAGTCAATGGTTCTTCAAAATCTGCTGGTGCATCTAACTATTCTTGCACTTCCTGACTTTCTTGCCCCCCCTGAACAACTGCAGCTTCTTGTGAAAGAACAATTTATGGATCTTCAATGCTTTCCACAATAAGGTCAACATTAATACTAATTTCTTTGTCCCCTTGAGTCAGAGGAGCATCAGTTGGTGTCCCTTCAGTAGATTTTTTAGTCTCATTTTCAGTAGGTTGTTCCTTAACCTGTTTTGCAGGTTCAACACTAGTAGCCTCTTGTTGCTTGGACTGGTTAGCAAGTGTTCCCATTCCTTCGTCTTTCTCAGTTTCTTCCCTTCCTTCATCATCATGTTGATACTCATCAATCAAATTATCTAGATCGTCATCAGATTTCTCACCCTCCCTTAAGTTCAACTCCTCGGTGAATTCTTTGGTAAGCCTTTCTAAAAATGCCTGAGGACCTCCTGTCTGAGCAATAATCTTCCTTCTTTTTCTGAGTGGTGAAGGAAATTTTGGAATGTTGCCATCGACATTAATTTTCACTAGTCTTCCTTTCCTATCCTTCCATCCCTCATCAGTAAATCTGAAACTCATCTTTCTCATCATTTTCTCTCCCACACTCATTAGGGGGCATCTTCAATGTACTCAGCCTTTTCGGAATCCCAATGTTGAGAGGATTGAAAATCTTTGTAATTAAAGAACCATAAGGTAACTGATCTTTGTTCTTCAGCATAGTTCTGTACATGTGAAGGATAACCAGATGGGCAAGAGAAAATGGATGGTCATTCAGAATAGCCCATATCAGCTTGGCTTCAAACCGAGAAACATTAGCCTTTGAAGAGCCTTTAGGTCTCAGACAATTGATGATAATTTTGTGAAGACCAATTTGCTTCAAAGGAAACAAATGATGAGAGACATGAGATTTTGTATTCTTGGAGAAATCAGAAATTCCAGAGATAGACCTATAGGCAAAGTCTAGATCAATATCAAAGGGCTTAAAATTTGAATGCTTTATTCACAAAATTTTTGCTAAGTCCCAAGCTTGAAGAAGATAAGCTTTATCACAAACAGTAAACTCAATTGTATCAGCAGAATAGAATGAAAGACTGGAGTAAAAATATGCAGTAAGGGCTGGATAGGTTGGAAATTCCCTGACACAAAGATCATTCATTAGAAGTTTATTGAAAAAGTCCTTGATTTTGATGTCAGATGATTCAAAGAATTCGAAATCCACAGTCCTTTGATTGATAACTCCTCTACGCATCAGAGAGTTTAAAGACTCCAGATGTTTTTTGGACCTGATCAATTTTTCAGTGCAATTTCCCTCAACCACAAAACTGGCCATTCTTCTCTTGAAGTTCGCATATAACTTCTCATCATTATCACCCCTCCGTCCATCATCATTATCAAACCTTTTCTTAGAAACGGGGGTTTCTACTACTTTCTCTTTCCCTTTCCTAGTGCTAGTGCTTACACCACTCGAATCACCTATGTTTATCGGAGGAATGCTTCTAATAGGGTTTGCAAACATGAGGTCCAGTGCTTCCTCATTTTCGAAGCTGTGATTAGCCAACAGACTAGCAATCACATCTTCATTTTTTCCCAGATTTTTTAGAGGCGCAGTGATAGGTTTCAACTTTAAGAACTGAGGGGAGGTTGCTTCGCTAACCACACCTTCGACGCTTTCGAATGAGTCGGAAATCTCAAAGTAATCAGTGCTTCCTCTTGCCCTAGATTGCATTCCGGCAACGCGATTCGATCTTCATGATGCTGAAGGTTTGGGCTTTGATTTTTGAGCAGATTTTAGGGCCATTAAGGAGAATGAGAAAAAAAGTTTTGATCTTTTTCGAAGAGAAATGAGGTTTTTGCATAAAAATCGTCTCGGGAAGAAGATATTTTGCGGCTAGGGTTTCTTGAGGTATACTGAAGGTGTTTTTGAACAAAGAATGAAGAAGGAAAAACTAAAAGAAGTCATTTTTAAAGAAAATGAGCAGTCGCGAGTCTTTAACAAAATAGCAGTTTCCAAAAATTTGAAAGTTTATTCGAATATTAAAGAATAACTGAAAAGCAATTTCCAAAATAAATTTACACACATTTTCCAATAGATAATTTGCACAATAATTCCTGAAATAAATATTTAAATGGAGTAAAAATAAATCATACCTTATATACTTCCAGAATAATCTTACCCGCCAAAAATTTGAATTTGCAATTACTAATCTTCCATATGATGTTCTTCCTTATGTAGAAACTTATCTTAAACACGTTGAACAAGTGGATTACTAATCCACAATTCATTACAAATTATTGACACCTAAATTTTGGTGACCTGATTATTTATTTATTGCATAGAAAATTATGGATTAATTTTTAACCCCTAAGCAAAAAAAAAAAAAAAGAAGCTAGAAATTAGATTCCGTAGTATATAATTTTAAGAGCATTTTTTAAATTGGACCGGTGACAAATGAGTTTGAACTGATAGCTCTAAACTTTAATTTGACCAATTGGACTGAGCCCACGGAGAGAGCAAATTAGCCCAAGCCCATTATTTTTTGAAGATCGACAATTGACTTATGAAGAATGATAATTTGATATTTTTGGAAAGGATTCATATTATTCTGCCAATATTTGGTAAATCTTTTATATATTCATGCCATATATAAATTGAATGATATATTTCGCAGCAGATTGGAAGGTTTTTGATGAAATATTGAAAAAATAAAAGAGAATATTGCATGCGGAGATGTATATTTGGGGTAATATATTATCAACGTGCGTGAGCAGGAAAGAGCTGAAATATCTAATATGCGAATTTATTCTCTTTCCTTGAAGAGTGTAACGCCTCCCTCGGCTATGTAAGGAGGCCACACTTATTGATACACGCAGCCATTGAGAGAGCAAAGAAATTGGAGAGAGAGAAACGTGGCGGTGAGGGTGACCCAACATTCCCTTGTGGTCAAATTCAAGACGCCCATTTGGAAGATTTTCATGTCCCTCGCACGACGCGGGTGAAGAAACGAACGCTCCCTATGTGCTCGCAACTTTCGCCTTCTCATTGGCTATTTTACTGCACTTTGTGCTCAAGCTGCCGCTGCGTCAAAGTCTCAAGGACGCAGCTCCAACGACACCGAGGCTCGCTGCCTTCATACGATTCATCATCACGAGTCCCAAGGTTTGGCCGACAAACGCCGGAGTTGCCGTCTCACATCACGAGACTCCCTACTCCCCCCACCGCGAACCACCGTTGGCAAGCCACCCGCGACGACGTCCGAGCGAGCCTTCGCCGGACACACACCAGGCCAAAGTGCTGGGTTTTCTGTTTTGCAAGTTGTTTAGAATATTTGAGTCAGGACGTGCGAGTTTCGTGAACGGCCACTGTGAGCCATCGCTGGTCATCCTCACCGTGATTCTCGTGATCCGTCGTCCGTCTGAATTTAGAAACAATACCCGGGCGATATCGCAAATTAGGTAACGATTTTGATTAATTCAGTTTCATATATCTTATGCCCAATTCATAAAATTGCAATCATGTTTAAATATTCAGTGGATATTAGCATGTCCAAAAGAAATCTTTTTGAATTCTCGTGAATTAGGAAATTTTCCAAATATCACAATGTGCATATAATTGATAATCTAGTCTCATACTCGAGATACGATTTGCCATTGCATGGAAAATTGCGAATCCAGTCTCACGCGCAATATATGATTCATGATTTTATGAAAAGTTATCCAATCCGATCTCATGCCTGAAATATGATTTGTCAATTTATTTCCAAAATTAAACGAAAATGGATAATATCTTGCTTGATTTCTTGTCGTGCTTGATATGGATGTGATCTCTTGCACTTTATGCCTTTGCTTGATTTGATTTGCTTCCATAAAAGAAAACCTAAAAAAATATGTCTAAATTGGATTTGACTTTTACTAGAATATTGCTTGTTTTAGAATAACTTGCATGTTTAGATTAGGTAATTTATTTATACCGAAATTTCGAGATAAGAAATATAAAAAATATTACCTTAGGATGTTAGATTTCCTTTTTCTTAATCTAAATTGCATTTAATTATAGGGCAATTTAAATTTTGAATTTTAAAAGAAAACATTAAAAAAAATTATGCGTGTACCACGTAGAATTAAGTCATCCCTTATATGTCACTTAGTTATTGCAAGTTTAGGATCATTTAAATGTATGACATATTAGAATAATCGCATTTAATATTTTCCCGTCATTAGATTAGGTTATTTAATAAATGCCGCATGACATTTGCATGTTGCATTGCATTGCAAGTAGATTAGGTTTCATTTAAGCAAGTAAAAATGTCAAAAAAAAAAAATTGTGATTACTTGTTAATAAGAAATCATATTTAGAATTGCTAATGTGATTTTTAAGCTAACATTACATATGTTTACGTCGCTTCAAGGTAAGTATCTCCTCCCTATGTTTGTAATTTATTTGTGATTTTGTTTTATTGAGTGTTCAATAATCATTGCACACCCACATGATCACCTCACATGTTATAGAGTAAATTAAAATCAATCCGAACTACCTATTGAACATTTTTTTTTTGAAATAAAATAGAAAACGTACTGAAAAAGCATTAGAGAAATCTAGCATAATCAAGTCCGCATTCCCACAGTCACTGGTTCGTATGAGTAAAATAATCCTCTAGTTACCTTACTTAGGTTTCTAATTGACCCTCCATAAATAAATTAGTGACAATTCATAATTGAAAATCATCTGCATGTTAAAAACTTGAATCTTAACTCGTAAATTGATATGGACTTGGGAGAGCCTAGGCTAAGTTTAGGCTTAGTAATTCATGAGCCAACCCCTTAGGTGGTCCATCCTCCTTCGGGGAGGTCGCGACACAAATAAAGTCACATGCTTTCTTTTCAAGAGGTTTTGTAAAAATATTAGCCAACTAATTTCCAGGATCAATAAATTGTATGTTTACTTCACCATTGTTGACATAATCACGTATGAAATAGTGTTTGATCCTAGTATGTTTGGCTTTGGAATGTAAGATTGGGTTTTTCGTCAGATTGATGACACTTATATGGTCACACTCGATTGTTGTATTCGAGTTTATGACTCCATAGTCCTTTAATTGTTATTTCATCCAAAGAATTTAAGTGCAACAACTTCCCAACGCTACATACTCGACTTCAGCTATTAATAAAGCCAAGCCACTATTGTTTGCTTTTTAAAGAACCACAACACAAACATGCTATCCAACATCTGACAAGTTCCAAAAGTGTTTTTCCTGTCTATCTTACATCCTGCAAAATCTGCGTCAAAATATCTAAATAATACAAACTCTGACATTTTAGGATACCCAAGTCCAAAAGAGGGGTAATTATTAATGTACTTAATAATCCTTTTTACAGCAGAGTAGCCTTTGGCAACCACTCTTACTTTATCTCTTGTAACTTTTCATTGTTCATCTAGTTTGTTCCTGTACACCCATTTGGTTCCTATTATGGGATGACCCTTTGATCTAGGAACTAATTTTCATACTTCATTTATTCTAAATTGATGAAGTTTCTCCCGCATTGCTTGGATCTAGTTTTCATTTGGCAATGTCTCCTAAGTATTTCTTGGTTTAACTTCTAATATGAGTGCCAATGTATTGACGGCATCCTTTAGTGTCAATCCCGTTCTAATCTTGTCATCAATGTCTCAAATTATGAGATCCTTTGGGTGACTTGACTTATACTTTCAATTTCTATTGAATATGTCATTAGATGTTGGGTGTTTTTCACTATTAGACTTTTCAAATTATTGATTTGTCCTACTGAGTGTGATGTCTTTCTTTCTACTAGTTCCTGAACTTCTTCAGATTGTTGCTCTCCTTCTTGTTGAATATGATTAGAATCTTCAGATGTTTGAAGACTTTCATCAAACTTCATGTTCATAAACTCTTTCACTATGCGAGATCTTTTATTGTAAACTCCAAATGCCTAGCTTGTGGTTGAGTATCCCATAAAGATTCCTTCATCTGATCTTTCATATTCAAGATAAAGTATTTATAACCAAATACTCGAAATATGAAATATTTGGTTTCCTACATTTGAAAAGTTCATTGAAGGTTTTCTCAAGTGAAGGTCAGAGAAAAACATGATTGATTATGTAACCTCCGATTGGTTCGTATAGTGGAATCCAGCTAATAAGCTGTTAGTGTGAAGGAGTAGACGTAGGCTTATTAAAGCCGAACCATTATAATCTTTTGTATGCAATTTTCTATCTCTTACTCTCTTTATTTTACCTGCGATAATATGCAATGGCTAGATCCTACCAATATGCAATTAATTTTATCACAAGTAAAATAAAGAAAGCAAGAGATATAAAATTGTACACAAAAGATTATAATAGCTCAGCTTTGACAAACTTACGTTCACTCTCCCACACTAAAAGCCTATTGGCTAAATTCCACTATACGAACAAATAAGAGGTTACGAGATCTGAGTAATGATTACTCAAACTCGTGTGAACAACTCTTCATACACTCACAACCTCTGGTACTAATTGTTAGGTCTAGATCTATTACCTATAGGGGGTGAATAGGTGATATTATAGAAATTATAACAATTTAAAACTAATATTGCAAAACTACAACGTCTGGTAACAGAATGGGTAGTAATCAGATTTTACTAGTGCACAATTAATTATATCACTAGTAAAATAAATAGGGTAAATGATAGAAAATTGCATACAAAAAATTATAGTGGTTCCGCTTTAACAAGTCTATGTCTACTCTCCTATGCTAATAACCTCTTGGTTGGATTCCACTATACAAACCAATCAGAGGTTACAAAATCAGAATAATGATTACTCAAGCACATGTGAATAACTCCTCACACACTCAACTTCTAAGTGATTATATAATATTGCTCATAGAGACGAATGAAGGTAAGGACACCTAGAGTGCCAAAACTTGGTACGGAGGGACACTTAAGTGCCAAAAGTTTGGAAAATGACACTTAAGTGCCAAAATCGTAACAAAATGGATCGCTAAAGTACCACTCCGATCAAAATCCAGCTAAAATTTGGCCAAAATGCCAACATGGCGATCTTCCGGCGAAGGAAGTGCAAAAGGACGTCGTTTTGCACGCTGATGTGATTAAACAATACAAAAATGACATCGTTTTAGTGCGACGTCATAAAAAATTAATATAAAAATTAATTAAATTAAATTTAAAACTAAACTTATTTAAAAATTTAAAAATTTTATTATTAAAAGAGGGGGAGGGGGAGGCGGGCCGAGGGCCGAGCCCTCGCCGTTGCCTCCTCCCCGCTGCCGCCGAAAGGGCTGGCGACGGAGGGGGTAAGATCTGCCGGGGTCGCTAGGCTGCTGCCTCTCTCGCCGCTGGCCCTTCTGGCAATGGCAACGAGGGCCCACCCTCGGCCGCTTGCCCTTTTTTTTTTAAAAATAAAAATTAGTTTTTTTAAATATTTTTATTAATTTTTTACCACATTGGCATTTTGGCCAAAGTGGCACTTAATTGATCAATTTTGCTCCAATTTTGGCACATAAGTGTCCCTTCGTATCAAATTTTGGCACTTGAGGTGTACTTCTGTCGAGACGAATGTATTTGATTGGAAATACTCTTCAGACTTTGAAATTGTAAGTTTTGATTCTTTCCTGCTCTCTTATTCCTTTCAGCTTCAAGACCTCGTTTTATACTTCTTCCTATCCGAGCTAGCCGTTGCACATATCTCCAAGAGGATTATCCAGCCAATCTACCCGTTAGCCTAGATCTTGCTTAGAAGATTTGATTGCTTCAAGGTTGTCGAGAATGAAGTTTCCTATCGTTTCTACTATTCATACAGCAGTTTAGGTTTCCATAAGTTGAGTACTTCAATTTAGAAAGAATGTTTCGCCTCAAGTCTAATGTTCTAGGAAATCCAAATCTTCGAGAGATATTTTGAGAAAACTTTCCTTTTGAACTTCTTATATTTAAGGCAAGGAATCCAATTAGCGCCATTAGCTGTTGCATGAATATATTGTCTCATTTCCTAGTTGTTTGACAAAACATATATGGAATGAAATAATTAAGCCATAACTTTAGTTCTGATTGATAACATCTTATCACATCCATTAGACTTTCCACCTAAAAAATACTTATCATTAGAATCAAAGTCTTTACTCTGGATAAGTTTTGTCAATCTTTAAAATTTGTTAGGAAACGTTTTCTCAACAGAGGTGTCATGAATGAGGTGACGCCTAAGAGAGAGCATCCATTTGAGAGCATTTGTAATTTAAAATCTTATGTGAAAGTGGCCTCCTTAGCCTTAAATTCACAATTCTATATGATGGAAGTAAAGAGAAGTTGAATAAGGGCAAAATGCGACTTCTTGTAATCCTTCTTTGACTTGGGTTATCATTGGCGTTCAAGTTTCCTTCAAATTATCCTTCCACTCCAAAAAGTCTTTTATTAATCTACCTCCTTGCCTTCCAAAGGAGCTGAGATAAGCCTTTGGATTTAGAAAGTTGCTATAGTCGTTTCTGCTTTTTCTTTATTTCCTGCAATATTAGGAGTTATCTAACTGATGATTGTCTATCTATATTTTCATGATATCGGCAAAAGATCGCTTCAAGTGTCAAAAGTTGGCACAAATGGACACTTAAGTGCCAAAAGTTATGAAAGTAACACTTAAGTGCCAAAATCGGAATAAAATGGATCACTTAAGTGCCAATCCGGCCAAAATGCTGACGTGCACAATTTCCAACGAAATAGGTGCAAAACGGTGTCGTTTTGCACACAGACGTGGTCGACAATGCAAAAACGATGTCTTTTTCGTGCTGACGTGGTAAAAAAAATATAAAATTAATTAAATTAAATTAAATACTAAATTTATTTAAAACATTTAAAAATACAAATATTAAAAAAAAAAAAAAGGCCGCTAAGGGCCGAGCCCTCACCACTCGCTTCCCGCCGCCACCGGAAGGGCCGGCGATTGGGGGGGGGGGGGGTCGGCCAGGGCCCGCGAGCCCTCGCCCTAATCTGGGGTGAGAGCAAGCGTCGGCCGGGCCCGCGAGCCCTCGCCCTAATCTGGGGTGAGAGCAAGCGTCGGCCCTTAGCTCGGCCAAGTGAGGGTTGCTAACCCTCACCATCGGTCCGGCCGAGGTCACCGGGCCCCCGGCCAACCGACCCTCCCCCCTCCGTCACTGGCCCTTCTTAATAGTGGCGGGGAGGCAACGACGGCAAGGGCTCAGCCCTCGGCCACCTCCTTTTTTTTTTTTTTTTTTGTATTTTTTAATTTTTTAAATAAATTTATTTTTAAATTTCATTTAATTAATTTTTTTTTACCACATCAGCACCAAAATGAAGCATTTTTGTACTTTCTTCGTCGGAAAATCGCTACGTCGCATTTTGGCTGAATTGGCACTTAAGTGATTCATTTTACTCCGATTTCGGCACTTAAGTATCTCTTTGTGCCAACTTTTGACCCTCCAGAGGTCCGGATGTCTCATGATATCCTATGAAGAAAAAATGGTTAAAAGCTACTTTTTATCTTTAAACTCTAATAAGATACAATTGTCTTAGTTTATGAACAACACCGATATGATTAATTTCACATAAACATATTGAATCTTGAGGGTAGTTGTATTCTCCTACCCATTGCTGCCATTTTCGAGTCAATTCATATAGTTGCAGTGTCTTTATTTAATGGTGTTGTTGTCACCAGTTTTCTCACGAAATTACAAGATTAGAGATGAGATTGTTTTCTGCATTAAGATGACAAAATTTATCAAAGGCTATGCAATATTAGGGTATCAAATACTTGCAACCTGTTTTGATATTCTTGGCTATTTTCGTGTATCAATGTCCACATTTGGTAGTTTGGTCATGTTTGTCATGTTAAGATATTTATTCATGCTTATCCATTTATGGCCCTTTTGTGGAATTTTCAGCATATGAGTGCATACTTTGCGCCTGCTTTCTCCAGTCATCTCTTAGGAAAATGCCTCCGGCGAAAGAATCCATTTCTTGAGGTGTCAAGGTTGGGTTTGGTGGTTATAGGAACATTTGCAGTCGTCTGGTGGCCATACCTTTACTCATCAGAAAGGTGAGTAATTATTTGTGTTATAATCTTCAAGGAAGAACAGAGAATAAATCTACTGCATTATCCCTCACGTGCCATGAATGAAAATAGTCCTCCTCTATCTTAATGCTTAGCTAGAGCATGTTACGAGTTGCATTTTACCTTATATAAAGTATCAAATGGTAGGGTTTGACTTCTTAGATCATCAGAATTATTACTTCGTTTTTAAAGATTATCCAGTGACAAGTGGACAGGTACTTCGGTTAATGAAGTGAATATTCATTCTGGATATCTGTAGGAAGCAACGTGTTACATTAATGAATTGTACTGTGGTTTAGTTGGTCATGTTCCTAGACTAGACAAGGTAGAATAGTAGGCCTGACATAAGCTCAAGCTTTGAAACTGCGGAAATTCTACGATTGTCATAGGGTTTAATCAATACAGTCAACAGCATGCTGCTTTAAATGCGTGAGTATCTAATGCGGTACGTCTAGCCACGCCAAACACTTCTTTGGACGACAGTCGTCAATATCCAAAAGAACTGTAGACCTAGCTTGTGAGCCGAAGGTGCTTGGGATCATATTAATGGTAATACTCTAAAGGCCCCCCTGCCTGTAAAGGGTGGAGGCTTTAGAATAGTAGGTATATGTAGTTTTCTAAGGGAAGACCTCTGTCATAATACTCTTATTCATGATCATTTGATTTTACATAAATTGGTTTTATTGTGACCGTACCTTCTATTTTGGTGCTTTCTGTAGTTTCTCTCGTCTTGCTTTGTTTGAGAGGTGGATATGTGAGGATTATGTAGCTAACTATGGTGCGCCACATCAGTTCTTATCTAGGACAAAAGGTTGTTTTTACTCCTAAGCTCAAGCTTTTGAGCTTCATTATGACTGTATTAACTTGCCTGCCTTCTATGATCCATCCAATATCTTCCCGAAGCAGTCAAGGTTTCCTCTGTGGTTTACTGAACAATTCGCTGTCCTTTTACTTCTTTTCATTTCACGGGGAGTTGCAGTCTGTCCCTTTCACTTATTACTTACCATTGCAATGTCATGTGCGTCTAAATCTTTGCACCCCTGCTTCTCGTGTTGTACATGCAGTGCATGAGAAGTCTATTCTACTGCCACTTCTGCTGGCCAGTTTGCTTGCTCTGGATGATCCTTCTCTGTACAAGTGGTTGACCCATTATGGATTGCTCTCTATGTTTCCTCTTCTACGCCGTGACTGACTTCTACTTCTTTATATGACCCTCGATACTCTCTACTTTCTTCTCTACCATGTGCCCAGGGACAAGATTCAGAGGTCACCGGTTCTTCTGCGGCCTACCCAATTTTGAGTGCCTTCTCTGTTTGTTGCTATTTTGGTCTTCATTTAGTTTACATAACCACGCATTCCCCTGAGAAGTACCCTTTCCTCTTTGCAGCTTTGATCATGATATTTTGCTTTTTCCGCTTTGCTCTGCTTGGAATTTACACCAATAAAAAGCAATGGACATTGTCCAAGCATTCGATGCTGTCGAATCAGGAAAAGAAGCTTATTTGATATCGTTGTCATGGAACTTAGGTTCAATGATTCTTCTTTATTTTTTCGGTTTTCGGAAAGGTGGTAAGAAGTGGCGTGTTTACATTGCCCTTTTGGCTGCCAATAACTAAGAGGGATGTCCAATGTGATTTTCAGTCCGCTCTTTTCACGTGAATTGTTATCTGTATGATCAGAAATTTTTTGCAATACAAGCAACCTCGCTGTGTTTCTTTTTCACTAGTAGTCTGGCTTTAGTCACTGTCGTGGCATATAATGTCCCTGATATATGAAACCTGTCAACAAGTCCTGTATTGCTAATTTTTCTCGGGGGCCTGGTCATTTGGTTTCCATTTCCTATTTATGTATTTTAAGCTTGCTCTTCTTGTGTTGTGGACGTAATTTTCAGTTTACAAAGAATTGGTGGATTAGAGCTTCTTTATCCCTCGCTTTGAATAGGATAAAAACAAAAATGAATTAATTTCGTATTAGTCAAGGAACTACCTGGCTAGTTGAAATTTAAATTTACGAAGGTTATGGGAAAAGCGAATGATAATGTGTGTTCTTCACGCAATGTACACGTAATACTTCCATTTCTTAATTCTCCTTTTACGCTTAGCCTTGAATATCAAAAGAAAAATTTGAGTCGGTTTGGTTTGATTTTTCTTGGACATTTTGGTATTAGGCCAATGAGATCGACCGGTTCCCTGCATAGGCCCATTCCGGGACCTGGGAAAAGCCCCTAAATCTCTGGTGGTTTCGTTGTTGTTTTGCTTAGCCATTTAGATAATCAGAGCTACTGACACCCAGTAAAAAATTAAAGAGACTGAATTGGTAAATGCAAAATAGGTTCAAATTCAAAACTCAATGAGTGAGATGCCAGAATTACCAGTAGGGATGGTCAGGTAAATCACAACTGTTGCTAGAGTGATATTGGCAAATGTCTTGTTTGAGATCCAATATATCAGAACGGTGTGCAGAAAGCACATCTCTTTGGTGTGTTCCACACTTATCAGCGGTATATAGTGCTTACGCTTCAAATTATTTGGTTATATATAGCCCTCGATCGTGAAAGATTGACATGAGTATCTTGGAGAAGGAATGCGAAGATTTGAATGTTTATGAGATTCAATTACTTCTTGGACTGTGTGGGGTTTGAAAATGCAACCCATAACCCTTCATAATAAGCCGTGAATCGGCTGCACTTGATGTCACAGCTTCTCATATGGCTCATGGCTGCTCTGTGTAGCTCTTTAATTCAGAACAGAATTTCCCTAGTCAACTGCTTCACAGGCCGATCCATTCGTGCATTCAAAAGAATGGGAACGAAGTGAAAGGGTTGAGAAGAGTACACAGGAGGAGTCAGCAGATGCTCAATATCATCGTTTGATCATGGAATCCCACGAAATAGTCTGCATTTGCATCCATCCGAGGATGTCTAGTGGTAAACCAAGTCCCATATATTTCACGATCTTGGCAAAGTCTAGGCCATTTAATGGTAGCCTCGATGAGGTGTAATTCACCGATACAGGCTAGCTATGTCTTGTTTGCCCTCACTGTTGAGTGAATGTTTCACAAGTCCAACAGCAGATAGCTTCACGGGAGCAGCCTAAACCGTGAAAACGGGGTCGTGGGAGAGCAATACAAGCATCGTGCTGCTAGGCGAAGCAATGGAATGCTGCACCCCAGATGGTGAGAGTCCAATAGCCGAAAGCACCACTAGCTTACGCTTTGACCCGAGTAGCATAGAGCACGTGGAATCCCATGTGAATCAGCAAGGACCACCTTGCAAGGCTAAATACTCATGGGTGACCCATAGCGAAGTAGTACCGTGAGGGAAGGGTGAAAAGAACCCCCATCGGGAAGTGAAATAGAAAATGAAACCGTAAACTCCCAAGTAGTGGGAGGAGACTACTAGGACTCTAACCGCGTGCCTATTGAAGAATGAGCCGGCAACTCATAGGCAGTGGCTTGGTTAAGGGAACCCATCGGAGCTGTAGCGCCGTAGCGAAAGCAAGTCTTCATAGGCAATTGTCACTGCTTATGGACCCGAACCTGGGTGGTCCATCCATGACTAGGATGAAGCTTGGGTGAAACTAAGTGGAGGTCCGAACCGACTGATGTTGAAGAATCAACGGATGAGTTGTGGTTATGGGTGAAATGCCAGGTAGAGGGAAAAATATGCACAGTAAATATTATATAATAGCAGATAAAAGTTTCCACAAGTAAATGTGGTTGCATCACCTTTGTACAATATCTCAGTAAATAGCCGACAAAATATTTAATTATAGCATCTCGACGTACACATTCAGCCAATTGGTGGGATGCCTTGGCTCTCCTTATTTGACAGTTCCCTCTGCAAACGGTGCCGATTTTAAAATTCTCCCGTTACAAGACTTGAGGACTAGTAGCTCACACGCATGTTTATTTGATTCGATGCCGAAATCTAAAGCCTTATCATGATAGTAGATTACAATCTGCTCAGTTTTGGATCTCTAGTCAATGGACTACAGCATCAGACATGTCCCTAAAACGACGTTCCATGTCTAAAGCACAATCTACTTGTTTACTGCTCATATCAGCAGCGGTGATGGCAGAACAACCGGCATCATGAAACAGTAAGGTCCTGAGTTCAGAAGAGTATAATCGTATTATACGTAACTAACTTCAAGAAACTGACGATTCTCTCATGCAACCCTTATAAAAAATGGCGACTGCACGTGAAGGTCTTCATTAAACTATGGAGCCACCACCACTAATTTCATCCTTGGGACATTGCATGAAATGTCTTTCCGTTGAAATTCATGCACCTTTTGGCACAGCATTGCACGCAGAGCAATGTTAAAGTCTGGTCTCCCCAAGTTGCGAATTGAAGGGCGATCTCTTCTTATTTGCCTTAGAATCCACGCACACCGAATTGACTCCTTTAATTAATCATAGAAATTATAAATAAAAAAAGGGCATTTTGTTTTCTCTCTAATTAATTAAGCAATCCCCTTCTGAGTTGTCTGAAAGGGTCAAACAAATGAGCGACTGCGGAGGTGGAAGGAAGGCATTTGAGTTTGCCTATTGAAGAAAATTTGACCTCAAGACTCCCCTTTGCAAAAAAAAAAAAATAATATGAGTGGTCGCTCGAGAGAATGAATGGCCGAATGTGCATATACAATGTACAAATTGAACGTACACAGACTTTTGCAAATCTAAGTGCGAAGGCCGAACTAAAAAAGGTGGAGATTAAGCTTAGTTGTGCACTCACATGTTCATCAACCAATCCATCATTTGTTTATACCTGTCCAGATCACTGATTGTCTGCCAGGAGTAGTGCGGGAGAGCTTGTCTCATTCATCATGATCAAATGCGTATTATTTATAGGCCATGTCATGCGTCTCTCTTCACAGAAAGTGAGATCTTGAGTGTGAAGATATGAGATATACTCAATGTCACTCTCTGACACCGTAAGCTTTCAAAGTAACCATCAGCTTGTACTTTGCTAATGTCAACTGAAAATGATAGATTGGGGAATCTAATGAAGAGGCCGCAAAAAATAGCGTAATGGATAAGGCTTGCGCGAAAAAGATCTATTTCGGCGCTCAAATTACATCGAACAAGTTTCTAAATCCAACTTACGATAGTGCTCGAAACAAGCTTTCGAAAGATTTCTTACGGCACTATTCAGGATATCAAATTGCTTGGACTATAAAAGATCGAGGAGGTTTTAGTTCTCGGCACGTGTCTGCCTATTCAATTTCTGTCAATCCACAATAGTTCAAAAGCACTTGTAAGATTGCCCACATGAAATAGTCCACTAAAACGAAAGATAAGATTAAGCTTGGAGGTCCAGCGCGTTGGGTTTGCATGCTTCAAACTTTCGCGATGTTAATTTCTAGTGTCCCTTCAGTTTAGAAGAGTATTAAAGGTAAAATTAGAAAACATGTTTCCCAACAGTTTGAATTGTAGAATAAGTGCATGCTCATCTTAGGGTTTCAGTACACTTTGTACGCACTCCTCCAAAGGCTGATTATACCTGGAATTCAACGTCTAGCGAACTCATCCACCTTCTTTGACCGTGGAGTAGTCCTTTGGTCTAGAACCATGCACGTTTGCTGCATCATCTCGCTGAATTCGATTCTGTACTTTGTCATTTTGCATGACATTTTATCTTGGTATTTTCAAAAGATGGTGCTCATTTCGAAGAAGAGGACACTTGGGCAAGAAGATAGGCATACGCACGCACGCACGCACGCAAAAACAAGATTTTCATCTTCAACAAGAATGTGCACCCCGAGATCGATTTTAATGGAATTCTGTATACCAACAAAGTGTCTTCGCCCCATGACAAGCTCCCTTAGAGATTGAGAATCCATTAAACGGTCAATGAACTTAACCCTATGACCATCCTTGGGAATTGAGACGAGAAGTACGACCATATATTTTGCGTCGTTCTCAAATTTCTTCCCCATTTTCTGGGATTAATACACTCGGCAGCAACTAAACATATAATAACTCCATGCGAATCTTATTATAGGGTGATTCGCTCCGCAAGATAGAGAGTACGAGAGATTAACATAAGATTTTCTTGTACTTTTATAGGTCGACAAGCACTGATGAAGATATAAGGACGATGACGTGCAAGAATGCCAAACGCGCTTGAGTTATACATACGTCTTTCGGCGCATGCAATCAGACGATTGATCAAAGTGCGTAGCGCATGGTGAACTAGGGCTGAGAATTGAGATGTGAGCGTTAGCAAGCAAAAAATTCGAACCACGTGACTTCAATTTCCCATCTAACTCAATGAGTTTTCGACCTAATATAAGCATGAATCAACAATTATGTATGCATAATTATGTCTGTTGAATTACGGTTCCACCGCCACAAAATTAGCTGTCATTTAGGTAGCGTATGGTAACGCTCATGTTTCTCCCAATTTCTGTTTTTCTTTTTCCTGGAACAAAAAAAGAACAGAAACCTGTTTGGTAAAACATTTGTTCTTATGAACAATTTCTCTAATTTTTTGTTCCCGGGAACAGTTTTGAGAAGCAAAAACAAGTTGCTTCTTGTTCCCGGAAACAATTTCTAGAAATAAGCTGATTTTCCTTTTTATTTTTCTTTTATTTCCTTTTCTTGCCGTGACCACCGTCAACCGCCCGAAGCCACCGCCTACTACCGCCGCTGCCGGTCACCAGCCGCCGCCTGTCACCGTCGATCGTTAGCCGCCGCCGCCGCCACTGCACGACCGCCGATCGCCAGTCGCCCGTCGCTACCGCCGCCGCCCGTCGCCCGCCGCCACCCACCCACCAGCCACCGCCACTGCACGACCGCCGGCCACCGACCGTCACCGCCAACCGCCGCCGGAAGCCCTTCGACCACCGACGACCGCCCTACACGACCGCCGACGACCGCCGGCTACCGACCGCCGCCGACCGCCGGCTCTGAGCCGCCGATCATTGCCGGCCGCCGAGGGCGGCCGGGTGGCTGCGGGAGGGGGCGGCCGAAGGGCTTCGCGGCGGTCGTCGGTGACGGTCGGCGGCCGACAGTCGTGCAGTGGCGGCGGCTGGCGGACGGGCGGTGGTGGCGATCCATCGGTAAGAATAAAAAATGAATAAATGCAAAAAAGAAATTGTTGCGTTATCAAACGCATTTCTATTCTTTTTCTATTCCAAGAGTAGAAATTTTGTGTCGTTACCCAACGAGTTCTTTTACTTAGTAATTGTTCCCGGAGCAGAAATAGAAAAGAACTATTTCTGAAAAAAAAAAAAAAAAACTCTTTCCGGGAACAGAAGCGTTGTCATGCGCAGCCTTAATGATCGTTTGGTAATGGCTGATTATCGTCGTGCATGATTGTTTAGTATTAATACACAACGTATTGGTTTCACAAGAACACAACAAAGATTTGATAGGAATATTCTCATCAATAGTTTCATGGTTTCTTTTCATATATATTGTGAATCTTTACTAGATGTGATTTAACTAAAAGTTCTCTAACATATTGATTGTCAATTATCCACAAACTAAAAAATTTCATATGTATTGTTTTTAAGAAAAAACAATAAAAATGTAAAAAAGAGGACGTAGTGGCAAAATCGCAATACCCCTTTGACTAATGACATTGTAGATCAGGATTTAGCACAAAATTAAAACATTATATATAGAGAAAATCAAATAAAATGCTTTATGAATGCTTTTAATAAACTAAATTGTAATGTAACACATTTTTAAGTGTTCAATTTTAGTATAATTAATGGGTTTAATCCCACGTATCGACTCATCTAACCATCAATCAATAGCAAAGACTGGTTTCTTTCTTAGACCTTCTTTAGCAATGGCAATGCCTGCTAGATACTCTCTCTCTCTCTCTCTATCTAACAACTTCATACATCAAAGTACACAAAAAAAAAAAAAAAAAAAAAAAAAAAAGTCTTAGATTATTAAGTAATATGATATCATTAACCCACCCACGCATGGCTGTACTATTTGAGGCCTGGCCTCCTAATCGTCAAGTTAGGGGTTCGACTCCTAAAGTCAACCACAACTCCCAAAGCAGTTCCGTGACTTAAGGGGGGTCCCAACTGGTGGGTTATTGAGCTAGTCTCCTCCGAGGTATAGTCAGTGCTGTACTCCCGTAAGGTGAGCTAGGCTGGATCCTCTGCATCAAAAAAATAAAATAAAAAAGTAATGTGATATCATATTCAGTCAAATCTATAAGTACTTTAATTGTTTGAACTAATAAGGAAACGATGCACGAATGAGCAAGTTATCTAACAGCTCTTTCTTTCTTCTTCTTCTTTATTATTTCTTTTAATATATTTAGTGAGATAAATTCAAGGCAATGAAGTGAGCATATCAGGCAATGATGGACATTGTGTCGACTTTGAGATGCTTATAATGAAGGTCTACCCCTTAAGAGATGTGCATTTCGATTGACCAACTTGGCATTTGCTTCTCCTTATAAGGTCATTTAATTAATACTTGATTGCCAAATTTCGTTGAGACTTTGGTTCATGCATCAAAGTACAAAAAAAAATATTCAAAGACTATTAAGTAATGTGATGTTAGATTCTTTCAAATCTATGAGTACTTCAATCGTTTGAGCTAGTAAGGAAACAATGCACAAATCAAAAAGAAATCTGACAGCTTTTTTTCTTTCTTTTTTTTATTTTTATTTTTTTGGTATTTTGGGAGATAAATTCAAGGCAACAAAGCGAACATATAGGGTAATGATGGACAGTGTGTCTACTTTTTTTTTTTTTTTGGTCGGAAATAGTAAGCCTTTTATTTACAGAGGAAAAGCATTACAACCCGTTTTTAGGGCATCGATACATAGCATATGCAGAAGTATGCGAGGAGGTGAGGAGGCCCAGTTCTACTTTGAGAAGCTCATAATGCAGGTTTATCCCAGAAGAGATGTGCATTTTGATTGACCAAGTTGGCATTTACTTCTCCTTATATGGTCATTTAAGTAATAATTGATAGCCAAATTTCGATGAGACTTTGGTTCATGCATCAAAGTATAAAATAAAAGTAAAAAAAAAAAATCCAAGTCTTAGCTTGTTAAGTAATGTGATATCAGATTCTATCAAATCTATAAGTACTTGAATTGTTTGAGCTAATAAGGAAACAATGCATAAATTAAACAAAAAATCTAACAGCTTTCTCTCCTCCTCCTCGCTATTTTTTTTTTTTTTTTTTTTTGGGTATTTTGTGAGATAAATTCAAGGAAATGAAGTGAGCATATCAAGCAATGATGGACACGGTGTCTATTTTGAGTTGCTCATAATGAAGGTCTATCCCCGAAGATGTGCATTTCGATTGACTAATTTGGCATTTGCTTGTCCTTATGTGGTCATCTAAATAATAATTGATTGCCAAATTTCGATGAGACTCTGATTAATGCATCAAAACCCAAAAAAAATAAAAAAAAAATCCAAGTCTTAGATTATTAAGTAATGTGATATCAGATTCTGTCAAATCTATAAGTACTTCGATTGTTTCAGTTAATAAAGAAACGATGCACAAATCAACAAGAAATCTGACCGCTTGCTTTCTTTCTTCCTCATCTTCTTTTGGTATTTAATGGACATTGTGTCTACTTTGAGATCCTCATAATGAAGGTTTGCCCCAGAGAGATGTGCATTTCGATTGATCAACTTGGCCTTTGCTTCTTCTTATATGGTCATTCAATTAATAATTGATTGCCAAATTTCTATGAGACTTTGATTTATCCAAGTTTTAGATTATTAATTAACATGATATTCAAAACCTTTGCCAAATTTCAATGAGACTTTGATTTTGAGGAAATTATCCAAAAAATCTTAAATCTATTGCAATTGTGTCAATTTAATCATAAGGTGTTTTTTGGTCAATTCAATCATAAATATTTTGCATATGTACTAATTCAATCCATCCGACTAAATTTAGCTAGCCGGCGCTGACATGGCACTATCGGGGGCTAACGAGACATTATGAAAATAATTTTTTTTTTTTTTTATATTTTCTTTATTTTCTTTATTTTTTTCCCTTAAAGGAGGGGGAAGGGGAAAAATAAAGAAAATAAAAAAGAAAAAATTATAAAAATTCAAAAAATATTAAAATATTATTTAAAAAATGCCACGTCAACATTGGTAGCGCCATGTTAGCGGTAGCCGGCCAAAATTGACCAAACGGATTGAACTAGCATAAATACAAAAGATTTAGGACTAAATTGATATAATTATAATAGGTTTATAACTTTTTTTTTATAATTCTCCTCCTTGATTTCCCATGAAAAGTAGTGGTGTCCTTATTCCAAGAGCTGTATTAATCATTTGCTAACAAGCTTGTGGACAAATTCTTATTCATTACATTAATATTTTTCTCCATTTTAGGTATTAAGCTGATATTTCAAGATATTGACTTTTATAATTCGTCATCTTTTGGGCACTCGCATTGCCACATTAAAAATGCAGTTGTTTTTAACAAATGTCCTCGTGATTCTTCAAGTATTTTTTTTTTTTTTTGGTAAATATGATTCTTTAAGTATTGCCATATGTAGAAGTGGTAGTTTAGCATTTTCAAGAAAATTAATCATTCGACAATCACTACTATAAATACCCTCCTGCACAGAGCTATCTCTATCTCTCCATCGCAATCCTCCCCCACCCCCCTCCCTCTCTCCCCGATACTAACAAGTGTTGCCGGATCACCACCGCCATGGCCATGGTGATCCTAACAGCCATTTTGGTCGTACTCTTGAGTCTGCTATTGAAGAGTGCTTACGAGACCAGCTCATTTTACTGGTGGACGCCGAGACGCATCAAGAAAATAATGGAGAGGCAAGGCGTGCGTGGCCCGAGACCTCGCCTTCTAGTCGGCAACATCGTGGACATGGTCTCCCTTGTTGCCAAGTCCACCTCCGACGACATGGACTCCATCCGCCACGACATCGTCCCCCGCCTCTTGCCCCATTACGTCCTCTGGTCACAGCAATACGGTATATATGTATACCCGTCAGATAATCCTAACACACACACGCTACTTAAAAACGATTTCCCAACGTGGAACCAGAGGGGTGGACCAGAGTCCCCTTCGAACATGAATTTATTGGTACCGAACTGATGATTTCGATGCCATTTTTCGGCACAGGAAAACGGTTCATATACTGGAACGGGACAGAGCCGCGGATGTGCCTGACCGAGACCGATCTGATCAAGGAACTCCTGTCCAAATACAGCACTGTAACTGGGAAGTCGTGGATGCAACAGCAAGGGTCGAAGCATTTCATCGGGAAGGGACTCCTGATGGCGAACGGTGACGACTGGTACCACCAACGCCACATCGTTGCCCCTGCCTTCCTGGGAGACAAACTCAAGGTACTCATCAATATACTGCGAAACCGATCCGATCCGCAAGCACATGCTTGGCAATGTGAAGAACTTTCATTTTGCTTTGGCACGATTGGGGGCTAATAAATTAATCGTGATTTGGGTGTTTTTTATTAGAGTTGTGCGGGGTACATGGTGGAGTGCACTAACCAGAGGCTCCAATCGCTGAGGAAGGCAGTGGACTCGGGCCAGACCGAGTTTGAGATCAGCGAGTACATGTCCAGGCTCACGGCGGACATCATCTCCAGGACTGAGTTTGACAGTAGCTACGAGAAGGGCAAGCAAATCTTCCACCTCCTCACCAACCTCCAACGCCTCTGTGCCCAAGCCAGCTGCCACCTGTGGTTTCCCGGGAGCCGGTACGTCCCATGTGACAGTGGTCAAATAAGTTTATAGAACTTACGTTACTTTTTCTCGAACTTCTCCTGTAATAATGAAACGTCGAAAACCGGATTCCAGCCATACCTAACGCCTCGTAAAGGGAAGTATATGTTATGACCAGAAAAAAAATGGGGGGAAGTAAATGAGAGTTAACTGATTGCAATTATTATTACTTTTTTCATTAGGTTCTTTCCAAGTAAGTACAATAGAGAGATAAAGTCACTGAAGATGGAGGTGGAGAGGCTGCTGATGGAGATAATCCAGAGCCGGAGGGACTGCGTCGAGGTCGGGCGGAGCAGCTCGCACGGGAACGACCTGCTCGGCATGCTGCTCAACGAGATGCAGAAGAAGAGATCAGGGAATGGATTAAGCTTGAATCTCCAGTTGATCATGGACGAGTGCAAGACCTTCTTCTTCGCCGGGCACGAAACCACCTCGCTGCTGCTGACGTGGACAGTCATGCTTCTGGCCAGCAACCCATCCTGGCAAGAGAGAGTGAGGGAGGAGGTCGCTCAGGTCTGCAATGGTGCCGATCCCTCAGTCGAACATCTCTCCAAGCTCACCCTGGTAAGCTTGAAATTCTGTCTCATTTATTGGGTCTCCTTTACTAATTACAAACAATTCATACGACTCATTCCATATGTCATCACATTAATGTCGGTAGATAATCAATCACGATTTATGTCGATGGTAAAATTGCTTAAATCATGTGAACTATCGTTATGATTTGATTCTTTATACAAAATTTACAAAAATGAGAGCAAAAATGGTCAAATTCAATTTTTTTTTTTTTTAAAATAAACTGAGTCGTATTATCAGGTCATGTAAATATCCATGATCCTTTCTAGCTAGAAAGTTTAGCACTCATTAGAGGATATAATTTTTATTATTATTATTATTTTGGGTCTCATGGGGTTTGTGCTTTTGAAATTGATGAGGCAAAAGATAAAATTTTGCCGCCAATTCGAGCGACTTTTTGGTGATGGACATAAAAGTTGTACTTAACGTTTATAAATGTTGCATGCTATGGCAAGTGGCATATTTGCTCTGATCACCTTCGGGAATCGCAGCAACAGAGTCACACGATTTCATGAACAATGTGTGGTTTAATAGTACACGGCCATCTTAAGTCCCTACCATATTCTAGTCATTTTTAGCCACGTTATCAATCGACAAGATGATATCATAATCGATCAGTTCATTGCCATTCCCACCCGAATAATTAATTTCTCTTATCTATGCCTCCATCATTTCCTAGGTTACTAATCACTAACGTTTCCTTCTTCTTTTTCTATTTTGGCCCCCAGTTGAATATGGTGATTAATGAATCGATGAGGCTCTATCCACCAGCCACGGTGCTTCCCCGGACGGCGTTTGAGGATATCAAGTTGGGCGACCTCCACATCCCCAAGGGACTCTCGATTTGGATTCCGGTCCTCGCCATTCACCACAGCGAGGAGCTGTGGGGCAAGGACGCAAACGAGTTCAACCCGGAGCGGTTCGCATCAAAGTCTTTCGCGCCAGGCCGGTTCATACCCTTCGCAATGGGCCCGCGGAACTGCATCGGCCAGTCCTTTGCTCTCATGGAGGCCAAGATCATACTGGCCATGTTGATATCCCGGTTCAGCTTCACGATCTCGGAGAACTACCGCCACGCTCCCGTCATCGTGCTCACTGTAAAACCCAAGTACGGGGTTCAAATATGCTTGAAGCCCCTAAACCCATAGAAACATATAACTTTTGAGGTTTAGGATGAAAGTTTTGATACACCTGCTTTCTCGTGCAAAAAACGAGACAAAACGGTTGTAGAGATGAAGAAACTAGAAAGCAAGAATTCTCCGTATTTCATTATCGTTGTCATCATGGGTTAATGACTTAAAATGAGCAAAACAGATATATCTCTTCAGTTCATGTCCTTCAATTTTTGCAGCGGTTTTTTGGTCTTTAAAAGATATGTTCGTTCATGTCTTTTCAAATTGTCTTTTCGTTCCTGTCTTTTAAAACTCTATAAATTGAAATAAATTATTCTTTAAAAAAATGAACAAGAATATTCAATAATTTTTCTAAGTGCGAGAGGAAAAGTTTAATTGAGTCTTGTTTGTATAGTGCTAATACAAATAGGGTCAAGGTGTTGTATCTTGAGAAACATAATTCATAAATTTGCACAACACAATTGGCAAGAACCAATCACTTTAAGGAAATTCAATAATCCGTACCTTACCACCTATCTAATTATGTTACAATTTTACAAATCAACATTTGGTTTGTAATTCAGTCATATTTACTTGTTATGAAAATCCATTCAATACATTTATTCATTGACTTGGTCATTATTAAATTTGTTATCATTTTCTCAATATTATTATTTCGATTTTAATTTTACTGGTTACAGCAAATAGTATTGTATTATGTATCCTACAATCTTAAGTCGATCCTTACCGTTTGTTAGGTTAGTCTGAAAATCAAGATAGCTTATAACAATCAAATATCCAATAATGTCCTGAATGTTTCAAAGACGTTCCTATGGTCAATTCAAGCATTGTTGTTAGAGAGTTTTAGACCACGGGGCCTAGTTTTGTGGGAGTAAATGCTGCGGGCCTTTGGGCTTGGACCACCTATGGTGGTATGGGTACAAATCACATAACTGATGTACATTGAACCGGTTATCAAAGCAATACGAGCCAAATGGCATATGGTATTGTTTCTAGATGGATGATACAATAGACTTTGCCTACTTTGATTGTACTAAATCTAGTTACTCTGAATGAGAAACCGACGAGATTCACCAATGTGGGCTTTAAGTAGCGGTAACAAAAGATGTTCTTGTATCTGACCACGGCCAATATGGTCAAGTACTTATCAGAAGTGTGCTTGCTAATTAGTCTGGATGAGCGAGATGTCATTACGCTCAAAGAGTTGGAGGCTTGGAAGTACAAGGACTTCTTATTCTAAAATTATATCCTTAATTAAGTTCCCTATAATAATGTTTATGTCAAGCAATTATGGGAGTCCTTTGAAAAGAAATACAAAATAGAGGACGTAGGCACAGGAAATTCGTGGTTGCCAAATTCCCATACTTCAAGAAGGTAGATTCTAAATCTATCATGAGTCAAGTTCAGGAATGTAAAGAATTCTGAACGATGTCTTTGCTGAGAGAATGTCACTTAGTAAATCATTCCAAGTGGAAGCCATTATTGAGAAGTTGTCTTTGGGCTGGTCAAACTTCAAAGTTATTTGAAGCACAAATCAAAAGAGATGAGCCTTGAATATCTCATTATACACCTTAGAATTGAATAGAACAATAGAAGGAATGCAAACCCTCCTATAGAGCCAAAGGCCAATACTATTTAGTTTTCCAAATCCAAGCAAGATAGGAAGAAGAAGAAGTATTTTCAAGAAAAATGCAAGCAAAAGAAACAATCCCAAAAATTTTAATGGACATGTTTTGTTTGCAATAAGCATTGCCATCGACTTGAAGATTGCAAGAAGTGCCCGAAAAAAGGTAAGGGCAATGGTGTAGCCAAGCAATTGAATTTGACAAAGATGATGAAAGGTTGACTACTATGGTGGTGTCTAAGGTATCATGGGTGTCGAACACTAATGAATGGTGATTGGATACAAATGCCATGAATCACATTTGTATGGACAAACGCCTATTCTCCTCTTACGAGAAGGCTGAGAAAAGGGACAAGATCTATATGGTTAACTTTGCATCAGCAAAGATTGCTAGGAGAGAAAAGGTGATCCTGAAGTTCACCTCTAGTTAGGTTATCACCTTGCTAAATGTGTTGCATGTACCAAAGATCCAGAAGAATCTAATTTCTAGCTCTAAACCTGTCAAGAGAGGTTTCGAAATTATATTTGAGTTTGACAAGTTTGTACATTCCAAAGAGGAGATGTATGTAGGGCAAGAGTACTTGTATAATGACCTGTTCAAAACTAATGTGGCTTTCATTGATGTAAACTCAAAAATTTTGTACCTAGAGAAATTATTGTGTCTTATTATTTATGGCTTAGTTTATAGCATGTATACTATGGTACAATGAAGAGGATTGCAAATTTGGGACTATTTACAAGGATGCCTACCACAAGTAGGAGACTTGTGTTGAGGCTAAGTTTGCCAAAAAAAGCACTCAAGTAAAAAACAAAACTCTAAAGGAGATAGCTAATGACATGCTCTTAAGTTCGAGTTTAACTCAAAATTTGTTAGGGGAGGCAATTCTAACTGTAAACTATATTCTTAATAAAGTACCCCACAGGAAGACGGGTAAGACTCCATGTGAATTATGAAATGGAAGGTTACCATCCTATATATTTTTGAAAGTGTGAGGGTGCCCATCCAATCCTCCTAATACAAATCTGAAAAATGTGGAAATTCATGCCAATACTATACTAGAATCAAGGGATGTTGAATTCCTTGAGGATATATATCCTACGAAAGGAAATCAGGATGAACCTTCTCAAAAGAGATTTCGAGAATCAGAATCTAAGTTTATTGCTTTGGATAAAGCTACAAAAGAAGCAAAGTGGCTTCAACACTTTTTGGAGGATGTTCCGTTGTGACCAAAATATGTGCAATATGTAGTCACTGTGACAATCAAGTAAGGGTTTTAAGGACAAAAATTATGCTATATAACAATAAGTTTGGACACATTTGTCATAGATCTAATACCATAAGATAGTTGCTCCCGAATGAAATAATCTCTTAAGACTTTGTGAAATCGAAGGAAAAAATTACAAATCAATTAACAAAAAGTTTGTCAAAAGAGTAGGTAAACTACGCATCTAAAGGAGTGGGGGTTCTAATGTTGAAACTTAACCTAGTCATTGGAGATCCCATGGACTAGGTTTAATAGGACAACGCAAATTTTGGAAATTCTAATGTGAGCACCATTTCTCATTCTTTTAATGGAGCAATGCTTCCTATAATGTTTAAAGGGTACACTATGCATAATGATTCCAAAAACTTGGCATATGACATTCTAGTAAGGTATTGATACCTTTGATAGGAGTACACCTAAATGCGTAGAGTTAGCCAACTCTATGAAAATCTTTAAAGGTTAGACTTTTTTAAAGCATGCATGAATCCCGAGAAGTTCAAAACCGAAAGAATGAACATAACCAAGAACCAATCTTAAATCAGAAAGACTAAATGCAAGGTCTTTTGTTTGGGTTTACACAAACAACTAGCAATTCAAGAATTAGTCCATCGATTACTTATTTAGGTCCTATAGATTTCACTAAAGAAGGTCCAAAGCGAAAACTTTCCAACTTGATATACTCTCAATGGCACACTTAGACTTCTTTGAATTTAAAAAAAAAAATGTTTTGTTAATGGGGGATTGGTGTTTTTATGAGTTAATGGCTGCACAAATTAGACATGTCTCTTCAGTTTATGTCCTTTCAGTTTTCTATAGCAAATTATTTGTCTTTAAAAGACATGTCTCTTCAGCTCATGCCCTTTCAATTTTCTGCAACAATTTCTTTGTCTTTAAAAGATATGTCCATTCATGTCCTTTCAAATGTATCTCTTCAGTCATATCCTTTTAAAACTCTATAAATTGAAATCAACTATTCTTTAAAAAAATGATGAAGAATATACAACACATTCTCTAAGTGTGCCAGTTCAAAGAAATGTTCGATTGAGTCTTGTTTGCATAGTGTTAATACAAACAAGTTTGATGTCTTTATCTTGAGAGACATAGTTCGTAAATCTGCAAAGCATCATTGGCAAGAACTAATCACCTTAAGGAGATTCAGTAATTTGTACATCACCTTTTGTCTAATTCAATTACAATTTCATAGCAATTTGCAAGTCTATATTTGGTTTGTAATTAATCATCTTTACTTGTTAGGAAAATTCATTCAATGTATTTGTTCATTGATTTGGTCATTATGAAATTTGTTATAGCTTTCTCGTGTTATTATTTCAGTTTAAATTTTCGTAATTACAACAAAATATTGTATTACATATCCTACAATTATTTGCTCATAGGGCCATTATTTGGGCAATAAACAAACTAGAGCAAGGCGTAGATCCAATGTGGGTTGTTTTAATCAGCCCTTATTGCCCATACAAAGGATTGATCAAAGGCATTAAGATAAAGGGTGTGGTTGGTTCAACTTTCCCAAGAAGCTTTCGACCTCAAAAGCCCTTGGAGAAATGTTGGGGTGTTGTACAAGCCTTCCCAAGCGGCTTTCGACCAAATGTCGATCGTGGGAAGGCTAAAAGCTCAATGCTAGCATAAACCAACATTGAGCTTTCAACGTTCCTCAAATGCTAAAACTCCGGTTAAATATTTTTTTTCCTTCTAAAACTACCCTCACCAATTCTTTAGTTTTCTAGTTTTGTCCTTCCTTGCTATTGTACATCTTCATTGCGCGAGGGCCGACAAGGCCAGATCTGATTGGCAAGGGGTTGGCAAGGGTCACCGACCCAAGTGACTGCCGCCTTGGCATCACAACCCTCACCAAGTGTTCCCCTCAGCCAACAATAGCCAGCGCTAAATCAAGCTCACCAGTGGCCTAAGCCCTTCACCGAATCCAACAAAGAATTTGATTTTTTTTTAATAAAAAAATATAAGAAATGTATTCCAAACCCATTGCAAAAATTTTTGGGCTAAACAATACTTGAACCCAAAGTTGCTCTATAGAAAATTTTCACCAAACACAATTTACATTTTCCTAACGGGTTTTGGCTTTTAGTATTTTCATTACACTCAAAGTCCATTTCCAAAGTGCAACCAAATCCACCCAAAGTAGTGATGGAGCAAAATGCTTTTAGCCTTTGAATTGAAAATGGCCAACTTGTGTTTGATAAAAAGCCAAGAGGTCAGAAATTTTACTTTTGCAATCATCCCAGCATTTTGATTGACCAACTTGGCATTGGGATCTCCTTTAATGGTCATTAAATTAATAATTGATTGACAAATTTCGATAAAAATATCCAAGTCTTAGATTATTAAGTAATGTAATTTCAAATTTGTTCAAATCTATAAGTACTTCAATTGTTTGAGCTAATAAGGAAACAATATAGGAATGAACAAGAAATCTAATGGCTTTCTTTCTTCTTCTTCTTCTTTTCTTTCTTTTGGGGGGAATAATTTTGTGAGATCAATTCAAGGCAATGATGTGAGCATATCATGCAATGATGGACATTTTGTCTACTTTGAGATGCCAATAATGAACGGAACACGAGAAGAGATGTGCATTTTGATTCTAGGAAGGGATATGTTCACTATAAGTCCTAAAACTTATCATGAAAATACAATCAAAGTCTAAAATTTACAAAAAGTGCAATCAAATCCTAAAACTTGTTAGATTAATACAATCGAATCTTTCTATGCTGACGTGGCTTTTTTAACATGGCGATAATGCAGCTTAAATTCTAACTTATTTGACCAAAATATGATTCAAGTAAAATTTTTAAAAAAAAGTACTTCAAAAACACAAAAATAAATAATAAATAAATAAGCAAAAGGCAATGGCAACTTGCCGCCACCGCCCCCTTTGGCAAGAAGGGTCGATGGGGGCTCAACATGGACCAGCGGGGTCACCAAGGCCTTAGCTAGGGCCGGCGACCCTCCACCCAAATTTGGGCAAGGGTCGCCGGCCCTTGGCACAATCTAGTGACCCCCGCCGAGGGCCATCATAGCTAGGCGAGGGCTGGCAACCCTCACTAGCCTAGATCTAGGTGGAAGGTGGCGAGGCCCTTGCTTGTGATAGGCAAGACCTCGGTGACCCCTGCTGGCGCTTTTCGGTGACAGGGGCAACAGTGATGAGGGCCTCCACCCTTGCCTTTTTTTCCTTTTTTTCTTTTTTAAATCCAAAATGGAACTAAATCCAAAACAACATCGTTTTAGCCTAGTGTTCTATGTTTCAGTCATGTCATCACCACTTAGGAGAGAGAAAATATTAGAAAGAAAACCATGTCAACATTTTCCGTTAGTTTAGATAGACGGAATTAATAGAAGGATTTGATCGTATAAATTTGACAAGTTTTAGAATTTCATTTGCACTTTTTTATAAGCTTTAAGACTTAATTATATTTTTATAATAAGTTTTAGGACTTTCAATATACATATCCTTTCTAGAAATGAATGGCCAACATTGGCATTTGCTTCTCCTTTTATGGTCATTTAATTAACAGTAGATTGCCCAATGTCAATGAGACTTTGATTTCCCATGACAAAAAATAGTCAACTTATCGCAACAGTTGCATTAATCATTTCATAACAGCTTGTGCACATGTTCTCTTGTCTTACACATTGAATTTAATTGCCTTTATTTTAGGTATCCAGTTAATATTTCAAAATAATGCCCGCATTGCCACATCAAAAATTAGCTATTGTTAAAGAATCTCCTTGTAATTCTTTTAGCATTGCCATAGGTAGAAATGAGTGTTTGGTATTTTCTTTTGAGAAAACTTCTTAATATATTTTAAAGTTGACAAAATTATCCATGATTTATAACGATCTTGATAAATGCAAGAGTGTTTTGTGTTTCAAGTAATATCCACGTTAAAAGGACCTTTGAAATGATCAATAATGAGATTCTAAATAACTAGACAAAATTATGGGGAATTCATATACACTTGGAAATATCAAGTTCTTAAAGCCTAAAAGATCTCATTCTTAAAGTGCCTCGATAATAACAATTGAATATAATTGAGAAGCCAGTTCAATTAGAGCTGGATATTAACAGGGTATTAAGTGGATATCAAAAAAGTGCCATGACAGCAAAATATAAGAAGGCTGGTGAAAGTTTGATATCATCAGACAACAGTAGAGTTGTATTTAACCAGTGATTGTGGATATGAACGGAACACTTATACTGTTGAAGTTAACAATACAACCTAGAATGGAGAGTTGAATAGATTGTGTGGTGATGATAAAACTTCTATGAAATTTCAAATAATCGCAACTCAAGATAATGATAGATGTGAGATAGCATGTGTGATGCTAATAAGTAATCAATGTGAGATACTAGTATCACATAGCAATGTATAGTGGTTCAACTTTATACTCAAGCCAACATCCACTCTCAATCTAATAGCCTAAATGACAACTGGATTCCATTAGTAGTCAACAAAGCAAGTTATGACTAACTAGTGGTGAGGCCTATACGGTTAGATTGGAGATTAATCATCTTAAAGATTGTTCGACAGAAAGTTTGGATGATGGGGAGTATAAAAGAAGACGAAGGCACCAGAGAGAGATAGATCAAGCATTCAAAAATCCAAAATTTCCAGAGAGCATGACCTTCTTTCAATTGTCTTATGTGATCCTCATATTGTAATCTTTTGAGAAGTGCTGGCATTGTAATAGTTTGTAGGGGTGATAAGGTCCAGGGTGGGTAGGGTCTAAACCCGAACCTTGTACCCGACCCAGTTATAACCGGTTCCTCTTTTCTGGACCCTATACCCAACCCTGTTTGTATTGGACCCTGTACCCGATCCACCCTGTTTTTCCGATCTAGTTCCAAGGTCAACCCCGTTTCCACTGAAACTTATTTTGCAATCTCCCGATATCCTATACGACTTCGAATTTTATATTAATACACGAGAAAATAACACAATCCTCATAATTTGTATTAAAAACATTAAGTACTTGTAATAAATAAATATATGAACTTTTTGACTAAACGAAAAATTAAGGATCCACAAGACTAATTAAATAAATAAAATCATAAAACAAAGAATTAGCAACAAACATGGGTCTAATATCAATCTTATTCCCACAACTACTACATGAAGCTACTCATTTATGCAAGCATAACTCATCATACAAAAGAGAAATTAGGCGAGCCAATCCATGTGATACACAAGAATTTGGCGACAACAAACACTGTCCGTCCATCGGACGATGCGAGAGGGAGCCGGTGAGGGAGGGAAGCAAGTAAGGAAGAGGAATGACAAAGGAGAAATGCTATGCGTGTTTGAAAGAGCCAAGAGGAAAAACGCCGTATGATTGCGAGAGTAAGAATAGAAATCGGGAGAAAAAAAAAGGGTTTTGGACCTCTATTTATAAAACCGGTCCAGGAACCGGTTCCAAAACTAGTCTAGGAAATGGTTTTCGGGTGGGTAATCACTCAGAACCTATTCTCGGACCGGTTTAAACCGGTTCCGAATTTTGGGAACAGGTTCCTAACCCTATTTTTCGGGTGGGCCGGTCCGAGAACTGGGTATACCTGATCCAATTGCACACCCCTAATAGTTTGTGCTTAAGTATGAGATAATGAAATCTATCTACTTGAATATAGGCAACATTAGTTTTAAGAAAAAAAACACTTGAATATAAGTATCACTCACTACTATAACTTCTCAAAAATCGACTAGTAGAATACAACCAGTGGACTGTTAGTTTAGGAGAGTGGACATAAACTTATACCAAACCAAACCGCTATAAGATCTGAGTCCATTGTTCTTTATCTCTCTGCTCATATTCAAATATTACTTGATAGAAGCACATTGCACTACTTCATATAATCAAAACACCGCTTATATCAACCCTCTATGTTTTCCACTCACACTTATATCTACCTTGGCACCTTCAATTTCGTGATATTTTGTCAAATTCATTGAAAACGGATATTCACCCCCCCAAGGTGTTACTACTAGCCTACATCATTTTCAAGATTCGAAAATAAAATGAAATAATTTCATGTTGTTTTAAGAAAATTAATAATTCGACAATCCCCTTTATGCAATTTCAAAACTTGGGGAGAAAAAGTTCTCATTGTATTATTCACCTAAAAAGGTTAATTAGTATAACCTCTCCTGTTTAGACAAAATTTACTCACTTTTGACTGGACAGGACAGGGGAGCGTTTGGGAACCACTTCCCAAAGCCCTTTAGAGGCCTAAAGGTCCTTGGGCAAATGCCAGCCTATTTGGCAAAAAATTTTGAACCCCCATTTTCCAAATGCCAGCCTTGTGAAGTTGAAAGCCCAAGGCAAGTGAGGACCTGCCTTGGGCTTTCAGCTTTTTTGGCATGCCCACGCGGGCACTATTCATATTTTTCTTTCCGAAATTGTCCTCACGAATTTTTTGTTTTTCCGGGTGCGTGCCCTTGTATGAGCACTGCTCATCTTCTCCGGGCATAGAGGGACGCCGCGACCTAGGCGATCATCATCGGAGAGTCGGGCGACCTCCGCAAGTCGCAGATCTAGTTGCCAAATGCACGCGGTCGCCGACGACCGTCGCTTGCCGCACCGCAACCTCTGCATGGAGCTCGCTGGGGCCGTGCGACCCATCTAGTCGCAAGTCTGGTCGTAACCAGATCTGGCGCCGGAGGCTCGAGTAGCGACCAGATCTGGGTCGCACGACCTCGCCGCCCTCAGATTTGGGTCACGGCAGCATCGCACGACCTCTCGCGACCTCGCCGCCCTAGATTCGAGGGCAACGAGGTCATGCAACCCTGCCGCGACCCAGATTCGGGGCGGCAAGGTCCTCCCACGACCTCAACACCCCGGATCTAGATCGCCGGAGGTCGAGGCGGCATCACGCGACCTCGCCGTCTTAGATCAAGGGTCGCCTAAGGTCGAGGCAGCATCGCGCGGCCTCGCCGCCCCAGATCCAGGGTCACCGGAGGTCACGACGGCATCACACGACCTCACCACCTCAAATCCGGGGTCGCCGGAGGTCGCCGGCGGCTGCTGCCCTTACCGGTCAATTTTTTTTTAATTTTTCTTTTGATATTTTTTTTTATCACAAAGATCCTTTGTAAATGTAATTCCCCAAACACAATTTTGTTCAAAGTACTTCACAAAGGGCTTTCAAAGTACAATTTACCAAACACAGTTGCATTTTGGAAAACACCTTTAACTCAAAGGTCTTTGCATTTTTCTAAAGATTTTCCCCAAAAGTGGTTCCCAAACGCACCCAGCATTCCATTGACCCCACATTCCATCACATAAAATAAAATAAATAAAAAATCAAATAAAGCATAATGTCTTTTCGCTCTTCATACCCATGCGTTTATCCATTATAAATACCCTCCGGCAAAGAGCTCTCTCTCCATCGCAGCCTCTCTCTCTCTCTCTCTCTCTCTCTCTCTCTCTCTCTCTCTCTCTCTCAGATACTAACAAGTGTTGCCTTATCGCCCCCGGCACCACCATGGCCATGGGGATCCTAACAGCCATCTTAGTCGTACTCTTGAGTCTGCTAATTAAGGGTGCTTACGAGACCATCTCATGTTACTGGTGGACGCCGAGACGCATCAAGAAAATAATGGAGAGGCAAGGCGTGCGTGGCCCGAGGCCTCGCCTTCTGATCGGCAACATCCTGGACATGGCCTCCCTCGTTGCCAAGGCCACCTCCGACGACATGAACTCCATCCGCCACGACGTCGTCCCCCGCCTCTTGCCCCATTACGTCCTCTGGTCCCAGCAATATGGTATATATATATCAAATATCCGTACCACACACTCACATATGCTCCTTAATAATGATTTTCCCAGCGAGGAACCAGAGGGGTGGACCAGAGTCCCTGACGATTTCTCGATGCCATTTTTCGGCGCAGGAAAACGGTTCATATATTGGAACGGGACGGAGCCACGGATGTGTCTGACCGAGACCGAGCTGATCAAGGAGCTCCTGTCCAAATACAGCACTCTATCTGGGAAGTCGTGGCTGCAACAGCAAGGCTCGAAGCATTTCATCGGGAAGGGACTCCTGATGGCAAACGGTGACGATTGGTACCACCAACGGCACATCGTCGCTCCCGCCTTCATGGGAGACAAACTCAAGGTACTCATCAATATACTGCGAAGCCAATCTGATTCGCAAGCACATGCTTATTGCTAGTTCGTGGTTCAGCAATGCGAAGAAGTTCCATTTTGCTTTGATCCAATTGGGACTAATAAATTAATCGTGATTCAAATGTTTTTAATTAGAGCTATGCGGGATATATGGTGGAGTGCACTAACCAGATGCTCCAATCGCTGAAGAAGGCAGTGGACTCGGGCCAGACCGAGTTTGAGATCAGCGAGTACATGGCCAGGCTCACAGCCGACATCATCTCCAGGACTGAGTTCGACAGTAGCTACGAGAAGGGCAAGCAAATCTTCCACCTCCTCACCCTCCTCCAAAACCTCTGCGCCCAAGCAAGCCGCCACCTATGCCTTCCTGGTAGCCGGTACGTCCCATTTGGCGGTGGTCACATAAATTTCTATAACTTCCATTACTTTTTCGCGAACTTTTCCAACCACACCTAACGCATCGATAAAGGAAGCAATTGAGAGTTAACTAATGGCAATTATTGTTTATTTATTAGGTTCTTTCCAAGTAAGTACAATAGGGAGATAAAGTCACTGAAGATGGAGGTGGAAAGGCTGCTGATGGAGATAATCCAGAGCCGGAGGGACTGCGTCGAGGTCGGGCGGAGCAGCTCGTACGGGAACGACCTGCTTGGGATGCTGCTCAACGAGATGCAGAAGAAGAGATCAGGGAATGGATTCAGCTTGAATCTCCAGTTGATCATGGACGAATGCAAGACCTTCTTCTTCGCTGGGCACGACACCACGGCGCTGCTGCTGACGTGGACGGTCATGCTTCTGGCCAGCAACCCATCCTGGCAAGAGAGAGTGAGGGAGGAGGTCGCTCAGGTGTGCAATGGTGCCGATCCCTCAGTCGAGCACCTCTCCAAGCTCACCCTGGTAAGCTTGAAATTCTACCCCTCTTATTGCTTCTCCTTTTTCTAACTGCGGACAATTTGCAAGCTCGTAACTGAGGACTCATTTCATGTCATGTTATCACATTAGTGTCGGTAAATAATTAATCAGCTTGAATTGTATGCTTGATTGTTCATAAAGAAATCAAAAAGAAAAACGCGGGGTAAAGAAGTCAAATTCAAAAAAAGAAATTATAAATTGAGTTGTGTTATCGTCTTGTGTAGATATTAGCAGCCTCTCTTGTTAGAAAGTACCGCACTAATTATTAGAGTATAGAATATTTTGTGTGGTTTTTATCCTCTTCTTTTAAAATTTTTGAGCTCATGGGTTGTGTTTCCGATTGATGAGTGAAAAAAATAAAGTTTTGCCGCCAATGCAAGCGACTTCTTGGTGCTGGACATAAAAGATGTACGTAACGTGTACAAATGGTGCATGTTATGGCAAGTGGCATAATGCTCCAAAGGAAATACAACTCACCTTCGGGAATCGTTGCAACAGAGTCGCACGATTTCATGGCCAATGTGTGGTTAATACTACCCGGCCATTTAAAGTCCCTGCCATATTCTTGTCATTTTATCCCAATTTTTATCAATTACCAAGATGACATCATAATTGATAAGTTTATCGCCATTCCCACCCGAATAATTTAATTTCTCTTCTCCTACTGCCATATTCTTGTCATTTTATCCCAATTTTTATCAATTACCAAGATGACATCATAATTGATAAGTTTATCGCCATTCCCACCCGAATAATTTAATTTCTCTTCTCCTACTGCTCTATCATTTCCTAGGTTACCAATCACTAACCTTTCCTTCTTTTTTCTACTTTGCCATTAGTTAAATATGGTGATTAATGAATCGCTAAGGCTCTATCCGCCGGCGTCGGTGCTTCCCCGGATGGCATTTGAGGACATCAAGTTAGGCGACCTCCACATCCCCAAGGGACTTTCGATTTGGATTCCGGTCCTTGCCATTCACCACAGCGAGGAGCTGTGGGGCAAGGATGCGAACGAGTTCAACCCAGAGCGGTTCGCGTCGAAGGCTTTCGCGCCAGGCCGGTTCGTGCCCTTCGCGATGGGCCCGCGGAACTGCATCGGCCAGTCCTTCGCTCTCATGGAGGCCAAGATCATACTGGCCATGTTGATATCCCGGTTCAGCTTCACAATCTCGGAGAGCTATCGCCACGCCCCCGTCATCGTGCTCACCATAAAACCCAAGTACGGGGTTCAGATATGCTTGAAGCCCTTAAAACCGTAGAAACATGCAAGATTTGAGGTTTGAGATGAAAATTTTGGTGGCACAATTTACTATACACCTTCTTTCTTGTGAAATAAAGAGATACGAGATGAGAAGTATGGTTGTAAAGATGACGAGACGGGATAGCAAGAGTTCTTTGTTTTTTGGAAGATGAATGGACTGATATACATTATTTGTTAATGGGCTTTGCTATCGTAACAGTATTTAGGATAATGTGATAATAACAGTTTATTATAAATTACAAATTCTTGAAAGAGTGGTTCCACAACAATTTATAATTATTTATTAATTGGTTTTATGTAATTTAGAACAAATTGTTATTAATCATTTCTCTTTATTGATAGTAATCCTCATTTAAGACAATAAACAAACGAGCGCAAAAGCAGAGATGCTGCGTCGGCCGTTTAGGTCAGCCTTTAAGACCGTGCAAAGGATTGATCAAAGGCATTAGGACAAAGTAGTGATGGGGCAAAGTGCTTCAGCTCTCGAATCGGAAAATGGTCAGCTTGTTGTGTTTGACAAAAAGGCAAGAGGTCTGAATTTTTTTCTCTTGCAGTCATCCCCATCATCCGCTTACACCATTGTCATGATACTGCTCCTCCCACTACTCTCGTTTTCCCCTCATTTTTTGATCTGTCGGTCTCATTTTTCACTTTATCTTTTTCTCTCGGTCAATCACCACCGAGGCAGTGGTCACAATGAAATTTGGAACCAGTAGTGGGATTTTTGGAGGCAAAGGATAATGTTCCTGGAATAGATTTTAGAGATACTAAAACTAGTGACGGGCTCACGGGACGGCCGAGCAATCAGCTGTCAGGCCCTGCCATTTATCTTTTGTGAATATATACTATGATTAATGAGGTTCATATAAAGTTTCCATATTTGATCCACCTCGAGTTAAGATACATGGAATGTTAAACCATAGATTTCATGTTCGATTTTTTGGATTTATTTTTTCGGGTTTCTCTCTCTAAACATTATGAGTTCCGATAACTCTTCTGTCTATGAATCCACGCATTCCAAGAAGAGGAGAGATTAGAGGCTTGTCTGAATCCACTTCTTATTTTAGATTATACTCAAGATTAATACCTTGAAAAACTTAAAGCTAATACAACTATGACAAATTTACCCTAAACAAATTATTTGACTACCAAAAACCCCCAAGTAGTATACCTGTGGCAAATTTCCCATAAACTAATCTTTTCATCGCTAAAAACCTCTAACAGGTACATTTGTGACAAATATATCATTTGTCAGTTTTCATTAAATTATATTAATATCACGAAAATCGTAAGATCGGTACACTTGAGACAAACATAGGGTAAAACTTCAAACTAGCTTGTCATTCAATAAAATTTAATGAAAACTAGCGAAGAATAAATTTATCATAAATGTACTAGTTTGAAGTTTTTTGTGGTCAAAGAATTAGCTTGGAATAAATTTATCACAAGCATACTAACTTAAGTTTTTTGTTTTATATTAACCCCAAGATCTTTATGGTTTTTGCACTTTAACTTTTGTATAATTCGAAACACCCAAAATTTTTAACAACATAGAAATTTTGAGAAGGTAAATCAACATTGAATATTTTCATAATTTTCCGAAATTCAGATAATATTCAAATGCCGACAGCAAGTCAAGAATATTATACCTAAACCTACTTTTAAATTTGCGATTAATGGCAAACAATCCGGCCCTCGGGATTTTCCATATTGCCAAAAGGCCGTTTTGGCCATTAGATCTTTTTATGGTAGTGGGAAAATTAGAACCCATTAGTATAATGTACATTGCGGGCGTGAACTTATATTAGTCATTATCCTATGACCAATGAAAATGATTGGACACGAACCTTTTTCTCCTCGCACGGGTGCAATTTTTAGTGCCTCCAGAAGTGGTCTCTCTCAAAAAAAAATTAATAATAATATAAAAAAAACTATAGACAGAAAACCAAAAAGAAAAAAAAAAGAGGTGGATGCTAGTCCTTTGAGAGAGGAGGTCCTATACTAGACGTTGAAAAGCCTAAAGGAGAGTCAAAATGGGACAAGACGGCCAAACTCGATCAGTTTCGAGCATCATTACTTTAACAATAAGAGGTGATAAATTAGTGCATAAGATAATATCATGTGTTTGTTTATGCGCCACCATGAACTCCTCTGACCCTCCACCCACCTTATCTTCCTCCACCTCTTTACCTCCCCTCCCCAACCCATTATTTTATTTCTTCCTCTCGAGTGATATTGCATTACGTACTAATCGAGTGCTCATCCTTTTTCGCATTATTTTAATACCCCCCCATGCGCCCCAAGGCCCTCAAAAATTGCGAAATTAATTCTCATTTTCTCTTTTTGTCCTCGAGTGCCTACACAACTTTACATTCTTTTAGCTAGGGATAATAACCCCGTGCGGGTTGTATTAAAAATTAGGATTGTCAGTTGTCTGTATGGGTTGATGTGGACTGTGGGATTCACAGAGGGTTTACACGAGTGGAGACTTTAAGCTTCTTTGTTAGGCCACAATAAATACCTCAAAATGTTCTTCATTTGACCAAAAGCCCTCTCGACTTAGTGGTGGCACATTCAATATACGTAGCACCATTCAGTCGTTCGCTCGACAAGTGCCAATTTCTCAATGAAGGGTCGATATAGAGTTTGGCATCATCAAAGACCAGCCAAGTAATTCCTGGCATGGGAAGGAGTGGTAGGCCAGAAAATAATCATGGCGAGTACAACATGTGTACCTAGATGTGGTCCATGGCCACAGATAGTTGGTAATTCGCTAATTCAATAGAATTATGTAACTACATTTTTTAGGAACTACAAAAACTAGCATGAAAAACAAAAGAAATTAAAAAAACAAAAAGATCCGCATTTTTTCCCTCAAAAAAAAAAAAAAAAGAAAGAAAAGGCGGGTCTTTTGGCACTCATACATTTCTCAAGCGTGCATGTTCTTGTGGAGCCTATGCGCTTCGCTCTTCAGATGGCGTATATTTTATACTTAGCTTTACTCAGACTAGGATATTCCCATAGATTACTACGCCCATGATTACCCATCATTGCATTATTATTAATACTTATGCATCTTTGACGATTATCAGAAAAAGTCGATTTGCTCGATTATACCACCTCCCACAAACTCGTATTAAAGTATATAGTAGCTCTATAATCGTACGAAAGGGTAAGAACTCTTTTTTTGCCCATGTAATTTAGTTCTCTAACGAATTCTATCGAGTTCAAATACGCCAATCTTTTACTTTTTTTCTCACAAAGAAAAGGATGTGCACCATTGAGAAATTACAAATCATTTGTAAATAGATATCCTTTTTAAGACTATAGGGTTTTACCAGCACGTTATTTCTAGCTAGGCGATATCTCGTCACCCTTGCCTCAACATGATGCAAGTGAGGAGCTCCGAGACCCACAATTCTTGATCTCTTCTAAGCCGAGTCAAAACATTCCAAAAAATCAGATGAGATAAACAACACACATAAAGCATTTAGAGCACACAAGTTATATCGAAGTTAATTAGACATTCAGTTGGATACAGTTCGATCAACTCTACATGAGTAAGCAAGTCCGATTATCGTAATTTATTTATATAAGCTTAACACCCATCTTGAATTGGGATGTAAATTCTAACCATATTGCGGATTAAAAATTCTTAGTAGCTGATTTCATATCGAGTAGAATGGACATGTACTCTACCAATCAGATAGTGACCAAGTGCTTGATGCATCTAGTCCTCTCTCTCTCTCCCATTTGCGAACGATCAATCATTAAGCCAGTGGAATATTACGCTTGAAAGGACAGTTGCGCTATAGTCAACGATTGATCACGCCCCTCTGTCTCTCCCTCGATTAGGGTTTCAATTATCATATATTTTTACAAGTTTCAATCATATCATACTCACGGAACTAAATATTAACTTTCATAATGTATGTTTGTATCCAATTTTTTTTACATAAATTCATTTCTCATATAAGTACTCGAAAATTTCTCTACCTATCGTATCCCATCTTTCTAGTCAAATAATCTCTGACAATTTCACATTAAATGAAGACTTATCACTTAAAAGAAGTGAAAACTTCTGATTGCTCTAGTGGAAGGCATTTTGACTCCACGACATGATTTATCAATTGGCCAGGCCTTTGACCCAATTCCTAATTCTGCACGATCGACATGAAAAGCAGAAAGATCTTGATTTCCGCCCAAGATTGAATATGCTTTGCTTCTAGCTAAGTTCACGTTTGACTAAGGGGGAAGAGAAGATCCTTCGAGATCTTCACGAACCAATCTTATGTACCAACAAGATTTAGTGCTCAAACGATCTGCATTATCTTAATCTAGGCTTATTGTAGCTTAATCAGAGGGGGGACACACCAGCATGACGTATTAGTCGGGTCAAAGTCTTT